>JAWNMV010000146.1:140000-842500 GCA_035043635.1 Drosophila rellima | reverse complement strand
GCTCACTGGACGTCTGTCCGGACTCCAATTTGATGTGCACACTCGGACTAAAGCGATCGCTGTGGTTAGCGCCACTCGGCGAACACGACGGCGACGATGTGGTGGACGAAGGCGGTGTCTGATAAGCGGCCAAGTGCTGTTCACCAGCTCCACCGGTGGCAGCTGCTGCCACCAGCGCTGTGGCTGCCGCACGTATTACCGTTATTTCGCTCTCCATTCTGGGCAGGTACGCGGTGTAGTGCAGCGGCGACAGCTCACGTGTATAGCCTGCGAATTAGTCGAGAGAATGCCAGGGAAAATGCTATTAGAATGGATTAACTTGTTGACATGGCTTGGATATTTCGGCGAACAAGCAATAAGACGGGAAATTCTAAGAAAATCTACAAAAAGTGCTCTAGTCGCCTGAATTTGAAATTCATAGTGCATTACACTTTAAAGAATAGTTTCATAAACTGCCCAAAAGTAGGCAACAGAAAATTTACACGTGTCATGTGAACAGCTTCGTACATTTGCATGCTTTTCTGCGAACACTCAAAAGTATGCAACAGAAAACTAAATGGTTTACATGGGATTAGACCTGTTTGTGAAGATAATTTCGTAGTGCACGCTAATGTTGTTCAGAATATATATTTCATGTAAATTATAGATTATCCAAATCCCTACACAGATTTAAATATTTTGCTATTACTAACATGTTTTTGTAGCCAACAACTTTGTCTTGTTTGATTTTCAGCAAGCGCTCAAAAGTATGCAACAGAAAACGTTCAAGCTTAATGAAGTGTCAATAAATATTGACCAGTATATAATAAATTCAATAAGATATTCAGTTAGTTATAACCATAACACTTGTACTAAATATTTGATTCATTCATGTAATCAGTCATTCACTAATTTATTCATTCATTAGCTACTGCTGCTACTCACCGTTGTAGACATTGTTGGCCACTCGCGTCGCCGCCTCTGGCGAATGTGGCGGCGGACTTGGCGCTGTGGTGCCCGCCGTTGGTGAGCTGGGACCCCAGCACTTGGCCGTTGCTGTTGTTGTTGCTGTTGCTGTTGTTGTTGTTGCTGTTGCTGTTGCTGTCGCTGTTGTTGCTTCTGCTGCTTCTGCTGCTGCTGCTGCTGCTGCTGCTGTTACTGTTGCTGCTGTTGTGCGTTGCTTTTCCGACTTGGTCAATAGCTTATCGCCAACAACATCGATCTCCTCATCGTCATCGAGCGTGGAGCGCCGAGATTTGATATTTGGTAATGTCGACAATTCCTCATCTCTGGAAGTTGTCGTTGTGGCTGTTGTGGCTGTTGTTGTCGTTGTTGTTGTGTGCTGTCCATTATCCCCGGCACGATCCAGCCAAGGATACGCCTTCCATTTCTTGGCAATCAGGCAGCGCGGCATAATGGGAAGTGTTTGTTGTGTTTGGTTGTGTTGGTTGGTTGTTTAAGTTCTTCTTGAGCGGTTTGTTTTTTTTTTTTATAGTTTTTTTGTTTAGCGGTTGTCAGTGGTCAGTGGTAGGCAAGTTAAGTGTTAAGTGCTGAAGCGAGTGGTTTTCTTTCGAACGAGCAAAGACCGTCTTAGGGGGTATCGGTTTGTGGCAAAGCGGAAAGGAAATGTTGCAGTTCTTATCTCGCAATATTTGTCGCATGTGAAAAATAGATTTGGCTCGCCGAAATTTAGTAGTAGTAGTTTAGATTTTACTTGTAGAGTTTATTGCTTGGCTTATACGCATTGTTGCGCCTCTCTTTTCTCCTCTATCTCCTGCTCTCTCTCTCTGTTTTTTTTTCGGACTGTTGCTTACGACGTTATATTTTTTTTTATTATTATTTGATCATTATTCAAAATTCTATTTCAAATTGCATTTTATTGTTTTATATGATGATAAATTGGTTGCTGCGGTTTTTGGTTTTCTGGTTTTTGGTTAGGATACTTCAAATTTCACAGCCACTTTACACATTTCTGCTCCGACCGCTGCTTCAGTCTAGGAGTACCAGTTGTTGTTGTTGTTATAGTTGTAGTTGTTGTTGTTGTTATAGTTGTTGTTGTCGTCGAGTCTCACTGGGGGCCAACTTTAGTGTGTTTTTTGGTCAACTTTGGTCCGTACTTTGGTTTTGCGTTTTCGGCTCTGACTTTCAGTTTGGGAATTTTTCGGGGGTCTCGTTTTGTTTTTTTTGTTTTTTGGACTCTGGACAGGGACACGTTTTGCTGCGTTTGCGTTGGCTGCGTGTGGTTTATCGATTTTTACATTTGCGTTTACGTTTACGTTTTGTTTTTACACAACGGGGCTTAAAACATAACGGTTCGCTTAACTGGGAGGGGGTACATTTGGTAATTGTATTGCTCCATATATCCTTTGGCTTCTCACGCTCCTCAGCAAGCGTTAGTTTTTTGTTTTTTTTATGTTTAGATATTTGTTGCTATTATTGGTTGGTTTCAAATTTTGTATAAATTTTATTTTGTTTTTTTTTTTTGAAAACAATTTCAAACAAAATCTTGTTGTTGTTGTTGTGACGAGTTAAATAAAGTTTTGGTTTGTTGTTGTGTTTTTTTTATTTTTTATAAAACAGAAAGTATAGACTTTAGAGTTGTAAAAGTTAAGTTAGTTGACGCGAGTTTGTTGAAAAGTTGAGTTAAGTTTGAATTATTGTTGTTGTTGTTGTTGGTAGTGAAAAAATTGATTTAGGAGAAAATAT
Organism: Drosophila rellima; assembly: GCA_035043635.1. NCBI lineage: Eukaryota > Metazoa > Arthropoda > Insecta > Diptera > Drosophilidae > Drosophila > Drosophila rellima. Next base: position 839,815 of record JAWNMV010000146.1, on the reverse strand, counting down.
AATATTATATAAGATAGAGAAGAAATGCGAACGAACCGAACGTAAGCAACTCTTGAATGCTTATGAGAATATAACTGAACGAAACGTCGCTTATAAGGGTGGCCGAACGAAATGGAAAGGAAGAGCGTAGCCGACGGAACGAAACGGCAACGGAACGAAACGAATGGAACGGCACAAAACACACAGCCCCTAAACAACCCTCGAAAAATAACAACGTAGCTGTTGCGTGTCTTTAAGCCAGCTGCATACGACCCAAAGGGGAAATGCTAATAATTTCAATAAAAAAAAAAATTAATTTATTTTTTACATAAATTAAAACTAATTACTGCGAATTATTTAATTTAATTAAATTCTAGTTAATTATGAAATTAGTATAGCCTTTGATTTGGCCTTGTCTGTTGGTGTGCTCTGGCCCCAAGGAGCCAGCAATCAGGAAGTGTTCCATTGCCATTCGTTCCACATTCGCAAATGCCTTTTTTCCTCCAATTGTTGCGTCCCTCTCTCCTCCTTCGAACGCTCTCTCTCTCTCTCTCTCTCTCTCTCTCTCGTACCTGAATTGGCTCATGGCTCCTTTTTGTTATTGAACAATTTTTGGGGTGGATTTTTGCAACAGCGTCGAATGTGGCAGTTGTGCCGAGTTAATTGCTCTTGCTGTTGCATTGCATTTGTTGCTGAACTTTGATTTTGAACAAATTGCCAAAAATGACGGGCCGAAAACGGGGGGCAAAACGGGGCTAGCGACAGGTGGGGGAGGGAACTGGCAAACAGAGAGCAACAGTCGTTGGATTGTGGCATTGTTGATTGCTACTAGCTGGTCATGCTGGGTAGACGGACGGACGGATGGAAGGACGGAAGGATAAAAGGACGAAAGGACGGGGCAGAAATCAGTTGAGCAAGGGAAGCGAGCTAGCAATAGATTAAAGCCTTTTGCCGGGGCATAGGTTTTCATATATCAAAGGTCAGGACATGTTGGCAATTTACGATTACAGCATATATATCTCTGCTGGGAAATTCAATTAGGAATTGCCACTGAACTGTATATGAGTTAAGTCTGAGAAGGCATTTAATTGAATATGTATGGAATAACTCTCGAATTCCGAGATTGATTAGGAAATATTGTATTCCGTTTGTTAGTCTAGGCTCTTGTAGGAAATCCTGAGATTTATTTAGAAATATTTTATTCAGCTTATTAGAAGTATTAAGAATATATACAAATTCCCTCTTGAACTCGCAGATTTATTGCGAAAAAATGAAATTTTATATGACAAATTCTAGGAATGAAATATTCCTATGAATTTTTGTGAGAAAAAACTCTGAGCTTGTCAGAAGAAATTTATTCTTAAAATCTATTATCATGAGAAGCTTAATAAAGTATTCAAGCTAAATGATATATTTTTAGGATAATTCTGGGTAAATTAGTGCTTCAGAAATATTAATATAAGCAATCTTTATTATATAAATATTTTACATATACTAAGACTAGTTGCTTTACCATTAATACACACAAATTCACTTCCTCAACTTCTTGCTAATTATGTCCGACATAAATTGCTGGAATAATTAAGGCAAAATAAACTTTTATTATATTCTTAGCCCAACTGTCAAGTTGTATTACGCGTAAAGCAAACTTTTTGCTGAAGCCAAAATATGATTTGTTTGATTATCGCTTATATGTATATTTATTTGTATTTCTCTTCCACTGAACGATATCAATTTCGGGGTACATTTGACTGATGAATGAAACAACATAACGCACTTTGTTTGACAGTTGAAAAACCCCTTTGTATGGCCTCTTGAATTTGAGTACTTAACGATTGTTTGTTTGTTATTAAAAAAAATGAAAATAAAATGAAAAGAAAAGAAGCAGACCAAGAAATGCCATTCACTTTATATGTACAATCCATCTAGCTGTCAGACCTTAAGGACCTCTTGGCATATTCCTTCGAAAATGTAACGTACCGACCATCTGTGGAATTGGACTGCACTAATTACAATTGGGCTTCGCGTTGCAGCACCTATGGAAATGGATGTGGAAATGGAAGCCCTAAATATGCGCGAGGACATGGGACTGGGCCAAAGTCCTTTTAGTGAAACCACACATGGTACTCGTACTTTACTTGCTTTTCCAGCTAAAAGCAAACTTGAAACACCGTCGCGACCCTTTTGGCCGCCCCAAACTTGCCTAGCTGAAATTGTTGCGCTTCGTTAGGCGCTTCGTTAGGGGCGGGTGGAGTGGCTAGCAAAGAAATATAAATATGATCGCGATCGTAGTGAGGCACGCGCAGACGCAGATGCATTGAGGCGAACATTAGCAAGGACCATATGGTACTGCGTTGGGGTGTAGATCAAAACATGGAACTAGGGGTAGGAGTCGGCCAAGGAGCCACGCGTCACGACAGGAAACCAAATTATGCGAAAGATTCGCTCAGCTGGAACAAGGACAGGACAATATGGTTAAAGCAGCGACAGCTTTTACTGCACCCAAGCATTATTAGCATTAGTTTAAGGGTAAAAAACATTCGACAACAAAGGTGCAACACGGCAGCACGGGAGTATGGCACCGCCACGGCACCCGAGGCACCACAGCACCACAGCAACACCACAGCACCACAGCAACACCGCAGCACCCATTTGCCAGGGATCCAGTTGAGCGCGTTTCTGAGCGTGCAAAAAACAGGAAATGCTCTACAAGTGCAGCTGCCTTGGCCAAAAAGGAGTTAAGTTCATACCCCAAAAACCAAAAAAAAAAAAACAAAGTCCAGCTGTAGCTGTAGCTGGTGGGGTGCGAGTTGTGGGTGGTTGGCAAAACGCTTTTGGCGTTGCCTAGCGCAATATTTAGTTGAAATGTAGCAATTGCCACACACCATGTTGCCGCATTTACTTCGCATATACACTGAAAAAAACGCAGAGAAAAAAATCAAACCTATGAGTTGTCAAAAGTTTGGTAATCCTGGATTTTCTTAGGTCAAGTAGGAAATATTTTATTCTAGTACGGATATTTTAATTTCTGATCTGGAAATATTTTGACTAGTGGGTCTCTAAAATTTGTTTTCAATAAATTTGAATATTGATTATTATTATTATTATTATTTTTTTAATTATTTTGATTCCAAGCTATAGCTGGTCATATAAGACACTAGTCACCATTATAAATATCAATTTAAAAATTTGATGAGAATTAAATAATTTACAATTGATAAGAAGCCAAAATAGATAATTAATAATACATAAATATATAAAATTAAACTTTAGCTTAAAGATGAATGAACTCCAATTTTTCGGCGAGAAGGCGAATGCTGCCATTTTATGCATATAGTGTATTTATTTAAGAATTATATCTGCATTTTGGAATGCTTTGTTTCGTTCAGTGTATATGTTGTACATGCGACTGAGTATCGAGCGAAGTGTGACGCTCGCGTGGCACGGGCCAGGAAGTGGCAGCTGTAACAGCAACAGCAACAGCAGCAGCGGCAGCAACTGAAACAGAAACAGAGTGAAATACTAAAAGCAACCCAAAAACTGTTGATCCTGCCCCGTGCAGCACCCAATCAGGCAACTCAGACGCGAGGCAAAACCGAAAAATGAACCAGGTGTCTAGCATGCTCTTTCTGTTTTTCCTTTTCCTTTTTCTATTTCTATTTCTATTTTTTTCTTTCTCCAAATGATGTATTAAAGTGGAAACAAGCACGAGTTGTTCTTGTTGCAGCATTGTCTGTTTTCTGACTCTGTCTCTCTCTCTCTCTCTGTCTCTGTCTCTGGACGCTCGCTGTCGAGTTTTTCCCAAATGCTATTTGTTCCTGTGTTCAGCTATAATTTCATTGTTACTCCTTTTGAAACGGCTTTGCAACCACCCCATCATCATCATCATCATCAACAACAGCAACAGCAACAGCGGCAACAACAACAACAGCAGCAGCAACAACAACATCATCATCAACGCCATCAGCAACACCAACAACACCAACAACCCCATCACCACCCTTCGAGCAACCCCCTCGTTGCCGCTTGCCATTTCGCGTCTACATAGAAACAGCAAACAGGTAAAACAACAACAACAACAATAGCAACAGCAACAGCATTTCGTGCGCCTCTTTCATTAGCAACAAAAGCAACAGCTACAACAAAAAGCCAAGAAATAAAAGAATTCCGTTTACGTCATCGCCAAATTGCTCTGTTTTTGGGGACTGGGCACATTTCAAAAACTGACTTATTAGCATGTCCTGCAACAGGATACAAAAGTTTTGCACACTTGTGTGGATTCTTTTCTGCTGCCAACTGGACACACGTTCGGCTTTCTCATTCCGGTAATTTGAAACTTTTAGCCAACTGCATTTTTAATTACATTTGTTGAGTACAGAGAATCTCTCACTCTCTCTCTCTCTCGCTCTCTCTCACTTGCTCTCTCTCTCTCTCTCTCTCTGTCCGCTTGCAATTCGAATCCTCAGCAGGAGGCAGCTGTTGCCGCTGTTGGAAAAATCATCAGCATAGATGAGCTAGAAGTCGAGTTCAAGGACCTTATCGATGTGTGGACCTTTTAGGACGGGTCCAAAAAATCCAGGTAGGAAAATGCTCACAAAGGAGTGTGTGGCTCGATCCTGTCGACGGGACATCATTTGACGATCTACATACAAACAACAACAACAACTGTCTTTTGGTGGTGCCATTGCCATTGATGATTGTTGATTGTGGATGCTAAAAAAAAAAGAGACCAGGGAACTGAAGAAAAAAGGGCGCTTCGTCTGCGCGCGCGGCTTTTCATTCGCTTTTCAGCAATTTTCCGACAGCTGTCCACGTTTGCATTATGAGCAGCAGCAGCAGCTGATTCCCTGACCCCGGTTACCGGCTCTAAGCATTTCGGGTTCCGAGTTCAAATTCAGGCCGGAGTCCTGCAAACGACGGCTGCACCCAGAGCTCTTGTATTTCATTTTCCAGCCAGGTCTTGGGTTAGTGCCCTCTGGCATTTGGTTGTGTCTTGTGCATATTTTGAATTCATCAACTAATGGCCGCTTTGCCGAAGAGTCAGGCATTCAATTTGAATACTGAGCTACTGAGCGGCATTCACAATTCATTGATCACTCAAGCAGTTGATTCCATTAAACTTATAGAACCTTTTCTTGTGGTAGCTCTTAGAGGACTCAAATGATTCGGGTTCGTCATTCGTTATTTAGAAAGGATCTTCTTGGGGCTTCCATAAGCACTAAATTGAATTATTTTGAGTGATGGGTAATATAATATTATAGGAAATTGCTGGGAAATGACTGAAAGTGGAGGAAGAGTTCCAAAGAATCAACAAAAGTTGATGTAAGTCAATAATATAAGTAAAAAAGAAGGCAGGAGGTGTTTAGTTTATTCAGAACGAGTTATCTTTTCATAGGTTTCTGGGCTAGAAAAAATCGTACTATTAAATAATTTTATTTGAGGAATTAGTAAAAATATAGAATTGTATTATAAAAGAATAAACTACACTTTTAAGAAAATTTAAGATTATTTCTAGAGTTATTTATGAAAAGCTAAGATCACATAAAAGTATATATTTATATTTCTAGATAAGTATTGTCAATTCCATAGTGCATATCCCTCGTATTAGCTCTCTCACTCTCTCTTATTATCTGTGTCGGTCCTACCCAGAGTAACTGTCTTTTTCTCCCTGTCTCCCTATCTTTAGATGAATGCTCCAATATGAAGACAAGTTAAGAAAACTTATATGTATGTATGTATAAGAAGGTAATTGATTATACCTAAGACGTAAAATAAACATGGACGTTTTCTCCTTTCCCCCATTGAGTATTTACTAAACTCTTTAATGTACATAAATAATGCATATTAATTTATGATATGTTAGTGATTACATACAAGTATTTTCTATATATATATATATATGTATGTATATATACAAGTCTGAATATTGAAGCACTGATACTAATTACTTGTTACATTTTAGAGACTACACTGACACACACACACACACACACACACACACACACATACACACACACACTCATACACACAGAGCAGGCCTCTCGATGGCAGCATGCAACAAGAGCACTTAGTAATATCCTGACAGCCTGCTGCACACACACACACACACACACACACAGACATAAGAAAACACACTCACATAGACACACATATATGTATGTATATATATATGTGACTGAGGACTTACATATGCATAGTGTAGTCTCCGATGTCCTTTAGTGCTTGGCTACCTCCTTTTTTCGGTTGCTGTTGTTGTTGCTGTTGTTGCTGTTGTTGCTGTTGTTGTCGGGCAGCCGCAGCGCAGTCTCTCATCTCATCTGCCACAACTGCCTCTCATCTGCCTCATCTTGTGAATCATCTGCCACAACGGCCTCATCTGTTGGCCGCATTGAAGAGAGTCTCTTTATTCTCTGGGTCTCTTATTGAAATAAATTCTCAATGAACGCGCCCATTCGATGGGCCTTTCATTTTCATGCGTGCCATTTGCAGCAGCTGGCGGGGTTTCCCCCCTCCCTCGCCCTCTACCCTCCCCACCTTCCGCATTCTATAGTATAGATTGTTGCCATGTTGCAGCTTGTTGCTGCCGCAGTGTTGTGTGTTGTGTGCTGTAAATATGAAACGTTTGCAAATCTCTGTTGTATACTCGCACATAACATTAAATACACATACACATACACACACACACATACACACACACATACACACACTTGCACATATTCTCGTCTATCATATTTGGGCCGCGCATTAGACGAGGCAAGACAAGGCTAAGCACATGCTGCACACCAACAACAACACCAACAACAACACATACCAATACAGAGACACATGCATGATAGATAAGCACATAGATATGCGAATACTTGCACAGAACAAAATGAATCCGCAATTCCGATATAAAATCAAACCAACGCAGTTTCAAGAAGTTCGGTAATCCCGGATATTCCTAGATCAAGTACAAAATGCTTGAGTACACAAGGTTTTTTTTTCAAGTTTTTTTTAAGGCACTAGTCGCTATTATTAACAATAATTTCAATATTATTAATAATAATTTTAGCTTGAGTTTACAGTTTAATTAATTTTTTAAATATTGGTTGACTGCTTTGTTCTTCGTAACCATAAGTTAATATCTTGAATAAGTGCTTATGGAATAATTGCTAGAATCAAGAACTTTCAACTTGAACTGTGGACTTCGTTAATCTCGGATTTTCTTAAATCAAGTACATTTGTTTATTATTATTATTATTATTATTATTACTTCTTTAATTATTTCAATCTCTAGTGCTACAAGCTGAAGTTTTTTATTTACGACACTTTAGCTACTATTATAAAAATTCATTTAAAAATATTATTAAGATTAAGCAATTCACAATTAATTAAAAAAATAATTAATTAAGAATTAATTAACATGTTCTATATTAGTTTTTGTTTAAAAATTAATTTTAATTTTCAGGCGATTTTGACTCTTTTGTTTTTTTTTCTAAACGATTAAAAAGTTAAAGAATTGATGCTAAAATCAAGAATTTTCAGCTTGAATTGTGAACTGAAGTTTTTCTCTGTGTAGATATGTGAATACAGATGAGTACAAGTATTCGTAAACTGGCATGTTTGAATATATATATGTATATATCTATATGTATATGCCACATACTCATGCATCTTGCTGCTGTTGCTGCGGCATCTGAATGTGACTGACTGGCAAACCCATTTGAAGTGGGTGGCAGGCGAACTGAAAGGGGGAGAGGATTGTAGAGGAGGGGGATGACAAGACATCGTCCTTGTGCTTCACTCGACAAATATTCAACACGTATTCATTTCCTGCGGACGCACAGTTGCCAACTGGCAACATTCAGACAACGAGATGCTGCACAAGTGCACTCTGCTCGCGACGCTGCTGACGCTGACTGAGACGCTGACGGCGACGCTGACTGAGACGCTGACTGCAACAGCGACAACGACATGATACTTGCACTTGATGCCGCTCGCTGATGAAGTAGCGACAATGCGGCAATGCGTCGCAAAACTCACTTGAAGTGCTACTTGGCAGCAGCGTGACGACGACAGCATCCCGAAAATGTTGATCCTTTGACGATTGTCCTCCCTCCCCCCTCTCTTTCCTTCCCTCTCTCTCTGTGGGGGGGGGGGGGAAGGGTTTGGGCCTCGAAGGTAGCACACTCGGCGCGTCAAGAACAGCTCTCGATGGCGCTGGGCCAGAAGGAAGCTGTGAACGCTTTAACGCCAGCCCAGCTTCCCTTTCCCCTTGCCCTAAACCTACCCACCACATTCTTCTACACTGCAAAAAAAAAAAAAAAAATCTACAAAGTAATTCTTATCTACAAAGTAGTTATAGAAAATCCGTACTAACCGATCTGTAACAGGCAGAATGAAGCATCTCCGACCCTATAAGGTATATATATTCTTGATCAGTATCAACCGTCGAGTCGATTGAGCCATGTCCGTCTGTCTGTCTATAAGAGCTAGAACTTCAAATTTGTTATATATGTTTCTGGCTTTCATTAATTTATTTCTTTGGATCGATATCTTTTACTCCAGAATCACGTTTGTTTCTTTCTGTGTACTGCTTACTGCCATTGCCCCCATTCCCAATGCCAATCCCATTCCCATTGGCAGACTTGGTTGCCGGTTTGCATTCAGTTCGCATTCCCCACTGAGAGCTACACGTTTTCATGAAATCATTTTTCACCACTTAGTCACGTCGCTTTGACAGGTCGATGGAGGAGAAGGAGCTGGAGAAGGAGATGGAGATGGAGATGGAGATGGAGACAAGCTATAGCTGGGAATATGTGGCAATGTGGGAATGTGGCAAAGTGGGAAATGGGAAAGGACAGCATCCTCTGTAGCGTTATCTGCGGTTAGTTGCTTATAATTGGCAGACATGTGAGTTGCGGGCCATGAGCTTTCCCTTTAACCGGATGCCAGACTGCCAGACTGCCAGATAGACAGACTGCCAGACAGACAGACCGACAGGGTACTAAGTATTTTAGTAATTATAGCCTAGTACTCCCGACATTTTACCACTTTCCCATAGTGCACAAAATACAACACGTTGTTCCCACCGAAGGATATACAGGATACGTTAGACAGGACAACGTTGCGTGCTCTGCTTATTAGTTCTCGTTTTGTGTGCTCTGCAATTACAAAATACTCAATTGTTTTTATTGTCGATCGTTGATGTTGTTGTTGCTGTTGTTGTTGCTGTTGTTGTTGCTGTTGTTTAGCAGGCAGCGGGTGGTGCAGGGACATATGGCATCAATCATGTGGAAACCACGAACTGTGAACTACTAACTGTGTAATGCACTAAACGTGGCTTCGACAAATGCGAATGCCAGTTTGAGTGTGTTACCAACAGTTACCAGTTAGTTAGTCAGCCACTTTGAATTGCAGCTGCAAATCTGTAGACATCCCCCCCCCCAATAAAGCCGCCCTTCAGCCGCCCCCCCCCCTCCAGCCCTCAGCAAGTGGTCTCCTTTTTGGTACGTGTTATCCTGCTATTTGGTTACCTTGTATGGTTGCACTTCCTATCCTTTTGTTGCCGTTGTTGCTGTTGCTGTTGCCGCTGTGGCACGAATCAAAGTATTGAATTTCTATATCCGTTTTTTGTTGTATTGTGTGTTCTGTTGGTTTTGCGCCTTGTTCAAGTTGCAAGCGAAAGGAAAGTGAAAGAGTGGGAGAGAGAGGAAGCGAATGAAGTTTGTATAAGAAGCATAACACGGCACAAGCACTGACTGCACTGAGAGAAAAAAAGAACGCTATTTGAATATTTTATTATTATTAAATTATTAAATATTAATGATTTCAAGAACTTGTACCTTAAACAAGTTTAGAAGAACATGCAAACATCTTTGAAAAAATATAATTAATATATTTTTTTATGAAAGTGAAAGAGTGTTTAAATCTTTTATAGTTATTTAATTATTTATGATTTAAAATTAATGATTTATAGAACTTATACTTTAAACCATTTTAGAAAAACAGACAAACATCTAATTGAGAAAAAAATGAATACACACATTTTTGAATTTTTTAAGATTATTTGATATTTAAATAAATTTAACTTAATTTTTTTATATTGCTTAATTTTAATTTAATTAAAAAAAAAAAAAAATTAAAAATAATTTTACAAATGCCAATGAACTTATATAAATTTTTTGTTCATGTTCTAAAACATTTCTTCATCGCTTTGATTTTAAAAATAAGTATTTTCCAAAATTGATTGCAGTGTATTAAAAATAGAAGCAGCAGGAGTTAAAGTACCTGCCAAATGAGTGCACAGGAAGTTTTGTATTTGCTGTTGTTACTCTTGTTGTTGTTGTTACTGTTTCTGTTGTTGTTGTTGTTGTTGTTACATTGCTCACCTTGAATGGAACTGAGTTTTGGCTACATGAGAGCGAGTGTAACGAGTGCGGGGCAATTAGGCGGCTGTGCTCTGAAACGGAAACTGTCGCAAGTGATCGGCGTGTTGATAAGTTCAACAACGAGAACAACAGCAACAACAGGAAGAACAACAAGGATAACGACAACAGGAACTACTACAAGCTACGGGTAATACCAAAAATTGTAGAACGCATTTGGAACTGCGACAGCGAAAAGTTTTCAATAGCAGGAGGCTGACAACGAACAAAAAAACACCATTTGTTTTTATACTTTTTTTTTTTCCTTTTCTTAAATGTGGGCAGGGGGTTGATGGGAGGGGTTGGAGGGATATCAGCCCCGCCCACTACGCCCACGCAGCCAAGTGCTATAAAAGTCACGCCCGAGGGCCTGAAATGAGTTTTCCAGTTTTGGTTTCAGATTGTTGTAGTTGTTTTTCTTTTTAGCCAGCATCAGGTAACCTTTTGTGCCGCCCATTAGAAACATGCACGCAGTCGGCTTACTTAAGCACATAGGTGTGTGTGTGTGTGAGTAGGTGTGTGTGTGTATGGCATGTACATGCAAATGTGAATGTGAATTCAGAAATTGTTGAAATGTAGAAACGTGCGGGGATTTGACACGGCTCCAGTGGCAGCCGGGAAAACTTCGCCATGCGTGCCGCCATTTGACTTGCAAGATTGACACGCTGCTAAAACGCTTCCAGCCACAGGAAAAGCGAATGGCCATAAAGGACGTGCATGAGCACACGGCGAGAAAGTGCCAAGGGAAAAAAAAAACAAAAGCCGCTTGGCCAAGGGGGGGGGGGGGGAAACAGTGCAGATGTGTCCAATTTAGTGGAACTGCAGAGACCCAGAAGCCAGAAGAGTCCCAATCTCAATTCCAAGCCCAATCCGAGCTGAGCTGAGCTGAATTATGGCTTCCAGGTACTTATGTCCTGCAATTGTTAAGATTACACAACAGACTTTTCTCATTTCATTTCATTTTCGTTGGCTTTGTGTGCGGGTTGTTAAGAAATTAATATAATAATTGCTTAAAGTGATTGTTTTTCTACTCTGACCATTTTCAAGGATTTGCTGGCAGCTTATTAAAGCGTTTGAAATGAAATCTGCAACCCCTGTTGCGGTCAATTGTAGGTCAGCTAACGGGCCATAAATATTGGCATATTGATGCTACCTGAAACCAATCGAAAGATTCCGGCTAAAACTATCTATCTTGTGAGTCAACGCTGTAACTATACACTGAGAAAAACAACTGGGGATCGAGGGATAAAATCAATTCAAATGGTGTCCAAAGTTCGGTTATCTCTGAATTTTTAAAATCAAGTACAAAATATTTGTTTAAAGCATAATTTCATTTTCTCAAATATTTAGCTTATAAGTAATTTTTAGTGAAGTCAAATATAAAATATCACATTAATATCCTGAAAACTTATTTAAAAAATTTCAACAATTTTCAAATTGAATTTTAGTAGAATTTCTTTTTTCAGTGTAGATGTATCTGTATCTGTTTCTGTGTCAACAGCAGCCTATGCAAAATGCCAAGTGGCCAAGTTAACAGCTACCCCCGATTTACCCACCCCCCGTCGCTTCTGTATTGCTGCCTCGCTCTGTTGGAGAATCTCAGGGGCACAAATATGCGGTTGGCATTCAACACACTTCCTCGCCCCTCTCAGCTCTCAGTTCTCAGCTGCTTCTGGTCTCCCTCAATTGCTGGAATTTGTCGTGACAATAATCAGCAGCGTCTCTGCGTGGTGTCAAAACTCCGAGCACCCTGCCACACCCCCTTTTCGCCCACTTTGATGGGTGGTAGTTTCTGTCTTTGTTTCTGTTTCTCTTTCAAGTCAAGCCACAAATATGAGCATTGGCTTTCTTCCGACTGGCGACCAAACAGCCAAATAAATTAGACAACAAAAAATTGACATTCTTCTAGCAGGAGGAAGGGGGTCGGAGGGGGTGGGTGGACACAGCGGGGGTGGTGTCATTAAAGCCAAACCATTGGCAGCCACTGATTAGAACAATATGCGTAAATATGTAAGAACATTCTATATATTGTATTTATATATCGCATTTTGTGTTCTGGCCAAAAAAAAAGAAAAGGATGTGCTCAAAATAAATATGCGTGCGTGTTGCTTCCTCACACCAATGCACATAGACAGCGTGTGTGTGTGTGTGTTTGTATGAGTGTGTTTGTATGAGTGTGTTTGTATGAGTGTCTTTGCCTTTCGTTGACACTTTCACAATTTATGGCAAATGCTGTCTTTCACCCTGGCACAGGAAAGGCGCCAACGTCGCACCCCAAAAACTGACTTTGACTGTAATTTTCGTGCCACCCACCGAAAAAAGACCAAAAACAGCAACAGAAAGAAGAAGAAGACGACGACAAAAAAAAAGAGAAGAAAGAAATATAGGAAAATATAATACAAACAACAACATACTGTTTACCAGTTCCGCAGTTCCGCAATTCCGTAGTCACAGAGGGGTGAGAGGCGGTGCCGCCGGGGGGGGGGGGGGGGGGGGTGTTTGTTGGAAAAAGTCACAGTAGTCCCAGTTGTACACAGACTCATTTGAAATAAATATTTTTGTGTTTTTACTTCGCAGCGACAATAACGCAAAACATGAAAAGCAGCAAGACAAATGTCTGTATGTGTCACTGTGTGTGTGTGTGTGTGTGTGTGTGTGTGTGTGCTGTAGGCAAACCACGCGCGGCAGCGACGGCGGCGCTGCGGCGTCAAAGTCGAATTACTCATACGCCACGTTCGCCAAGCGCCGTCGTCCTCGTGGCTCGTGGCTGACACAATCCGTGCCTACGACGCTGCGGCGTTGACGTTAAAAGCTACAGAGCAATTAATCATTAGCTTTTACAGGATTTATTGCAAATACTTTTATCGGATATATTAAATGAACTCCACTCCACATGCGACGAGGCAACGAGGCAACGAGGCAAGTTTCGGGCTGCCAACAGTGGCAACAGTGGAATTATGGCAGCATTAATCCACTGTCGACTATCCGAACATCTTAGTTGGCAATGCTTTAAGATTTGCGTCATCATCTGCACCACCCAACCACCATCAAAGTGGGTCAACAAATTTAACTGTAGCTAAAAACTTTTGGTGTCATTTCACATATGCACACGCAATACAAATGCCGATCAAGATGATGATGATGATGATGATGATGATGATGATGATGACGTTGACAGGGGGAGAATGAAATCGAGGAGAAGTTGGAGAGGCTGCAGATGATTGTCAATGTTTTGAGGCTTAGCAACAGTTTACTACATTGTTGTTGTTGCTGTTGCTGTTGCTGTTGTTGTTGATTTGGCTGTGACAAAATGAGTTACAGGTTTCATTCATTGGCTCAAATCTCCTGCCCAAAATGCAGCTTGATAAATTGTCGCGCATTAATTACGCAACGTTTCAAAGTGTAGGAAAAATTGGCTACTCAGAGAACTTGGCTGCCATTTTGCCTTCTCTATACACTCTAAAAAAAAACTTAGCTCAAAGACGGCATAAATCTACTTTAAATTCAGTTTTAAGAGTTTGTTTGTCTCAAGGCTAAAAAGTATTAAATCTAAGAAATATTTTAAGCGCGATTTCAACTTTAAATTTTGAGAGGTTTCGTAGTTTGAACTTTAAAATGTAAATAATCAGCCCAATTAAGTACAAATATAAAGTACAAAGCCTATAATATTTATTCTAAGAAATATTTTACGGGCAATTTCTTAAAATTTTGAAAGGTTTCTGAGAAATATCTGTATGTCTTTGACATTTGCTTTTTAGAAAAACTTACCCTCTAAATTTCTTTTTTAATGAACTTTTCCCAATCATAGTTCCACTCAAAGTAATTGGCGATTTTCTTAAGCTTAGGGTGTATACTTTCTAAGTGTAATCTTTTCTCAATCTCTGTCTCTCTCACTCTCTCTCTCTCTCTGTCTCTCCCACTCTCATTCGGTTGAAGTGCTGTGTTTCATGTGCCATTAACTAGCAAGCCGTGGCGATTGATCTTGCTTGGGCATGGCTCTGGTTTTATTTAATGGTCCATACTGAAAATGCCCTTGCCACATCCACATCCAGTTCCAGTACCACTTCCACTTCCACTTCCGCAGCCACTTCCGACATCCGGTTATAGTCAATGCAAAGGGGTGGGGGGCGACATTGCAAATGCACATGCAAATTTATAACAATTTTACGTTCTCACATGCGTTCGCTCGTAAATCGTCTGCTGAGGCGAAAGGTGCAAACTGGCGCTTCGAACTCTCGACTTGCCACAGACGACTTTGCAACAGCGTCTTCGACTTGCCCCCTTGCCACCTTGCCACCTTGCCACCGAGTGCGGCAAGTGCCTGTACATAAAAAATCGTTTATGGCTTTGCAAGCGCTCAAATAGAACAAAGCATAAATCCTAATTTACTTACCGTATAACCCGGTGTGTTGCCACTGGAGGCATGTCTATGCTATACTTGCCACCTCGTGTGGCAAGTGTGTGTGTGTGTGTGGGTGTGTGTGGGTGTGTGACACAACATATATCAACAACATCTTAAACACATGACGGCAAATAAATACAAATGTTGAAAATTGTGAAAATGTTGCTCTAAATTGCAGGGGGGATGATATAAAAATGAGAAAGCAGAAATAAAAAAGGAAAAAGGGAATATAATAAAAAGGATAAACCGTTGGCAAACGATAAAAAGCTGCAGATTCCACACCACCAGGACACTAAGAACATTTTGTGTTGTGCGGCACAACAAGTTGCAAACCGAATTGTACATTGTGGCACAGGAGTTACAGGACTACAGGAGATACAGGACGACTCCTGTACTCCTGTATTCGTATTCGTATTCATACCGGAAACTAGCAAGTAAAACGATTTACGATTCGTTTAAAAAGTTCTGATTAGATAACTTGGCCCGAACACAGCGAGTGCTATACGCTGAATTCGAAAGTTGATCAACTCAAGAACAGCTTGTTCCAGTTTAAGGTAGAACAATAGAAAACTATTTCGCTTTGTTGAATGCTGAAGCACTTTAGACTATTGTAAAGAAATGTGACAGTTTTTTAAAGGGACTTTCTATTGTTTAATGATTATTATGATTATTATGTTCTCAAGGTGTGAAACAAAAGTTCTGAAATGATATACTTGAAGGCGGATTGTGGATTTTCTAAAGATTCTATCTACATAAAATGTATTTTCTTTTAAATATCCCACATTATTATAGTTCAGTAGACATTTTATTTTTATTAATTTTATACGCTGTTATACTAGTACTATATATCTTATATAAGAACTGAGAGATCTCTCTTATCTTGAATTAAAATTGGAATTAGCTTAAGTTCGCTTTTATTTATCAGACGAACCTAAACAAAATATGGTGATTAGTCTGTTTGATATTTGGATCTTATTTCTAGATTTTTATTTTTCTTAGTCTATTAATGAACTTATAGTAGAATTAGTTTAATTTAATATCAGCCTATTTACAGCAAAGCACAACTTATTCCAAAGTTTACAATTATCATAATTCCATTAATACGACTTTAAACGCATTATTTGATAATGTTTCAAAAGTTTCAACACAACTGGCAACAAGTTTCTTCAACAATCGTGAAAGTTCTCAAGGGCAACTCAAGAACTAACTTAAACAATCTTAGCCGTAGTTACATTTCGAAATACCTTAAGCTCTAATATTACAATAATTTATTCTTTCTGACCAAGTTTCGCCAGCGAAATCTGCATTAAAGCGTCTTCAATCAAGTGGGCAAGTCCAAATAAAGTATGTGGCAAGTAGTTGTCAACTCTTTATCATAATCACAACTTTAATTTGTTAAAATGTTGATACAGTTAAGTAGATTTAAGTGCAGCTGTTGTTAAAAGGTCTCTTAATGAGTTGGAATTAGTTTTGGCCGAGTGAAAGGGAAGCCGCAGAACCGCAGAAACCCCAACATCAAACCACATCAAGTGGTTTGCTTTATGCTTATCACAAAAAAAAAAGAAGAAGAACAAATAAAATGTAGAGAAGGGAAAAAGGTGAAAAACTAGAGTTGTTACTTTGCAACATTGTTATAATTTATGGAGCGCAGTTACAAGTTCAAAACAAATAGAATTACAAATACAAATGCATAGGACATTAGCAATGTCGGGACTTGGAATTAACACGATGCCACAACCTCCGATGAATTTGCCAGCATATTGTGTGTGTCTCTGTGTGTGTGTGTGTGTGTGTGTGTGTGGTAAGCTGCTTGACTTTGCAATCCAAATGCCAACAGCTTCCACAAAAACAGAGAAAAAGATAGAAAAAAGAAACAGCAGCAGCATGTTAAGTAAACTTTATGGCCAACAGTTCTTCTGGGCCAGCAAGAAATGCAAGAAAATTGCGGCGCGCAAATAAAACCAGCGCAAAAGTGAGGCATCAAAAAGCAACAACAACGACAACAACAACGACTGCGACAACAACAACAACATGAACAACAGGAGCAACAACTATAAAAACCTGCAACGATAGTAAAATGCAAATTGGGTGGAACGTTGGGCGGCCTGTTGTCGAGGGGGGGGGAGGGGACTGTTGCTGCTGGCTGACAGGCAGCAATCCCTCGGTCTGCCTTTGGGTCCGGCTCAGCAGAGAGCTGGCTAAAAAAAGAAGAAGCAGAGCAACATCGCATTCGCACTCGTAAAATAAAAGTAAAGTGCAACAGCAATTTGTTTGCACAATTGCTGAATGCGGCCATTGCTGTTGTTGTTGCTGCTGTTGTAGCTGTTGCTGTTGTTGCGGCTGTTGTTGCTGCTGTTGTAGCTGTTGCTGTTGGCACTCGTCGCATTGTTTGCTTTGTAGCCAGTTGTTGTACATTTTTATGACAGCTCAAATTGGCCCCCGTCGCCCGTCGCCCGTCGCTGTTGCCATTGTAGACGCGATTTAGCCCGCCAGCAACACTGTCAGCATATGGCAATAAATGCGATGGACTCTCGCCAGGACTCTTTCCGAGCAACAGCTAGAGTGCGACAGAGACAGACTGAGTGTGAGTGTGTGAGTAAAAGGGAGACCAGACAGATGACTGACGGCGATTGGCGTCTGATTTGTGTTTGGCAGCGTTAAGTTCATTTGATGCGTTTGCTTCGCTGCTTTCGATCTTCTTTTCTTCTACCCTCTACCCTCTAACCTCTACCCTCACTCTTCTTTCTTTTCTCTCTTTCTCAACATTTAATTTTCTATTTTGGCACTCTGAAATTAATACATAAATCCTGCGCCGCTTTTTGACAACTTTTTAAGCTCCATTAGTGTTGACGAAAGCAAAGCATAACAAGCGACAAGGCACAAATAATAAAAAGGGTCAATGTAACCGCGTTTTCCAACCGCAACGCGGCAGGACATTCGAATCTACCACCCCCCCCCTCCCCCCCGTTACTAACTGCTATTGTTGCTGTTAACCTTGAGGGGTGCTACCCCTCCCCCTTGCCCCCACTGTTCGGTTTTGGGGTGTTGCTTGCACTTCCGCAAGAAGAAAACGGAAGAAGAAAAAAAACATTTAACTGTTTGGCTGTTTGGCATTCATTGCGAATTTAAAGGGCGGCTTAGTGACAGGAATAATAAGGAAGCCCGCGACGGAAGCGTTGATGACAATGCTAGTCAGCAAGCGAGGGGTGGTGCGAAGGGGGGTAGTGCGACAGAGCAACTGCGTCCCAAATAAACCACAAGGGACATTGGACTGGCGACTCGGCCCAAAGCAATAACAACAACAACAACAGCAGCAGCAACTGTGAAAGGCAAAGGAACAGCAATGGGCCATGGGCCATGATGTCCTTGTTGCCATTGCCGTTCATTCTCGTCCTGGTTATTGTCTCTCTTTCTCTACCCCCGCCCCGCCCCTCACTTCATTTTTGATTTGGTTTGCGCTATGCAAACAGCACCAAAAACCAAATGAAACCAAACCAAACGAAACGTAACGAAATAAAGCCCCAAAAACCTCAAAATGTTAAAAAGGACAACAGCTAAAAAGGGGAGTCGTAGCACTCAAAGGAAGGGGTAGTGAGCTCAACTGCTGTCCATTGTTGGTTAGTGTCGCCTTTTGGCCAAGTTGTGTGTCAGCTTTTTGGTCAGCACGACAAAACTATGCGACAATTGTTCGCTTTCAAATTGCCAAAAATAATCAAATTAAACGCTTTAGTCCACTTCAGAATGTGTTAGTGTGTGTGAGTTTGTGTGTGTGTTTGGATTTCACTTGAAATCTGGCCATAATTCAGCTTAAGTTAGCACTTCCACCTGGCCCCCTTTGGCTGTCTACTGTGTTGGGTTATTTTTAAACCAGCCAGCCATCCATCTTGCCAGCCCAGCAGTGAAGGCAGCCAAGTGGCAGACATCAAAACACAACCCCCTCTGGCGTTGATGTTCATAGCAACCCTCGCTACAGTTCAACCCAACCCACCCCATCTTGCCACCCCCAACCCCTAGTGCTGTTGCTGCTGCTGCTGTTGCTGTTGCATAATTTTCGGCAATCCACAAGTGTGTGTGCTCGCCTCCTTTTTGCTTGTGTGCGTGTTTCTGCCTCTCGTTACATTTCGTGTGGCAGCAACAGAAAATTTGTGAGAAAGAGCAACTGCGTCGGCGCATTCGCTGTTGATTTGTTTTTTTTTTTTCGGGGGTTGTTGGCTACTTGTTGTGTCTTTGTGTTGGTTTTTGGCCAAAAATCCGAAAAAAAAACGGATCATAAAATAGATCGAGATATGAAAATGCGGCTTATCGATTTCAAATTAATTGCAGCGCTTAGCTAATTAGTTATAGTCGAAGCGCTTAAAGGGCGTGCAACCCTTCGGTGCGCTCAGCAAATTTGCCATGGTTTGGCATTAATCGACACCACCAACAGCAACAGCAACAGCAGCAACAGCAGCAGCAACACCACCACCAAAAAACGTTGCTGTTGTTGGACTTCGCTGCTGACCCGAAATCACGCACACTCGCTGTAAATTACACACACACACACACATGCATATAGCTGTATATATGTTGTGTGTGTGTATCACAGTCACGACGGCAACTGTGACGTGACGGCAACGAAAAGCTGCGAACACGAAGCGCAGAGCAGAAGAAGGGAGTGGTACGTCAATAACTGACGCACAGCGGCAGCCAAAAGTCCATATTTTAAACAATATTACTAAACAACTTTACGAATATATTTATAACAAAAAAATAATTAATAATCAAGTGCAAATATATATGAAAATTATATGAAAAAGAAAAACCAAAGTGCAGCAAAAGCAGCGGAAGAAGGTGTGCAATTTTCAACAGGCTATAACACACTTATTATACCTATATATAAGTTGATATATAAAATCAGAGCGAGTGTTAGCGCACAAGGCAAATTTCATATATCGTTCTTTTTATTTTTGGCTTTCTCATTTCCGGTCATATCAAAAAAAATACGTAAAGTACAAACAAATTGTGTTTCAACTGGGAGAAAACTCAATTTATGCATGGCTTGATTTTTCCGCAGCTGCGGCAATGTTTGACTGTCAACTTTTGTTGCATGTGAGATGTATGCAACAAAGTGCCGTGCCTATGTGTGTGTGTACAACATAATATGTGTGTGTGTGTGTGTGTGTGTGTGTCGTATACCGCAGCAACGACAGCGAAAACACTAACGACCAACTCGCTGCAGCAGCGAGCGCTGCAAAGTATGCAATAAATTCTCGCATTGTTTATGTGCAGGGCGCATGGTAGCGGAAGAGGAAGAGAAAAGGCAGGGGGTGTGTGCTCGTTTGTGTGTGTGCCTCAAACTGGGGGTGGGTGAGCTACAGTGAGGTAGGCTAAGGCAACCAACAGTTGACTATTTGTTGCATGTACGCCGCACTCGTTACTCGCCACTCGTTACACCCCCAACAAATAAAGTCTTTGCTCTCTCGCCACTCTCTCTCTCTCTCTCTCGTGCCCGCTCTCGCTCTCGCTCTCACTCAATCGCCGTCTCTTTTCGGGTTTCAATTCACAAAACATTCGACAAGTGCAGAGTGAAACAAGTTGTTGTTGCTGAAACACAGCGAACAACGAAGAAAATTTTCCACACAATTTTTTCGCCTCGATTTCAAACGAACTGCGGCGCTGAAAATACTGATAAAAGTGTGTGCTTAACGTAAATATATTATAAATATGCAATAAACTGTGTTGTGAATGTGTTTCTTATTAATATATTGCCTTCGCGTTAGAGCGACAACAACAACAAGAAAGCGGAATTGCAATCGAAAGTCTGCATTTCCTAAACAAAGGCAACGAGTCCACGGGCCATGCGCCATTTTAAAAAGTGGGATAGGGATAGATAGTTTCGTGTGCGTGCGTGCGCGCCTTCCATTGGAAGAGTACCGTTACCGTTACCGTTAGTTGCCGCTGCCGTTGCCGTTACCTCTACGCCCACACACCCACACATATAGTTCAGTTCTCCGCTCTCGCCCCTCACCACAACCTCCACTTTTAGTATTTAAAAATAAACTCATACAAAATGTTGCAAAAAAAGTGTGAACAAAATATTTGAATTCAATCCGTTTTATTATAAAACAATCTCTAAAAAGTGCTGTGACTTGTGTTGTATTCGCGCATTTTATTGGAAAATCTCTCTACGCTCTATTTATTATATGAACAGCATCTGCGAACCAAAAAAGAGAACGGGAACGAGTGAGATAGAGCGAGAAAGAGAGAGAGGGAGAGAAAGAGAGGGAGAAGCAGTGCGTGCTCGAACTTGTTTACAGTTCTAAACCAAAGAACGTCTAAATTATGCAATTTGTGAGACAGCCATTTCAGTTAATGGCAATTTTAGACTCTATAAACGCTATATAAAACGAAGAACGCTTTAAAAACTAGCGCTTAATAGAGAATTTTATTATTATTTTAAAGAATATTTTCTCAATTTCCCGAACGCGCCCAAAATACGACTAAAGAAATAAAGAAATAGCAATATAGTCGAATAAAACGCTGAACCTGTCGGTCTTTATCCATTATAATTTCAATATATATATATTCTATATTCTATATTTAAGACATCTGATTTCTTAATCTTTATATTATGTTTCCCTGAAAATCTAGAAATACGTTTGTCTCCAACTTTCAATTTTATACCAAATAATATATAAAACATAATCAAAAAAACAAAATACGCGAATCATCGAAAATCCAATAAAATTCCAAATTTCATAGCTTTGCCCAAACTGATCCGATTTCCAAACGGAAAGTCATTTTTGTATTCTTCATTCAAATATAACTAATTTCGCTAAAATAATATTTTGCTTAAAGATATCGACTTATAAGCAAATTCTTTCTGACAAAATTAACCATAAGTCTGTCTTTTAATTGTTATATAATTTTGATTGGGACATTTCTTATAACTTGAATTTTCTGTAAATCCATCTTAACTTTTGTCTTCTACGAAATGAAATGTTTCTTTTTAGTTTAAGTTTTTATTGGTATTCAGATAGTCAACTCTGATATATCTACCGTCATTATGTAATAGTAATTTGTACTTAGCTTTCAATATTCAACTGTGGCTAATCTCAACATAAATCTCTCTTTCTATATCTGTGAAGAACTTTGATAAATGCACGGGAACGGCAAACGCAACAACGAAAGCAATACCTTAAACAGTTTCAAAGTGATTTTGGCAAACGGCGAAAGGAAAGTGATATAAATCAAAACGAGTGAAAATTGTGAAACGGAGCTGCAGATGTGCTAGGAAGAAGGCGAGAGAGGCCGAGAGCCTGAGCCTGAGTCAGGAGTCAGGAGACTGGAGAATCAGAGGCACAAATCCTTGTGCCAGAATCGGAATCAAGATCAAGGATGCCCGCTAGCCGGAGTCGGCACAGGATCGGGCACAAATCGCTTACAGCATTAGTAGTTGAACTAGATTTAGAATTAGAATTAGAGAACGAGCTAAAGTTACAGATAGAGTTAGATAAAGAAGAAGAAGGATCTGCGGAAGAAGCGCTACTCACAAGGCAGCTCATGTCAATGTCGAAGTCAAAGTCGGAGTCGGAGTCGGAGTCAAAGTGAAAGCATTTTTACTGCAGACGACACTGGAGTCGATGTGAAAGAAGGTTGTGCTATATCTAAATATTAAACATAAATTAAACAAATAATAACTAAGCAAATACAAAACCAAACAAACAAAAAGAGCAACAAAAGCCCAAAGGGTATCTAATATGAAATATATATACATTAAATACATATATGTATGATCCAAGGTCTGTCATACACTCATAAGTAGTCTATAACTATTTTATCGAACGGTCCAAAGCTGGCAAGTGGCAAGTGGCAAGTGGAGACGACACAATGTCTGTGGACTTTATACTGCCCAATCGCAACAAGATACAAACGATTGCCTATGCGAGCAAAAAGTATGCGGCATCTGCCACAGAGCTCCAAAGCTGGCGACGTCCCAAGCCGACGCCAAAGGCGAAGTCGCCCAGAGGCGGACAGACGACGACGACGGCGACGACAACTCCACATCATCCACAGCGTTCACAGCATCCACAGCCACAGACGACGACACTGCGCAAACTGAGACCAGCACTGAATTCGAATAGCATTGCGAGTCCGAGTCCCATTGAGGACAAGTCCTCAGTGCTGCGGAATGCCAATAACAATAACAGTAATAACAGTGGCAACAATGGCCAAGCCAAGATGATGACGCTCAAGTCTAGCCTCAAGCCCCAAAGGGAGACCAAGCGAAACGGAAGAGCTGCTGCACTCAAGCGTCAGATAATCGAGCTGGCCAACGCCAATGATAATGATGAAGATGAAGATGAAGATGAAGATGAGGAGAAGCAAGAGGAAGATGAAGATGAAGGTGAAGATGATGTCGAAGCTGATGATGATGAACCCGATGAGCAGTTGGAATGGTCGGCAGCACAATCGCTGGTGCAAATGAACTCCAAACAGGAGAAGCAGCGACGTCTGGGCGCAGTAATAATAGGAGCAGGCGGAGAAGGAGAAGGAGGAGCAGCAGCAGCAACAGGAGCAGCAACAGCAGCAGCAACAGGAGCTGAAGCAACAACTACAACAACAGCAACAACTGTAACAGCAGCCGCAGGTAGGTGCAACAGTTAACCACATTTCCGCTTTCCGTTTTGCGTTTCCCATTGGCTTGTCCCCTCTGCCCCCTTCAATCCCCTCTCTTTATCCCCCTCTATTCAGCACTCTATCAGTTCCTATTCAACTTGTAGAAGTTGCGTCACAACAATGTGAACAGGTGGCTGCGACAATTTGTGTACCTCGAGTTGTCGTATTTATTTTTAGTAGCCATTGCCCCCAATATAACGCCCACCTTTTATGGCCCCACCCACCCCCCGCCCACTGCGGCTCCGCATTGGCTATGGCAACGCCAACAACAGCAACAACAACAACAACTACACTCAGAAAAAAAGGTCATACCAAAATTAAATATGTCCGTACTTAATTTTTTGACATTTTGTTCTTCAAATTTTAAGGTTGTTTTCTACGACTATTTTTAAATTATGTATTAAAAAATTTGTTAAAGTTGTATTTCCCATTCCTTAGAATTCTCAACTAAACCCATTATTATTTAGTTCTATTTAATTTTGTACATTTATTTTTTATTATAATGTAATTAAACTGGTATACTTGAATATTATAACAAACTTAAATAAGAGAATGTACTAGAAACAAGTAAGTTCAAGATTTCCGGTCTTTTACACACTTAAATTAATTCCAAAACATACTTAAAATATCCCAGAAAAATCGTATTTTATAATTTTCGAAATAAGACTTTTCTGCTCAGTTTTGGAAATTCCTCATCCAGTCAGCTTTTGGGATAGTTTTGTACTTGATTATATCTCGCTTAAGTACGGAAATCTTGATTTTTTCTCTGAGTGTACAATGGACATTGGACGGCATCCTTCGCTCGTCCTTCGGCTTTATCCAGCTCCGTGCGCGTGTTTGACATTGTGGCCGTTAGCTAATCTTTTTAGCGTATGTTGGCATTTTTCATGTTTGCCTTCTTGTCGATGTCGTTGTTGTTGTCGTTGTTGTTATTCTCGTTGTTGTTGTTGCTGTCGCTGCTTGTTGCTCTTGACAAAAGGCAGAGAAGCAAATGCAAACACGAAAACCAACACGCGTCATTGTCATGGGGTCGTTGTTTGGGGGGCCTCTTAAGGGACTTGAACTAAAAAAGGGGGGGCTAAAAGAGGGGTGCAAAGGGGTTTACTTGTAGTCACAAGTCTTATCGATTGGGAAGGCGAAATGTAACAGGTCAGCTCTATGCCAGAAATAATGGCGTCAGTCAACTAAACTACAGCTACCAAAATAAAGAAAAATATATACTACGAGCTGATTTATATAATGGGTAGGGTGACACTGGTTATGCACAGGCAATCATGGTCACACTCAAAAGCATACAAATTGTATTCTATATATAGCTAAAAAAGCTAAAGCCAAGACTTATCGAATAAAACTGAACAAAAATTTAACTGACTTTGTCAAAAAAAAGGAATAGAATCAAAATTAATTTTTCAAAGTATTTTAATAAAAACTGAAAGGTATTCAAAGAGTCTACATTGATTTGGATAATATCCAGCTAACGTGTAGAAAACTTGTTGGAATAATAATCAGAATATATATTTAATAGTAACCATATTTATATTAATTCTAAATTTTGTATATGCTTTCAGTATAAAATTTAAACTTAAATATTATTTCAAAATTTTATTAAACACCATTTTTATATGTTTATTTTTAATTTAATTTTGGTCAACTGTATTTAGTTAACATTAAATAAAAAAATAAATTAAGAATGTTAGAACTGATCGATTCTTTAACTAATTTAAAAAGATTTTCCATGCAACATATCTTTTGATATTTTATCAAGCCTATTCGACCTGCTGAATTTCAGTTAATTTTCAAAAACATAAACAAGTTATTCCTTAAGTAGTTGGCAACACTGGTCGCTATCATCACCAAGTAATTAAGCTCACGGCGCCACGAAACACCCTGTGCTTGCAATATCACCCATAAGGGAACCAGTTCAATTGACAGCCAGTCATATGTCAAATATTTGGCACTTCCGTTAATTGTCGCTAAAAGATGTCTATTGTTAATAATAAACAAAGTTATTTCGCAATTATGGAAAGTGAAGATAATACAGCAGATAACTGTGAATTGCCGTTAGACTGTCAGTGTTTCTTAGTTGTTATATTTGTAGTTGATTTTTAATGTTTTCCTATGCCATAATTGCTAAATATTTTGCTTGCAGTATCAATGCGCCGTCCAGTGGCCTTTGGTCGCGTCCCAGCCGAGGATGGCAGCAAGGTGATCTTCTATGCGCCGCCCGCGAATGCCAATGGAGCCGCCCGCCAGCCACAGCCGATGGCCATAAAGCGTGAAAGGGAGAGGGAGAGGGAGAGGGAGAGGGAGAGAGAGAGAGAGAGGGAGCAACAAGTGGTTGCAGCTGCCATTTACAGGGGTCGCAGCGTGGAGGAGACGGAGGCGGCGCATGATCTGCTGTCCTTGTCACAGAGCTTGCCACCGCTGATACCGCCATGTGTGGTGACCATCATGAAGCAGGAGGTGGCGCAAAAGTCACACAACCAATCGGAGCAAGTGGCGATCATGCAGGAAATCTCAAATGCTTCCAAGTCGCCGCAATATCAGAGTCCGAGCAATGGGAATATTCGTTTCATTGGCAGTAGCTCATACGACATGTTGCACAGCACGCCGGAGACATCGAACAATTGTTCGCCATTGACGCCGCCCAATTCGGATCACAGCTCCGATGTGGACATTGATATGTCCTCCTCATCCGAATCCGGCCAATTGCATTGGAACAAACAGGCGGCGGCACCAGCACCACAACAGCAGCAACAGCAGCAACAGCAGCAACAACAACAACGTGCCTCGGCACTGAAGATGTGCCTCAACATGCTCGATGGTCGCACCAAGGCCAGCAAGGCGGCCAGCAAGGACAAGGATCAACAGCAGCAGCGGCCCAAGAGCAGCAGCAGCAGCAGACTTAGCAACAGCAACAGCAACAGCAGCAGCAGCAGCAGCAGCATTGCAACAGTCAGCGAGACAACATCAAATTGTGCTGTTGCCACAAGTCCAACTGGAGGAGGCAACAACAACACCACCACGGGCAGCGGTGAGAACTATGCGAAACGCAAACGTGGCTGCTACAAGTGCACCGAGTGTGGCAAGCAATATGCCACCTCCAGCAATTTGTCGCGTCACAAGCAAACGCATCGCTCCCTGGACTCACAGTCGGCCAAGAAGTGTAATACGTGTGGCAAGGCCTATGTCTCGATGCCCGCACTGGCGATGCATCTGCTGACGCACAAGCTCTCGCACAGCTGCGACATCTGTGGCAAGTTGTTCTCCCGGCCGTGGCTGCTGCAAGGACATCTGCGCTCGCACACCGGCGAGAAGCCCTACGCCTGTGTCCACTGCGGCAAGGCGTTTGCCGATCGCTCCAATCTTCGGGCTCACATGCAGACGCACTCGGGCGACAAGAACTTCAAGTGTCATCGATGCAACAAAACATTTGCGCTCAAATCGTATCTGAACAAGCATTTGGAGTCGGCTTGTCTGCGGGATGCGGGCGCCATATCGTTGGGGAAGAGTGTGGATGGGGATCACGATGACCAGGAGCAGGAGCAGGAGCAGGAGGATGAGGATGAGCTAATGACACAGGATCAGGATGAGCTGGACGCGGATGAGCTGGACAGTGATGAGAACAGTCAGGATATTGTGGTAGCTTAAGAATTCTATTATCTAATATCCTAACTAATCTTACCTAATCTTAATAATACACACACACACGAAAAAAAAACTTTATACCGAAATTCCTAGAAGCAATACTCGAGCACCCTTAAATCGAATCGAATTAAGAACGTTTAAGAAACCAATTCAGAATCAAATCAATGCAAATCAATGCGAATCAGAATCAAGTCAACTATTTAGCCGCTTATACGATTAGTTTTGAGCATAATAATGATGATGATGATGATGATGATATTGAATGAATGAACCTTTGGGAAGGAATGATGCCATAGATCTCAAGTCAATAGCATAATCTCAATATGATATGATATACACATGTACTTACTTATTTTTATTTTAATTATCTCAATTATTATATTTATATTATCTATTTATGATTATACTGAATCTACTTCCGGTTTGGGTACAATAGTCAAAATGAGCAATAATTTCCAAGTCGAGGCATTTTTATTGAATGAAACAAACAAAAGAGAGAAAAAAAAAAACAAAACAAAAGGTTTAAAATGAAATCCAAAATGTAACTTATAGTAAAAATCTGACACAACGAATATTATGGAACATAAGTAGAAATTCTATATATATATATACAAATCACAGATCAAATAAGAAGCATATATACAAAGTCAACAAGAAGCAAAGGCAAAATGCAAAAGCAAAAGCAAATTATATACATATACATATATATATAGTATATCTTATCTATATGAATAATATTGAGTACATAGCGAGCAGAACCAATTTGCATGTTTTTTGGGTAAACAATTACTTAATTTAAGGCATCGTTTTAGGGCTCTAGAGATTTATATAGGTACAGGGTGACTACATACTTACATACATTCTACTTACACATTAACTAGCTAAACAACAACAAAAAAACCTAGACCGAATATTACGAGTATTCAACGCAGATAATTCCAATTCCAATTCAAATGGAAAATCGAAAGTTGAAAGAGTAGGAAAAACTCGTTCTTAAATATCGAGTACTCGTAGGCAAAATATAACACAAGAAAAGTAAGGAAAAGAAAAATCAAGCTCATTTCGAATCTTAGCAACTAATCAACTAGTGGACTTTTTAGCACTTCCTGTAACTCTCTCTCGCTCTTAGACTTTTGAATATTTACTTAAACCAAAACTTACACTTGCAAGGCATCGAGTTCAAGGTAGGCCAACAGCAACAGATTAGCAATTGAAATTGATATTGATATTGAAATCGAATAATACTCACAATTTATAAAAATAGAAAACAAAAACCAACAGCAATGCAACTTTACATTCTTACCCTCTATTTAAGATGAATAACTTCCATTGTATGCTCTAACTTGATAAACAAAAAACTACTTCAATTACTTAGAAATGATTAAATTTAATGAGAATACAATTTAGAAACATATCACAAGGACAATACTTAAACATAAATACATTCAAATTTAAATATAAACAACAACAACAACAAAATGGAATCAATTAAGAACATTGAACACACATTCTCATATAAAAAAAAAAACAAAAAAAAAACAATTTGCAACATAGTTATTTTATTACTAGACTTAGCTTATGTACATATAATCCAGAATATAACATAATTTTATACAAAACAAAAACAAATCCCAAAATATAACTTCAACTTTGGCAATAGCCGAGGTTCAAAATTCCGTGCAAATGTCAGATGAATGAAATCCATTTGGGCGGAATCAGACCCAAAGTTTTTGGGCGAGCATCTCGAAATTATGATGATGCGAAGATGAAGATGAAGTTGAAAACGGAGATGGAGATGGAGGAGAAGTAGATGAAGCACTTGTAAAACAAAATGATAACTAAAAGCAATTCCAAAAGTAAGTGACATAGTTTTAAAAATTGTAACTCTATATATTAAATCGAAAAAGTATATATAATATATATATGTACAACAAACATGTATTTATTTTACGCGTAGTTTTTATTCTGAAACCATAAGCAAGAAGATAAAACAAATTTAACAAAAAGCAAACAATTTAATTAAATTGTCAATTAAAATTATTTCTTAATTTAAGAATTGAAAAGCTGACGCTGATAGAGGTTATTTTTTAATGCATATATATAATAAATATATATATATAGAAGTATATATATTTAAAAAAAAAAGAGGCAATTTTATATCAAAATTAAGCATAGTGAATGAAAGAAGATGATAAAAAAAAAAACAAACACAAACAAAAACATTGAAAACAATTCGAACTTAATTATACAACGAGAAAATAAAACAAAAATACCAACAGAAAATCCAGAAAAAAAAATATATTAATTATTAACTTCGGAGGTACATGGACAGGCACACACACAAATACACACACACACACACACACAGACACACACAAAATTTGATAGCAATAAAAGTAAAAAAAAGGAATTAATATATGGTACATACATAGAGCTACATAAACATACAATTACAAATACATTTGCCATATGCCGTATTAAATAGTAAAAAGTCAAATTGAGATTAGAATTTAGACCACAGTGCTATGTGCAATTGTTTATAGGGCCATAGTTCGAAATCGTGTTTATGCATGGCTTTATTGATGATTATTGATAGCGTTTTAAATAGCATTAAATGCCTATATATACATGCATACATATAATATACATATACATAAATAAATTAATAATAATTAAATAAATAAATTCCATTGAACAGTAGTGGTAACAATTATGTGATTTGCAATTTTACATTCAAAATATATACATACATACATATATATACATATAAACAAAAGAAGAAAAAAAACAATTACGAACAAAACAAACCAAAAATATATTGTATATTGAGGCAAGCGTTTAATTGATTCATTTACAAGTTAGATTTATTTATACATATTAAAACGAAAAAATGAAAATGAAAAAAAAAACAATTTTAAAAAAATGCAAACAAAATATTTTTACACAGAAGCTTTGTTTTTAGTCAAGTTAATTCCCCCTTAGAGTCCCGATTCGACCAGAAACCCCTGAGAAGTGTGCACTTATCCCTGACAAATTGGTTGGTAATCCATGCAGAAAATGATCAAGTTCAATGACACCAATTAACTTTTAATTATTATACAAAATGAGATATTTTATAATGGCTAAACAAAAACAAAAACAAATGAAATGAAAATAAAAACAAATGCAAATGCATTAAAAGTGAAGGTATATAACGTAAAAGATATTAATTTATATATTCATATATTAGAGATGCAAAAAGACTTGAACAGTTATATATACATTTAAATTGCAATATATTGTAAACTTCATTAAAGAATATATACACATGCATACATATATGTACTACCAGACACACACACACATACCCTATATATGATTATTTATACCAGCTTACAGTTGATGAACAACCATAACAAATATAACTTACCAAACAATTAACTAAGTCAACTAGTCAACTCTTTTCAATGAAAACGACCGACACACAGATGACACAACCCTATAAGTTATCGCAACTACAACATTGCGATACCGTACTGTACTAGTATATTTAAAAAAAAATACTTATGTAGATCCACAGCGATTTTAATGCAATGCATTTTTCTCTTACTTACATACTTACTTAGAATTCGTTCTTGTTCGATTTATCGACTTTTAGTTAGATA
The DNA here is from genome assembly GCA_035043635.1 of Drosophila rellima. Classification (NCBI taxonomy): domain Eukaryota; kingdom Metazoa; phylum Arthropoda; class Insecta; order Diptera; family Drosophilidae; genus Drosophila; species Drosophila rellima. The sequence continues at coordinate 809,075 of JAWNMV010000146.1, read as the reverse complement.
ATGTTTTTCCTCTACAATGTGGGAATGTGCAAGCAATTAAATAGTTTCAGCTTTTGTAGAAATTTAAATGAAACACGAATTAAGTATATACATACTACATACAAAAACAAACAACCAAAAAAAAAAAAAATACTTTAAAAAAAAAAACCATAATAATCAATACACAAAATGTATCTAGATGACTCGAAATTAGCAATTGCCCAAAATACTCCCCAGTCTATATACAAAACGTACACAATGGATTGTTCTTTGAGCTATCGTCTTATCGATATCGTACATACTCGTATACATACATAATACATAACAAAGATACGTACATTCATACATTTACATACATACATTGCATGGCATACATAACCATACTACAATTTTTATGGCAAATATGTAGAGTATACTCGTATTATCTATTATATTCCCAAAATGCTTATACATTCTTCAATTTTAATGAAAACATAGCAAAAGCGAAAGAAAATTCACAGAATCCATAATGGAATAATAGTATAAACATACTCCATTACATACATACATACGATACATACGATACATGCATACATACGAGTATACATATAACAGAAGAATGAAATGCGGAAAATGCTAAAGAAAATGAAAAATGCAATTGAACAAAACGCAATGAAATGAAATTAAATGAAATGATAAAAAGTAATGAAAGACAAAACAAGTCAAATCCAAAATGATAATATTAATTAGATATAGTTACTTATTATAGCTACACATCCACATTAGTGCAGCCATGTAACTATTTTTAGAGCCTCGAAAATAAAACATACATACATAAAATACATAAACATATTAAATAAACGACAGAGAACAAAAACCTTCAAGTCTTTTATTGGTTGGAAATTAAATTTCAGATTTTAGATTGAAAATAATTATGGAAATATTAAGGTAAGTCTTTAAAATGGCAAGATACTGGAAGCTACTCTCGGAATTGACGAATTTTGAATATATTCAAAGACTGCCGGAGTTGCAGATAATCTACATATTTGGCTGTTAGAATATAGAGCTATTGGTGAGGATTTACGCCAATAAGGATATTCTTCTGGGAAAACTGGAAATAGGAAAAAACTCAACTAAAGGTAAATATTTATAAAATTATAAGAATGCTGGAAATTAGCATTGACTCTCAGACCAATAAGAAAATAATTAATTTGCAGCATACTTTCGGGCGGCCCTTTAAAGTGCTGAATGCTATAAATAATTCGCAGCATACTTTTGAGCTGCTTTTAAAATGCGATATTTTGGAATTATTTTTGTAGCATACTTTCAGCTGCAGTAAGAAAAATTTTCGCTTGCTGCTGATTTCTGTTCGCCTGGTAGTTCAGCTGGTAATTTTTGCTTTTCGGCTTGATTTTCGGTGGTGCGCGCTGATGCAGACATACATGCATACATACATACATAAATACATACATACATTCATACATACATACATGCATACATACATACATACATACATACATACATACATACATACATACATACATACATACATACATACATACATACATATGTACATACATACATACAGGCATCCAGACAGCAAGGTGCAAGACCTAGAAAAGCCAAAATGCCAGCTGAAATACCAGGCGAACAGAAATGAGCAGAAAGCAACCGTTTAAAATTTTTAAAGATAAAATATTTGTATGCATACTTTTAGGCAGCTCTTTAAAATGGCAAATGCTCTAAGTAGTTCGCAGCATACTTTTGTGCGGATATTTAAAATTTCGAATAGATTATTTTTTATGTAGCATACTTTCGTTCATATATGTTAATATGTTGTATTAAATGTTTGCTGCATAGTAAGATATTTTAAAACATTATCGATTGCTGCTGATTTCTGCTCGCCTGGTAGTTTAGCTGGTATTTCTGCATGCTTTTCGTTAGCAGCGAGCTGACAAATGCGTATATACAATACATACATACAAACAAGCATACATACATATGTACATACATACATACATACATACATACATACATACATACCTAGACCGCAGTGACAAATGAAATTTAAATATCTTGCTCTAACGATCTTCTGTAAATATTTAGTCTTGATATTTATTTCGCCTCCTGTTAATAAACCCATTTCAGTAAAAACATTGTTTAATTTCCATTTTTGAGATTTTTTATTCTTAAAATCCTAGCCTTAAAAGTAACATTGACATTTAATTTTTATGCTTATCTTCTGATGTATGGAGAATGTATAATATTTTAATGTAATACATTATTTCTTCTATTAATTAAGGAGCCTATTAATTTTAATTATGAAAGAAGTTGATGGCGGCTAAGCATCCTGTCCATTGGTTACTGGCTGTCAAACCTGCATGCTCGCCGAGTTTTATTATAGTCTGATGCCGCTGAAGACATTCCCTATGGAACAAAATAAGAAGCGTTAGTCAATGTTCCCGATTCTTGTATTTTAAATCCTCTCTGAATATTAAAGAAGGAATTTCTTAAGATCAGAGATTAAAACCGTAAATTTTAACCGGTATTAACCGATTGAAATTGGTAACCGTAACTGAATTCGTAACAGAAACAAAACTTTTTTACTATACCGAAAACCAAAAACAGATATTATTCCAACCGAAAAACCCGTTAATATTTTAAAGAACAAAAGATGAATTAAGTTCTACAGAACTTTTTTACCCTAATTTATCACCTGAAGTCAACTAAAAGAATAAATTTGAGATTTAAAATTTTTGAAAATTTTCGAAAAATGTAAAGGGGTAACTATGTAAAATTTCCGAAAAATATGAATTTTTCAAAATCATCAAATTTTGATGCCATATCAATGTTTGTATAATAAAATGGTCAAAAAAACATCCTTTTTTAAAATCGCTCAAGATATGCCAAATCTATTCAAATTAAAAGTATACCATGTGCTATAAATCAGGGAACATTTTGTAGTTTTTAGCTTAAATCTTAAAGGAAGAAACCGAAATTTAGTCCAAAAGTACTTTTTTACCATATTTTGATCACCTGCAATCGATTAAAAGACAAAAACAAAGTTTTAAAATTTTTGAAAATTTTCGAAAAATGTAAAGGGGTAACTATGTAAAATTTCCGAAAAATATGAATTTTTCAAAATCATCAAATTTTGATGCCATATCAATGTTTGTATAATAAAATGGTCAAAAACACATCCCTTTTTAAAATCGCTCAAGATTTGCCAAATCTATTCAAATTAAAAGTATACCATGTGCTATAAATCAGGGAACATTTTGTAGTTTTTAGCTTAAATCTTAAAGGAAGAAACCGAAATTTAGTCCAAAAGTACTTTTTTACCATATTTTGATCGCCTGCAATCGATTAAAAGACAAAAACAAAGTTTTAAAATTTTTGAAAATTTTCGAAAAATGTAAAGGGGTAACTATGTAAAATTTCCGAAAAATATGAATTTTTCAAAATCATCAAATTTTGATACCATATCAATGTTTGTATAATAAAATGGTCAAAAAAACATCCCTTTTTAAAATCGCTCAAGCTTTGCCAAATCTATTCAAATTAAAAGTATACCATGTGCTATAAATCAGGGAACATTTTGTAGTTTTTAGCTTAAATCTTAAAGGAATAAACCGAAATTCAGTCCAAAAGTACTTTTTTACCCTATTTTGATCACCTACAAACGATTAAAAGACAAAAACAAAGTTTTAAAATTTTTGAAAATTTTCGAAAAATGTAAAGGGGTAACACTGTAAAAATCGCCAAATTTTTGAAAAAAAATTTTTGTCTCAGAATCAAAAAATTTAAATGCAAAGTTAAAGTAGGGTTAATTTTATGAAAAATAAGACATTCCTCATGGAAATCGGATGAGCTTTAATAAAGTTGTGCTTGTTGAAAGTCCAAAGAGTCAACATTTCTCATATATAAATAGTTTGTTTTGTAACCAAAATCATACCGGTATTTCGAAACCGAAATATACAAAAAAGCGGTAAGCGTTACATAACATAATCATAACTGCTAAGCGGTATTTGTTTAGGTTTGATGCCCTGCTTAAAAAATTATTACAAAATGTGTTTATAAAAATATGTAATCGACATCTGTCTCATAACTGTCAATAAGAACTAATCAAGCGGACCTCGTAAGTAACAAGTGCCGCTTTCAGCCATCTTCAATTTAAGTGCCATTTTGTGGCTCATGTCAGCTCACATTAAAAACTTAACATAAATTTCGGTTGCAGGTTCAGGTCGATCAAACGGACAGTCAGACAGACAGACAGACAGAGAGACAGACAGACAGTCAGACAGACAGACAGGCAATTGGACAAGTAGACACATGAACTTAGAGTCAACAATTCGATGTCAGCATTTATACATATTTATCTGACATAATCGAAAATCTGTGTGACATTGCACTGTCTAACAGTATGATGGATAGACAGAGACAGAGAGTGAGTGAGTGAGAGAGAGAGGGGTAGATGGGTAGAGGTGAGAGGGTGTTGAGTGTGTTTAAACGAAATTGCTTGATTCGGCATAAACATATTTACTCTGTTGAATATTTGCTCAACAATTTGATTTGAAATCTTGCGCCCTTACATGCCACTTGTACAACATCTAAATGGAATTGTATCAAGGACGCGCTCCACGGAACAATCGAGGTAGGCAAACAAGAGCAATAAAAAAAAACACACACCACCCACCATCGTCATCCCGCAATCCCAATCCCAATTCCAATCCCAATCCCAATATCCCAATCTACATGCCAATCCCTATGCCTTATAGTGAATAGTCAGTGTGTCGACGGGTATTCAATGTACTCGTAACAGCTCTACAGATGTCAGCAATTCTCTCGATTTGAATACACTCAACAAAAAGCGAAAGTGGGCAAACAATTCAACACAGAGAGCGCACAAGTAAAAAGTAAAGAAAAAAAATTGCAAAAATGGAAAATGGGGGAAAATGGGGGAAAATGAAGATGCAGAGGAACCCGCGCAAATGGCTTCTCTAACGACCCAATTAATTTGAAACAAAACAAAGTAGAAAAAGTTGAATAAAAAAATACTGAAAAAAAAAGAAGAAACGAAATAAAACAAGAACGCAATGAGCGTTTGAATTCGAAGAAGCGGCAATGGCAACTGCTTTATGGCCACAGTCTTGGTAACGCCACAGGCCACTAAATGCCGTCTCCATCTCTAGATTCATCTCCATCTCCATCTCCAGCTCCATTTCCATTTCCATCTCCAGCTTCATTTCTATCTGCATCTACAGCTTCAGCTACTTTGGCCAAGGCAATTGCCATAGCTTACAACTCCAAGTAGAAGTTGATGAGAGAAGTGTTTGTTATAGCCCCCCCCCCCCCCTCCGCCATCAAACAGCCCTTTGCCCGCTTAGCTCAATTGTGGCAAAAGCTGGAAAAAGTTCGCCAATGCCGACAGCTTCATTACAACCATCATCATCATCTACCCATGAGTAATTTGCCCCCAACAAAAGTTTATTTGTTGCTCAAGCTGTTGATGAGTGTAGTAAAAAATATAAAAAGGAGAGAAGAGAGAAGAGAGAAGCGAGAAGAGAAGTTAAGAGAGAGCTTAGAACAAGCAACGATATAAGACTTAAAGCACAGATGCTGTACGATCTACGCTCAGTCTTCAATCTTCAGTCTTCCGTCAGGTAGTGCGCTAAATAACTATCAAAGATATTTGTCGTAAAAAGAAATTGGCAAACTATCAAAACTATAACTTCAGCCATGTTCAAGTCGCGCTGCACTATTTTAATCGCTCTGATTATGCTTAGTCTATGCTTAATGATCAGAGGTAAGTTTTAAGCCATAAATCTTTTAAATATTTGCAAAAATTAATTTTTATTGCACAGCTGTTCACGTTTTTCTATTGTTTGCTGTGTGTGTGATGAGTTCGATTCAGTTGAGTTGAGTTTGAACTGAACTGTGTTGAAACAGGTTTTAATTTCTATAAAACCATCTGCGTGCATGGACGTAGTTTAAAGGGGGCGGGGGGGGGGCGGAAGATGCGAAACTCTTCAAGTTCTCAACTCTCAGCTCGTTAGTCATAATTACGCTGTCGCTTGGAATCGAGATTCAAGGTTTCCGGCTGTATGTCATAGCAGATTACCAGACTGATAAGGAAAGAGGCAATGATTTAATGGCTTGTAATTAAATTTTCCCCTAGCTGCGCCCTATCAGGAGCTTGAGCCGCGCAAAGGTCATGTGCCAGTCTACATACGGCACGGGGATGAGTCTCTCAGCCAAATACATCCCGGTCTGGCGGAGGCCTTCAAGGAGGACAACTCACAGACTCTTCAAGCCGAGGTAGGATACATACAACAACATCAAGTTTTAAGTAAAGTTAACTTAACTTTTTACCAACAAAAAAAAAAAACTCCCTTGCAGAATCTGATTATGGAAGTAGTGAACTCAACGAGTCAATCCCCAACTGAGGAGCCGGAGACACAGAGCTCAACTGTATCGGATATAGCCAGTTTTGATGTCATCAAAGCTAAGGACGAATAATGTATGCAATTCAATAAATGCGTGTAATTCGAAAATGTATCTATGAGATACTTTCCAGTTGAGTTAATGCTATGAAATATTTGGCTGGGTTGTTGCTGCTTTGCTCGTTAACTGGCCAGAAATCGCCTTAGAGCTTTGCGTGTGATTTAGCTGTTGTGGCCCCATTAGTGAGACAGGAACTTGCCCGCTCTCTCTCTCTCTCTCGCACACTGCTACTCTCTGTCTCTCTCTCTCTTGAAGATGCGGCGTTGCAAACGTTTTGTAATTAATATAATGGCGACGGCTGTGCTCTGGCAATGGGAAATTGCGATGGCGATGACGACGGCAATGGCGACGACGATGGCAATGGCGATTCCAAAATGGCCTACACACATTGCGGTTCTTTTTGGGACGGCACAGGCCACAAATTGTTGTTTCATTGTCCTTGTCTCTGGGCTGGCAGCGCTGCTGTCTAACGAGCAATAAAACTAAATACATACACATAAAGTTAATTATAAAAGGGCAAAAGGAAATTGGAGCTACCATCAGACTATTGAGCTGTCGATGCAAGTGACGGATTAAGCTAAAATAGTCAGAGAACGACGACGGAGGGAGAAAAGAGAGCGGGGCAACAGCCGGGTTTTTTCTTTTGGGCCAACAACGAAATCAACTAAATTGAGAGCGAGAACTTTGCCAAGAGATGACTGCAATCAAGAGGGCATTAAAAAAAGGAGGAAAGAACAACAGACAAAAAACAAGAAGGACTGCGCAAATTGAGTGGGCTCAACTTGACGATACCCAGCAAAAAGTAGTGACACTTTTTCAACAATTTCAAACTGTTGTATCTGTGTCAAAACTTAACCAATTTCTTTGCGGAATGTAAATTTCATCAGTGCTAGACTTCAAATTCGTTTCTATAACAAAATTTTATCCATTTGGACAAATTAATTTTGTTTCAAAAATTTTAAATTTTTCCATACATACCCCTTTACACTTTTTCAAAAATTTCAAACTCTCGTATCTTTGTCAAAACTTAACCGATTTCCTTGCGGAATATCAATGTTAATCATTGTTTGACTTCAAATTAGACTGTGCATTAAAATTTTATTCATTTGAAATATTTATTTATTTTTCAAAATTTTCTAATTTTTCATTTAACACATTTTCAAAATCCTCAAACGTTCATAACACTGTGAAAACTTAATGGAATACCTTGCGGCTGGCTAAAATACTTGAATAAGTACTAAGTTCTTCAAAACACCCCCATCGCATAGATAAAGTCAGCTTCGATATACCCTCTTGGCACATTTGATGAGTACAGGGTATGCAAAGGGAATGATGGAGAAAAAGAAAACTACGCGTAGTAAAAGCGATTTTTATGGTGCCTTCCGTTTAAGAACTGCTGTTGAATTTAAATTTGGTTGCGTTTACGAGTGCTAGTAAATGCCACAGATAAAGGCAGAAGAGGGAGCCGAAGGAGCCGAAGGAGGAGGAGGAGATGGGAAGAACCGAGAGGCTGTTGAATAAGCTCATGTTCTCCAGCGTTTGTATCTCCGTGTGCGTTCGAGCGCATTCAACCTCAAAATGAATAATTGCATATGCTTCAATGATTTGCGACTTTGTCCGAATGCGCTACAAGTTTCTCGGCACAGCTTTAAGGACAGTCCCCTCTCTTTTCCCCTCTCTCTCTCTCGCTCTCTCTGACCCTTCCTCTGGTGGCTGCTGACCAGAGCAAAGGAGTCGTGTTAAAGGTAGCAAAAGTGCAAAAGTATCTAGCACTCGTATAAATTGCTGGCTAATTTGAAAATTGCTCAGTTAATTGCCTTGCTGATGGCCAAAACGAGCGCTTAAGCAATAATTGTGTTAACTGTTATGTGGTGCGATTATCGACCATTGCCAATAACCCTTAGAATCGGTACTCATATTATTATTAATATTATTATTATCATTGGCTGACCATTAAAAGCGCTTCGATGCGACCAGCTCGTTTTACTTAACTTTTGATTGCTTTAATGTGCATATTTATTTATATATTTCTCTTGCTTTTGATTTTAGCCAGGTTATCTGCCGAGCAAACCAGCCAGAACACCACCACCACCACCACCACCTGCAGCATTGCCACCGCCAGTTACGCCGGGAATGTTCACGAGATTGCCCAGCAAATTGTTGCCATTCAGGTTCAGTAGACAGCTGTCAAAGTTTTGTGTTTGTGGCCAAAGTGAAAACTGGCTGTTTGGGAAATGGAAATGGAAATGGAAATGGAACTTACCGCAGATCCAGACGTATGACTTGCTGGCACGCCCACTGCTGCAGGCACTGTAATGCATTTGTCAAAATACTTTTATGTTTCACACACACAACTCGAGTTGATTTCCCGATTTGCTGCACTTACTTTTATGCTCTCAGGTGATGGACGGGGACAGCTCTCAGTGCTGGGTCTACCACTGGATCCTCCTCCACCATGACCTCCTCCACCATGACCTCCTCCGCCTCCGCCATGTCGTTTAGGTTGATGATGAGCCGCTGGCTTTGGCCTGACAATTTCCTCACCGGGCTTTGCCAAAATAGAAATTATAAATGCTCGTCAAGAAACTGTTTTGTAAAATACATACACCATGACAGCACACCTGTAATCAATAAAAAATTACAATTTCAAAGAAAATTGATTCAGTTCATAATTCGACTTACCAACACCAAAAATCCCAGCGCTACGGCGAATAGTAAAAATTTCCGCATTTCTCCGACAAAATGTTTCGGTACTCACTGTTGAAACTCTGTCAAGCCATTAACGTTTTTATAGGCAGCGTAAACAATTAAATAAGCTGTTTTATTATTACAACATAAATGGGTCAAAAAAAAAAAAAACAAAGGTCCCTATTTATATGGGTTACATTTCTAGAACATAGTCTGATTTCATTTTTTACTTTTTCCTTTTTGACAATCATAGATATTTTTATTCATCATGCAAACCATTTTACATTTGACATTTACATAAATAGGTAGGTTCAATTTCATTACGAGTACTTTTCGAATCCAGTTTTGAGTGTTATTTTTTTTTTGGCAACTATATAGTAAAGTATACATATGATATATATATATATACGATTTATGCACACGAACTAATTGTAAAGTAATTCATCTAATAATACAATTGTGTATACGATATATGTATTTATTCATTATTATTATGATAATTTTCATTAGCTATATTTGATTATTATTATTTTCTTTAATTGGCATTCAAAAACGAACGGGTTCAAAATGGAGGTGGGGGTCAAGAGGGGGTCACATTCATACGATTAATAAGCATTTCAATGTCAGTTGTACAGTTAGGTGATCTCTAGTAATTCTAGTGTCTCTATTACACTTTGAACTCGAACTTGAACTTGAACTTGTACTTGACTGATGTTGACTTAACGATCGATCGATCGACCGATCGATTGATTGATCGATTAATCGGGACAATAATCGGGACAAAATCGAACAATATATGTAAAAGTTACGTCTATTGTCGGCTACAACTACAACACGGTCATTCCTAAGCTGCTGATCCTCAGGCGCACTGCATCTTCTTGCAGTTGCACAGCCATTTGATGATCCTCGCATTGCGCTCCACAATCGACGGCGGCTCCGACGGTCGATAGGGCTGCGTCGTCTGCGGCTGTGTCTCCGTGCTGTCCGGCAATCGCATCGAGTCCACCGTACTCACATCCGAAAAGAACACGGTGCTGGAGTCATCGGAGTCCTCGGTCTCGGCATTGTGCCGACGCCGCGGATGACTGTAGATCTCGTGGAAGGTCTCATCATTGAGACCCAGGCGATCGAAGAACTTTTCCAGCTCCGAAATGCTGGCGTTGAGTGCTTCCCGCTCCATGTCCAGGCTATGGACATAGCCGTCCGCCGAGAAACCTTTGGGAAAGAACACATTCTCGTGCTCCATGTTGTTGCGCTTGTAGCCCGCTGAGCCTCCTCCACATCCTCCCACTCCGCCTCCCACTCCGCCTCCCACTCCGCCACCACCACCACTCAGACACTCCACGGTGTTGTTGATCGGTGAGGTGCGCGGCTGAACCGGAAGTCGATTGCGATTCTTGAAGCGAATGCAACGCTGCCGCTTGAACTGAATGGGCGGCGGACTGATGTCATCCACAGATGGCGCCGAGCCGGGACTCTGCACCAGGGAGCTCTGCGAGTGGTTGATGCTCGTGTAGCCCTGGGAGCTCGTGTGCAGCTGTTGGCTCGACGAGCTCGAGTAACGCGGCGTTTGTGTCTTCACGCGCGGCGACGGCGGCGTCGGCGTATAGTCATCCTGGAATGCCTCCGGCACCTCCGGCGTCGGCGTAAAATTGAGCAAATAATCGGCAGCTGCATTGTCGTAGCAACCACCAACAAGACCAGCACCCAACACCACCAACGGACCACCGCCCGTATCCTGCTTGCAGCGACAGTCAATGCAGTCCGAGTTCCTGCCATGGAGTGGCGGATAATCTCCGCCAGAGGGCGTCACATAGCCACAGTACGAGTTGGCGCTGTGCTGCGTGGAGGAGCCGCTGTCCCGCCGTGTGGCAGCCACCAGGTTGCAACAGTTCTTGATGGTGCCACTGGCAGTGCCCGGATTGGTCGTCTCCCTCTGTCGCTTGTAGCACGGCTCGCTGCGATGCGTATAGTGTCCGGAACTGCCGCCGGAGTCACGATTGATGGATGACTCGCCGGCGGATTTGATCGAGCGATTGCCACGACTGCAACAGCTCAGGATCTCGCTGTGCGGCGAGTGGCGACTGATCTGCGTGTGCAGATCCGGCAGCGACTTGTGGCTATTGATGTTGAACTCGCCGGCAGTGTACGGAGCACGCTCCTCCGGATTGGCCACCTCATGCGAGTGCGAATAGGAGCGCTGATAGTTGTACCTGTCAAGGAATATTGAGTTGACTTGGAGTTCTCCCTCTGCGAGTTATTTACTCACCTGTAGCGCTCGTTGTGCGCCTGACTTGACTTGGCGGCGTATTCAGCCGGCGGACTGATGGGCCTGTAGTTCTCCGTGAGCACCAGCGGCTCCTCGCCGCCGCTGGTCGGCTCACTGGGATATGCCGGGTAGGAGGCGGAGGAGGAGTCCCTGCCAAAGGCATGCGCCGGCAGATAAAGCGGCGGCGGAATCCTGAAGGCGCTGCTCTCCTCCTCCCCGTAATCCGCGGGCAGCAGATCCCGATCCCGATCACGTTCCCGTTCCCGATCCCGTTCCCGATCCCGTTCCCGATCCTTGGCCGCCTCCGAGCCGAGCAGCATGCGCAGCTTGTGCTGCAACAGATTGTTATTGACCGCGGAGCCGGAGCGTTCCCGGGTCATGCCATGCGACTGGGACTGGGACTGGGACTGGCGTCTGGTTGGGATTATGCCGATGATGATGATGCTGATGATGATTGTGCATGCTGTACTGAGTCGCCGCCTGCTGCTGCTGCTGCTGCCGTGTCAGACTCATGTAGCGTCTGTCCTCCAGCTCATCCGTGTAGTTGGCGGCGCCACTGTAGTGTCCCTCCTCGCCCGGGCGACGTCCACGCTTGACGCCAGTGGCGCCATTGCCGCGATAACCCGACTGCTGCAAGCGCTCAAAGACCGCATCCGATTTGATGTAGAAGGGTTTCGATTCCGCCAGCAATTCCACGGCGGACTTGCGCTTGTTGTAGTTGTAGTGGCGATAGAACGAACTGTGACCCCCGCCGTGACCTTGACTCTGACTCCAATAGTTGCGGCAACCGGTTGCCGTCTCGGGCAACGCCGATGCCGACAGCGGACGCTGTGACATGGTGCCGCCGGACATGTACAATCCACCGCCAGCTCCAGATCCTCCAGCTACTCCATGGCCATTATATTGGCTCTCCATGCCACCTGTTCCAGTGGTGGCAGCGGCACCAAACACCTGCTGACTGGTCGCATACAGTGTCTGGCTGGCGGCACGCGAATACTTGTGTGGCATCGTCGTGTACATCGCCGGCGTGGAGCTGTGATGCCCGCCGCCGCCAGGTGAGCTGCTGCCGTTGCACGTGGAGCGCTGGCGCGGACTGCTGCAGCCGTGTGCCACCGTGGCCATGTTGCTATTTCAATTAATCGAAATCCCGGAAAAAAAAAAATAGCCTTGAATTGTCGCCGTCTCTGTCGCCGTCTCAGTCGACGCTTTCACCTGCTGCTGTCGCTCTGCTGCCGTCGCTGCCTCTGCCGCTGTCGCTGTCGCTGCTGCTGTCGCTGCTGCGTCTCGGCCTCGACGCTTTTGGGCAATTGGAGGAACAGGGGGGGGCGCCGGGGCATGCGCAGTTGTAGGCGTGCTGCGTATACTGAAATTACAATACAAATCATTTTTTCAGCTGCGCATACAATTTTAATCAATTTGTTTAGCGAACAATTCACATGAATTGCACACCAATACTCAATCAATTGATTGATTGACTGCTTGATGCATGAACTAAATATCTGCCTCTATAAACAGTAGCCACTGTAGCTGCAGGATATTTATAGACTTTTTCCAGCTGCACATATTTTCAGCGACTCGCCTTTTTTTTAAAAACTTTCTGCACAAACTTTTCGCACAAACTTTTCGCACTGTTTTTACTTTGATTGTTAAATAAACATTTAAGTTTAAATAATTAAAATTACACTCACCAGCAAACCAGCAATAAATTCCTTTAATGTGCGTTTTCCATCCAATGTGCTGGCATGTGACGGTTTGTGGGCAAGGACTTCGACTGCCACATTGTGCCACTTTGAATAACAGATGTTGTTCCATTCCCACATCGTTCCAGCTGCTAAAGCTCGACGCATGCGCAAGGCTTAAGCTCCAGAATATGAAATAGAACTGAAAATAAATTTAACGAAAGAAAAATTAATGATTTAGCACCACAATGTAAAAATGGTTATTAATTATATTCATCCCTTGTGACTAGTGAATTAATTAATAGTGATTTATTTTAATGGAAATCGATAGAATTTAGTAAAATTCTAGAAATTTAATACACTAAGTGAATAAAATAGAAATTCAAAATTATTGAAAAACATATTTTATAACTTAACTTAGATCGAATAATAATTAAAAAATAATTTCAAGTTTAAATAAATTTACTAAGCAATTTCGTCATTATTTAGAACATAATGTACATTTCTTAGCAAATTCTTATAGCGCTAGGATAAAAGAAAACAAATAATTAAAATTTAATTGATTAATAATTATTTTAATCATTCTTTTTATTTTCATAATACTAACATCTTCTCTGGCCATCCAGAAGCGGCTGCAGTGTTCGCCTACAGCCAACACGAATTAAAGCTTTTTTAGAACACACAGAGCTTTCGTTTTGTGGGTGGTATAAAAGCTAAGCGCACGCAAATGATGAGCAACAGTTGAAACGCAGCTGCGGCAGAATTTGCAACATGTCGGCATCGAAAGCTTCGTACGTTAAGCACAATAACGGCACCCAAATCCAGTCAATTGGACTGGGCACCTATACGGTAAGCTCTCCCGACACGAACCCGATCACTTTCGGGCCCTACACAGATAATGATATAGTCAGCTTATCAGCTTACAGCTTGTCAGAGAGAATGATACAATCTTCATAATTGTGAAATGTTTACGACTTAAAAATAAAACATTTACAGTCACTGGGCGGAGATTGCGAGCGGGCGACGTTGCATGCAATTGACGTGGGCTACCGGCACATAGACACCGCCTACTTCTACGAGAATGAGGGCGAGGTGGGCAAGGCGGTGCAAAGGAAAATTGCCGAGGGTGTCATTAAACGCGAGGACATCTTTATAACCACCAAGGTGAGTATTGTCTGTGAGAGGACTAATCAAAGTACAGTTAATCAAGCAATTGTTTGGACAAACTAAGAATTATTGAAATTATAATAGCTCTGGTGTCACTTCCATGAACCGGAAAGGGTTGAAGCTGCCTGTCGCAAGACTTTGCAAAACTTTGGCCTGAACTATGTGGATCTCTACCTGATGCACTGGCCCTATTCCTATGTCTATCGCGGCGATAATGAAATGATGCCAACCAATGCCCAGGGCGAAGTGGAGCTCAGGTAAATTTCACTTAATTATTTAAATGCTACAGTTGACCACATTCTTAATTCCTTCAGCGATGTCGATTATGTGGACACCTGGCGTGCCATGGAAAAGCTGGTGGAACTTGGCTTGACCAAAAGCATTGGTGTCTCCAATTTCAATGCCGAGCAATTGCAACGTCTGTTGGCCAATTGCAAAATCAAGCCAATACATAACCAGGTGAATTCCGTGCGGTCTCAACATTTACATTTGATATAATTATTGAATTTCTCTGCGTAGATCGAATGTCATCCGGCTCTGAATCAGAAGAATTTGATTGCGCTGTGCAAGCAGCAGGATATCGTTGTCACCGCCTATTGTCCCCTGGGCAGGCCAGATCCCGCCAAGAAGCAGCCGGGTTTCATCTACGATGATAAAGTTCAGGCCATTGCCGATAAGTACAAAAAGTCGACGGCTCAAGTGGTGCTCCGTTATCTGGTAGGTCTACTATCATACAATCACTAGAATGTTACCTTCTATAACCTTCATTCTAGATCGAAATTGGCACTGTGCCTTTGCCAAAGTCATCGAATCCCAAGCGTATCGAGGAGAATTTCAACATTTTCGACTTCAAATTGGATGCAGCTGATCATGCGGTGCTGGACACTTATAATACTGGGGAACGTCTCATTAAAATGGAACATGCCCTAAAAAGCACAAATTATCCATTCCATATTGGATTTTGTTAAATTTTTTATAATGAAATCAATTGAAATTACAGACACATATGAATTAATTTACACAATTGAAAATAAATACAAATTACATATATTATTACACATAATACAAGTACAGCTAGTCAAGTAAGTTTTTTGACAAAATAAAAAATGCACACTTTAAATTTCAAACACAAAATCTTGTTTTTCTCTTATTTATTTATAATGCGTATGATTCTTAGATCCACTTGCATATAGAAAGAAATATTATCCATTCGGTTTACCTTTCTTCCAAAATAAAAAACAAATATCTAAGTTTTTTTTGTCCAAAAAGTTACACGACGCACTGTAAGCAGTCTTTCCAATTAAGCTTGACACGAAGAGAGCGTGGGAGCTTTTTAAATGGAAGCAAACCAAATGTTATCTATCACTTACACACACAAACACATAATCTCGTATATGTGTATCATTTGATCGTGAATAGTGCGCAGCTATTTAGGAGAGAGCTTTTGCCTGTTTGTATTTGTATGAAAAACTTTGGATTGCCGCTTGGACCAAACAAAAAAAACATTTATATATAGCATCAATTTCACTTCTCAAACAGTTAACACGTCACAAACAAAATTACCCATAACTGATCCGCAATTTCCTTTTTGTACGTATTAAATTTGAGCGCGCACTCTGTTGCATTTTTAGGGTGACCAGCGCACGTGTAATGCTGTCAGCTGTTCTCACAAACAATGTTCGTTTAGCAAAGTGGCAACTCTCGCTGCTGCTGCCAACTTCACGTCTATGTGACGCAAAAATCAAAACATTCTGTGGGGGAATTTTAGACCCAATTATGCCGCTTGTTGTTGCTGCTACGTGTACTTGCAACCCCCAAGGAGACGCCACACTGCTGCATTGCAGTTGTTGTCGTAACATGCGGCAAATGTGCGCTGGAAACACGTGAGTAGCAAAATGAAAAATTCACAATGTAATGCACAATTTGACAATAGTTTTTTGTTTTAATTGCAGACTGAACTTGATGGTAACTAAACAATAAATTTGTAGTGCTCGATTGTGCAATATGCGTACAATTCGCAACAACAACAACAACAACAACAACCGATAGCGATTACCTATAAAACTAAAAAGCCGTCCACAACGAAAAGTCAAAGTGCAATTTGGATAGTTGGCAACTGGAAATTGGAAGTTGGAGTTGCAATCGATGCCACATTGTCACACAATGGTTTATATGCGCATAGTGCTAACGACCTTGGTGACAATAACGTGTCTCTTGGGTGACAATTTCGTGGAGCTGACACAACATCCGCTGCTGAAGGCGCTCGCCGATAATGCGACACATGCGGCAATTGGCGCCTTGACGGGCATCGCATTTGCCATGCAATTCTATGAGCGAACCACACAATTGTTTGGTTGGATATTGATTTTCACCTGCTTTGTGGTGTCCTCGTTCATCGACTTGGATCACTTTGTGGAGGCGCGTTCCCTCTACCTGGAGGTGGGCTGTCCATTAATATAATTGCCATTTCCATTGTCATTGTTTGTTCTTTGTCTTGCCTCTTGCCTCTTGCCAGGATGCCACCAATCTGTCGCGTCGTCCATTTCTGCACTGTTCCAGCATTGTGTTGGCCATGTTGCTGTTCTACATTTGCACCGCGTGCCTCAATTACTTCCGCAGCAGCCTGTTATTGGGTGCACTGCTCTGTGCCTTCATAACGCATCACACAAGGGACGCGGTGAGGCGGGGCTACTGGTTATGGCCATTTTATGAGCACACGGAACGCTTGCCACAAGTGGCCTACATTGTGATCACGGTACTGACGCCATACCTAATGGGTTATCTGCATAACGTTTGCCGCAGCAGCCTTGTCCTTAACTTTTTGGGTCAATATGTTAAGCTAAGCGAATGCAACTATCGCAATGGAGCCGGAGGCTCCAGCGCCACTTATCGTTATTTGCAGGTGTAAGTTTGTGATACTAACTAATGGAACTACTTCAAATATGCTTACTTAGGCTGCAAGCTCAATTAGTTTAGCTTTAAGCGAGAAACCCTAAATACTTCCACATTACAGGACACAATTTTATTATAGTCACAATGACGATACTTATTTGATCTTATTACTATGATAGACATATACGAGTACCTTTAGGAATATTTTCAATATTAACTAGCATAGTTTTTTACTAGACTTCAAATCGAGACACTAAACATATTTAGATAATATCCAGATATTGTGATATTGTAGCATAAGCATCTAGTAGTTAGAAATCAAAGCATAGCGCACAAACTAATCGATTTTCAACTTCCAATTTTAATGAAATTATATTCAACAATTTTAACGTAGGCAACGAAACAAACAAATTGTTAATTATATCATTAATTAATTAATCAAATAATCAATAATGTGCTAATAAATTTGCCTTGTAAACGAACAAAAAAATAAATTAAAAATGCTGTTGCATCAGCATTCAACATAGTCGTAATTCCTATTGATTTCTTGGGCCCATCGACATTGACTTTGCTTAAAGCCAAGTTAGTTAACAATTGGCTCAAAAGTGTTATGTGATTAATCTTGATTCCAAGTATTAAAAATTCCAAAATCATTGCAATAAAAGCACATGTTTGATTTTATATTCTTTAATTGAAAAAATAAGCTAGCGATTATTTGGAAAATTTTCATTGGAAAAATTGCGTTTGTGGCGCAATAAATAAGTGATTAAATTAAAATGTGGGGGATGAAAAAGAGTAGAAAAAATAGATGATGATAAAGGAGAAAACAGTTCATAAAGCAACGAGGCAAATACAAAGCATGTACACACCTTTGTACACACGCCCACACACAACAGACAGACAGACAAAACGACGAACCCCGCAATCTCCTCCTTCTCCTCCTCGTCAAAAAAAAAAAGCAGAGCAAAGTTTTGGTTGACAAACAAATGTTTTGATCATTTGCGTTTGGTCTGCGTTGCCGTTTGGATGATCGCCGTCTGTTCGTTTCTGTTTCGAATCTGACTGCCCCGATTAAAGAACTGTCATAAAACTGTCGTGTTTTTTTCTGCTGAATTTGAAATTGTGATTGTGTTTTGAAAAGTGTGTGAATACCCTAGACAAGTTGGCGGAACAAGAGGATAACTTTGTAAATCCGTTTGCCGTAAGTGCAGTTACAAAATAAAACGGAACCGCACTTTTAAATAAAGTTGTTTTATTTTCTTTTTCTATTGTTATTGTTATATTTGCACTTTGACCTTGGAACGTTTTCACGCTTCGTGTGCTCAACAATTAGTTAAATTAGCTAACTGCTCACGCGAGTTTCTCTGTGATGATTTCATTCATGACATATTACTTTCAATTTTATTTTTTTTTTCTCAGATAAGTGCCATATTCATGCCATATGTATCAGCTCATATGTATCTCTATACAATTTCATAATATTTATTTAACTTGATCATAACATAGATATGTATATACTCGCTCTTATATATATATATATGTATATGTACATATATAATGCATGCATATTGCTTTCAATTTGTTTCGATTTGTAAAATGTACAAAAATAAATCCGGTAAATATTTACATTGCAAGAATATTAGCGGCGGCAACGATTGATCAAAATTCAAAATTCTCTTCGAAAATAAATCAACGGCAAGAGGCAGAAAACAATCAAAGAAAATGATACAAATGCGAAGTGTGAGACACCCTGTAAATAATTTTAAACATAACTTCTGTAGAAATTTGTCTGCTGAATGTCTTAGCTGATTACAGTATCTGTATCTATTATGCAATTCTACAACAATTTTCTCTTCGATAAGAGAGTGAGAGATGAAAAATGTTTTTAAAATTTAAATCAAATTTGTTGTGTAAACCACATATCAGATTTGGGGGACTGACAGATCTGCAGATGGATAAACTTGACTCTTAATGATAATCATGATTAAGTATTCATTATAGTTTCTAAAACATCTCCTATAGTCCACACCTTTTCCTAATTGCAGGGTATATCCAAATATTGAATGGCAGCCGAGCGTTCTCTCTATGCATAATATATTATTAATAATTTGTATTAAATGCATATATGCAATTAGTTCTTTTTGGCACACATTCTGAGCACCTACACAAAATATTCAAGTGCCAAATTTCTCAGTCGGAATATTTGAAAGTCATGTTCCATCTACGTTTGATCCTAATGAGCTGATAATGATGCTGATTTTTAACGGTCGCCCAGGCAGTTTTATAAGCCCTAACAATGTGTCAGATAATGGCCACAAAACAAATGAAATGTCTTCTCTCTCTCACTCTTAGCTGCATTGCCAATTACAGTTAGTAAGGGTATAAGATGAGTGAAGAGCGAAACAAACACAATTCCACAAACGATGAGAGTTTAAAGTACTTTGACAAATGGCAAGCCAAACACTTGATTCAACATGTGCAACGCGGCGTATGATGAATGTTGACGAAGCCCACATAATTCAAATGGCATATGCACAAAATTGTGCCATTAGCAAAATGCGTCTTTCCAATACACAAAGTTGTGTGTGTTTTTCAATATTGCGTATACGCCGCTTGGTGCGACAGCTAACGACAGCTGCCTAATTAAAGAGATCGTTCTTCTTTGTCCCACGTTTGTCTCACTGTTGATCATTCTCTGTATTTTTGCCTTTCATGCGCTGCTGTCGAAATCGTTGCCCTAGCATCGACACCCTAAATATAACTCATACGCAACGTGTGCAGCACTTAATATGCAGTTTGCTGTCAATCTTGCAGCGAGTTGAATGACTTCTGACTACAATTTATATAATACACGTATGCTAACTATAAATAAACCAACGCTTGTTTTGTTTTTTATTATTTCATTTTGATTTTGGGATTATAATAAACTGAGCCAATAAACAATCCACAAATCATTCGCATAGCCACAAATCTTGCCGTTTGATTCCGTGAAATATATATATATATATATATTTAAATACATCTATCTATGAGATACATAAACTGTGTGCCATTTAACATAACCCGCACCGTCATAGGAACAACGGATACTTATTAAATCAGCTTGGGGTTGTCGTTGTTGTTGACAAGAAAATATAATAGTAATAAAATAAAAAAGAAGGAAAATGAGTAAATCAAAAACTGAAATTCAAGCAAATGCCGAAGTCAACAGCAACAAAAGTTTCGAATATTTATGAGAAGACAGCAACAAATTGTCTAGTCCGGTTTCTTTTCTTTTCTTTTGCTTTCCTATGTGCTGTTTATGTTTTCATTTCGCTTTCTTTTTTTTTAGTTCAGTTTTTCGGTTTTTCGAATATTGTTTCATTTTATTATTTGTTGCCTTGTCTCGCGCCCACTTTTCTATATATATATTTAAATGTTGTTTCGCCAACATTTTCGGCTGCCTTCGCAGATCGCACGATCTGCTCAATATTGTTTGGGATTCCGTTGCGAGACGATCGTCAACGCGCGCAACTCGCACAAAATATATTTCAAAATACAAAAAAAATATCAATAAACTAATAATTCACATAAAAATTGTAGTGTGACAATTTCGGCGGTGCCAGTTATTAACGTCAAACATTTTGATAAATAATTATAATATTTATAGAACATTTCGTGGCAATTTTGTCGGTTCGTTTGTGCCTTTCACTTTTATGGCAACATTTTGTGATTTCTTCTATGTTTGTGCCAACAATTTAATGGGCGATTTACTAATTGATTGCACGCGGCGCATTTAACAAATTAAATTGTGCAAACAAAAACTTAAGTGCTAATGAGAATAAAAAGGAAAATATTTCACAAGTAATTTGCACATTTTTGCAAAAGTTCGTTAGAGACACTAAAATATAAAGCCATAAAAACCCGTTTATAATTCGATCAGCAGCAGAAATTGAAAGCCCAACAAAATATCTAGGTCAACTATATAAATATTACACATACGCCACCGCACCGGCTCACCGACTTGCCCTGCTTGCTCCCTCCATCTCTCTCACACTCACTTGCACTACAATCCATATTGAATGAGTCCAATGAGTGGACTACGTCAGCAGCTAAAGGTGAGTAACATTCCGATCCTTGTGACCTTACAAACGAAACCCCCTTTTTTAAACTGTCACTGAACCGCATTGAACTCACAAACTGAACCGAAGCGAATTCCAAACCAAACATGGCCAACAATTGTGTAAATATTTAATAAATTAGTCTCAACAGCCTCTGTCTGGCAGGTACTAAAATTGTTTCTCTACATTTCGTTTATACTCGCATTAATTACACTTAGACTATAAATAAAACTTATTATAGTTATTTAATGGCTTGTTTAGCTTTAAGCCAAAACACAAAAGCGACATCTCTCATTATTTCATAAACATTTAAATACAAAAAAAAATAAAAAATAAAAAGCAGTGACGACAATTTGCTAATCAGCTAAAATTAGCAATAATTATTTAGCTCGACGGGCACAAGTTTTATTTAAATAATGCATTTTACTTCAGCTTTTTAATTAGTTTCGTCTGTCAACAATAGTGGACCTCGACTATTGTTGTAACTTTTGTGCTTTATTTGTGTAATGTTTATGAACAAATAATTTGTTTATTTCACATCACGTTTGCTGTCATTAAAAGCAATTTTCACAAAATTCTGTCGACATTTTATACAGATATAATCTATATATAAAGGTCCTTCAATTTATTGAAATGAATTTGAGTATTTAGCAGTTATATTTATGACGATTACGTTGAAAAGTGTTAAAATTTTTAGTTGAAATGTCTTCAGGTATCGATTCGTTTTTTTATTATGATAATGAAAAGCTGAAGTCGCCAGGGGAGAAATCTTTTGTACCACCTGTAGAGCCCAAACAGAATTCTTATAGACACAGAGTTTCTTAATTTCCTATACTAAATATTTTCCCTACATCATCAACTGACAATTGTGCGAATTTAACGTAATGGAAAATCAGAAATTTTGTGGGTCGTAAACAAGATTTTTGTCGACAGCAACAATGTAGACAGAACACATTATAAAAATGTAAATTGAAATTTGAATATAGATATATTATATAAATTTTAACAACTTTCGATGTACACAGTATATGTCTATAATGGCAACTTAATGTGCTCTTTGATGCCGGTTTGAAATTTTAGTATCATGAGACGTCTGCTCAATGTTTTCGAAGGCATTAAAAACAAAGCACAATTGTTTATACAAAGCAAAGAAGAAGCACATAAAAATGAAATTATTAGCTTTTCTTTCTAGCCAATTTTATCGGGCCATTTTATGGAAAATATGATGTGTGAGAGAGCTCACAAAATATTGCAGGTTTTTTTTTTTGTAAATTATTAATCAATTTTTATAATAAACAATCATTTTAAATCAAGTTAAATGATGTAAGAAAGTGCTCGATAAATATGTTATTTGTTTAATTTAATATTTGTTTATTCAGTTTATCACATGAATAAGAACAAGTCTTTATCTGAACTAGAAGGGTGTTCGACTGCGAGATACCCTTTGTTCTTAGACAAAGGGTATTAGCTCTTCGACTCATCACAACTTGTTATATATTTTGTTATTTAAAAAGTCAACGCACTCTTAAATTTCAGCTAAGCATCCTTGTCTCTGTTTAACGATATACAAATTTATAAAGTCGACTAAATTTTCGAACATAAAAAATGATATTTATGTTGTCTGTGTGAAAAATGTTTACAAAGTGTCATAAAATGTGACTTTAAGTGGACGAAAACGGCCAGAAGAAATGCAATTCAATGGTTATTATTATTTATTTTTATATTTAATTTTATAAACATTACTATTTCTTTTTGAAGACTTTTTGTGAGACGTGTGAAAAGAATAGAGAATTGTCTGACATAATAAAATTCAAGTTTACGTCAACTAACCTGGTCAAAGAACTTACAAGATGGAGAAATTCTATGCCTTTTGCCTACTGATGAGCTGATTTATTGACAAATTTTAAGGTCAAATTCAAACACAAGACAAACGCCAATTATGTTGTCTATTTGGCATAAATAAAATCACATCTAAAAATAAACTCGAATCAAGTGTATTTCTCAATTGAATTATGGCCAGGTTGTAAATTGTCAATTGATTGACCTATTAATTTGTTCTAATTTTCTTGGCTATTTGTATTCGTGTTTAAATCACATAACAACAACAAATGCCACAAATTCTTAACACAGAAAACAAACAAATTGAGTATAAAACGAAAATAGCGTTTACAATACGAAAAATCACGACGTAATAAACGAAATGTCAAAAATAAATTAAGAAAATACATTAACTACAATGAATGCTCGCCAAGTAAATGCCCATTTCACTAAGAATTGTTTAATTAGATAATTAATTTCTTTGTTTAATAGACTTTTCGCTTCGGTCTGTTGGCGGTTTCGATTTTCGCCCACGCTTAAAAGTATGCAACAAAGTTTTTTTTTTTTTTAACAATTTGATATTCTGGACTAAGATTTTCCCTTAGGTGTGTGTGCCTTTTTTGCTGAAAGAAAACAATTATGATTTCTATTTATTTATAGCACCACAGCACGGAATTACATTTTTTTTCTATATATTTATTTTATTTTATTTACGTATTTTGTGTTTGGATTTATTTCACAGATGCTGGGAACAGCGCTGCTGGGCAAACGTGCCACAAAGGTAAATACACTAATACACACACACACACACACACACACACACACACACACACGCACACACACACACACTTACACACATAAATAAGAAATGCAATTTTATAAAGTTCACAAAAGCATGAAACAAAAGAGGAAAACACAATTTCAATTAGCTTTTCGTTTTCTTTGACTTTTCTAATAATTTTCTTATTTTTTTCTTTTTTTGGATTTTCAATTTGCTGTTGGTTTGCAAACAACAACAACAACTACGTCAACAATAATAACAACAAAATCTTAAACAACAACAGCCTGTTAAAAAGAAACCATTTACAGATGTGGAAATTCAAGGTAAGTCTAAAATTTGAACTCTGTTATTAAAAATATTATTGATAAACAAATAAAATTCTTGATCTTTTCAGTAAAAGTTGATCAAAATAGTATAAAACTTTTGTTGTTTAGTGTAAACTGTTTGCTAAACACTTTCGCAAAGTCTTGCTCAAATTGCAAAAAAGTTGTATGCTTTTATTAGCTATAATTACACATCATTTGCCCGGCGCAATAACACGGCGTATACGCAATTTGCTATATTTACAACGTACAAGTTTGCCGTGCATTTTACAGTTACTATTTTTAGCTGCGTGCACTTTTGCACTAAATGCAGATTCTAATTTTAGGAATTTTGTCCGCCTTTTGCGTGTCGCCAAAATGCTAAAATTAATTTCCTTCTGCCACAAAAATAAGTTAAAGAGATCATTTATTTTTGGCAGCAAGAAATCCCACGACAGGTGCAGTGACACTTGAGTTATGCGATTTCGAAAAGAAGAAGGTCGACTAAGTATGGCACAATCACAGGTTAGACACTTCTCGGTGTTGTGTCTTTAATCTAATCAGGACGGGCGCAATCAGAAATTTAATTTAATTAATTTGCCTCACACTCTCAACTGATAGCGAGCACAGCCAAATCACGTGACAAATCTTTGCCCAAAATTATTATCTATAAATAATAGAAATATGCATAGAACAATACCATAAACCCACTGACTTGCACAAATACAAATTAAAGCTGATGTGAGTGGGATAATCTTTTAATGCCCATACAAACAATATGAAATCTAGGTTGACAAAACACCTGACAGGATGTTAAAGCTAACAAAGAAAACAATATAAAACAAGATGTTGTAGATGTAGTCATAAAACTGTTTTTAATCTCTGCAAAGTCTGATATATCTTTGGGGAACAAACCTGACATCATTCGTTGTTCCCAACAATATTTAGCCAAGGCAATTGATCATCGGTGACATTGTCATCATGTCTCGCTCTTGATCAAATATTTTTCAACCTCACGATGACATTGATGATTCATTTATGAGCTTAATATAACATACCCATAATATATTATAAGGCGTGTACCTTCTGTGATATCTTCAGATAAAGCCACATTTATTAAGTATTGCTGCCTTCTACTCTGGCTTATCAGAACATTGAAATCAGCACATTGTCAACTCAATTAAAAGCGTCAAGTGACAACAAGTCTATTGACTTGTACAATTATTATTAAACGATCTTTTAGGAATCTCAACTATTCTATTTAGTGTGTCAAGACTGAAGAATTCTTTTTAAAAAAATTCATTTTTCCCTAACTCCATCAAAACTTATCGGATTTCCTTGCGGAATGTCAATTTGATCATTTTATGACCTCTTATTTCATTCTGCATATAAATTGTATTTAGTTGGAAAATTTCATTTTTTTCATAGCTTTGACCTCCTGTTTTATTCTGCTACTGTAGAGTATCTGGCAATCGTGCTAACTCTAGGAACACTCTTATTTGTTTCTAAATATTTCTCAATCAAAACATCTTGCTGGTAACTTTCCAGTTTTTTTTTCATTAAATAATCGGAAATGAAAAATTAATAATGATTTTAATCTTATAAAAGAACAACTTGTTGTGAATGAAGAGTTTTTGGGTTATCGCTTAATCTGTTAAGCAAATAAAAAACACACTACTCAAAGCATTGAGAGAATAAAATAACGAAATATGTATAATCATAAATATACTTATATATATCACTGTATTATGACTATATCTCATATGTATACTATATATATTTAATAATGAAATCAGTGGGCTGGCCCACAGCTCCCCTCCCCTCGCCTCTTTCCTCTTGTGTGTGTGTGTGGGGGGGGGGGGGGGGAACTGATAAAAAAAAGTACCTCGTTCTCGTAATACTCGTGCTAGTATTGCAGTTATCTCAGCTGTCAACGAAAGGTGCTCCGGGTTGTGTTGTCGGCTATCACCAAAATGAAATATAATACAATATACCATACACACACACACACACACAGCTCGCTCATATACATATACATATATATGTGTGTGTAGAAGGCGCGCGCTGTTTGGCCAAAAGCAAAAGTTAGTCATTATCTTGGAGTTTTCGTAGATAAATCGTGTGGCAAAAACGGTTCCCCATTTTGGCTTTCACACATGATTTGGCAGTCACAGTTCCTAAACCAGACCCAGAGCTATCACAATACGGCTATATTCCGCTTATGATCGGGCAAGATTCAATGATTCGTTTGTAATTAAAACGCGTGGCCGAAAAACAAAGTCGAACGCGCGTTGATTAACGTGATTGAGCGATTGATCAATATTTTTCCAGTTAATGTGGTTGTCAATCAAACAGTGCTGATTACAAAAAATACAATAACAATACAATCATTGCGTATTTTTGCCAATATGAGCAAAGATGATAAGTGTAAGTAAAAAAAAAGATAGAATTTAATAGCTGAACTTTAGAACAAGCAACTAAATAAATTCAAGTGTGTGCTTGACAATCAAAGTGTGTTTGTCAATGTTAAGTTGTTCAAGTCATTGAACACACCCTACGCACAATTATTGGCAGCAATTTAGACGCTTTGATAGTATCACTTTTCCCTTCCCTTCCCTTTCCTTTCCTTCACTTAACACACTCAATTGGCACTTAATTTGAAACTGTTGAAAACTGACATGATATATGTTTATGTCTCTATCTCTCTCTCTCTCTCTCTCTCTCTCTCTCTCTCTGACTTGGAGGCAACGCCTGCATTTCTGATTGATGGTTACGCAACTTTCTAGCTGCGCCAAATTTGTGGCATCCATTTTTGTGGCACGTTTTTGGGTGTCAACTTGGGCTGAGTTACGACTGGCAGCTCGAATTGCTGGCGACAATAATTAAAAAACCCAACGACTCTATGTAAAAAATGGGACACATTTCTTGCTCCTCATCGTCTGTGCTTTTAAATATTTTCAAGTGTCACTGCCAAGGCATTAAAACTGCTGAGAAACGAGACATTTCTCGCCTAAAGAAAGTTGGCTAATAAAATAGCTTAAATGATTATTTGTATGGTTTAATTTATGCATTCAAAAATAATTGAAAATTCCACATTTATCATAAATCTATATATATTATTTTGTATTTGAGAACACGCCTTAAATGCAATTTTAAAAGCCTCTAAGCCTCTTTTGGCATTTTGGCCACGTTCTGCACATTAAATATTTTGATACGAGTGTGTTGGCCATTGTCGATTGATTTTTCTTCTTTTTTTTTTTGCTGCATAAACGGCTAACCCTGAACCTTTTGATGGCCAACAAGAGCAACAGCAACAGTAAAAAAGAGTTAACAGCAAGGGCAACGCATCATAAAGCAATATTTATGCATTGATGGCCAACCGCAGACACAAAAAAAATGCTCTAAAATACTTCAATCGAGTGGCTAAAGACAAAGAATCAGAAGCAGCAGAAAATCCCAATTCAATGGCATGGAAAATGTCACCAGTTGGCCAAGAAAATGAGCAACAACAGCGGCCACCAAAATTGTTGTTGTTTCTGTTTGGCTAAAATCGTATTAAGCATTCGAAATCAAAGCGTGTTAACACTTTGGGAATAAATGTCAGGCTAAGAGCATCTATATATCTATCTATCTATTTATCTATATGTAGATATAGTGCGTGTGGTGCGTGAGTGGCGCCCTCTGGCGATTGGCACGTGACTTCATTTGGTTTTCATGCCGCGTGACTTTCGCTATTGGCCTCATCAAGTTTGTTTTTGGGCTGATTTAACTTTTTGCCTATTTACTGGTCGTCATCTTGGCAAACTTTCGTTTGTTGCTGGGTTCGTTGCGCCTCAAAGTATGCTGAGAATGCAATGAGCTGTGCCTTAAATTATTGCAGCATACTTCAAGGCGCATTCGCCTGAATGTTTAACTCAAATTAATATTAATTGAAAAGTTTTCTCTTCTTATCTTCAACAACTTCTAACTGTGCCTAATACGCGTAGATAAAAGATACAAAAAAAAAAGTTTTAGATTTAACTAGAAGGAAATGGTTTACATTTTGTAACAAGCTCTCAATCGGACCCTAAAATATGTTCATCTTAATAAACGGAAAATCTATAAAATTCAGGAAATCAATTTTCAGCTTTATTATTCCGCTTACTCGTATGCAACTTTGGCTTACTTTACAGCTTCAATTTAATTGTGGTTATTATATAAAACGCAACCACATTGTTGCATAAACCGTTACGTGCCAGTTTCCCCAACTTTTCTCTTTGGTACACTTCAAAACCGATTTACACTTCTGCCTGCTGCAAATCGTTTTCCAACATTTTGTTTTGTTCCGCCCATTCGCTGAGTCCAACACATGGCTGCCAGCGCAACAAAGAGAGAGAGAGTGTGAGTGGGAGAGCAAGAGCGAGAGCGTAAGGAGCGCCCACTGAGAGCGCTTTAAGTTTAACACTGAGAGCGCTTTAGCTTTACCCCTGCAAAAGCGCACGCACCAGCATTATGTGTGCCTGTGTCAGAGTGAGCGAGAGCTAGTGAGAGAGCGAGAACGCGCATTCGCTTGCATTCTAGACTCAGCACAATGTTGTTGTTTTCTGTTGTCGTTACGTTTCGTGATAGCCGCTCACAAGGTCATTGGAAGGCGTCTCCTTGCAAGTGGTTGCCCAAAGGGACTTAGCTACATACAGGGTGCCTGATTGCGGCTTTGAACTAGGCCACTGTGAAAATCAAGTAACTGTTTAATTTTTCTAACTTTTTTATACAAATTTTTAAATGAATTACCCGTAATTGATATGATAAAAAAAAATTAAAATAACAGTTTACCTGTGTCTTCAGAGTACCCCATCCGAAACCAGTAGGTCTAATATTTTCCAAACTATCCGGATAATCTCTCTTAGGCTGGAATTTTTCAAAATCCTTAATTGTACAAAACTGAACACTAATCCAGCCATCTAAGCAGTATTTAAACAGCTTCCCGACACACATTTATAATTAAGAAAATGAATTAACATTCATTTCCCCACGTCATATCATATTTCTGTTGGTTGTCTCAAAGTTTTTCCGTTGAATTGATATTATGATAAAAAGTTTCTACACAAGAGGCAATTAAAAAACTTAACAAAGTGAATGTAAGCGAGCAGTGAAATGCATTACGCGGCTTCATTTGCAGACAGCGGAACAAAGTTATCAAGTTTCAAGTACAAAAGCCCCAAAGTCCTTCACAATCAGCATGAAAAAACAAAAAGAAAAAAAAAAGGAAAATAAGAAGAAAAAAGGCAAACAACAAAAAGAATTTATCACGTGAAAGCGCAGTCAAAAAAACAGTTTTCCAATTCGCTTCCCCGCCGCACAGCACATAAACAACACGAAGGAACGCCAACAGAGAGAGAGAGAGAGAGTCATAGATAAAGAGAGAGTGGGAGAGTGTTCATATTTTTAAAGAAGAACGTTATAAAAACAAAAGCAGCAACAAGAACAAAAACAAAACAAACCAATGATGAGGGGCAATGGCGTCGCTTGAGCATTTGAAGGGGCGGGAGGGGAAGGGCCTGCAGTTGCTGCCGGCGAAGCAGCAATGAATGAAATAAGCCGAAGCGACGACAACGCTCTTCGCTAGCCGACGGGGAACCGAAGCTGCTGCCAATGGCGCCGACATAGACGACGCTGGCGGCAACAGCGACGTCGGCAGAGGCAGCATATATTGTGCTTCGATTTGAATTCAGTTCAGTTCAGTTTCAAAAGTCGACGCGCTTGTGAACAACATAGAACGGAGGATTCCGGAGTCCCTAGCACGCCCCTAACTAACTAACTAACTAAGCAAACAACTCAGCTTACTAACAAACAACTAACTAACTAACTAACTAATTCGTGTGCTATCGCTCAAACTAACTAACGGTCTATCGGTCTATCAGTATCTTTATCGCGGTGACATTTCTGTTGGAAAAGTGTTTCAGTTTCTTGGCAAAGCGAAGCGCAGCTATTTTTCCAATTTCCAATTTTCTTTTATGGTAAACAACTTGCATGTAAATTCAGTTGGCATTTTTTTTTTTGTTATTTTTCTTTGGGGTTAATTTGAAATGCATTAGACGAGCCACTAACTCAATTTCAATTTGTCACACTTTGAACCCGCCTGCCAATTGGCCCAGAGACTCCCCCGACTCGTTTGGGTCGCGTCTTTAGAATACTTTGAACCCAATTGAATGAAGAACAACAACTGCAGTCATGAAGCCGCGTCCTTGGCCAGAACAACTCACATATCCGACTGCAGCCCGGACGGCAATGGTGGATGGCTATGGTGCATGCCACGCCGGCGTACTCCTCCATCTCCGTTATGTCACTCGACTGTCTCGAAGGTCTAAAATTGCCATGAGGCGTGAAATGATGACAGACATAAGAAGTTATAAAAGGGCTAGATTAACTAACTATCACAAATGATATCATCAGTTGACTCTTTCAATAATTTGCAATGATTCAATTGCTGCCAATTAATTTATAGCAATTAATAAGAGAAAAAAACTTATATTATGCTCTTAATTATGTGCGAAGCTGACAAGCAATAAATTGCTAAATGAAAGAAAAATTCAATGCGATGTTTGTTCAGCTTGAAGACCTTGTGGAAAAAGGCCGAAAACAGTTCGAATCAAGTGCCACATGCTGCACACAAAGAGAGAGATTGACATGCAGCACTGGCAACAATTAAAATTCTCTTCCCCTATCGTCCTCCCCCCCCCCGCACTCCGTTAGTGGCTGGCACTTTGACCTCAATTGGTACTGATTTGTGTAATTAATTGCAATTAAAATGCGTAATGCAAGGCCAACAAAAGCGCGAAAGTTCAACAGAAATCCATGCATAATTCAGTTGATTATTTTATGATATATACATATATACATTGTATATTGTTCTAGACAAGTTACTTCCTCTGCTCTGCCAAGAACAACAACAAACACAATAATAAACGCAATATTTTGTTTCTCCTCTGCTATTTTTAAAAGCAAAGCGCGTGTAAAAGGCAACCGCTGCATTACTCATACGCCTAGTTAGACAACAGCAAAAAAAGACAAAGTAATAAGCATAAAAAATAAGCAGAGAGCACTGCGTGTGTGTGCTATAAATACTTATTACTTGCCACTGACATAAAGTACTTCTCGCAAAGTATCTGCAGAATATATTGAAATATCGAAAGCATCGCAAATGGATCACAAAGAAATCGCAAGTCAAGTGCGAGGTGAGCTAAGTATGGACATCTATTAGTTTTCTTTCTTAGATCTTAGTTTCATTTCCCATTTTCAATTATTCACATATCTATATATATATATATATATATATAATTGATCTATATACATATGTGTCTACACTCATTCCACGTGATAAAAGACGATATTGTGGTAGCAACAATACGAATACCCATATTTATCTTATCGTTTTTGTAGAGTTATCAATAAGTGACTGTTTGGTTGGCTACCACAAGAATTATATGAATACTGTATCACATGATATAGCATTTCCTTTATTTCCGTTAGTTTGTCTAAGTAAAGTGCAAATGCATTAAATGCCGGAAAAGTACGTTTTGTTTTATAGTCTGTAAATGAACTCAATAACAAGCATGACAAATTCTAGCATTTAAAAGAGAGTGAGAGCGAGTCAGAGACAGAGAGAGTGAAAGAGAGACAAACAAATAACAATAACAATAATAATAATACACATCTAAAGGCATTTGCAATCTAATCGACACAAGCATTCTTGTATATATTTATGACTGCCCACTGCCGGCTTAATTGGAATAACCATAAAAAGAAATAAACAAACAAAAAAATTACCTTCTTATCTTTGTGGCGATTTTCGTGTATTATTACTTTTACTTTTATAAGCCTAAGCTGCTATTATTTATATTTATTCTGCGGCTATCTTTTAAATCATTTGATGAATGCTATTATACATTTTTCTCTTTGTCTTTCATTCTTCTTGTAATTATATTGTCGGAGAAAATAATTAAACATTGTAAATATAATTTGTTAATTTATTACATTTATTATAGTTTTTGTGACACAAGGTTTAACTAAATTTGATAGGACATCAATTTATAATTTCTTAAATTCAACGTTTACATGAAACAAATTTAACTTAAATTTCTTTTCAATTTTATTCCATTAAAATTTGTACATTTACTCAATTTATAATATTTTTATCAATTTAAAATCAGCTTTTTTTATGTGAATTGTAGCATAAGCAATCGAAAAATGTGATTTAAATATCACGTTTATGTCAATAAAATGCTTATAAGCATGACGAAACATTCATACACACGGATACACACACATACACATGTACACACTCAAACACACACACACAGACAACACACAGGCTGAGAGTGAGTGAGTTGGCATGGCAGCAACTCGTTTCCGCTTCCGTTTCAATTTTCGAGCACTTTAGAATTTACGCACACTTGAGCCTGACACGTTGCAAGTGTTGGAAAATGTCTTTGAATGAGGCAAAGGGAAACTTGCAATTGAACTTGAAGTTCAATAATATTGCGATGACTGCACAAAAGGCTTTCATTAGCCAAACGTGGAGAATTCTTGAAAAGCGCCTTTGTGTTGGCTACTTTTAAGCGTTATTTGCGACAAGTGCAATCTATTTACGACTCTCAACAATTTGCAAGTTCCTGCAACTCAAGTACAGGCAGCTGCTGGCCTTAATTTGACCCTTGGGGGCAATGCCAGCAAAGCCCGAAAGCTCAAAATGCCAACATGCAATTATCAAGTTCGATGGCAAAAGCTGCAACAACAAACAACAAACCACAAACAGGAGAGAAACCATCAGAACAGACAACAAAGTGTTGAGAGGAAAAACTTAGCAAAAGCAAACAGAAAATGTTTATGCGAAAAACTTTAGCACTTCAAAACTGAACGAAATTGAGTCTAATTTTGTGGGGGGGGGAAACCATAAGTAGGAAAAGTCAAAGGATGGAAGGGTCAACCTGAAGCTGCTGTCAAGTGGTCGCTGCAATTAGTCGGTGCGACATTCACAGATTGCCAACTTTCTGCTTGGCTGCATTTTGACTTGGCCAACAATCGAGTAAGCAAGAGAGAGCGAGAGAGCGAGAGAGAGAGAAACATCGTAACTTAAGCTTGTCTTTGTTCAGATTTAATTTTGCAATTAAAAACTTTGCCATAATTGCAAACGTCAACACTTTACGCAGTTGGTTAAGGTTGCCAGGACAACTCGAATAGTCAGCACTCAAATGACAGACAGGATTACAAACAAACAAATTGCAGGAGAGACAGGACAATAGCTCAGGTGAAGGACGTTGCTCATTTTGCACGCTGACACTTGACGGTTTGCGCGATTGACGCTTGAGCGATTGACGATTGAGCGATTGACAGTGCCGCTAATTAGCAAACATTTACAAGCTGCCACTTGGCCAATTTATTCGATGTCCATCAGTCAGATAACTTGGCCATTTCATGAGATGACAAATGAGTTTCAAAACTGACTCTCATTTAAGCCTATGGCCAGACTAACTTATCAGTTAATAAATATGTTCAGATTAACTGGAAAATGGTGTGTTGTTAACAGGGATTAAAACCGGTACTAACCGATTGAAATTGCTAACCGTAACTGAAATCGTAACCGAAGCCCAAAAACCGAAATTATTCCAATCTAAAAAACCTTTAAGATTTTAAAGAAAAAGAGCGGAATCAAGTTCAAAAGTAAATTTTTAGCGAAATTTCATCATATGAAGTCGATTAAAATAAAAAATTTAAGTTTTAAAATTTTTGAAAATTTTCGAAAAATGTAAAGGGGTAACTATGTAAAATTTCCGAAAAATATGAATTTTTCAAAATCATTAAATTTTGATGCCATATCAATATTTGTATAATAAAATGGTCAAAAAATCATCCCTTTTTAAAATCGATCAAGATTTGACAAATCTATTTAAATTAAAAGAATACCATGTGCCATAATTCAGGGAACATTTTGTAGTTCTTGGCTTAAATCTTAAAGGAAGAAACCGAAATTTAGTCCAAAAGTACTTTTTTACCCTATTTTGATCACCTGCAATCGATTAAAATAAAAAAATTAAGTTTTAAAATTTTTGAAAATTTTCAAAAAATTTAAAGGGGTAACACTGTAAAAATCGACAAATTTTCGAGAAAAAAAAGTTTGTCTTAGAATCAAAAAATTTAAATGCAAAGTTAAAGTAGGGTTACTTTTATGAAAAATAAGACATTCCTCATGGAAATCTGATGAGTATTAATAAAGTTGTGCGTGTTGAAAGTGCAAAGAGTCAACATTTCTCATATATGGATAATTTTCAATAATTGACACAATGTGATAATGACACAAACTTTTTTATTGCTTAGCTTATCTCAAATTGATCAACTTTATCATAAAGCTGTCTGAAAATCATAGAGAAAATTGAACAAAGAAGCGGCAAGTCATTGGCTCTTTTAAAGCTAAAAGATTTGAAATAGAAGTTCTGTCATATATCATTTCTTCAGCCTTAAAAAAAGTTCTTCAGCTATATTTTCATAACAAACTCGCACATTTTCTTAACTCAAATGTTTGCTCAGAGTCAAACCAATTCAAACTTCAACTGCAAGTACAAAGTTCATGTCGCTTCAACTCATCCAGATTTTTATCTGAGAGATTATCATCGACTGGGTTAACAACATAGTAGCTAAGCTAGAAAAAGCATAAAAGATAAGCCGGAAGATTGT
Organism: Drosophila rellima; assembly: GCA_035043635.1. Taxonomy (NCBI): domain Eukaryota; kingdom Metazoa; phylum Arthropoda; class Insecta; order Diptera; family Drosophilidae; genus Drosophila; species Drosophila rellima. Next base: position 774,207 of record JAWNMV010000146.1, on the reverse strand, counting down.
TTAAGTTTTCGTTTTAGTTTTCAGACTCTGTTGGCCATAAGAAAAAAGAAATTGCTGCTGCTTTTTTTCGTTGAATTCTCGACGGAAATTCGCAGCTGACACGATGCAAAAATTGAAAAATGTCTCGAGAGAGCTAACCTCAATATGTTCCTTATGTCGGATTGAAATATTGGTGTCAATGTGTCAATATCTGAAGTATTTTCACGTGTGCAATTACAAGCAACACAAAACAACCACATGAGGTCCTCAGCAGTGTGTGCTTCAGTCGGTATGTGTGTGTGTGTGTGTGTGTGTGTATTGAATGGGTGTTTGGTAATAACAAAGCTAACGGAAGTTGTCTACTCACACACACACACACACACACACACATATTAACACCCATAGACACATTGCTCCCCATAGAAACATCTTTAGCTGCAATTTACATGCAATTTTCAAGCACACACCTTTGGTATATTCACACACACACACACACACACACACACACTTAGTCTGAATAAACGTGAATTCAGCTTAAGCAATTTGTATAATTTTAGTAATGCAAATCCAAACTGTTAATCGAGTTTAATATCAAAACGTAAAAATCAACAAAAATTCAAATAATACCGATTAATCGATTTATCGCATACAAATTAAATTAACTATATTAAATATCAGATCAACTTTCATACTTCGTGACTTTACCAAAACTGATCCGATTTCCAAGCAAATTCTTATTATGTTCATGATTTGGCCTCTAAGTTAACTCTTCCCAATATATCGATTACTAAACTTAACTTAACTTTTACATAAAAATCGATTTAATCGACTCGATTGATTTTCAAAAAAGTATCGAGTAAAAGTGCTTGAAAATCGTTTGCACAAAAATTGAGTTGTCGATTTTACGAGGAATTTTTACATCACTATATCATTTATTTTATTTTATTTTTTTGAATATATTTTTTCTTGCTTTTTACTGACAGTTTTCTGCTTGTTCGCTAAGCTCAAAAATGTAGTCTGAAGTTGAAGTTTTGAATAATGATGGCCTAAAAATTGTATTTTGCCATGCAGCTAAGTCGACTGCAAGTTTGATCGATTTGGCATTGAGTTGCCCCGCTGCAGTCACGACAAAGACCTCCCATAATCACAGCCACCCACTCTTACCACACCCCATCACCCACCCCACCACTCTGACACACACACACACACACACACACACACACACACACATCAGATTAAGGTCTTGTCTTGACGTACCGCATATGATGAGTGCGAATGGAAGGTCGCTGTCTCAAGGCCATAAACTCTGCTTTAATTACTATACAAGGCTCACACACACATATATATATATATGCTTGGGTTTCAGGATAATCAGGATAAGAGCAAAATCTCAATGTTCAAGCCAAAATAGACGAAAAATTTGGCTGAATTTAAAGCAGCTAACACACAAAACTCGCTTACATATCAGTGAGTACTGATTTGATTTACATATACAATCATACAGCAGAACATGAACAATATTAATAACAAGGTCAAAACGCTGAATTTCGTCATACTTGGGGCTTTTCTCGCTAGCGGTTTTCCCAACGCTTTTCCTTTTCCTTTTTTTTTTTGCTCTTTCATTTTCAGCGAAATTTCCATTGAAAATCACGCACTTTCTGGTGAATTGCCTTTGATTTTTATGACAGGCTTTTGGTTTTATGATGTCGCTCTTGATATTGTTGCTTTTGTTTTGACAAATGGGGCGTAGGGGGCGTGGCTAGGCAGCAGCTAAGGCGTTATTGTAGTTCGTATAAGTTACAAATGCGCAGAAAGTAGTAAAGTCAGCTTTTGGCGTTGGCGTTGGCGTATACGTAATATTTTGTTTTTTACTATGTTCCTCTTCTCTTATCTTTAATAATGGCTGACAATGTGAGTGTTTATGTTTGGTCGCCTTTAAGCTAAGGTCTAAGGTTGTCTATATGAGATACATAAATTATTCGCATAGATTCGACTTGATTTAAAGTTGCCTTTTTGAAAGTTGTTGATAGGCAATTAATCATAATTATATTTTCATTACAGATCTACGCACAGCATTCGATCTATTGGATAGAAATCGGGATGGACGCGTCACGGCAAATGAGTTGCAATTTATGCTCAAGAATCTGGGCATTAATGTGCGTGATGAAATCATACATGATCTCATAAGGGAGGCAAGTCATTCAGGTGAGTGGCACTTGCAACACAACAGCAACAGCAACAGCAACAACAACAGCAACAATGAGCAATCAGCACAAGAGCAACAACATTAAACGAGCCACTTTAGCTTAAGTTGTTCACAAGAATCACTCAGAATTACGAAGGCAAATGCAACAGTTCGCTGACTGCAGCTATAGCAACGCCATGAGTGTGTGTGTGTGTGTGTGTGTATATATATGTGTGGGTGTGTACCTTACAAGTGTATGCATAATAAACTGCAAGCAGTCGACGCTGAGCTAACTGAGAATCAACTTAATTAAGCTGACCTAACAATGAATATCAAACATTACGTATACGCAGCGTTGGCAACTTCTGTTGAATAGTTCAAGACTTTAATTAGTTGAAAATGTAGTTCAACAAGCCGTTCAATCACAGCGCTGACACTTTGCTTAGATCCATTATACAATCGAATAGAATCGATTGACTGTTGCCAATCCGCTTTAAGCCAATTTATAAAGTTTCCTTTTTATTTCATTTACTCGTTAGCTAATGCAATTTTTTTCTATATATTATAAAACAAATTCCCCAAGCAACATTCCGTTGCCTAAAGCGCATTTTATTAGTTTGTGCTTTCAGTTAGCCATGGCAAGTTCCGAGTACAAACTGTTTTAGCCAGCTAGGAGAATGAACAGGGCCAACAGCGCCTTCCTTCGTCCTGAGTTCTATCGTCCTGTCGTCCTGTCGTCCTGTCGTGTTCATGTTTTTGCCGGCATTTGCCTTGTGGTCGCACACTGTTGATTGAATTTATTTGATATTATTTTGATGGGCATTTCTTGTTTTTTTCATTTCATTTTCCACTGACAAACAACATGTGAAAATTAAATTCAATTAAATTGATGCAATCTTGCTGCCAAATTGAATTTTATCCCAAATGCAAATGCAATTTTCCCAGACACAAATAACACAAATTATGTTACAAAAAAAAGAAGAGATCAACAAACATGGCTACAAATTGTATTGACTCATTCATTAATTATATTATCATTTGTCTCATCGTTTTCAACACTGTTTTATCGAGTGCATTAAAAGCGTATCAATTGAAGGCCAAAAAGCTGCGCTTTGGCTTGCGACAAAGCCGCAAATTGAAATCACAGTCACGCACAATTCCCATTTGAAATAGAATCTAACACACACACACAGATACACACACATACACATGCACTCACGTGCACAGTCACACACACACACGTATGTCTAAAAACAACAGGCAACTGTTGCTGGCACAATTCAAGAGTTGTTTTGATGCCTGTCACTGTCAGACGCCGCTATACTATATATACTATATATATCTATGTTCAGTATTCTATCTGCACTTGTCTGCCCTGCATTCACATTTCTAACTATATATATAAGACTTCAACAAACAATGCCAGCAAACAGCAGCCAGCGACACGTGAGCGAAACATTTGTATTTTTTTTAAATTTATCAAATTTCTTTAAAGCATTTTTAATTTGAGTACTGACTTTACGTATCAATTGTGAAATTAGAAAGTCTGTCTAGTTGTATTTCATATTGCTACTCGATTTTTCTTGCTGTTTAATCAAACAAGTCGCCGAAAAGATAATTTTTTCTATACACCAAGAGTTTCGATTTTTCTAAAGATTCATCTATAAAGTTTAAACTAAATAATATACAAAGTCAATAATTTGTCGACTGTTGCTGCCTATAATTATAATTTTTCGAGGGTATTTTCCTTACTTATATATACATAATGTAATAGTACACAACTTATAATATTCACTGCAAATCAATTAATTTATACTTTGCCCCAAAAAGTATGCAATAATTTTATACAGGCAACAAAATAGATAAATAAATCGAATAAAAGCAGTTCAATATATTGGAATATAGGAGAATTGCAAAGCATATTAACTTAAAAAGCACAAGGAATCTCAATTCTAGCTGACTTTAATAAAATTCAAATAAATAAGAATATTTTGTTAGATAAAAGTAAATTCCAAGTAAATTCCCAGCAAAACCTTGAATTGAAATCAGCAAAATTTGAATACTAAATTATAGCATTATTGGCAAACTGCAACTGTTTTCTTTTCTGTTCTTTTGATTTTTTTTTTCTTGCCACGTAGTGTCAATATTTGAGCAACAACTCTTGAAGCTTTTGTTGTCTGTGTTTCTCAATTTGTTCTCAACTTTTCTGAAGACTTCTGTGCTGTGCAAACACATTTTTTATCAATTTGGCACACAAAAAAGAAATATATAAAAAAAAGACACACGGAGAAAACTGTGGAACGCTGCGTAAAACGCGCACTTTATGGCTTCATTTACATTCCTTGGGTTTCAGTGGCACACACTTACCCCTCCCCCTTCTACCCTTAGCCTTACACTGATTTGGCCAACTTATTTATGTGCGTCTTTATGTTGGCCGCACAGGACAAAGTCGTTACACGCAGGGCGCAGGATTTCGTAGAGTTCTCAACCTGGGGGTCAATTGTCGCCCAAAATGGCAAACTGACATTTACTGTTATTCGTGCAGGCAACGCACTTTTAACGTTTGCCCATTTTGGCCACCGCAATTAATTTAGGCGAAAATGAACAGACAAAAATTTGCCCGAATATTTGATGACCTGTGAGCACTGAAAGTGCTCTTTAAATGCATTAAAATTATTTAAATGGTCTTTTGTGTGCGGCACAGATTGCGGGCACAACATAACACACACACACACACACATACACAACAGCCGCATTTTGATTCATTCTATTTTAGCCAGACCATAAAATTGCCATTGCGTGTTTGCGACTTGTCGAGTGCCAAAACGCCAAACAGGCAACATTTTGCTGCATGTCACTATGGGCAAAAAACACAATATTTTGGCAGAAACTTTAAATATAAAGTCTGGAAATTTGACTCTTAATATAAAGTCTTGAAGCTTGACTCTTAATATAAAGTCTTGAAATTTGACATGAATCTTAAAGTAAAGTTTAAGTAAACTCCAAGTTGCACAGTTTTTTCCAAACTTTTTTAGTTCACATGACAACTCTCAATCAGCTGACTTTCATCGAGCTTCAAACATTTTGAACATTTTAAAAAATTATTTCTGTTCTCTCTGGCGTATTCAGATTTAGAAAATCAAAAACTATGACACAACACTGAAGACTTAAAAATGTTACTTTATGTCAAACTCTCAGAGCTTTTTCCCATAGTGCATATGTTGCTTTATGTAGGTGTATGTGTGTGTGTGTGTGTCTGTGTGCTTTTGTGGTTGTGTTTTGTGTGCCTGTCTAAATTAGTTTGCACTGTGAAACATGTATGTGACCGCATGTCAAAGACACGACTAACCAAAACGCATTATGACCAAATGTTGCCAACAACAACAGGTTCAGGCCTTAACACCCTCCACTGATCATCTCTTTCACTCTTCAACCCTTCATTATCTCCCTCTCTTTTTACTTGCGCACACACATTGAAATTGCCTTTGTGCATTCGGCAAACTTTGAAGTCGCTATCTAATCGAATCAGCATGAAAATGCTGAGTAACTACAACACCAAGAACTTCTACTCCCCTCTGTCCCCCCCCCTCTACTCCCTACCGCCCCTTGCCACTGGACTGCGGCTTACAAATTTGCATAACAAATGGACTCCCGCGGGTTGCAGGCAGCGGGTTGCAAGTATTCACATCAAATGGCCTAAATTAAATACAGCTTAAGATGCCAGGCAAATTCTGATCAAAGCGTTGAGCCAAAATACAAAAAAAAAAAAAAAAAAGAATTTAAGGGGGCAAAGGGAAAGTCAAATGAAATTGGCACGGAACAAAACGTAGAACAGAAAATAAAGGAAAATATTCCAGCTGTGTGTTGGCCTAGAAAACAAAAAAAAAAACAGGCTAACAGGCAAATAAACAGAAAATACGTTAACTGGAAAGGAATATCGAATCGAATCGAAGCAATTGGCAAGGGCTTTGAAAGAGTCTAAAGAAAGAACATTTTAGAGAATTTAAATATACTAAAAATTGTCTATAAATTATATTAATTTAATTAAATGTAAATGCCCAAATTTTGTGTCTCGTTTAGTTAGAAGTTTCTATATTTACATTAATTTAACTGCAACTGCCTAATAATACATATAAATTGCATTTCCTCGTAATGCGTTACGCATACGCAACGTTGCACAATGCTTAAATTCGTTTAACAGTTTAAAATTCAATTAAAATTTGTGGAGAATTCTGTGTCTCTCTGTTCAGTTGAAGACTTTGGTTAACAATCTAAAATTAAATAACATTAAGTCTTTATTTAGTTTGATTAAACTTTCAAAAGCTCATTTTCTCAAAATTCGTTAATCATACGCCACGTCGCACACGTTGCGAAAAGCAATTAAATAAATGCGGTTTAACATTTATTTAAAAGCCATTTGTGAGGTAATTTTTGTCTCTCGTTTAACTAGAAGATTTTGTGGAACATTTTAAATTTAAATAATTATACAACTCTAGTTGCATCGTATCAAAAAATGACTTGCAATACGTTACGCATACGCAACGTTGCACCAACTGTTGTAGCAGTTTTAAATTTAGATTCTTAATACGAAAAGGCATTTAAATAAATGCGCTTGGACATTTAATTAATGGTCAGCTGCCGTGTGTGTTTTGTAAGGTAATTTATGTTCGAGGAAGAACAGACACTTACACACACTCACACACAAACACACATATGTACATATGTGCATATTGAGCTTGTTGTTGTTGTTGTTGTTGTTTACTCCCATTTTGTATGGTCAAAGACAGCGCTCAATGTTTATTGCATGTTTTACAAGCCAAATGCACTGAAATTTTACAGAGGCGGATAAGGGGAAGAAGCAGAGGAAGACAGAGAGAGAGAGAGAGAGAGAGAGGGGGGTAGAGAGAGAGAGGGATTGGAGGCAGAAGCAGAGTCATCGACAGCTGCAGCTAAGGGGCAACAATCAAGCAGCACAAATACAAACACACACACAGCTACACACACACACACACACACACACACACACTTACACCTACACCTACACCTGAGTTCCGTTTCCGTTTTGCTGGTTGCACGTTGCACTTTGAGGTCAGCAAAAAGCAGCAGCAGGTGCATTTGCCAATAATTGATTGCGTTTTGGCATGAAGCTGTTGCCAGTTTGCCATTTGTTATTGGCCAAACAAAAGAATATTGTTGTTGTTATTGCTGTTTGCCTTCAACCTGCGGTTTAACTTGGCTTTGGCTTTGTGTGACAGCTTTTAAGCACTTAATTTGCCCAAGTGCTTGTCGGCAAATAAACTGCAGCAACTATTAAAATGATTACTTCAACAGTTGAAAGGGGGAATCCCATTTCCATGCTCCAGTTCCGATTGCTGTTATTTAATTGTAATGTCATTAAGGCAAAGCCAAAGCGGGCACAAAGCTTATCGATCAAAGACCTTAACAACGTGTTTGTTATCAAAAGCTGCAGGCTTTCAATTCATATTAAGCCTTTGGCTAAGAGAGAGAGACGGGGAGAGTGAGAGTGAGAGGGAGAGCCAAAATACTAGTGTCATTCGAAGGATGCCCGAAATGTCCTTACTGACAATGGCGCCGCACATTTTCATTATCCTTGGACTTGAAGCGACAATGAGCGAGGCAAACATTTGGTTGTTGTATTTAAAAAAAAATAAAAATGAAATGAAATAAAAATAAAAATGAAAATGAAAATGACAACAAATGCCGGAAAGTCCTCGACACAAGTCCAAGTCCAATTTCAAATCCAAGGCAGACAAATGAAAGTGACTGTTGCCCAACAAAATGTCAGCTGCACGAGACTTGGATGAGCAAATACAAGTATACACACACACACGCACACGCACACACACACATACAGACACACTTGTTAACATGTGTTGAATGATGACATAACATTTGCCCAGCGATAAGTCAACACTAAAGAGCTGCCTTGTAACTTGTCTAATTGTTTCGAATGGGCATCAAGTTTTATGACTTTTGATGCATTTTTAATGCCAGCAACAACAACAACAAAGCTGGCACTTAAGTGCACACACACACACACACACACACATGTTTAGGCAATGCCCACATAAGGCCAAAAGCATCGTAAACTTTTTTGCCAGCACTTGATCAAGGCTGGCAGCGATTTTGTGTGATTTTGCCATGTAATTACCAAACATTTAAGCAGATTCTGCTGTTGCCTGTTTCGACGTCAACATTCATCTAAACATGTCTCTTTATGTCCTTCTGGGCCAAAGTCTTGACATTGGCAATGGCAAATCAGGCGACGCCAACTAGCCGAGAAGAAAAATCAAAAGCTACAAAACTTGGCAACTTTACAATTTATGGAAATTACCTGACTTGAAGTTTTCTCGTTTTCTTTTTCAGTGATTTTATAGTTATGACATAAAGATTGCACGACCTTGGCCTTGGAAATTTGCTATTGACTGCTGATCAAAACAAAGTTGTTAAATAGGGAAACTGAAAAAAAAAGCAGTGAAAATATAATCAAATTGGACTTCAATAAAAACTGCGTCTTAACTTTCTTATGATAAATTTCTGATTTTCATTTCTCTGTTTGCCTTTCATTCTTTTGCTCAATTTTAATTTGTTTATTTATTTATTCCTGGCTCATTATTGTTGCCATGTAATTAATTAGCAATTCATATTTGTAAGCCAAAACAAATTGCAATTAAAAATTATTTTCACTGTTTATCCACAAAGTTGGCACAGCACAAAAAAGTGACGCAATTATATTCGTATAATCAAAATAAGGAGCTGACCGTTTTGGTTTTGCCCCAAAGCCAGATAATCTTTGATTTGCACTTTATTCTCAAAGCTTTTGGGCATTTGTATATCCTGTAGAACTTAATGAAAGGGTCGGATGAAGCGGAAAAACTGGGCTGTGTTGAGTTTAGGGTATCTTTGAGTCGAGAGCATGTCCTTTAGTTTTGGGACTGCGTTGAAGGTCAAGGTCATGGGTTTTCTTGTAACTGGCGCCATTGGCGGAAGTCGGCAAACAGCAAAGCGCTAAAGGATTTTTTTTTCCACTGCGCTTTATCTTTGCACTTAATTGTAAAAGTTTCAGCGACGACGCGAGCCGAGTGCAAAGATAAGGGATTAACAGGCGTTCTGTGGCATGTCCTTTCCAAAAAAAAAAAAAAGAACAAAAAAGTTATAATAAAAGTTGAGTAAAAGTAAGCGGCAAATGTGTTTGACAACGGCCACCTGAGCGCACAAAAGTAGGCAACGTTTCGTTGCACTTGCCACTCTCTTTATAAGTGCGTTCGTGTGAGTGCCTCTGTGTGTGTGTGTGTGTGTGTATGCGCGTACTTGCCTGTGTGTGTGTACAAACAACAATGCACGTTTTTTTTTTACTCAACGTTGTCCTCGTTGCTGCTGCTTGAAGCGTGTAAACATTTTTCAACTAGCAAAGCAACAACAAAAACAAAAAGCTTTCAATTACAATTCCTCCATCCCGCTCTCGCTCTCTCTCTCTCTCTCTCTCTCTCTTCTCACTTACTGTTTTACTTAGTGTGTGTGTTGGTTAGCAAATAAAAATGTGGCAATGTTAGTTGTTGCATTCGCAACTTACATCACACACACATTCACACTCGCTCTAAATCCCAGCATTCAATTACAGGAAACGGTTTAATCAACGAGGCCGAGTTCCTGCAATGGGTGGGCAGAATCCAAGCGCTGCGAGACGACCAGCAACCGCATGATGATAGCGCCAGCACAGCCAGCAAGCCCGTGGATGAGGCCGATGACGTCACCGAAGACTTAATAGCCGCATTTAGGTGAGCAGCCAAAAAAAAAAACATAAACAAAATTAAAAAATATACCTGTTAACTTCCAAGACAATCGCCTAAGTATAGGAATTTTCCCTTTAAATAATTATATAAATATTTAATTAAAAAGCATCAGCATTTAATTCCACTCTATAAATTTTCACTCATATATTTAGTGGTATTAAAAAATCACAATTAAATCTGAATTTAATTTAATTTAATTAAAAGTGTATCTGAAAACCTCATCTAAATTTTTAGTGCCGATAATCGTTTTGAAAACCAATCAATTTCCTATTAAAAAATCACAATTAAATCTAAACTAAATTTAAAGTATATCTGAAAATCACATCTAAATATATAATGCAAATAATCGATATAAAAACCAATCAAAATAGTTTTGCAAACAATTTTGCTAACAAATCTTCTCTCAAACTTGCAGAGTATTCGATCGGGATGGCAATGGATTTATAACACGAGATGAGCTCCAGACCGCAATGGAAATGATTGGAGAGCCATTGAATGAGCAGCAACTGGAGCAGCTGTTGGTAATTGCCGACTTGGATCAGGATGGACGCATTAATTACGAGGGTAAGTTACCATATGTTGGCCACAAAAAAAAAAAGGCAACCGACTGTCACAAGGTTAGGGCTTTTTTTGTTGTTGTTTTATGTTGCCAAGAAACACATAAAAGTAAAGCCACAAAGCTGCGTTTACTTTTTAGCGTTATTGTCTGCGCGTTAATCAAGCTGCAGCATAAAACACACATAAGCAAATACACACACACACACACACACACACACACATACACATAGGTGTATAACCTTGTGCCAATATTTGCAAAAGCCTCTGAAGAGCGCCTCACTCATAAATCAGCTAGACAAATACAAATACAAATACAAATACAAATACAAGAACAACAACAACAATCGAGAGTCGAAGTTGAATAACCTGTGTGCAAAGATACAAGTTCGTAGTCATCACCACCTACCTCACTACCTCCTTCCCTACCCTTCTCCCACCATCATCACACAAACAACGCACTTTTTATATAGCCGCATTATTTGTTTGCTTACCCACAACGGTTTTTTAGTGTTTGCGACGTTTGAGGGGAAGGGGGTGCATTCAACATGCTATAAACAAAAGATTGGCTTGTTTTTGGCTGGGACACCACAAATCGGTTTAAACTTGGCCGATTACATTGTGATTACAGCTGAACAAAATTTTATTTAAAACGGCGCCAAAGAGTATGCAATACAAAATTTATTCTTTGTTCAATTTAAAACCCCGCGCTTGAAAGTATGCAATGTAATATTTCTTGCCCTGCACATCTTGATTTAAGAATTAGACACGAACCATATTCAGCTCTAATATTATTCTAATTACAAGTTTTCTTGTCATAATATACTTTACATAAAACTGCACTTAAAAGTATCCACTTTTATATTTTCTGCTGCCATATAGCTTTAATTAAATTTGCGCTTGAAAGTATGCACTAGAATATTTTCTTTCCATACATTGCGCTGTTTAAAGTGGCGCTTGAAAGTATGCAATGTAATATATTATATTTTTATAATACTTCTTTTAGATACGCTTGAGAATAATGTCTTTCTATGCATATTCTCTATTTTCATCTATGTATGAAAAAAATAAAAACAGTTGGCTAAGGACGTGCCTTGTGTATGTGTCCCTTGTGAGGCATTAAATTGATTTACTAAACACAAACTAATACATTCTCCACACACACACACACACACACACATCCAAAGATGTCCCTTTTAAGCTCGAGTATCTGTTGGTCATGTCTACATGTGTTTGTGTGTGTGTGTGTACTTTGGCTTGGGTTTATCATTAGGTTCATATGCCGTCGCTTTGCTAGTTGATACTTTGACCTTGTAACACATGCCCCTACGCAGTTGTCGCATCGCCTACCGCCCCCCCCCCCCACTCCACCTTTGGTATTTGTTTGTTTGCTGGCATCTGCAATTTATTTATTTTACTTTATTTACTTTACACCGGCATGTAAGGCCAGCAGCAACAAAACTTTGTTGCTGCCTCTTTATACATACATATGTATACCCTGTAAGGGATCACGGCAAGCTTTACTATGAGCTTTCATACAGGGTATTTCATAGTCGCGTATACTTGATTATTTGTTTCGTTTCGCTGACATTGCATGTTGTTCAAAGGCGTTTTGTGGGCGTGACATCGATGATTCGCTGCGCAACACGTTAAACGTGCGTTCCCTTGAGGGTCTCCTTTAGGCCAAATGCCTTTCATCATTTAGCTGCCCATGAAAGTCCACTTTGGCAACAGCAAGCACTTTGGCAAGTCAGTCAATTACATGACAGTGGGTTTACTTCCAAAGATTTTAGCACTTCAGATTTTCAACAATTTACTAATAAATGTATTTAACTTTCTTTTTGTTTCTATCATTCACAGAGTTTACGAGACTTTTGCTCTAAGTGCAGAATTGAAGCGCAATTACAAATAGATGGCAAAAGGATTAACAAATTTAACTTAATTATTAAGCGATTACTAACAACATACTCAGACAACAGAATTGAATGAATGTTTTATACAAAAAATGAAAGGAAAAGAAACACATAAATCTATTTTAATAATTATGTTAAGAACTTGGAAGGAATGAGAAGGAATACAAGCACACACACACACACACACACACACACATACATAAATCTCACACACACATACAAAATTAGTTTCTAAATCATTTGTAAAAATGCAAAATTGTGGAAATTCATTTTTTGTACGAATTAAGTTAATAGTTGGAGCAACATAAAATGAATGCATTAATTATGTAATTATATAAAATCGTGTCACACACACACACACACACACATACACACATACACACATACATACATACATATATATATATATATATGCATATTCGGATAAGTCTGAGAGCGTGAGTGATATTGTGTTTAGGGTGCTGCATCAACAAAAAAACAGAGCATGTAAAACAAAAAATTAATTAATGCATATATGTATATGTATAATGATCGAAAATACGCTTGTGTTTTAATCAATAACAGAACATCAAAAAAAAACAATGCCACAAAATGTTTCAAATTCGCTAGCTTAAGCCTACAAAATAAATGTTTACAAATTTCAAAAAAAACAATTAAAAATTTGAAAAAAAATTTATATTTAATTAATTTAATTTCAATTTGGAAATTATAAGAAAAAACAAAAACACTTACACACATACATACATATATCACAAGACCCAGATTGCATAAAGGTTATATTTAATGTCGAGATACATGATTGTTAAACTATATTTAAATATATATCTATATATAATAAATATTTAAACTATTTATTGGAAAATCAAACAATTATCAAAATGTAATTCAATTGCAAATACAATGTGAAAATCTCCAACAACAAATGAATAATGGAATTTTCGAAACATTTTTCTAAATATATATATAAACAATTTTATAAAAAAAATTATGACTCAAATCAAAGCAAAACCACAAAAACTATAAAAATCAAAATTTATTTTACAGTGTATTCTCTAGTCAGGTGTATTTTCTTCCATATTTTTGCTTCCTTTGAGTTCATGTCATAAAGCGAAAAATACCAAAATTCAAGTCCATTACATCGCCGTCCCGGTACCGTTAGTTTATTACAAGTAAGAGAATAAACTAATTCATATTGTGGTTTCAAATAAATTTTGCCATTTGAAACAATGCAGAGTTAACTCAAATACTTAAATATTCATATAAAAAAGTGCTCTTGATTAATTGTCATAATAAACCATCAAAAGAATACCATATATTTTGAGAGAGAAAAATACTAGAGGGGGCAATAATTCATCAGGTCAAAGGTACAAATAATTGAATTGGAAATACAAGGAAGGCAAACCACAACATTTTTTGATGGTATTTACAAAACTGGATAATAAAGCAAATCTACAGGATACATGTATTAAAATACCAAAACCCTAATATACCGAAAATACCGTTTGTTAACCGTAAATACCCAAAATGTACTTAACTGAAGTAGATTTTTATTATGACATCTAATTGTGCTTAAATTATGTATATGCAAATCTATATACCTACTATATACTAATCTATACCAATACTGTTTTTTGTTACAAATAATACCTTTAAAAGAAAAATACTAAGAAACTATTTAATATTACTTACACACACCAATTTAAGACATTATCTATATGCGTACATAATTACTTACATAACTGCAGTTATTTTGGTTTAAGCATTGATCATTTCATAATTTTTAATTGTGAAAAATCAAACGAAATGGATATAATAAATAATAAATAGACAGACGCTCAACGGAATATTTGTTTTTGATTTCTTTTGGATTTCAATTTTCAACAGCAGTAGGCAATGTGTTTTCGTTTCGGCTCAAGACATAAACAGTTTAGTCGAACTTCCAACAGTAATAAGAAAACATTTTATAAGAAAAAATATTGTCGTTCAACTTTGCCGAACGTTTCTAAATTTTACTCTGTGCATACCGTGTATATATTTTGTATATAAAGAAAAACTTGCGAGCTTAGTTGCTGCTTAAGAATCATGAGCGAAATGGATGAAAAGGTAATACAAATTATGAACTCACAAAATCAGTAATTTCTTTTATTTATAGTTTAAATAATTTCACTAAGCAATTAGTTATTGCCAAATTATGACTAAGTGAACAAAAATAAATGCACAATTTAAATTTCCCGCCTGTTCGGATTGTTCATTTTAATTTAGATTCGTTCGTTTCGTTTGCCAGTGTTGCCCTTCCGTATTTTAGACGTATTTATGTTTCGCAAACAGACAAAAGGTGCCGCCACTGTTTGAAAACGCGTGCCTTCAATGAGTGATTTAGTTCGTTCACTCACTTTAGTGAATAGTTCAATCGAACTTAATGTGAACGAAACAACTTTAGCACACATAAAATCAATTTTTTTACAACGAAAAACGAAAGAAAATTCAATTAAACGACAGTGCAAACTGAATTAATTGTTCATTGTATTCGTTAACGTTTTCGTATTGTAATTGCGACATATTGAAAGGGTATTATAACCCAGAGTCTTTTCGTAGAGTGTTTAAAATAAAGCCGCAAAAGTGGATACCGATACCATAAAGATTGAGGATTTGATGGACTCTGATCCTGACATTGAGTTCATTGAAAAGGATAGCGGGATGTCTTCATTGGGTGGCAGCAAAGACGAGACGCCAGAGCGCCGAACAGTGGCTATTGTAAGTGTGGAAACGCGTGCGAACGACATGTCTAATCGTGCTCACGTAATTGGAGAACCAAGAACCAAATGAGACTCCAACAACAACAACAACAACCATTTGCTTATCATGCGTATATATCTATTGATTATTACAATGTGCTTTCTTTTCTTTCTTATTGCAGCCTACAAATGAGCCACAGTCGGAGGCGGAGAATTATGATGATGTAAGTGGCATGTTTTTATTATGTTTGTAAACATTTGCAACATATCATTGCCGCATTCTAACCTCAAACTTGTTTGTATGTATGTGTGTTTTTAGGAGCCCGATGAATCGTTTGGCGAACGCATGCTGGGATTAACGGAAATGTTTCCCGATTCGGTGCGCAATGCGGCCAGTGCTGTGTCCAATGCCACAGTGAAGAGCTGTCGCAGTCTGTATCAGTTCTCGTGCAATGCATCATGGATATTCTTCACTAGCTCTGTCATATTGTTTGCTCCCGTCATCTTTGAGACGGAACGTGCCCAGATGGAGGAGCTGCATAAGTCGCAGCAGAAGCAAGTACTGCTTGGTCCTGGCAGCGCCATGGCCGCAACTGGTCCATCGCCCAGTTTACCATTGATTCGTTAATTAACATTTGATTATATACATACTACATTACGTTAGTTCTATTAACCAAGCGGGACTCCAGATCAATGGAATGAAATGCCACATGCTAGATTTTAAGTCAATCAGTTAGTCCAAGTCCCTGCCAGTGAATAATAAAAAAAACACGCAGCAAATACAAATTCCAATAATCAACAACATCAACAACAATACAAAAAATACACTCAGCATTTAAGCTGCCTTGAAGTGCATTCATTCTAAAAAACCATCTCGGAGATCAACTAAAATAGTTGGTAGAACTTCAGCTAGGGTTTAGTACGAGTATTTGTAGTTGGCCAACACAGACACACACACACCAAAACAATTACTGTTTAAAAACAAATTAATAAAAATACGTTTATTAAGAGTTAAATCCAGGAATCTCAATAGGAGTTATCACTTTCAAAAATCAAGCCAGAAAAAATGTTCACGAATGGGAAAAAATCTTAGATATAGCCATGATATCTCCATGAATGAGGATAATTGATTTAGCTTAATAAAATTATAAAATAATAATTAAATGTAAACATTTTTTTAAAATCACAGAATAAATTAATTTTATTCTATGGTTTTTAAATGCAATTTTAGATTTCTTTATTATTTTATAATTTTATTTTGTTCACATCAAAATATAGCCTGGAATATCTCCATGAATGAGGATAATTGATTTAGCTTCATAAAATTATAAAATAATAATTAAATGTAAACATTTATTTAAAATCACAGAATAAATTAATTTTATTCTATGGTTTTTAAATGCAATTTTAGATTTCTTTATTATTTTATAATTTTATTTTTATTCACATCAAAATATTCGTAATGTAATACTTGCTTTTTGAACTATCATCGACTACGGCCCGCCCAGATACTCTCGCGGTATGGGATGATCCATGAAATAGCGTCGAAATTCGCCAGCGTATTTATTACGCAGTCCACGCTCGCCAAACTCATTGAAACGCTGTGCGAGGAACACATAGACATCCAACACTTTGGCATGGGCCGACAGCTTTTTAAATGACTGTGCCGAACGCTCTAATATATCGAGAGATTTCAACAGCTGTGCCTTGCGTGAATCCATGTCCGTGATGGCTAGCAGACAGCGAACAAAGACGAAATCCGTCTTGGCGCGCTCATAGAGACCGCCGTTGATGTGAATGTCGTCCATGCTGCGCTTGATGGCTTGGTATGCCTTCTGTGGCATGCCCAGGAGCAGCAGCACCTGTGCCAGCAGCATGTCCACCAGCGCCAGTTCGTAGTCCATCTGTGAGTCGGACATTTCCTCGGCGACGCGCAGCAGCAACGTAACAGCCTCACTGGAAAAGCGACCTTCAGCCAGGCTGCAGTAGGCCAACAACACTTGGACACGCATCCGCAAAAGGAACGGCAGCTCCGTCTTTGCCACCAACTTGTCCAGGAGCCGGCGAGCGTTAAAGAACTCCCGCTTGGCCACATAAATGGCAGCACGCTGTTGCATCGCAGCCGAGGGATCAAGCAGATGCAGCTGATCACATGCCTTGAGAGCGTCATGCCAACGACAGCGATAGATGCCCGATTGGATGATCACATGGCACTGACTAATCATCCAGCACTCGGCGCTGGGCATGCGTGGCAACTGTTCACGTGCTCGATGGAGCAGCACACGTGCCAGGCGCATCTCTCCCTGCAGCTGCAGCCACAAGGCAAAGCTAGCCAAGGCGCTGCCCATGCCAGCGGAGCCATTGCAATTGAAACGATCCCGCACGGAGAGCAGGAGCTGGGCATAAAGCGCTGATAGCTCGTGTCTGCCATAGGCGCACCAGACGGCACTGCGCAAGGCCAACGCTTCGGATGCATGATTCGCCAGATTGTTGCGATTGGTCAGATGATCGCTGTGCTGCAGCAGATCAAACAGACGCAACGGTTGATAGCCCGCCACGGTGCCCAGTTTGACGGCAAAGTGCAGAGCCAGAGTGTAATTCTGGAGGAGATTCCCATCGGCATCGCTGATGTCCGCCACACTGCGCTGCACATACGACAGCGGCAGTTCATCCCGCAGCAGACAGTACCAGGTGTTGGCCAGATTGAGGCTGCGTTTGTCGCCATGCTCCTGGGCGAGCATGATACTTTCCCGGAGGGCAGCAAGTGCCTCGTCGCGATGTCCAAAGGTGGCATGCAGCACGGCCAGATTGATGCAGAAGTATTGATAGCCCTTCTCCTGGCTCATCAAACGCACCGGCGATCGATCCAGAGCACGATGCAAGGCCGACAGCGCATTGTAATAGTCCCGCACTCGCAGCTGATTCATGTAGCCCAGAAAATAGGATGTGGTATTTAGGGGTAAATCCTGTATAATCTCTTGAACCTTACGCTCCAGCTCTTTGGGTGGCAGGGCATTGCTCTCGTCGTGATCCAATAGATCGGATTGTTTGTTTATGAAGAATTTAGCCTGTTTGGGTGCCCATTTGCAAAGAGGATTCCGTTCAATGTTATTGGCATCCGTATCCTCCATCTTGACTTCAACAGCTGCCACAGCCGGCAGTGGGGATGGTGCTCGGTGCAGGATTCCGCCAGCGACAGGCTTGCGTGGTCCCATGGCCAGAGCTTGTATGCCACGTTCATAGTATGCACAAATGTTTCTATACATGCGCATCATCTCCGCAAAGGTGAAACGCTGCAGAACAACAGCAATGCGTCGCACATAGACGCCAACCATGCTAAACTGACTAACGCCGAGATCGGCATGATGCAGTGTATCTATGTTTTGCATTTCCGCAAAATCAAACAGCGCCTCGATGCTGGCGGTGCCGCAGAACTCGGACATTGCCTTTTCAAAGGATTCGAGCATTAGGGTCTCCAGTTTGTAGGGACGCGAGGTGAGCAAATTGTGCAGTTCGTTGTAGGACATGTCCGCCTCCTGCACCAACTTGAACATGAGCATACAAAACATGCGGCGTGCCTGTGGACGCATTGCAATGCCAGTGTCCAGGGAATTGCTTTTGTCCTGTGAATCAAAGGAGATCCTTGAAATGGATGCAAAGCTTCAATTGGTGGCACTTACTTTTACATACTGTTTAAGCAATATCAACACGGCGATTTTGTGCGGCGTCGGTGTCTCAATGCGTGGCGGCACCACCTTTGAGCTGGGATCTAGCGTGTCCAGCTCCTCGAAGAGATTCATTTCTTGTGCCCAATTTGTTTGCCCGGCATAAAAGCAACAACATTCAGAAACTCAACAGCAGCCAACTTCACTTTGTTTTTCACTGCTAAGAACTGCCAACTCACTGTTAAATGCACTTTGCAGCCCTGATTGTGGCGGGCAATTTGAAAATTAAACTTTTATCATGTGAACTTAACCAGTGTAATCGATGAGGTCAAAGTCCCTAAAAAAAACATGCTTAACTCATTACCCAATAAATGTGTCGGTTTTTTTGTTTGTTTTGCAAGCGCAAAGTTCAAAAGTCTTCTACCCATTTATATATTTAGCGAATTTAATTAATGCTAGTTAATGAATTGGAATATGTACAGCGTCTAAGCTGTATAACTGTCATTTGTCCTAGTTTCCATTTAAAGGACAAATGGGAAAATGGCACGACGACCCCTTGGATAATCCTTGAATTCCTTCCTGTAATTGCGATGCTTGGCAAGGGCCCACACAGTCATCTGGAATGCACCAGCTAGAGCAAACAAATATGCTGGCAAGCAGGAGGTCAGCGCCGAGAAGGACACCCAGGCGCCAATCTCATAAGTATAATTGGGGCAAGACACCAAGCTGCAATCGCAGAAGAACCACTGGTAGTATAAGAGTTTTTAACTTATTAAATAATAACAAACTCACTTGAACAGCTTGGTCAATGGATTGCTATCGGCCACAGGAATCCTTCGCACCTTGGTGCCAGGTGGACGCAGATTGCGTAGAGCAATGTGAATCGAAAAGTTGCCCAATTCGCAGAGCTGTAAAGTAAACAAAATTAATGAAGCTCTTGTATAAACTATAATATTTATAGGCAGCAACTCACGGCAAAGGCAGCCAGGGCAGCCCAAACGGTGCACATGCAGGGTGAAGTGTACAAAGGATGATTGACGTGGTACGACACGTACGCTGTGAAGCCCCAATAATAGCTGCAATTCTTGAAGAGATTGCGCAATGGCATCGTATTGTGCGAGAAACGATGCACAAAGATTGTCTCCAGCAAGCGTTTCACATAGTGAACGGTATAGCAACCAGCGGCGATACTACAAAAACGATTAAATCGAAAACTTGTTAATAATAACATATAAATATACATATATGTATGTATACACATCACAGGTAAAAGCGAGCTCTGACCGCTGGAAAGCTTTGCATAAGCGCAACTTAGTTGTCCATTGGGTCAAGCGGGTCGCTGTCGTTGTTTTTTTGTTGTCGCTGGAATTTGCTTAATATAATCGAACGATGTGTGGCGAAAGTCACAAAAACACACACACACACACACTCAAACACGCTCACACACACATTCACACATACACTTGCATACTTACTGAGTGGTCAGTGAGATCGCATTGCTAGCTGCCTTTCCATAGACAAGCTCCGGCCGAAAATAGAACATCAAGTAGACAATCAAAGGACCCGCATATTCAGCCAGGAATACCGTCTTCCAGCCAATTTGTGGACCCAAATCCTTAATGTACACCTTATCGCCATTGCCCAAGTTCAACGATTTTACGGAATCAGTGTCCTTTAAGCTTTTGCCACGCTGCTCCAGGCGACTAGAAAATATTTTTCGTTAGTTACGAATTTCATATATGTACATACATATGTATGTGTGTGTGTTTGTGCACTTACAGCGATATGCGGTCTGCATGCGGCGTTTGCTTCAAAGTCTTGTGAATCAAAACCCGCAGATCACTTATTGATGTAGAGGATGAGGGTACCTGTACCTTGCCATAGGGCTTGGTAGTTTTAGCGTCAAGTACTTCTAGCTCCATATTTTTTTTATACAAAGTATATTTTCACTCAGGTCTTTCCGCCTAGTTAGTCTTTTTACTTAGTAGACTTTCGTTCAGAGGTGAGAGTGATTGGACGATTTCGTATGTTATTCCTATGTGCTTAAACTCAAATGGGCACTGTTAATACAAGAATTAGCATGTGACGTCACAAATATGTATCGTTCAATGTTGAACTCAAATTGGCACTGCTACTGGCTGAGGGCAGCCACACTCGGGGTATTTTTATTTCTTATTTTACTTTGTGCACAATTAAATAGTTTATTTTATTCAAGTAGATTAATTTATTGGTTTTCGATTCACATCTTTCAATACAATAAGCCTTGCTATTTAAGTCTCATTCGAACCTGCTGAAGTATTTTTAAAAATTTCACTAAGTCAGTTGATTCAGCACGTAAAACAGGTCTTGTCTTGAATTTGTTAAAATAAATTTTTTATTTTTATTGTGTGGTGAGTGTGTGGAAATCTATATAAATAAATATAAAATTAAGTAAGCCTTGAAAACGTGTATCATCCATAAATATATTTCAAATAGTTCATTTTGCGTTTGACTTCCAAAGTGAACACCTTAAACTAAAAGAAATTGTGTGATTTCAATATAGTGTATATTGAATAATAATATAAAACGCAATTTAAACCAAACGGTTTGAAATTTGTGGGTGAGTAACTATATTTTATTCAAATTTAAATCGTTTTGGCGCTGAAGCCACAAGCTAAGGCAATTTTTTAAACCCTTATGGCAGCGCTCGATATTCGTGCGAGCGAGATAAGTGTACGTCAGCTTGCAGCTGCAGTTGCATTAGCAATACAAGCGGATGTTGAATAAAACTTTACTGGCTTTTAAATTCAGGCTGCTTTTATTATATTAATATAATATTGTAAAAGAATATTAGTTGGTGGGATGTGATAGACTTTTAAACTTATACCCAAGTTCGTAATAGTTATTTTTAAGTAAATGAAATCTATGTCAGAGCGAGACAGACATATAAATGTTAAAACTTCCCATAAAAATTCCCCACATTTCCCCTGCAGTTACGGAGGCTATAAAAGGGCGAGCACAAAATCAGCAGGCAATATAATCGTGAAGCGACGCAAGAGAAAAAGTTCAACAGCAGCAAACTGCAAATAAAATAAAAGGCATTTATAAAGTTCTATTTGGGTTTGAAAGTTAAAAAAAAGTGAATAAAAGTAATAATATCTAGAGTTTAAAGAAGTAAGTTAAATATCGCATATAAAGAAATATACTTTATACCATTAAAGAAAAATTATTTAAGTGAACACTTGCGTATGTATGTATATGTGTGCGTGTATAACATAAGCAGCGTAGCCATTTTTTTCTCCTTTGTTTTTACATTTGCTGCGCAGTATTGATTTTCTATTTATTTGCCAATGAATAAATGTATATATAGATCTATATGTCCTTGCTAAAACTTAAATTTCGTATATATGTACATATAAAATTCGTATTTAGCACTTTGTCAGTTTATTGTGAAATAAGTTTGTGACGTCATTGAAAATTCGAGAAGACGTGTGCATATGCGTCTATATGACACATGACGTACATACGTATATAACTACACTCACTGGATCTTTCTTTACAAGAGCAATGGCGTTGCAAACGTAAATGAATTAATTGAATTTGTTATTTACAAATGTATATACCTTTGTATGTACATCTAATCTTATGAGTAATTCCCACACAATGACGGTGCAATGGCCGTCGACATAGGAAACCAAAGGTTATTGGCTCTCTTTGTTTAAATTTTGTTCTCTTCTAAGGGAGGAAACGTATATATAAAATATTAGTCGTGTATACATACACACACACACATGCATGCATACATACATACATACATACTATCTCATGCAAACAAAGCAACCTGGGGGCAAATGCTTTGTCAGTTTTGTGTTTTTTCAAGTCGTAATTCTTATTTAATTTTCTATTCGGGGTTCAGCTGCTAAACAAAGTTTTCGGTTTTTGTTTTCAGAATAATTCAAAATGCAGATCTTTGTGAAGACATTGACTGGAAAGACCATCACTTTGGAAGTGGAGCCTTCCGATACGATTGAGAATGTTAAGGCCAAGATTCAGGACAAGGAGGGAATCCCTCCAGATCAGCAGCGTCTGATCTTCGCCGGCAAGCAGCTGGAGGATGGCCGCACTCTTTCGGACTACAATATCCAGAAGGAGTCGACCCTTCACTTGGTCCTCCGTCTCCGTGGTGGTATGCAGATCTTCGTGAAGACCCTGACAGGAAAGACCATCACCCTTGAAGTGGAGCCCAGCGATACCATTGAGAATGTGAAGGCTAAGATCCAAGACAAGGAGGGAATCCCTCCAGATCAGCAGCGTCTGATCTTCGCGGGCAAGCAGCTGGAGGATGGCCGCACTCTTTCGGACTACAACATCCAGAAGGAGTCGACCCTTCACTTGGTCCTCCGTCTCCGTGGTGGTATGCAGATCTTCGTAAAGACCCTGACAGGAAAGACCATCACCCTGGAGGTGGAGCCCAGCGATACCATTGAGAATGTGAAGGCTAAGATCCAAGACAAGGAGGGAATCCCTCCAGATCAGCAGCGTCTGATCTTCGCGGGCAAGCAGCTGGAGGATGGCCGCACTCTTTCGGACTACAATATCCAGAAGGAGTCGACCCTTCACTTGGTCCTCCGTCTCCGTGGTGGTATGCAGATCTTCGTGAAGACCCTGACAGGAAAGACCATCACCCTGGAAGTGGAGCCCAGCGATACCATTGAGAATGTGAAGGCCAAGATCCAAGACAAGGAGGGAATCCCTCCAGATCAGCAGCGTTTGATCTTCGCCGGCAAGCAGCTGGAGGATGGCCGTACTCTTTCGGACTACAATATCCAGAAGGAGTCCACCCTCCACTTGGTCCTCCGTCTCCGTGGTGGTATGCAGATCTTCGTGAAGACCCTGACAGGAAAGACCATCACTTTGGAAGTGGAGCCCAGCGATACCATTGAGAATGTGAAGGCCAAGATTCAAGACAAGGAGGGAATCCCTCCAGATCAGCAGCGTCTGATCTTCGCTGGCAAGCAGCTGGAGGATGGCCGCACTCTTTCGGACTACAATATCCAGAAGGAGTCGACCCTTCACTTGGTCCTCCGTCTCCGTGGTGGAATGCAGATCTTCGTGAAGACCCTGACAGGAAAGACCATCACCCTGGAAGTGGAGCCCAGCGATACCATTGAGAATGTGAAGGCTAAAATCCAAGACAAGGAGGGAATCCCTCCAGATCAGCAGCGTCTGATCTTCGCCGGCAAGCAGCTGGAGGATGGCCGTACTCTTTCGGACTACAACATCCAGAAGGAGTCGACCCTTCACTTGGTCCTCCGTCTCCGTGGTGGTATGCAGATCTTCGTGAAGACCCTGACAGGAAAGACCATCACCCTGGAAGTGGAGCCCAGCGATACCATTGAGAATGTTAAGGCCAAGATTCAAGACAAGGAGGGAATCCCTCCAGATCAGCAGCGTCTGATCTTCGCCGGCAAGCAGCTGGAGGATGGCCGTACTCTTTCGGACTACAATATCCAGAAGGAGTCCACCCTTCACTTGGTCCTCCGTCTCCGTGGTGGTATGCAGATCTTCGTGAAGACCCTGACAGGAAAGACCATCACTTTGGAAGTGGAGCCCAGCGATACCATTGAGAATGTGAAGGCCAAGATTCAAGACAAGGAGGGAATCCCTCCAGATCAGCAGCGTCTGATCTTCGCTGGCAAGCAGCTGGAGGATGGCCGCACTCTTTCGGACTACAATATCCAGAAGGAGTCGACCCTTCACTTGGTCCTCCGTCTCCGTGGTGGAATGCAGATCTTCGTGAAGACCCTGACAGGAAAGACCATCACCCTGGAAGTGGAGCCCAGCGATACCATTGAGAATGTGAAGGCTAAAATCCAAGACAAGGAGGGAATCCCTCCAGATCAGCAGCGTCTGATCTTCGCCGGCAAGCAGCTGGAGGATGGCCGTACTCTTTCGGACTACAACATCCAGAAGGAGTCGACCCTTCACTTGGTCCTCCGTCTCCGTGGTGGTATGCAGATCTTCGTGAAGACCCTGACAGGAAAGACCATCACCCTGGAAGTGGAGCCCAGCGATACCATTGAGAATGTTAAGGCCAAGATTCAGGACAAGGAGGGAATTCCTCCAGATCAGCAGCGTCTGATCTTCGCTGGCAAGCAGCTGGAGGATGGCCGCACTCTCTCTGATTATAACATCCAGAAGGAGTCGACTCTTCACTTGGTTCTGCGTCTTCGCGGTGGCTGCCAAGCTTAATTTAAGTTCCACTCAAAATAAATGCAAGATTTAAATGAATTTAATCAAGTATCACACATTTAATCAATAGGCTACAAGTTGCGCCATTCCTTATTCTTCAAAATTACACTTGAAACCGCAAAAGAAATTCCAAATTACAAGTTCAAGCATAAAGCTGAATCTTAATAAATAATATATAGCTGCTGTTTCTTCTGGCTTAAAAAGATTTTGGCTTGATTTTAATACTAAATAGATTCACAAATTCAAATAAAATGATTATATAATTGAAAGACATGGTATATTTATTTAAATGGGGCTGGGAGTTGTGGAATTGTCATGGGTATTTCCTATGGGCAGAGCTAAAGGGTTCTTTAAATGTTAATACACCAGAATTTAATTTCAAAAGATGGATCACCGTTAAATGAGCATTGCCAACTCAATGAAAGAAAAGGTATGGCTTCCGGGGTGAGTGCTTGTTTTCTTTATGCGTGCCTACGTTTCGCTGTGATTGGCAAAGTGCAAGACTGCTGGAATTGATGAAGTGAATGCTGCCCATTTATATTCGACGAGGACAACCTGCTGGACAATTGGGAAAAGCAATGGCAAAAGTACTGCAGCGTGTGGAAATTACGCTGCGCAGTTTCTACATATTCAATTCCAGCTTTGGTCAAAAGGAGGGCGAAGTGAGTAAAATGAACGCGTATGAAAACCGCCTACAAATTTTCGATTCTTTCTCTTCATCTGCAGGAGCACAAAAAAGTGCTGTTTTATCATCCGCAAGACATTGAACTAAATACGAAAATTAAAGATGTGGGTCTGAGTGAAGCAATTATAACGTTTACCGGGTGAGTCAGGCACTGGGAATATGAATAAAATTGATGCTGATGTTTTCATCCTTCAGAACCTTCACCAATGAGGATGATTGCAAGGCGTTGCATACGCAGAAAACCACACAGTTGTTCTATCAGCCGGAGCCGGGTTACTGGCTGGTCATGGTGCTCAATGTGCCCAAGGAGCTGAAGCTTAAGGATGGCATCGAGGTGGCCGACTATCGTGGTGGAGAGGTTTCCGATCGCATCTATCATGCTGTCCTGCGACAATGCTATCACATGTATCGCTTCCATAATGGTCCACTCCAGGCCGTGTCCATGTCCATGCCTGGTGAGGATCACCGCCAACAGCTGTCGACTGAGCTGCAACAGTTCTATGAACGTTATTTGATCAACTGCAAGGAACTGCAGCATTGTGATATTATGGACATGCTGCACTCCATCCAGTATCTGGCCCTCGACAAGTCGCTCTTCCTGCGTGCCCATAATTTCAGCATGCTGTGCAACACATTCCCCGCCATCAAGGAGTGCATTATGCTGTACAACGAACAGGTTGTTTGTGGTGGCAAATTGAATGCCAGCGATTTGTACAGTCTGCATGCTCACATCCAGGCGGCATCTACAGTGGACAACGCTGACAAGTATCGTCTGGGTGCATTTGTGAAAGATGACAACGTGGAGGAGCAGGGGGAGATGGAGGCACTGCCAATTAAAGTCTACTTGGATGTGGATAAAATAATACAGCCACACTATTTGCTTGTCTATCGCGCGTTAAATCTAACGCTGTGTCTGTTTCTTGATGGTAATTGAACTGAAATCCTCTTATTTTAATTCATAACTCAACTAATCTTCTACACACAGCTAAAGAGGCGCCACCCAAGCCGGAATTCTATGAGGAGCTGCATGTTTATATGGGACCACAGCTAACCAGCTTGGCACGCGACATTGCCGCTGAAGTCTCCAAGCTGAGCACAGTTGGATCTGCCCATGACAGCAACTTGAACGACAGTTCACCCAAATATCTGTTTATAAACGAACAGAGTTTGAAGCATCATACGAATATCTATCGAAATGCCAAAGCTACACAGAAGAGTATACCACGCAATGTGATGAGCATTATTGCGGACTTGGCCAATCCCATCGATGATAGCAATAACGCGACTGCCACCGAGGAGCTGCAGGTGAAGACGACTAATGATTTTTGGGTTGTGAAGCGACGCTGCAATTGGCGACAATATTATGTGATTCTGTGCAAAAGTAAAGCCACGCTATTGGATGTGACGCAGGAAGCGAAGCGTATATTTGAACAGGAGCTCACAGATGATGTATTTTTTGACAAATAAATAGCAAGATCAAATAAATAAAGGGCGTTTTCCAATTGTAATGCCTGTTTCTTGTCTCCGTTTCCGTCTCCGTTGCGTGACAGAAACGACAACAGGCGCCAAACTGCGTCCCTTCGTGTTTTCAAGCCAGCACCGTGCTACTACTCGCACTGAGAGTATTGGTGTTGTTACCCTCGGTGGCATCATTATATACACTGGTCGAGGATGATGAACTCGTTGTGGCGCCATTGTGAATTTTGCTCAATTTCACAATGTAAATGCGACGATTGGACATGCAAATCGTGTAGCTGTGATGCTCATAATCAATCGTTATGCGCTCACAGCTGCTGTTGGGCATAAAAGTCTCATCGATGCTGCAACGGAAAGAGAAACAATTTAAATTTGTTTTAAGAGTTCCAAATTTAAGTCGAATTTTTTACCTTTCGGTTAGATTCAGCAAGCCCATTATTACATTGGCGCTCCGCTCATCATTCTTTAGTTCGCCGCCCGATTCTAACACTGCGCCATCATCCTTGAGTATCAAGTAGCCAATTTGGTTGGGCACAATTAACTTATCTTTGTCCATTTTTATATTGTATTATTTTCAAGACACCACTCCCAATAACAACTGTTTTTTTTTGTTTTTGTTTCTCAGCTGGAATTCTTGACATTCAGAGGAAACCGTTCACATTTCGATAGATATTAACATTCAAATAACAGCTGTTAGACTAATTTTTATCAACGTTATCGAAATATTTTATATATTTTTAATTTCATGGCCATTCATCATACAATATCACTAATAATAATCAGAACATGTATATTAATATTACTAATTTAAAATTAAAAACCTTCATAGTTCAATTAATGCTGCTTAACAGAAAACAATTAATGATTTCTGTTAATAACATTTCAGTGTTATGTTAGTTTTTACATGTGCAGTTTAGAAGAAGAAGAGTCTGTAAAGTGCTTGTCCCCCGTGCAGTTCGTGAAATTTTTAAGCGCTGCGTGAAAAAAAGAAAAAACGTTGAAAATCAATTGTTTAATATATAAAAACCAATAAATTTATTGTAAAACATTTAGGCAAACACCAAAGTGTAAGTTGCATATAGATTTTTATCAATATCACTTGAATATATAGCTCTAAATCGTCTTTGAAAATCGGCTTGTATGTGTGTATGTGTGAGTGAGTGAAAATTTCCATTTTTCGGGTCAGCACCACACCCTCGCATGTATACACATAGAAAATCCAATTAAACATTGGAATTGTGCAAAATAACTAATTAAAATAGCTTGAAGAATAAAACAAGTGCTTTTTTGTTACTTAATTATCTGCTGCAATGTGTGTAATGAGTGCAAAAGTCTGTATCTAAAGCTGCTTGTGAAAAAAAGTATCTAGTAGCTCCATTTTTATAAGCACGTCCGTGTGACTGTGTGCGTGGTGTGTGTACGTCATCGGGTTGTGCGGCAACTTCAGTCGAGAGAAAGCGAGAGAGCAACAGAGCAGGCTCGAATACAAAATAGAGAGGATGTATAGCTGATGTTTACCAGAGCATTATTGGATTGAGTTCAATTTTCGAAACCTGTTTAATTACAAATGTCCTTGACTTTGACAGCGGCATATTTGCGTAGGATAATCTTAGCACAAATGGGAACGCGAATTGCCGGTGCCACTTAATATTTTTAAATACAAAAACATAAAATAAATAATTGCTGTGGCCGAGCATTAAAAATGTTCATGTTGAACACTTATTGCTCATAATTCCAAGTTGCGAGCATTACGTCATCCAGCTATTTCTGATAGACACTTCAATTAATGTATGTGGCCGCTTCGCTGTGTATATCAGGCGTGTATGTGAGGTGTGTGCCTGTATCTGTATTAGTTGAGTATTAATTGAGAGAGCGCGTTCGCTCGCTCTTTTCGCATTCCAAACAAAATGTACTCCAGCCACTGCTCCCTTACTCTCTATCTCTCTTTAACTCCAGCTGTCTGTAGCTGTGGGCTGTTTTTACCACCGTTCGTCATTTGTTGTTGTTTTTTGTTTGTACGCGATAAACAGTTAAATTGCCTTCAATGCCTCGATGTGTGTATGAATGTATGCGTGTGTGACTGGGGCGCAGTGTTTTTTTGTATGGCTGCTTTGAATACAAAACCTCTGAAACACTAACGTAAACCTGGGCCTAGGCTATGTTTTTCAATTTCCTGCGGTGTATTTAGGGTGATACTGGCGTGACTAAATTTAGATACATTTGTATATTTATTTCTATGTATGTAGCGAATATGTTTGTTTGTATTTCTTCATATCCGACCAACCCTGGTGTCTGAGATTTTCCATGTGTGCGATGATGTCATCCAAGTGAAGTCAATTGAAGTCACCTTTTAAAAATTTCACCCATTCATCTTACTATTCAGAAATTATAATCCATATTTCATTCTTTATTAGAGTAGTATATTCATTGAGTTTCTTATCAGAAACTGAATTGTATTTGTGGTAAATATGTGGAAATGCTAATTATACTTGTAAATGTTTAAATCTAAGACTTTTCCTAACCAAATTGAAAGAGAATAAAATCTCTCTTTTCCTATCTATAGCTTTAATTTCCAGCTTTTTGTGGAGTAGTGCATGGTGATAAAAAAAATGGAAACCTCTACGATTACTATCTAAATTGTATCTATAGAACTCTTATTGAACTATTATAAATTTTGTGTACGAAATTTGAATTTAGTTTTCTTGTTTATGTGTGTGTGTGAAAGTGCTGTCTAAGAAGAATAATCAAAAAGAAAGGATTGATAAAGAAAACAAAAAGAATCGACTATGAAACTCTACAAAATACAAAAAGAAAAAGACGAGCGTACAAGAAAAATTTCTCTTCTCTCATCTTCCGTTGCAGGAAACGGAAACGGTGTCTGGATGAGAGAGAAAAATGTTATGAAAACAAGAGCTCAAACACAAAATATAAACAAACGAAAAAAATAATATAAAAAACTGATGCTATAAATAAATCGAGCTGAAAAATGCAACAAGCCGAGGAACCGGAGCAACAGTTGCAACAGCTGCTGCAACAACTGGAGGCAGTGCCAAGGAATAAATTGCCACATAAATTGAAGGCATATTTTCAAGAAGAGCAGAGCAATGGCAGTGGCAGCTTAGAGAACTTTGCCATTTACTATTTGGCTGCACTGCGTCAGCATACGGAGCTGCATTTCCGTACGAGTAACAGCAATGAATCGGATACGCCCAAATGCCAGACGCCGGTAAGGAAGTTGAATGCAACGGCCACGGATCTGGAATTGAATGAATCTCAGCTGAGCAATCTCTCGATTGGCAATGTCTCGACGCCAGTGCGTCAGGTGACGCCACAACAGCAGCTGATGCCACAGGGACGTCGCTCTGGGAACAGTCAGTTTTGTAGCACGCCACAAAGTAGCGAACGTTCGGCTAATCGCAGTGGTGGTGGTGGTGGAGGAGGAGGAGGAGCCGGGTCAGCAGCTGGAGCTGGAGCTGCTTCTGGTAGCAGCTTTTGCCTGGGAGACTTTTTGCTCAATGCCACGCCCAATCAAAGTCAGCGTTCCAAGAGAAAGTTGATTGCTCAGGCAACGACAACACCACAGGATAACAACAAATCCCAAAAGCCACGACGTCGTGTGCAGCCCATGACCATCAGTAAGAATGTCTCGTCAAGCAGTTCCTTTGGTGACACCAGCTCCTTTAGCAACGAGAACAATTTGTTGCGACTGTCGCAGAGCTGTGAACTCGATCGGAGTTTAGGTGCTGCCGTGGAGCAGGAGGCACGTAAAACATTGCTGCTGCACAAGCAGGAGATTAAAACTGAGGCGGCAGTTGCCAGTGTCCAGCAGGAACAGCCGGATAGAGAGCGGGAACACGACAACGAACCCATCAGTTTGGAGCATGTGAATCATTCACAACGGCTGCAGCAACTGGCGGCCATCTATGGTTACTTGATTGATCTCAATCTTGTGCCAAATGTGCTGAGTGAGCTCAGCTATGCGATGCAGTTGCTCAACATACGTGCTACGGAGCTGGAGAGTCCCGAATCCGAGCCAACTTCGCCGCTTTCACTTCTCTCCCGGCACAAGGAGTGCGTTTACTTTGCCGTACAACTGCTGGAACAACAAAAGGAACTCTTGCTCCAACTGGATCGCAAATCTTTGACGGTGTTGCTGCAACACGAGCGACTGACGCTGCTGCCAAAGCAGCTCCAGAAGCAACTGGAGCTGTTCTGTCAACGCAAACAGCAGCAGAGCAAGCGGGAATCGACCTTGCCAACAACAGATCCTCAACAGAATGTTTACTATCAACACGACAAGGATTCCCGTGACAATTTTCCAACGCAACACGAATTTTGTTGCTTCAAGACGCAACGCGATTTATTCTACAAAGCGCTGAAGCAATGGGAACTGTCCCATCTCCATCGCATGTTTAATTTTAGCCAGGAGCTGGGACCAGTTATCCGGGAGATCTTTAAGCAATCGGAGCATGCGGTGAATATGTCGCATTTTGCCAAATTGTTTGTCAGCCAACTGTTGATGTCCAGCGGCGAGACGCACGAGTCGCCGGAGGAACTGGGACTCAAGTTGGATCAGCAGCGTCTGAATCGTTTGGCCCAGCGCCTGGTCACGAGCAATTCCAGCGTTGAGGATCAGTTTCCACGCACGCAGGCCTTCTTCCGCGACTTTATCAGCGGTTGTGGATCGGTGGCGTTTCTGGTGCAGCTTCAGTTGGCGCTCTATGTTCAGTTGTTGCGCCACAATGACTCCAGTTTCGAGCTGTTGCAACTGCAGTCGACGGAGGAGGAGGAGCATGAGGAACAGGTCGCTGCTCCTTATGTGGTGCGACCACAGGCCATGGCCGAGCTATTGATGTTGGCCAAGTTCCTTGGTTATGTTTATGCCTTGCCCTATAATCGTTCACCTGCCACAACTGCCTGTCCCCAGCAGTTGCAGCTGCGTCGACAGTTCCAGCCACCGTTTGAGATGCGAACGCATCTGGAGCGTGCCATGCAACAGGGCAAACTACTGATCACTCTGCCCTGGTTGGTGCAGTATCTGACCATGTTGGATCTGGTCACACTGCAGCTGCCCGCCAGTTTGGACACACTGGAGCTACTCTTTGCCCTGTACAGTGATTTGTCGAATCCTTCACAGCCTTTGCAACCTTGTGCGCTGTTCATCGCACGCAGCTGCCTCGGTTGGTTGCTGGAATCTCAGCCAGCTTTAAGTAGTGGCTATTACAGCCAACGCAGGACGGGCAAACAAAGTGAAGCCACTGCCCTTCTGGTCAAGGATTGTCTGCGCAGTCTGTGCTTTGCGGACAAGGGCAAAGCGGCGTCCATGCTGGAGGAGTTGCTGCCGGTGGCGTGTCCCTTTCTCCACGAGTTCCGTGTGTCCATCACGCCCTCGCAGCGTCAGGCACAGCGCAATGGACGCTATCGTTACATAACCACGCGTCTGGAGCAACTCGGCAGCGGAGGAGGCGGCAGCGTCAAGAGTCAACCGCCGCTGGAGGAGGGAAGTCAATCGCCGGAGCAGCAGCAGCGCAAGTTGACGGACGCCTTTCTGCACTCACAGAATGCATCGATGCGACGCCTTCTGGAGTTTGTCACGGAGCGCAGCTTCAAGTGTGTTGTGAAGGATGCCCAACAACAGATTCTCCAGCCCGCCAAGTCATCAGCGGATGCCCTGGTCAATGGGATTAGCTCCACACAGCAGCAGGAGGTGCTGCGGGAACTGCAGCGCATCTATCAGCAGGCTTGGACACAAGCATGTCAAGAGTGGAAGGAGCAAGTGCCCGCCATGCTGGATGAGAGGATTGAGCAATCCTTGAGAGCATTGTTGCCGAAGAATACCAATGATGTGGTGCGTTGCACCTACGGACATTTGATACGCCAACAGGCAGAAACGCAGCTACAACAGTGGCTACAAACAAGTGTACTTCAGTCCACATTCTATCAGGGAGATCTTCAAGAAGTGGCCACCAAAGTGTGCCGGGCTAATAAAAACAATGCACAGGTTTCCAGCTCCGCTGGCGCCTCCAATGAGATTCATCTAACTCTGGCAGCTGCCGAGCTGAGTCTCTCGGAGCTGCTGCACGAGTTGCAACAGTGGGTGCACTGCCTCAGCTTGCGTCCCGAGCATTTGCGATATATGTGCGAGTTGCAGGAGCTTTTGAAACGGACACGGCAAGCGGCTTTGTTTCCACAGCTGCCAACGTATTTCTACGAGTTGTTGGGTTCAGTTCTGGTGCGTCTTCTGCAGTTGCTCATCTGTCGGCAACCTCAGCTCTTCACCCAATCCGTCATCAGTGCCAGCTGTCAGGTGTGGCTGTCACCTCAGCTACATCCACAGGAAAGTGCTCCCAACTTTCTTGGCGGCCTTCTCACTGTCAGGTTTGTCCAGGAGCTGAGCTTGAATCCTTACAGCTTTCAGTTGTTGCAGCAGCTTCTCAACTCAATGCTAGATGCCCGTGTGCTCAACATGGATGAGCTGAATCAGTTGTTTATGCCACTTTTCAAGGAGAACTGGACACCGCCCGTTTGGAATGCTCTCTCGCAATTGTTGCAGGAAGTCTCACAAAATCGTGGCGATGGCGACTCCAATGTCGAGGACGATGCCAAATCGCATCTGTTTATGGAAGTGCTTGCGGATTTGTCA
This sequence comes from Drosophila rellima, assembly GCA_035043635.1. Taxonomy (NCBI): domain Eukaryota; kingdom Metazoa; phylum Arthropoda; class Insecta; order Diptera; family Drosophilidae; genus Drosophila; species Drosophila rellima. The sequence continues at coordinate 740,326 of JAWNMV010000146.1, read as the reverse complement.
CGAGATCTGGATAGTTTTTAAGTTCAAAAGTTTCGCATTTCATCATATAATACACATATACATACATAGAATAACAAATAGTTTTGCTGTGAATAAACATTTATTTTTGCACTAGAAAAAGAATTCCAAGTTACTTTTATGTTGTTTGAATGTCGATAAGATAACGAGAGCGTTATCGATAATTGTAATTGCTCGATTGCGTCACTGTCAACGAAACTTGACGAATTTGTCGTTGTGTTGCGAAACGGGAAACGGGACGAGGTCGACGACGACGACGATGCGGTCATCGGGCTAGAAAATACTGTGGGACAAGCATCGAACAAAACTTGACGAAAATGTAAATAATGCGAGCAGTTTTTAGCAATTGAAAATAAAAGTGTAAAACGAACAAAATTTGCATATCAGCTTATGATGAACTTATGGTAGGAAAAAATATATTTATAATTGTATTAATAAAATGTTACAAATAATTTTAACTAAAATAAAAGACTGAATCATTAACATCCTTGTTAATTTCCATTGAAAGCTAAGTCCAGTAGATTCGAACCACTGTGCAGTGCAAAGTGCGTGATATGATTGTATGTGTGTGAGCGTGTGACAAAGCTGCGGTCTGTCTGTATGTGTGAGTGTGAGCAGTGTGTGTGTGTGTGTGTGTCTCATTGTGCTGATTCTATGAATGACGAGCGGGAATTATGCAATCTCCACAAAGCTGTGGACTGGTTAAACCTAATTGAAATTAATTATTGCTCAATCTCTCATTCTCCCCTTTCCTCTCTCTCTCTCTCTCTCTCTCTCTCTCTTTTGCAGTTGGGCACGGGCAAATTTTGGCAGTGGAATTTCGAATTGGATGAGCAACTAAAATAAAAAAGCAGCAGTATTTAATTAATTTATAAACTTTACAAACGAACGAAGAATAGAGAATATTAAACGAAACTGAAACACAATGGAGAACTTTACGCCGAAGGAGGTGAAAATCCTCGAGACCGTTGAGGATATTCAGGAGCGTCGTGAGCAGGTCTTGACCCGTTACAATGAGTTCAAAATCGAGACACGTCAGAAGCGTGAGAAGCTCGAGGATTCGCGTCGCTTTCAATACTTTAAGCGGGATGCCGATGAGCTCGAGTCGTGGATACACGAGAAACTCCAGGCGGCCAGTGAGGAAAGCTATCGCGATCCAACAAATCTGCAGGCCAAGATCCAGAAGCATCAGGCTTTCGAGGCGGAAGTCTCGGCCCATAGCAATGCCATCGTGTCGTTGGACAACACCGGGCAGGAGATGATCAACCAGCAGCACTTTGCCTCGGAGACCATCCAGCGTCGTCTGGATGAACTGCATCAGCTGTGGGAGCTGCTGCTCAGTCGGCTGGCCGAGAAGGGCTTGAAATTGCAGCAGGCTCTGGTGTTGGTGCAATTTTTGCGACAATGCGAGGAGGTCATGTTCTGGATCAAGGACAAGGAGACCTTTGTCACCGCCGATGAGTTTGGCCAGGATCTGGAGCATGTCGAGGTGCTGCAGCGCAAATTCGATGAATTCCAAAAGGACATGGCCTCGCAGGAGTATCGTGTCACCGAAGTCAATCAGTTGGCCGACAAGTTGATCCAGGATGGACATCCCGAAAGGGACACCATTACCAAGCGCAAGGAGGAGCTCAATGAGGCGTGGCAGCGTCTCAAGCAGCTGGCGATTGTGCGTCAGGAGAAGCTCTTTGGTGCCCATGAGATTCAGCGTTTCAATCGCGATGCCGACGAGACTGTCGCCTGGATTGCCGAAAAGGATGTGGTCCTCTCCTCCGATGACTATGGTCGTGATCTGGCCAGTGTCCAGGCCTTGCAGCGCAAGCACGAGGGTGTGGAACGCGATCTGGCCGCCCTCGAGGACAAGGTGTCCACTCTGGGCGCCGAGGCCCAACGACTGTGCTCCATTCATGCCGATCACAGTGATCAGATACGCGACAAGCAGGCGGAGATCGCCAACTATTGGCAGAGTCTGACGGCCAAGGCACGGGAGCGTAAACAGAAGCTGGATGAATCCTACTATCTGCATCGTTTCCTTGCCGACTTCAGGGATCTGGTATCGTGGATTAACGGCATGAAGGCCATCATCTCGGCCGATGAGCTGGCCAAGGATGTGGCCGGTGCCGAGGCATTGCTGGAGCGTCATCAGGAGCACAAGGGTGAGATCGATGCCCGTGAGGATAGCTTCAAGTTGACCACCGAATCCGGTCAGAAGCTGCTGGAGCGTGAACACTACGCTGCTGCCGAGATCCAGGAGAAACTCGCCGCTCTGGAGAATGACAAGAGCTCGCTGTTGTCCCTGTGGGAGGATCGTCGCATTCTGTATGAGCAGTGCATGGATCTGCAGCTGTTCTATCGCGATACGGAGCAGGCTGACACCTGGATGGCCAAGCAGGAGGCATTCCTGGCCAATGAGGATCTGGGTGATTCCCTGGATTCCGTGGAGGCCTTGATCAAGAAGCACGAGGACTTTGAGAAGAGTCTGGCTGCCCAGGAGGAGAAGATCAAGGCGCTGGACATCTTTGCCACCAAGCTCATCGATGGTCAGCACTATGCTGCCGACGATGTCGCCCAGAGGCGCCAGATGCTTCTCGCTCGTCGTGCCGCGCTGCAGGAGAAGTCGGCGAAGCGTCGTCAATTGCTGGAGGATTCGAACCGGTATCAGCAATTCGAGCGGGATTGCGATGAGACCAAGGGCTGGATCAGTGAGAAACTAAAGTTTGCCACCGATGACAGCTACCTGGATCCCACAAATCTCAATGGCAAAATGCAAAAGCATCAGAACTTTGAGCACGAGTTGAATGCGAACAAGTCAAGGATCGAGGATATCACAAATGTGGGCAGCGAGCTGATCGAGAAGAAGCATTATGCCGCCGATCAGATCAATACGCGCATGCAGGAGATTGTCGTGCTGTGGGAGACGCTCGTCCAGGCCTCGGACAAGAAGGGATGCAAGCTGAACGAGGCGTGTCAGCAGCAGCAGTTTAATCGCACCATCGAGGACATTGAGCTCTGGCTGAGCGAGATCGAGGGCCAGCTGCTGTCCGAGGATCATGGCAAGGACTTGACCTCGGTGCAGAATCTGCAGAAGAAGCACGCACTGCTGGAGGCCGATGTGATGGCCCATCAGGATCGCATCGAGAGCATCAATGTGGCGGCGAACAAGTTCATCGAATCGGGACACTTTGATGCCGACAACATTCGCAACAAGGAGGGCAATCTCTCCGCCCGCTACGCCGCCCTGGCCGCGCCGATGGGCGAGCGAAAGCAGCATTTGTTGGACTCGCTGCAGGTGCAGCAACTGTTCCGCGACCTCGAGGACGAGGCCGCCTGGATACGCGAAAAGGAGCCCATTGCAGCGTCCACGAATCGCGGTCGTGATCTGATTGGTGTCCAGAATCTGATTAAGAAACATCAGGCGGTGCTCGCCGAAATTAACAATCATGAGGCACGTCTGCTGAACGTGATTAGCTCCGGTGAGAATATGCTCAAGGATCAGCCATTTGCCAGTGATGACATTCGCCAGCGTCTCGAGGCGCTGCAGGAGCAATGGAACACGCTGAAGGACAAGTCGAATCAGCGTAAACAGGATCTGGATGATTCACTGCAGGCCCATCAATACTTTGCCGATGCCAATGAGGCCGAGTCCTGGATGCGTGAGAAGGAACCGATTGCCACGGGCAGCGATTACGGCAAGGATGAGGACTCATCGGAGGCACTGCTCAAGAAGCACGAGGCACTCGTCTCCGATCTGGAGGCCTTTGGCAATACCATTCAAGCCCTGCAGGAGCAGGCCAAGAACTGTCGCCAGCAGGAGACGCCCGTGGTGGACATCACCGGCAAGGAATGTGTCGTTGCTCTCTACGATTACACGGAGAAATCGCCACGTGAGGTGTCCATGAAGAAGGGTGATGTGCTCACCCTGCTCAACTCGAACAACAAGGATTGGTGGAAGGTGGAGGTCAACGATCGTCAGGGCTTTGTGCCCGCCGCCTACATCAAGAAGATCGAGGCGGGATTGAGTGCATCGCAGCAGAATCTGGTGGACAATCATTCGATTGCCAAGCGACAGAATCAGATCAACTCCCAGTACGATAATCTCCTGGCCCTGGCTCGGGAGCGTCAGAATAAGCTGAATGAGACGGTGAAGGCCTATGTCCTGGTACGTGAGGCAGCCGACTTGGCTCAGTGGATACGCGACAAGGAGAATCATGCCCAGATCGCTGATGTTGTGGGCGAGGATCTCGAGGAGGTTGAGGTGCTGCAAAAGAAATTCGATGACTTCAACGATGACCTGAAGGCCAACGAGGTGCGTCTGGCGAACATGAATGAAATCGCCGTGCAGTTGACATCGTTGGGACAGACGGAGGCAGCTCTCAAGATTCAAACCCAGATGCAGGATCTCAACGAGAAGTGGAACAATCTGCAGACACTGACCGCCGAGAAGGCCAGCCAATTGGGCTCCGCCCACGAGGTGCAGCGTTTCCATCGGGACATCGATGAGACCAAGGATTGGATTGCCGAGAAGGCGAATGCCCTCAACAACGATGATCTCGGCAAGGATCTGCGCAGTGTCCAGACATTGCAGCGCAAACACGAAGGCGTCGAACGTGATTTGGCCGCATTGCGCGACAAGATTCGTCAGCTGGACGAGACCGCCAATCGTTTGATGCAATCCCATCCGGATACGGCGGAACAGACCTATGCCAAGCAGAAGGAAATCAACGAGATGTGGGATCAAATCATCACCAAGTCCACGGCTCGCAAGGAGAAGCTTCTCGACTCCTACGATCTGCAGCGTTTCCTCAGCGACTATCGCGATCTTTTGGCCTGGATCAACTCGATGATGAGTCTGGTTACCTCCGATGAGCTGGCCAATGATGTCACCGGTGCCGAGGCTCTGATCGAACGTCATCAGGTAAGATCTGATCTGATTAAAGCTCGAGTTACCTAAATAAACCCTCTTTCTACTATAAAGATTATAGTTTATTTATTTATTACAAAATTGAAAATTTTTTAGAATCTACAATCAAAATTTGTATAAAGAATTTAATGATCTTACATTCAAGATCTTTTCATATTTAATTCATATTATATCGTAGTGGAAAGAGGGTATAAATTCCCGTTTCAGGTTCCCTTCCCCAGAAAATGTAATAGTTATGGATTGAATGATTTTTAGAATAATTTATTGGAACAGCTTAAGATCTCTATATATACAGATCTACGTTTATTAAAAAGAATTCTTTATATAGATCTAAAACTATTACGAATTCATCTACCTGGTTATGATATCTTTTATTAAATTGTTGCCTTTTTTTCCTTTGCGTTCTTTTATTTTGTTTTTGGGATTCCCCAACTCAACCTTTCCCACGTCTGCTATCACAACAAACGACATCAACAACGACAATATCGGTTCATGGTTCATGACAACATATAAATCTATATACTTATCCATGGTTTTGTCTCTCATCTTTAAACACAGGCACATCGTGCTGAAATTGAGTTCACGCTGGGCAGCAGCGCATCACCATCCAACGACGAGGTAGATTCTACTCGTATTTCATCCCATAAACCAACAGTCATCCAATCAATCAGTCAATCAATCAGCCAACCAACCAACAAATCAATCTTCATACCAACAACATTATCATGTCGTGTTTTTGTGTATCTTGTAAATGATCCCAACAAAAAAAACACACTACAGTTTTTTTTATGCTTTTATTTGGCACTTATCCTAAATATTCACAAAAAGTGTTCAATATTGTGAATAATTTTAATCAGCAGCTATTGAAATAACCCCTTTGGATTTCAAATAGAGTTGAAATTCGTTTTTTATTACGCGTTCATCTCTAACCTGTACTTATACACATATTGTTATCTAATAAGGCCTAATACTTTCTCTCTCTATAAACATTACCTTTCTTACTCTTCTTATACACACAAATCTTTCGGGTACACCACTACATATACGCAGACTCCATCATAAAACCTTCACAGTTCCGAAATATCAAAAACAGACAGAACTTGTGACTTAAAACTCAACTTTACTGATCCTAAAAATTCAGATTCTTCTTCGAAATGGTCGATTTTTTCATGTGTATCTCTTTAAACTTTTTCGAAAACTTCTATGTCTGATAACTTCGTCAAAAGTTAACCAATTTTCATGCGGAATGTCATTTTGGTTATGGTTTGGCCTCTAAATTCATTCCGTATTCAAATTTTATTCATTTTCAGAAGATCATTTTTTTTTGAAAATTGTCAATTTTTATATAGGTACCCCTTTAAAATTTTTTGAAAATTTTGAAGTCTTACAACTTTGTCAAAACTTAACCAATTTTGATGCGGAATGTCATTTTGGTTATGGTTTGGCCTCTAAATTCAAACTGCATCTAAATTTTGTTCTTTTTCGAAAACAATTTTTTTTTCGAAAATTGTCAATTTTTCCATAGGTACCCCTTTACAATTATTTGAAATTTTTGAAGTCTTACAACTTTGTCAAAACTTAACCAATTTTGATGCGAAATATCATTTTGGTAATTGTTTGGCCCCAAAATGCATTTTGTATTCAAATTTTATTCATTTTCAGAAGATCATTTTTTTTTCGAAAATTGTCAATTTTTCCATAGGTACCCCTTTAAATTTTTTGAAAATTTTGAAGTCTTACAACTTTGTCAAAACTTAACCAATTCTCATGCGGAATATCATTTTGGTTATGGTTTGGCCTCTAAATTCAAACTGCATCTAAATTTTGTTCTTTTTCGAAAACAATTTTTTTTTCGAAAATTGTCAATTTTTATATAGGTACCCCTTTAAAATTTTTTGAAAATTTTGAAGTCTTACAACTTTGTCAAAACTTAACCAATTTTGATGCGAAATATCACTTTGGTTATGGTTTGCCTTCTAAATTCATTCCGTATTCAAATTTTATTCATTTTCAAAAGATAATTTTTTTTTCGAAAATTGTCAATTTTTCCATAGGTACCCCTTTAAAATTTTTTGAAAATTTTGAAGTCTTACAACTTTGTCAAAACTTAACCAATTTTGATGCGGAATGTCATTTTGGCCATTGTATGCGTTCTAAACTCATTCTGCATCAAAATTTCATTCATTTTCGAAACCTTTTTAGAAACCGTCTAAAGACTCTACCACACCTTTTGACTTTGACACTATTAACTTTGTACAGTTCGCCATCATCTTCGCCATATCCATCATCAATTAAATGTTCTGTTCGACGTTCTTATTCCTTGTGTTTTTATGGCTAAAACTAAATAAATAAAAAAAAGCAATTCAAAGCTGCAACGAAATCGTTTCTTGTTGTTCTCTAACCCTGGCGTTTAAACCTGAATCGTGTAAAGAAATTGTAGCAAGTGCACGGAACTAATTTATTTTCTCATTGTGTAGGAACATCGCACGGAGATCGATGCTCGAGCTGGCACCTTTGGGGCCTTTGAGCAGTTCGGCAACGAGCTGTTGCAGGCGAATCATTATGCCTCGCCGGAGATCAAGGAGAAGATCGAGGATCTGGCCAAGGCACGCGAGGATCTGGAGAAGGCCTGGACCGAGCGTCGTCTGCAGCTGGAGCAGAATCTCGATCTGCAGCTGTACATGCGCGACTGTGAGCTCGCCGAGTCATGGATGTCGGCTCGGGAGGCGTTCCTCAATGCCGACGACGATGCCAATGCCGGTGGCAATGTGGAGGCGCTGATCAAGAAGCACGAGGACTTTGACAAGGCCATCAATGGGCATGAGCAGAAGATTGCCGCCTTGCAGACGGTGGCCGATCAATTGATTGCCCAGAATCATTATGCCTCCAATTTGGTCGATGATAAGCGCAAACAAGTCTTGGAGCGCTGGCGTCACCTCAAGGAGGGTTTGATCGAGAAGCGTTCGCGTCTGGGCGATGAGCAGACATTGCAGCAGTTCTCGCGCGATGCGGATGAGATTGAGAATTGGATTGCCGAGAAGTTGCAGCTGGCAACGGAGGAGAGCTACAAGGATCCGGCGAATATTCAATCGAAACATCAAAAGCATCAGGCATTCGAGGCGGAATTGGCGGCGAATGCGGATCGCATACAGAGCGTCCTGGCGATGGGCGGCAATTTGATTGATAAGAAGCAGTGCAGCGGATCGGAGGATGCGGTGCAGAAGCGTTTGACACAGATAGCCGATCAGTGGGAATATCTGACGCATAAGACAACTGAAAAGTCATTGAAATTGAAGGAGGCCAACAAGCAGAGGACATATATCGCCGCTGTCAAGGATTTGGATTTCTGGTTGGGCGAGGTCGAGAGTTTGTTGACCACTGAGGATTCTGGTAAGGATTTGGCGTCTGTCCAAAACCTAATGAAGAAACATCAGTTGGTCGAAGCGGATATCGTTGCGCACGAAGACCGCATCAAGGACATGAACAACCAGGCCGATTCCTTGGTCGAGAGCGGTCAATTTGATACTGCTGGCATCCAGGAGAAGCGTCAAAGCATCAACGAGCGCTACGAGCGCATCTGCAATCTCGCCGCCCACCGTCAGGCCCGTCTCAATGAGGCTCTAACTCTGCATCAATTCTTCCGCGACATTGCCGACGAGGAGAGTTGGATCAAGGAGAAGAAACTGCTCGTAGGCTCCGATGATTACGGACGTGACTTGACCGGTGTGCAGAATCTGAAGAAGAAGCACAAGCGTCTCGAGGCTGAGCTTGGCTCCCACGAGCCGGCCATCCAGGCCGTCCAGGAGGCTGGAGAGAAGCTCATGGATGTGTCCAACCTCGGAGTGCCCGAAATTGAGCAGCGCCTGAAGGCTCTCAATACGGCCTGGGCTGAGCTCAAGAATTTGGCAGCCACACGTGGTCAAAAGTTGGATGAATCGCTGACTTATCAGCAATTTTTGGCCCAGGTGGAGGAGGAGGAGGCCTGGATTACGGAGAAGCAGCAGTTGCTATCTGTGGAGGATTACGGTGACTCAATGGCCGCCGTTCAGGGACTGTTGAAGAAGCACGATGCCTTCGAGACGGACTTTGCCGCCCACAAGGATCGCTGCTCGCTCATCTGCGAACAGGGCAGCGATCTGGTCGAGGCGAAGAACCATCATGGCGATTCCATTGCCCAGCGTTGCCAGCAGCTGCGCAACAAGCTGGATAATCTCAATGCTCTGGCTGCCCGTCGCAAGGGCGCATTGCTCGACAACTCGGCGTATCTGCAGTTCATGTGGAAGGCCGATGTCGTCGAGAGCTGGATCGACGACAAGGAGAACTATGTGCGCTCCGATGAATACGGACGCGACTTGTCCACTGTGCAAACGCTCTTGACCAAGCAGGAGACATTCGATGCAGGTGAGAATAATGGATTTGTTTTTTTTTTTTGTTTAATTTTCATAACTCATAATTAAATTGTAATTTTCCAGGTCTCAATGCCTTTGAACAGGAGGGCATCCAGAATATTAGCGCTCTGAAGGATCAGCTAATCAATGCGAATCACGCCCAGTCGCCGGCGATCTTGAAGCGTCATGGCGATGTCATCGCACGCTGGCAAAAGTTGAGGGACGCATCGGATATGCGTAAACAACGTTTGCTGGCCATGCAGGAGCAATTCCGCCAAATCGAGGAACTCTACTTGACATTTGCCAAGAAAGCTTCGGCCTTCAATTCTTGGTTCGAAAATGCCGAAGAGGATCTCACAGATCCTGTTCGCTGCAATTCGATCGAAGAAATACGCGCGTTGCGTGACGCGCACGCACAATTCCAAGCGTCTCTATCATCGGCCGAAGCTGACTTTAAGGCATTGGCAGCACTCGACCAGAAGATCAAGAGCTTTAATGTTGGACCGAATCCATACACATGGTTCACCATGGAAGCTCTTGAGGAGACCTGGCGTAATCTGCAAAAGATCATAGAGGAACGCGATGGCGAACTTGCCAAGGAGGCCAAGCGTCAGGAGGAGAACGACAAGTTGCGCAAGGAGTTTGCCAAGCATGCCAATCTCTTCCATCAATGGCTAACCGAAACGAGGTCAGTATATATTTCTCCATATCTTCTCTATCTCTATCTACAGTGTGTCAAGTAATTTTCTTTGCTTTTGTTCGTTTTTCTTTTGACAAACAAGAAAATCAGATGCCTTTAAGAATTAATTTTAATTTTTTTTTTTGTCAAAACAATTACTTGACATACTGTAACTATTTCTCTCTATCTCTGTTTGTCTCTCTCTCAGTTGTTGGTGTGTGTCCATTCCTTCCAACAATTCTTTCCTTTCTAAACACAATCCATATTCTAAAATAAAAAACAACTCTTGTGGTCTCCCTCCAAACAGTTGTATCTCTCTCACTCACTCAATCTCTCTCTCCCCCCGTCCCCCAATGAAAACGCGTAACTGAAACGTTAAATTCTATTCTTCTAGATATTATATGCTGGGTTATAATCGACAAGGGTAATTAAGTGAAGCGGCGACCCATTTAATGTGATCCCCTTTCCGGGCGCAGGGTTGCCACTTCTCTTTAGCGTTTATCATTTCCGTTTCTCTCTTATTGTTTCCGTTTCCTGTTTCTGTTGTTTGCCATGGCAAGAAAAAAGCTATAAAAAAAAAGTTTAACAGCTGCGTCGCTCAAGCGTTCAAACTAACAGTAAACAATGCAAAAAAATAATTAAAAAGGAGTTTCTTTGAACTCCTTTTCGCTTTGTAAATATATCGAATTTAGATAAGCAGCGATAACGATAAAAAGTTCTAGTTCTAGTGCGTAATCAAATTAGCTGCATTTAGCACACCGTTAGATCGATAAATCGATAAATTCCTTAATTATCGATCGGTCGACGTACGTTTTCTCTTAAGATTCTCAGTTTAATTTTTTTTGCAACACCAAATTTCTTTGTAAATTTGAATACTCTAATTTAAATTTTAGCATGTAAAAAATGTAGATTAAAGAAATTCAAAGTAGTAAAAGCGAAAATTTGCATACATTTTTAATATTCCAAAAGCGTTTTACTACATTTTCAGTAGCTTCAACAAAAAATTTGACGTTAATTTTTCTCTACTCTAAATTCATTTAAATTTTAGCTCGCTTCATAGTGAAATTATGTATCAAATTTATTAGTTGCTGAACAAATTCTAAAATTAATTCCTTAACTACACTAAACTAACTAACGGCTCAACATCGTTGCTGTTTGATCAGTTCCAATGCAATGACACGAGCTGAATGCTGTGCAAAGCAATCAGCCAGTGTCATTGCACAACACACTCTTAACCCACTTGATAAGACAAAAATAAAAACAAACACCTGTATATATGAACATGAAAGGAAAACAAATTAGTTGTACGCCCTAAAAAAAAAGAAAAAGAAAAATAAACTATAATCAGCCGCCCTTAACCACAGACCTCTAACAAGATTTGCTTTTCTTATGCATTATATCCATAATAACTTAAAGATTTTGATACCTAAACCTTGTGTCGTTCTCTGTCGTGCTTTACTAATAAATCTTTATCTGTTTCGGACACGAATTTTTACACGAAATTCTTTCAAAATATCTAGAACATCGATGATGGAGGGCTCCGGTTCATTGGAGCAGCAGCTGGAGGCGCTTCGTGTGAAGGCCACGGAGGTGCGAGCCCGTCGTGTTGATCTGAAGAAAATCGAGGAGCTTGGCGCACTGCTTGAGGAGCACTTAATTCTGGATAATCGCTATACGGAACACTCGACAGTCGGATTGGCACAGCAATGGGATCAATTGGATCAGCTGTCGATGCGTATGCAGCATAATTTGGAGCAACAGATACAGGCGCGTAATCATTCGGGTGTCTCGGAGGATTCCCTCAAGGAGTTCTCGATGATGTTCAAGCATTTCGACAAGGACAAGAGTGGCAAACTCAATCACCAGGAATTCAAATCATGCCTGCGCGCACTCGGCTACGATCTGCCCATGGTTGAGGAGGGACAACCCGATCCAGAATTTGAGGCTATCGTCGATGTTGTGGACCCCAACCGCGATGGCTATGTCTCACTGCAGGAGTATATTGCATTCATGATTTCCAAGGAAACCGAGAACGTGCAATCCTACGAAGAAATCGAGAATGCCTTCCGCGCTATCACTGCCGCCGACCGTCCCTATGTCACCAAGGAGGAGCTCTACTGCGTAAGTTTCAGTTGACATAAGATTTTTTAAAAATAGATATTAATTCAAATGAAATCCTTCCCCTTTACAGAACCTCACCAAGGACATGGCGGACTATTGTGTGCAGCGCATGAAACCTTTTTCGGAACCGCGCTCTGGCCAGCCCATTAAAGATGCTTTAGACTACATAGATTTCACGCGAACGCTATTCCAGAATTAAATCGCAATTATTTTCGATGGCGCCTGAGAAAATGTCTTACAATCTATTTCTAAAAATATTAAAAAAAATATATATATATATATATATTTACACGATTATTTTCGATAAATTTTAGTATCTAAGTCCAACAGTTTTATGCTTATTTAAGAATTAATGCCACAATGAATCCAAAACAAAAAAGAAAATGAAAAAAAAAAACAATAACAGCACTTTCAATACAAATATTTATCAGCAAATAATTTACAGTTTTTTTCTTTGCATTTATTTCTTGATCCCCCGGAAAGGTATCTTAAATTTTGACATGATGAAAAGTTAATGGAAGCAAATACTCAAATATATATTCAAATATTAATCAGAGCAATACGCAAGATACTACAAAACATATACAACAGCTTGGCTTTAAACAAATTATAAATAAACACAACATTTTCTACGCCTCTCGTAATTGTTCAATGTTTGTAATTGAAAGATGATCAAATTTAAGATACTAACTACCAATAATAACCAGAATATTTTTCAGTTTTTCTCCAGTTTATACGAAATGCAAGTAGTAAAATATGCAAAAAACAAATACAAATTTTATAAAATATAAAAAGGAAAAGATAAAGTATATTAATATTTGCCTCTGTATGTGTTTACACTTCAACATATTGCAAATTAAATATATTGCTGCATGTCTTCAAAATGTTATAAACAAATGCGTTTAAATAATTGAAATTAAAGTTTTGTATTTAACTAGTAAAATGACGTAACGGAAATACATTTAAATTATATCAAAAACTTTTTAATGCTATCGGCGTAGGCGGCATTCTTCAGCTTCTGGTTGACCGCCTCCTTGGATAGCCATTCGTATTGGACAGCGGGTGTGTCCTTTGCTCCTTGCACGTTTCCAGCTCGCAGCGATGCCCGGAAGAAGAACACCTTGGCACCGACACTCTCGGCACGCTGATTACTCGGATATTTGTACTTGTGGAAGCCAACGGGTGCATTGCCATAGAACAGCACCTGTAGATCATTGCCACATTGCTCGCGTAGCACTCGCTCCGCTGTCTGTCGCATGGATTCACCTTCCTGCCGCTGACCTTGTGGCAGTATGAAGTGCTGCTGTTGTCCCAGCTTTTGTTGCACCAGCAGATAGAGCGTGTCCTCCAAGCAGCGATCCGTTGAGGTAGTTTTGTTGGCGGCATCGTCGGCTGTGGTGCGTGGGGCCACCTCGAATTTCTTTAGTTCCTCTATGTAGGCATCTTTCAGATCCTGAGCTGTCTGCTTGGCGGCACTTTCATCCAGATCCACCTGCACTTTGCCCTGCTTGATCAGCTCCATCTGCACCAAATCCCGTTCGTGTTTAAGCTCGTGATTCGACTTTAAACTGTTCTCATACTCAACGTGCGATAGCATGTCCTGAAACTGGCGTTCCAAAGGAGTGAGTGTTTTGGACACAACCGGCAGACGTTCGACCAGAACGCCGGCATACAAATCCCATTTCTCTTTGGCGCCAGCTGCCGACGTGGACTGTGTGCGTGCCAGATGCTTGGCGCTGATTTGTGTAAGACGGCGTAGCATTTTTATGTCTTTAATTTAGCTTCAAAAGCAAAACGAGGAGTAGCCACTACTTCGATTACATGAGCAGTAGCCGAACAGCTGTTCGCAGGTCGATAATAAAGTATATCGATACGACGAACAGCAAATGTGTAGTTCTCTGCTCGACTGAACAACAGCTGTTCTTTTGACGATAACAAAATATATATCGATATTTCGATAAGCAAACGTATATTTTTCTCGCTTCTTCCATTTGGACGACGCGATTTGCGCTTGTTTGTTTTCAATTTGAGAAAAACACATTTAAGAAGCTGGCACAATGTCCGGCTTGGAGTCCTACATCAACCACACAGTGTCTATTATCACAGCAGATGGCCGCAACTTCATAGGCACCCTCAAAGGCTTCGATCAGACCATCAATATCATCATTGACGAGTGCCATGAACGCGTCTTCTCCACAACGGCGGGCATTGAACAAATTGTGCTCGGCCTGCACATTATCCGTGGCGACAACATTGCCGTGATTGGACTGATAGATGACACCATAGACTCACGCCTGGATTTGGCCAATATACGCGGTGAACCGCTTGGACCTGTCGTACATTGATTGTATTCCTTAGTTCTTAGTGCAAATAATAAACTCATGAAATTTTAAATGTACGCTTTATTATACGACTGACCGACCACACTTGTGTAACTACTCAGATTCTACGCTAAACTTAATCTCCCTACATTCGAGAGTTTCCAAATCTATCAGCGCAACACTCTGCGTCTTGCTGAAGCTGGGCACGCACACCAGACGCGTTCGCTTGCCTCCAGAACCGACGTGCAGTTCCGTTTCGAAGGAATCGCAATTGCCGGCAAAATACACGTGAGGACATTCCTTCATGATGAAGGGATCGCTGTCGATGTACGGATAACAGGCCAGCGTATCCGGTGCTGTGGGTGCAACGTGACCCCAGGTGAGCGTAAGGCGTAGTGCTTCCAGAGACGAATCCAACGAAGTGCTGCGCAACAGATCTGCTGTATTCTGACCAGAAGTACCAACAACCAGAGCGCTATTCAGCCGACATGTGTAGGGATTGGATACGGCTTGAAAGGATGACAGTCGTGAGGCCTGTGGGAACATGCATTTGTGAAATGGCTGCTGTGGCAGCATAAAGTTGGCCGGATCGTAGGCACCCGGCATAACATCGACGTGCAGGGCTTGCGCCCAGGCTGCAAACCAGGAATCCAATTGGCTGACCGCCTGCACGGTGTCGTTGGCATTGGCCTGGCTGCGTGCCACCTGCAACGTGGGCACATTTGCCACAGCCGTGCTTCGCACTGAGTTCCCTGCCACAATGAGACGCACCGTGGACTTGGCCTCAGACGTGTTGCCAAAGCTGCCACTCAACCAGTATTGGAACATATTCAAGGCATCTACGTAGTTGTGGGCCTGCAGCTGATCCAGGCCAGAAACCAGCACCAACTTGGTGTTGGCTGTGCGCACGGCAAGCGACTTTTGTGGTCCGCTCTCGAAGAAGAGCACGTCCTCGACATTGAAGAAACCTTCGGAGTCGGTGCCGCCTTTAACGGCACACACGATGCCAGTGGCCAGTTTACGTCCCTCTATCTGCTCGCCCTGCAGCCGCACGCGCTGTAACTCATCTTCCAGTATGACTTTATCCCCGGGCTCTGAATAATTCTGACGTTGTGGCTGTGGCGCCAGTTGATTCTCCTCGGAGATGTCACGCAGAATACTTGGCTTAAATGCCTGATGCTTGTAGATGGTGCCAATGAGAATGCAGTGGACATCCTGTTCACCGCGCAACTCGCATAGCTTCATAATGGGCTTCTCCGTGCCCCATTTCGATAGCGCCAGCGGCTTCAAAAGACGCGTCATTTCCGCCAGGCGATGTGCATATAAATGGAAGAACTGCTTTTGATAATCACTGGTCTGCAGCAAATACGAGCTGCTCAGGTTCTCGTAGGGACACTCCAAGCGATTGGCCATCTTAGGATTCGCTCTAACTAGCTATTAAATAATTTCACAAAATATTTCGGCAACTTTTTGCGCGCCAAGCAAAGACAACAATACACATGTGCCAGGGCTGACTTAACGTGTGCTTTATCGATTAAAACAACATCGATAGTCGATAGATATCAGCTGATATAGAGATTAACTAGTTTACAAATTTACAGCGTAGAAAATTTTTAAGTGTTTTTGCAATAAAACGCTTTTCAAATGCATTTGAACAATGAATTTGCTGTATAAAAACGCACAGAAGATGTTAAATTCCATATGGAATAAATTAATGCAGCGCGCGTGGTGAATTGTGCGAATGTGTGAAAGCTCGTAGCTGTATTGATTTTTTACGTGCCCTCTACGCATTGTTTATTGTTATTGTTATTTGTGCAGGTAGCAGGAGGAGCCACAACGATCCAAAAACTGCGTTGCAAACATGCAGATGAAACAGTCGTAATTAGGCTGATCCAAGCAGCTTTGATCATAGAGTTCCAACTCCATCCGCATTTGATACGCAAACGGGGGAAGAGGAAGGATTTATTTTTGGAGCAACTGCGATATGGGAGGCTCAGTCAGCCAAGTTTTTCGCTCGGGCTCGGCGTTGCTCTCACATCGTGATGGCCATAAGGTATCCAAGGCGACGGAGGAGAAAATTCAAACGCTCTTTGAAATTCTGCGTGCCAATCCAAAAATCTCATTGCAAACACTTGAAAGTCTGTTGATTCAGATACCGAAAAATGAGAATATTCTGGTCATACATGACGATTGTGGCTACAATATACTGCAGCGCAGCGTTGGACTCAATCACATCGATCTCACCAAATGGCTCCTGCATCGCCATCGCCCGGATGTGAATCGTGCGCCCTGCTCCCTTCCCCTGCACATTGCCACCTTGCGTGGCTACGAGGAGTGCGTCGAGCTGCTCTTGAGACATGGAGCACGCATCGATGCGGACACACGCATGTGCTTTCCGGGCGCACACTCGCACAACTGCGAGGAGAGCGGCAAGTGGCACAGCAATGTCGACGATGTCAGCGAACGTTTGAACACGAAACTCCAAAATGCACTCTGTTATGCCATCGATGGTAATTGAATTCTATTATTCACAGATTCTTTTTTAATCTATTTCCTTTTTTTTAGGCGATCAGTATAATGTGCTGAGCATGATGACACAAAAGATGGAGGAGCCTTGGATACCATTTCGGGCGAAGAAGCCACTGCTGCACTTGGCCTGTGAGCGTGGCGCCTGGAATTGTGTACAGCAGTTGGTCGTGACACGTTCCGAGGAAATCAATCTCATCATGGATGAATATTATCCCATGCATCATGCTGTGCTGCACGATGGACGCTTTCTGGAGCTGCTCATTCAACATGGTGCCATCACCACAGTGCGCACCTGCACACAGCAGATGACTCTGCTGCATGTTGGTAAGTTTATTAACTGCACAATTAAATAAATATTATTTATACTATATTATATCTTTATTTTTTTTTTAGTAATTTTTGCTGCCCGCAAGTCAGCTGAGGATACGCAGGCCACGTTGCGCATTCTGCTCGATCGCGGCTGCAAGGAACTGATCAATGCACCCGATTCCCTTGGCAATACGCCGCTGCATGCGCTAATTGTACGCTATGCTCTGGAGGAGGCACGTTATGGCTACGATAAGTGGAGTAAATGGGATGTACTGCACTTGGTGCGTTTCCTGCTGCAGAATGGCGCCAAGCCATCCATCAATCAGACTGGCAACAGTGCCATTGCCTGCGTGTTTCGTCATCTGCGTGACTGGGAAGTCTGCTATGAGCTGCTCAACATGCTCATCAGGGAGGATGGTAAGTAAATCAGATAAAACTTGAGCTCTGAATTATGACACCGGTTGAATTTTCTTCTCAGGCGATCCCAACATTGTGGGCCGGGATGGCTCAGTGCCCATAATGGTGCTACTGGTGCCGCTGATTAACAAGGATCATTTGCATCATTTCACGCATTCGATGAAGGTAAAGTTACCAATGATATTTTCATTATTTACCATAACTAAATAATATTTTCTAATAGGTTTGCTATTTGAACTGCATACGCATATTGCTGCAGCATGGCGCGAATCCAAATTGTTCGTATAGGGCGAACTTGAAGCCATTGCATGTGCTGGTCTTTACGGTCAGCGAGAACTTTACGCTTAACTGTGATGCACAGAAACGCACAAATTTTGACTTTATTAAGAACATTCTGCTGCTGTTGCTGCAGCATGGCCTGGACTGCAATAAGACATATCAGCACATTCTGCAGGCCGTCATGGATATGGTGCAGAACGTGCGCACCTGCCATGATATGGAATGCATCTATGAGCTAACCTTGACGCTTATACAGTATGGCGCCGATCCCAATATTGTGCTTAGCAGCAAGACAACGCCTGGCATTGCGATCTTCTCAAGCGAAATTGCCAGCTATGGTGAGGCGCTGGGAAGTGGAGCTGCTGCTGGCGGCGCTGGAGGAGGAGCTGGTGTAGGAGGAGCAGGTGGAGGAGCAGGTGCAGGAGGTAGCGGTGCTGGTGCCGCTGCGGCAATGGGCGACAATACGTTTCGCAATTCGTTTCGCACTAACTCACGCTATCTGCTTTTCTACTATATTATACTGATAACGAAAAAAGAATTTATACTCAACGATCCGCAATTGACATTCACACGCATTATCCATCTTTTCTATCTGACCATGGAGCACGAGCCGCTCTATAATTGCCTCAAGTCTCTGCACAATTTCTACGTTGCCCAAGTGCCGAGCAAAAAGACGGAACAATTGATTGCATTGATTTCGACGCTATATCGAAGACCGCGCAGCCTCAAACAATTGGCTCGAATGGCCATCTACGAGTCGATGAACCGCAAATTGGCCCAAAATGTTAATCGCTTGAATTTACCGGGTCCGCTTAAGGATTATGTCCTGCAATTTGAGAGATAACATGTGTAGAACAAAACTGATAAAGTGTCGTCAATGTTAACTTTTTTAACGACCAATGACTAGAAGCAACTACAACTAGAATCAATCATAAATGCAATTGTTGTTAAGCTATTAATTAATAATATTTGGCATGGAAACCAAACAATAACAAAGCACACATAAGGCGCACTTATACATAATTGTATATGAATTTACAGTATATACATAGTATATACAGTTAGTCAAATAACTGATTTGCCAAAGAACAAATTAACTATTTTTTTTTTTTGCTAAAATTATTCTTTAATTTTTCGGTTCTCAGAACATGTTTAAAGCCATAAATATAAATATTAGTTAAAAATACTTAAAAATATTATTAAAATATGTGCAATTTTTGTAAATTGCTTTGGCAAAAATTTGATTTCACTCAATATTTTATTTTGTAAAGAAAAAAAAGGAAATTTAATTTCACATATATTTTTTTTATTATTAAATAATTAAGTGAATTTATTTCTTTGTCAAAAAAATTACTTGAGAACTGTATATACTAATACACACACACGCATTCAATATGTAATTATAATGAATATGATATGAAAAACGCTTAAATGTACCTAAAAACAAGCATCTTCTAAAATCAAACATGTGCAATTTCTTTTATACGAATCTATTCTTAACAAAACGCTCATTACTCATACAATTGTGTATTGTATATTTATCAAATTGTATAACTTTTACATGTTGTGCTATAAAAGCACAAATACCCCCACCACCCACAGGCACAAAACACACACACACACACACATTGTCCTTAAGCTAATCCTATGCCTATAACAACAACAAACACGTTTATCGACATCTGCATAAACTTAAGGCTGTTTTTTGATGAACAATTCGGGGTTCTCTTTTTTTTAGAATATTGTATATTTGAAGGCAATTTAACAAGTGTTATACATACTATATATATAATTATTATTGTAATTATTGTTGCTTAAAAAAAGAAAAGAGTTGTTAATCTGATCTGTAATGTAATTTTCAATCGAATTGTTACCGATCGATAACTGATATCGTTGTCGGTAAATAAATAAATACAAATACATATGTTCATGTAGCTGCAAAGCATTGTACGAAATGGCGACTAAAGCCCACGACCCTCTGAAGGCAGAGCGAGAGAGAGAAAATGTAGTTCTGTCTTGGTCCTCCCACTAAAACCAGCACTTTTGCTTTTTGACAGTTGGCAACACCGAGGAAGAACAAAACAAAGAGAATTAAAAATGGCGTCTAAAGTTGATTGCAAAAGAATTGAATTGGAAGTTTGCAATTTCAAATGGCATTTAATGGTTGCTACTGGTTCAATACGACACTTGGTGATGGTTTGTTTACAAAGCGCAAAATGAAAAACAAAACAAAGTATACAAACAAATTAAAGTTTCCGTAGTAACGACTAACAGGAAATTTTAAGGTCGTTGTTTGATTTTCGCTGCCGCTTTTATTATATTTTGCACATGAGCAGGAACACAGCGAGCAGCAGGACGAGGACATCAAGACGCCGGCAACATGTTTAGCCGCAAATTGGAGCGAATGCATCGCCCGCCATCGGACATAACCAAATACGACAATGAGCCGTATATGAAAAATCCGCTATTAACTTTTCGCATCTCCGAGGTGCACGAGCGGCGCCACTTTACGTTCCTCAAACAACGTGCCGCCGACCTGAAGGTGAAGATTGCCAAAAAACAATGGACACCAGATCCGGAGATGCGTGCGCTGCCCCAATCACACTACGTGGACAATTTGCGGCGAGAGGTGCGTAAAATTGTTGTACCCCGAATGCTGGTGAAAACGGAGGCAAAAATCTTGAGCTTCGCTTCGGATCGATTGAAGAACAAATATCCGGAGCTTGTTAACGCCTATATGAAGGAGGTGCACGAGGAATACGATCGCCTCATGAAGATCTATAGCATGAAGAACATACTACTGCATCCGGAGTTTTCCGATGAGGATCCTTCGATCTTTGATTTACCTCGCGCCGATTTCCATTTCAAGCTGCCCGGACGTACGCCCAATTATAAGACTTATCTGGAGAATCGTCGCAAAATCTCACAAAAGCTGTTGATCCTCCAGCTGCCACTGCGTGTGGTGCTGAGTATCTCGGTGCTGGAGCTGCCGGAGTTTGCCTGTCATTTCAGCTACGTGAGCAGCATGGGAGCTCAGCAACAGCAGCTGGGATTGTGCGGCAAGGAAGCCTTGTCCTATAAGTTCTATCGCAAGTACATCCAGAACCAGCTGGACAAGGTAAACACATTTCTACGCTGGACATGGTATACGCGCTTGGTGCTTGTACTGAAACGAATGCTAAGGAAGCGAGTGATGCCCATAAATCTGTGGAAGCGGGCATGGAACGGTCTGGAGGGACTCATGAATCGTGAGGTGAACAACATGAAGATGCGAACGTTTGAGGAGTTGTGCCGGGTCTGCAGCAGTCCCCGCACCATGCCCGTTTTCCGTTTGGCCCTCTGCTGGACGGACGGGGAGGAAGGATTGGATATACGTCCAAATATCTATAATATACAGTCTGCCTTTGGGGAGATTGTTACGGAGATCTCCATGGTGGGCTATCGCATGGAGGCACTGCAGCCACAGGTGGATACACTGACCACCTATACACAGGTCAGTGATTATCTCAAGATTGAAATGAATGAGAATCATGTGAAGGATGTAATCAATAGAGTGCAGGACATTATTGTCTCCACCTACACCGAATTGACGAACTACGTCAATGGCTATCGGGATAAATACTTTGCCCTCTACTCAGCGGAGGAGCGTGACGAGTTGAGTTATTTCCTGGAGGAGCCACACGAGTTTGAGGAATACTTTGCCAGGATTAACAAGTACTATGAGTTCATCAATATGCTGTGCAGTGAACCGGCGACGGATTACTTTGAGATGGCCGTCATTGATAACGAGCCGGCCATTATGGGATTGCGTAATCTTGCCGAGAGTCTGATTGCGGATATCACGGCGATTATCATCAGCGAGCATATCAAGGCGGAGGAGGAAATATGCGCAGAGTTTGAGAAGATTAAGGACAAAGCCTTGTTGATACCAAAGTCCACGGAGGAGCTGCTTGAAAGCGCCGAATATATGATCTATGTGAAGAAGGACAAACTGGCGGAGCTTACGGATCGTATACAGTATTGTCTGCAGGTTGGCACCAACATCGTTGAGCTCACCCAGATGTCCAAGTATCACTTTGATCTAACGATCAAAACCATCAACTGGATCAAGGATATTAACGATATCTGTGATTATAATGCATCCCAGCAGGAACACTACAAATTCCTCTTTGAGGAGCATCTCCAAGAGGTGGTAAAGAAGCTCAATACGGACATACAAGAGATGCTCCCAAAACTGGGGGTCATTGATGATATGAGCAGACCGGAAAAATTCCGGGAATGTTATATTATACTACAGAATTTCATCGATCAATTAAAGACCTTTGATGACTATGTGGCCTGGATAAACAAGGAGGAGAAGCTCTTTAAAGTGAATCAAACGGAGTATCCGACGCTGCAGATTATCAAGGGATTTGTCTATCCTTTTGCCGAGTTGATGAAGTAAGTTGGGGAAGTCCCTATTATATGATCTTTTAACTGATCTTTCGACTGATCTTTTTAGACTCTGCATTGAATGGCAGCGCTATTTGAGCGTCTGGACCGATGGACCCTTTGAGTATCTGGAGCCCAAGTTTGTGGAGACAACAACGGATGATTATCTCAAGGAGTTTCAGAAGAATCAGAAATATTATCGCATCAAGATCAAACAGGATATGGTTGAGGATCCTGTGTGCAAGTTTAAGGTAAGTTGAAGTAATCTCTATACTATATATTAATCCTTTCTTTTTTTAGGGACAAACGGAAGATCCTGATCCGGAGAAGCATCCAGTGCCGTTGCGCCTATGTGCCTCCATGATCAAGTCGATCAAGGACTTTACAATTGGTGTTTTCATTGTCAACACCTTGTGTAATCCCGCCCTGCGTAAACGTCACTGGAAGGAGATGTCCGAAATTGCCGGATTCGATATAACGCCGGATGCGGGCACTACTCTAAGGAAGATTCTCAACTCTGGTCTGGATAACGTACTCGATCAGTTTGAAATTATCAGCATAAGTGCGAATAAGGAGCTGCAATTGTGGAACAATCTGCAGATCATGATCAAGGAGTGGGAGAACAAGGTATTCCCAACGGGTCCTTACAAGGAGACGGGCGTCACGATACTCTCCAGCCTGGATGACATACAGGCACTGCTCGACGATCACATACTCAAAACGCTGGCGATGCGTGGCTCGGCATTTATGAAGCCCTGCGAGGAGGAGGTGCGTGCCTGGTACGAGAAGATCATGAGAGTCAACGAGACATTGGATCAGTGGGGCAAGGTGCAGGTTAATTATCTCTATCTGCTGCCCATCTTCTCCTCGAAGGATATTGTCGCTCAGATGCCCGAGGAGGGACGACTCTTTACCATTGTGGAGCAGACTTACACTAGAAATATGGGCTTGGTGCTCCGTAATCCTTTGGTGATGGAAACAGCGCCAGTTGCTGGACTCCTAGAGGCTCTGCAGAAGGCGAATGAACTGTTGGAGGATATTTCCACTGGTGTGAGCAATTATCTGGAGAAGAAGCGTCTATACTTTCCACGCTTCTTCTTTCTGGCCAACGATGAAATGCTGGAAATTCTCTCCGAGACCAAGGATCCTTTGCGCGTGCAACCACATCTGAGTAAATGCTTCGAGGGCATCAATGTACTTGAATTCGATGCGGGCAAAAATGTGCTGGCCATGATTAGCAGTGACAAGGAGCACATCCAGTTCATCGAACAGATCTCCACAGTGGCAGCCGGCGGAAGTGTCGAGAAGTGGTTGGTGGGCGTCGAGGAGGAGATGCTCAAGGCGGTGCGCAATGAGAGTGAACTCTCCTTCAACCACTATCCCACGGTGAAGCGGAATGAGTGGGTGCTGGAGTGGCCCCAGATGGTCGTCCTGGCCGTCTCCCAAGTCTTTTGGGCATCCCGGATGCACAGTTGCCTGCGTCGCAGCTACGGTGGCAATCAAACGGTGATGAATCATTTCTTTGGTGAACTCACCAAGGAACTCAATGACATTGTCACCCTGGTGAGATCTCCCGTGATCAGTAATCTGAATCGCATCACGATCAAATCGTTGATTGTCATCGATGTACATGCCAAGGATGTGACCGAGGAGTTGATCCGTCTCAAGATCAGCAGCGAGTTTGATTTCCAGTGGTTGGCTCAGATGCGTTACTATTGGGAGGATTCTACCATGCTGGTGAGGATCATCAATGCCACGGTTCCCTTTGCCAACGAGTATCTGGGGAATTCCGATCGTCTGGTGATCACACCACTCACAGATCGTTGCTATCGCACCCTGGTGGGTGCCTATCAACTACATCTCAATGGAGCACCCGAAGGACCAGCCGGAACAGGCAAAACGGAGACCACCAAGGATCTGGCCAAAGCTCTGGCCGTGCAGTGTAAAGTCTTCAATTGCTCGGATGGTTTGGACTACAAGGCCATGGGCAAGTTCTTCAAGGGATTGGCCTCGTGCGGCGCCTGGGCGTGCTTCGATGAGTTCAATCGCATTGAGCTGGAGGTGCTCTCGGTGGTGGCCCAGCAGATTTTGCTCATCATTCAGGCGGTGCGTGCGAATGTGGCCAAGTTCATGTTTGAGGGCACGGAATTGTCTCTGAATCCGGCGTGTTATGTCTGCATTACCATGAATCCCGGCTATGCTGGGAGATCCGAGTTGCCCGACAATTTGAAGGTGCTCTTCCGTTCGGTGGCCATGATGGTGCCGGATTATGCCATGATCGGCGAGATCTCCCTTTACTCCTATGGATTTGTGGATGCCCGAAAGTTGGCTGTCAAGATTGTGACCACCTATCGCCTCTGCTCGGAGCAGTTGTCCAGCCAGAACCATTATGATTACGGCATGCGAGCCGTGAAGACGGTGCTCTCCGCCTGTGGCAACATCAAGAAACAGTTTCCGGATGAAGTGGAGGACATACTCCTGTTGCGCAGCTTGATCGATGTGAATCTACCCAAGTTCCTTTCCTTTGATGTCCCGCTCTTCGAGGGCATCAT
Organism: Drosophila rellima; assembly: GCA_035043635.1. Classification (NCBI taxonomy): domain Eukaryota; kingdom Metazoa; phylum Arthropoda; class Insecta; order Diptera; family Drosophilidae; genus Drosophila; species Drosophila rellima. The sequence goes on along the minus strand of JAWNMV010000146.1, from coordinate 715,361 downwards.
CTCGGACATCTTTCCGGGCATCAAACTGCCGCACATTGATTACACGCTCATGGAGACGGAGTTCAAGCGCGTCTGCAAGGATGAGATTCTCGAGCCGGCGCCAAGTTTCCTCATCAAAGTCATTCAGACCTTCGAGATGATTATTGTGCGTCATGGCTTCATGTTGGTGGGAGAACCGCTGGCTGGTAAATCCAAGACACTCCAAGTGCTGGCCAAGATTCTGTCGGCGCTCAAGGTGAAGGCGCCGTCCAAGAGCAACTACTTCCAGCACGTCCAAATGGGCATCATGAATCCCAAGTCCATAACAATGAATCAACTGTACGGTTCCTTTGATCCCATCTCCTATGAGTGGACCGACGGATTGGTGGCTCGCATCTTTCGTGACTTTGCCATGACCCCCACGCCGGATAGGAAGTGGGTAAGTCAGTGGAGTTATCTTCAGATGATCAAAATAATAATCTATCAATATTTGTATTAGGTCATCTTTGATGGTCCCGTGGATGCCGTTTGGATTGAGAACATGAACACCGTGTTGGATGACAACAAGAAGCTGTGCCTCACCAGCGGCGAGGTGATCACCATGTCCAACGAGATGTCCATGGTGTTTGAAGTCATGGATCTGGCACAGGCATCACCAGCTACCGTGTCCCGTTGTGGCATGATCTACATGGAGCCAGCCACTCTGGGTTGGCGTTCATTTGCGAATACCTGGCTAAAGAAGGCCGATCCCCGCTGGGCGGATGCGGAGAATGTGAAATATATGCTCAACATGCTGCAATGGTTGCTACCGCCGGTAGGTAGAGACATGTACCCATCTAATCCTTTTAACATCCTTCCTCTTTTCCAGTGTCAAACCTTCGTCCGTCGTTATTGCAGTCAGTTCATCAGATCGGGTGAATACAATTGCATGCTGACTACCTTTGATCTGATTGACATGCTGCTGGATGAGTCCATTGAGGAGAATCCCGAGGACTATGAGAAGTATATCGTGGGTCATATACAGGCTGCCATGCTCTTTGCCTTGTCCTGGGGCGTTGGAGGCATCCTCAATACGGAATCGCGTGAAAAATTCGATACCTTTCTGAAGAGTGTGCGTATATAAATTTTAAAGTCTTATCATTTAATCAACTCCTGTCTTAAGTAACTGAACCTGATGCACTTGCTCCAGTTTTCAATGTATTTTTAAATCAATATTTCACAGTCTCTATGCAGCTTCTCTTCAAGATCGTTTAAATCCGACTGATATAGTTCCCTTTTCATTTTAGTTGTACGAGAATGAGGCAGAAACTCCACCTGCCCTGGGTAAAATGGAGGTAACTCCGCCCTTGGAGGGACTAATCGTGGATTATGTGTTCGTCTTCAAGCAGCGTGGAAACTGGCGCTATTGGCCGGAGTTGGCCAAGCGCATGGATGTGGAGGAGACAAAGACGGGTGTGATTGTGCCCACCGTGGACACGGCTCGCTATATTCATTTGCTGCAGATGCATGTGAAGCACAAGAAGCGGATGCTATTGGTTGGACCAACCGGAACTGGAAAGAGCGTCTACATTCAGAACTATTTGATGAACAAACTGAATCCGGACGAGTATGAGACGGGCTTCATAACCTTCACCGTGATGATATCGGCGAATAACACACAGGATCAGATCATAGCCAAGTTGCAGAAGTGGAAACGTGGCATCTATGGTCCACCCAAGGGCATGCAGAGTATACTCTTTGTCGACGATATGAATATGCCCGTCAAGGAAGTGTATGGAGCTCAACCTCCTTTGGAACTGCTGCGTCAATACTTTGACTACGGCCATGTGTATGATCTGAGAGATAGCTCCAAGATCTGGATACACAATGTGTTGATTATGTGCGCCTGTGGTCTGCCCGGAGGAAGTCGCCAGGATGTCTATGCTCGCTTCCTGAATCACTTCCATGTCTATTCGATAAACACTTTCAGTGATGATACAATGTACCGCATCTTCCTGAATGTCTCCTTGAATGGCTTCCGCCGATCGGGACACGGACAGGATGTCTTTGTGGTCACCAATCAGATAGTTGCCGCCACGCAGAGCATTTACAAGAGTGTCCAGTCGGAGATTCGGGCCACGCCCGCCAAATCCCACTACATCTTCAATCTGCGGGACATGGCGCGTGTCGTCACCGGCTGCACATTGGTCCGCAAGGAGTCGGTGAACGACAAGAAGATGTTGGTCCGTGTTTGGTATCACGAGGCAATGCGTGTCTTCTACGATCGCCTGGTGGATGACACCGATCGCAAGTGGATGTTCGACAAGTTGAACGAGTGTCTAAAGTTCAACTTCAAGGACAAAGTGGAGAGTGTCTTTGAGAAGTACTGCACGGTGAGTGATCTCAGATGATCCCTATTTCAGTCTGAGTTTAATATTAGTTATATCTGTTAACAGGAAGACGACGCCGTTTTCACCATGGAGGCAGCCAATAGCATCTTCTTTGGCATGTACTTCGATGAGGACAGTGAGCCGGACGAGCGTCGTTACGAGGAGGTGCCCAGCATGGAGATCTTCCATAAGCTGGCCGTGGCCAGTCTGGAGGATTACAACTCGACACGGCGTTCCAAGATGGACATAACCCTGTTCACCTTTGCCCTGCTCCACTTGAATCGCATTTGTCGCATCATCTCCATACAAGGAGCGAGTGCATTGCTCATAGGATTGGGCGGCTCGGGGCGTCAATCTTTGACCAAACTGGCCACCAATATGGTGCAGACATCGTTCTTCCAGCCGGAGATCACCAAGAGCTATGGAGCCAATGAATGGCATGACGATATCAAAGCTATACTCAAGGAAGCGGGCGGCATGAATAAACACACAACATTCCTGATCACTGAGAATCAGATCAAGATGGAACTGTTCCTTCAGGACATTGACTGTCTGCTGAATCAGGGTGAAGTGCCCAACATCTTTCCCATCGATGAGAAGCAGGAGGTGCTCGAGATGGTGCGCCTGGCGGCCCAGGGAGGCAATCGCAACATTGACGTCTCTCCGCTCCAAGTCTTCTCCTTCTTTGTGAATCGCTGCAAACAGAAACTGCACATTGTTTTGAGTTTCTCGCCCATCGGGGATGCACTTCGCACCCGGGTTAGATTGTATCCATCTCTGGTCAATTGCTGCACCATCGATTGGTACGACAGTTGGCCGGAGGAAGCCCTGCAGATGATAGCCAAGATGTCGCTAGTGGATGTCAATGTCCCGTCCGAGGAGATCAAGATGGCAATCATGGACACTTGCCAGTATTTCCACACGACGGCGGCGCGAGTTACGCGCTCCTTCTGTCAAATGTCCGGCAGATATATCTATCAGACCAATGCCTCCTTCATTGAGCTCATCCGATCCTTCCAGACTCTGATCGAACGCAAGCAGAAGGAAACGATGCAGGCCAAGATGCGATACATTGGTGGCCTGGACACTTTGGCCGCCGCAGCTGCTGCGATTTCCATTATGCAAAAGGATTTGAATGCTTTGCAGCCTAAGTTGGTCGCCTTGGCGGAGGCATCTCGCAAAATGATGCTGGAGATTAGCAAGGAGACGCTGGCGGCCAATGCCGCCGCCGAGCAGGTAAAACGTGATGAGGAGGTGGCCTCCGTTCAGGCCGAGGCAGCCCAGGTGCTGAAGGGTGAATGCGAAAAGGATCTGGCCAAGGCCATACCCGTGCTGGAGGATGCACTGGCCGCCTTGAATACACTCAAGCCGGCGGACATAACATTGGTCAAGTCCATGAAGAATCCGCCGCCTGTGATCAAGTTGGTCATGGCGGCGGTGTGTGTGATGAAGGGTTTACCCGCCGAGCGTATACCCGATCCTGCGTCGGGTAAGATGGTCAACGATTTCTGGGGTCCCAGTAAACGCATCCTGGGCGACATGAATTTCCTGCCCTCGTTGCGGGAATTCGACAAGGATAACATTCCCGTGGAGACCATAAAACGCATACGCAAGGAGTTTATACCGAACAAGGACTTTGATCCCAAGGTGGTGGCCAAGGCGTCCAGCGCCGCCAAAGGTCTCTGCCAGTGGATCATTGCCATGGACATGTACGATGATGTCGCCAAGGTGGTGGCACCCAAAAAGGCCAAACTGGCGGCGGCCGAGAAGGAATACGCCGACACCATGGCATTTCTGGCCGAGAAGCGAGCGATGGCCGCGGCGCTGGAGGAGAAGGTGGCCCTGCTCAACATCGAGCTGGACAAGGCCAACGAGGAGATGAAGCGAACGGAGCAGCATGCCGAGAATTGCCGCAACAAGCTGCTGCGAGCGGAGGCTTTAATCGGTGGACTAGGCGGTGAGAAATCCCGATGGAACAAGGCGGCCGATGATCTTCAAGATCTGTATGATCATCTGCCCGGGGATGTGCTCATCTCCTGTGGCATCATTGCCTATCTGTCGGCCGTGAATCTACAGTATCGTGCCAGCTGTGTTCTGGATTGGTTCAAGAAGTGCAACGAATTGCAGATACCCTGCTCCAAGAAATATTCCATCACGGCTGTGTTGGGCCAAGAGGTCACCATACAGAATTGGCAGCTAGACGGGCTGCCCAATGATGAGTTCTCCAGCGAGAATGCCATCATCTCGGCCAACTCGAGTCGTTACAGTCTGTTCATCGATCCACAGGGTCAGGCCAATAACTGGCTGAAGAATATGGAGCGAAAGAATCGTCTAAATTGTGTCAAGTTCAATCAGAGCAACTACATGAAGATCATTGCGGATGCCTTGGAGTACGGTTCCCCGGTGATCATTGAGAATGTGCAGGAGGAACTGGAGGTGCCCCTCGATCCCATTCTAATGCGACAAACCTTCCTCCAGGGCGGCATCAAGCACATTAGTCTGGGCGAGAATGTGGTGCCGGTTTCGCCGAATTTCCGTCTCTACATGACCTGCAATCTGCGTAATCCTCACTTCCTGCCGGAGACTTTCAACAAGGTCACGGTGATTAACTTTGCTCTCACCCAGAATGCCTTGATGGATCAACTGCTCAGCATTGTGGTGGCCAAGGAACGTCCGGATCTGCAGGAACTGCGCATCATGTTGACTTCGGAGGCGGCGGCCAACAAAGGAGCACTTCTCGATGCCGAGAACATGATCCTCAAGACGCTGACCTCCAGTGAGGGTGATATTCTGGAGAACGAGGCGGCCATTTTGATCCTAGCCGACTCGAAGACTCTCTCCAAGGACATTACGGAGAAACAGGAGGCGGCCAAGGAGACATCGGCCAAGATTGAAGCGTTCCGTTTGAATTACAAGCCAGTTGCCGTCCATTCCTCCATCTTGTATTACTCCATTACGGATCTGCCCAACATTGATCCCATGTATCAGTTCTCCCTTAATTGGTACATTAATCTCTACATGTATTCCATTGAGACGGCCAACAAGTCGAAGGATCTGCCGCGTCGTATCAAATTTCTTGTTGATGGCTTCACCCGGAATCTTTACAATAATGTTTGTCGTTCCATCTTTGAGAAGGATAAGCTTCTGTTCTCTTTTATACTCACCGCCCGCATCCTTTTGGGCACTGGACAAGTTGAGATGCGTCATTTGTCGCATTTGCTGACGAACGCCAAGGAGTCTAGTAATTTGCCACCCAATCCCGATCCCAGTTGGATTACCGATATCGTTTGGTTAAATGTACTTCGTTTGGACGAGCTCAAGGAGCTCAATGGCATTGTCAACTCCTTCCGCAGTGATCTGGCCGCCTGGCAAGCGATCTATGATCATGCTTCGCCAGAGTTGCAACCCTTGCCGGCTCCCTGGCAGGACAAGACCACAGCCTTTGAGAAGATCATTGTGCTGAAGGCTCTGCGTCCCGATTCCGTATTTCTGGGCGTGCGCAACTTTATAGCTCAGACGATTGGAGAACAGTATGTGACCCCGCCGGAATTTGATATATCCAAATCGTATGCGGATTCCACGGCGCTGACTCCGCTCTTGTTTATTCTCTCGCCCGGCGCTGATCCGCTGGGCTCGCTGCTGGTATTTGCCGAAAAGATGGGACAGGAGGAGTCCTTCCAGAGCATCTCCCTGGGCCAGGGTCAAGGGCCAATTGCAACTGCTTTGATTAAGAACGCCCAGGAGATGGGCTATTGGGTGTGTCTGCAGAATTGCCATCTGGCTGCCTCCTGGATGTCCACACTGGAGTATCTGTGGGAGAACATGGACACGTTTAACACGCAGGGTGAGTCAAAGTCAAAAGATACTTTTTTTATTTTTTAATATATATATTATTTATTTTCCGTCTAATTTTTTTCTTCATACCATTTACAGCCAATTTCCGTATTTGGCTTACGGCGTATCCGACACCACAGTTTCCCGTGACAATACTGCAGAATGGCGTCAAAATGACCAATGAGCCGCCGACGGGTTTGCGTGAGAATCTCATGAGATCCTACAACTCGGAGCCCATCAATGAGCCGGAGTTTTATTTGGGCTGTGCCAAGCAGGATCGCGCGTTTACCCGTCTGTTATTCGGCATCTGTTTCTTCCACGCCGTCGTCCAGGAGAGACGCAAATATGGGCCATTGGGTTGGAATATTCCATACGGATTTAATGAGTCCGATTTGCAAATTTCCGTGCTACAGTTGAGCGTAAGAAATCGATCTTTGTCGTCCGCGGAACTTGTTTTAAATTCCACTCTCAATTGTTTTTTTTAGATGCTCTTAAATCAATATGAACATGTGCCCTACGATGCCATCTCGTATCTGACCAGTGAGTGCAATTACGGCGGACGCGTTACGGATAATTGGGATAGACGTGCGATTGTCACGATTCTCGCGGACTTCTGTAATGCCCAAGTGGTGTCCGATCTTCGCTATCGTTTCGCGAACGATGATCGCTATATATTGCCACGCAAGACGGAACATCGGGAGATTCTGCGCTATCTGGACGAGAGCATGCCCTCGCTGGCACCGCCGGAGGTATACGGATTACATGCCAATTCCGGCATTACGCGTGATTTGCAGACAACCAAAACTTTACTGGAATCGATGATTCTGCTGCTGGGCAGCGAAGCTGCGGGAACAGCCGGAGGTGGTGTTAGTCCGGAACAAATGGTATTGGACACCATTAAACAGATTGAATCGGAAATGCCCCAAGACATGGACATCGAGGGAGCAGCCGAGAAATATCCAGTTGACTACAATGAATCTATGAACACGGTGGTCGTCCAGGAAATGGAACGTTTCCTCAAACTACAAAAGGAGATTCGTGGCTCCTGCCGGGATCTGGCCATGGCCGTTAAGGGCATCCTTGTAATGACGCCGGATCTGGAGAATGTGATGATTGCCATGAAGTACAATCGCATACCGCAAAAGTGGATGGGCAAATCGTATCCCTGCCTCAAGCCACTGGGCTCCTATGTCCAAGATCTGTACAAGCGTCTCAATTGGTTGCATCAGTGGCATCATGTTGGAAAACCGCCAACCTTTTGGCTCTCAGGATTCTTCTTCACTCAGGCTTTTCTCACCGGCGCCATGCAGAATTTCGCAAGGAAATACAAGATACCCATTGATACGCTCACCTTTGACTATGATGTGCTCAAGGTGGAAACGAAGACGGTGCCACCGGACGATGGCGTCTATTGTAATGGCCTGTTCCTGGAGGGAGCACGCTGGCACTGGGAACAGAATATGCTAGTCGAACAATTACCCAAAATCCTTATGTACACAATGCCCGTCATTTATTTCCGTCCCGTTACCTTGTTTCAACTAACCGAAGGCACACGCTATCGCTGTCCTCTTTACAAGACCGCCGAGCGCAGAGGAACACTCTCCACAACTGGACACTCCACGAACTACGTTGTGCCATTGCTGCTCAACACACAGGCTAAAGCATCGCATTGGGTTAAACGTAGTGTTGCCCTCATTTGCCAGACCAATGACTAAAAATTGGCAACAACAGGAGAGAGACACGACTTGTACATGTATGCATCTGAATCTGTTCCTTAATGCATGTCTGTTTGTTAGACATTCTTCTAAATTGGTAAATAAGCACGCTTATTTGGTATAATCACAGCTGCTGAGACGCTTTGCTATGAAAAGCACATGAAGCTTACACGAGTTGAGCTCGCAATGTCTTAAAAACTTTTAAATGTAACAATATTAAAATTATGTACAGCTTTTTGGCTAATTTGAAATGAACGCATTTATATATGTGAAAGACAGGCATGACATGTTATAATAGACAGAGCTGTGTAATATCCAAGTCCTTCTCAGACTGTGTGGAATTGTCCAATTGAACGATACCAAACAAGTCCCTTAATCGCTTTTCAAATAGTTTTTTTAATACATGTGTTTATTAGACATTCTTCAAAATTAGAATATGAGCGCGCTTATTTGTATATTCACAGATTTTTGAAACGCTTTGGAATAAAAGACGTAAGGCTCGCAAACTTTCAGATGCTCGCAATAATAACACACTAAACAAAATAGCAGGAAAATGAAAACATGTAAGGCTTCCAGGGACTTTTCAAGCCCAGGCCAATAATCAAACGTAAAAATATACAAAAAAAATAAGATAAAGGAGGCTTTGGATCCATGTGTTATGTTTCGTATGATGCAGTTCTTCTTATTGGGTGCGACAGCCGAGGGGATCAGCACTGCCCTCGTCGGAGCTGCTCTCGTTGCTGCCGCCGCGTTGACGCTGCTCCTGAGCGGAAGCTGGCACATGGAGCGGACTGGAGCTGCTGCTGACGCTGCTGATGCTATCGCTGTTGTTGCTGAAATTCGTGCGATTTTGTTCCCCGGTGGCAGGTGCTGCATTGACGCCACCCCTGCGACGCGGCTCAATGAGCTGCCGTATAAAATAATGAATTTGATTGATATCAAAATCGCCCACATCCAGAATGCTGCGTCTAAAGTTTCGTTGCAAGGTTTCCTTTAATGCATCCGTGGTCGACACAACCTGATAACAATTAAAACGTTTCAACTGATAAGTGAGTTTAAAACGAAATCTTTGTAAACCTACAGTTTCCGGCAATCCCGTCGGTGTCCAAATCTTAACGTTATGTTCCAGTCCAGAAGTGGCCAGCACAGGCATCCAGGGATGCGGCTCCAGGCAATTGACCACACCAGAAAGATCACCTTTCATAAAATTAATCACCGACTCGGTGTTCTTGTCCCAGAAGAAGATGTGTCCACAGTCGCTGCCGCTGACAATGTACTCCGAGTGTGGTCCAAAGAAGTTGACACCTTTAATGGTGCGACTATTGCTGCAGATGACAGAGATTTAATGAGTGCTCACAATCAATGATGGATTGACCTACATATGGCCCTCATAAGAGTGCAGGAATTCGCCATCCTTGTAGTTCCGGCTGTCAAAGAGATAAATTCCCGCATCGCTGTAGGAAGCAAGAATCTCGCTGCCGCTGTGATTGTAGACGGCACACGTGATCTGCGTTATCTTGGTCTACAAGAAGAGGATAGGAATGTGAGTTACAGTTGTTAAATGAATGCTATTAATGGACTCACATCCTTAAGGTCTTTGGGCGTCATTTCATGCACGGATTTGTTCAGCTTGCGTTTGTCGTACACGCGCAGTTTGTCATCGGAGCCGCTGATGCAAAACTCTGGCGCATACGGATGATGGGCAATGCTGAAGAGCCGAACGCGTCGCTTGTCGCCGACGCAGTGCAGCAAAAATGTTGACTTGTTGCTGCGCAGATCAAAGTGCTTGACTGCCGAATCCTCGCCAGCGCTCATTATCTCATGCCGACTCTGGGGCACCACAACAACCTTGTGTACCGCATCGTTATGACTATAAAGGCGCATTGGTTTAAAGCTGCTGCTGCCCGACGGCGGGATGACGGCACGTCGCACCTGGCCATCACGGCTGGAGGATACAATATCCAGACAGCCAGCGCTGTCAATGAATTTCGTTTGGAATATGTTTAAGGTGTGACCCGACTTGAAGCTGTGCCTCGGCTTGCCATTTGCCCAGTCCCACACAACGATGAGGAGATCATCCGATCCGGAGCAAATTAAATCGCCCGAACGATTGAAATTCAAACAGTTCACACAGCCCCGATGGCGACCCATCGAACTCATTAGCTTCATGCGCTCCACCACCTGCCGTGATCCGTAATATCCCTGGCCGAAGCTCTGAGCGGACGTGTGGCCGCCACGCCAGCCAATCCGATTGAAGAGATTATGCTCGCGTTGCATTAGCTCCTGGACACAGTTCCAGGTGTAGGACGGTTTCGATTTGCACATGATCTTGTTGACAGCAATCTCAACTTGCTCCTTGTCAGCAGGATTCGCCTCGATTTCGTTATATTCATCGTCCTATTAAAAAGGTTAAAATATGTAAGTATAAAAAAGAAATTATAGCATTATGACTTACAGAATCGACATCTTCATTGCTGGAGGCATAGTAGCGATGCCAGAACACATCGCTAGAGCTGGAGCTGCTGTCGTCCGGAGGAAATGGTCCAGCCGGTGAACGAGATTCATAATCTTCGACGTTACCCGCCTCGGCTGCTTCATCGGTGCCATCGGCATCGGCATCGGCGTCAACTTCGACTTCAGTATCATTCGTATCACTGTTGGCATCCGAATTGTGATCGCTGGCAGGATCGCTGCTGCTGCTGCTGCTGGTCGACATCGTGGAGCGGTAAGAACGAGTGCGCAGCATACGAGGACGATTGAATATGGGAAAAATAGCATCCAGTTCATGATCCTCGTTATCATCATCATCATCGGCGTTAGGCACGGGACTAGAGTTTGGAGTATTTGAAACTGTGTGTATGTCAATTGCTAAATCCTCAACATGTGTTGCCGGCTCATCCACAGACAAGCTGGCGCTTAAAGATGTGGATGTGGAGGAGTTTGGAGATCGAGTTGTATTGTCATCATCATGGGCAGCATTTGTTGTTGTTGTTGTTGCTGTTGTTATTGGTGCTGCATTAACTGTGCCCTGTTCTTCAGTGTCTAAATCATCGCCTTTGCCACTGTTGTTGTTGTTCTTGCTGTGGCTATTTACGGTCTTCTTTGCCTCCTTTCTATTTTCAGGGGTACTGCAAAGCAGCGAGAGAAAAAATCAATCAATTTATGCAAAAAAGAACACGTGCCTGTTTTGCACTTACCAAACACTTTTTCTGTCGTTAGCAGTACATTTTTCCGCTGTTTCTCTGCCAGCTGCCGCTGCCGCTGCTGCCGCTGCTGCCGCTGCAGTTGACGTTCCTGCTTCGCTGTCATCTTCTTCGTTGGAACTCTCGTCGCTGGAGTTGTTGCGCTTCTGTCGCTTACAGGCTGTTGCCGCATCCGCTGCACCATCCTCCTCAATGTCCATTTTGCAAATGCACTCGGCTTGGCAATTTGCTATTAACTGTTTTCCAATTGGCACCTCAATCAACTTTTTCCTGTGTGCGCAGCAGAATTTGTCCGACGATTGTTGTTATATTTAAAGAACAAGGTGGCAACCTACGCCCATGTTTGGAAGAGAAAAAAACAAAGTGGCAACATTAGCAACGGTGTCCACCAAAACCAACATTTAACTCCTTTTATAAAAGCAGTTAAATATGGTTTTTGCTTAATTTTGAAGCTAGAATTTTGATAATTTTACCGCAATTTTCGTTATATTTTTCTCGATTTTTTAACATTTTTTTTTTTGAATTTCTTACCTAACTTCGCCACGCGAAGAGTGAAGTGTACCAAATGAATTTTAAAATTAACTTTATAATTTTAGAAAATTTTGAATTTCTTTGGTTAAGTGATTTGTCTTGTATTTAATTAATTAATTACATTTAAAAAATTAATTGAACAAATTAGAGACAAAATAAAATGGGACCAATTTTCGATAGCACCTCGATTCGTCCGGCGAATTGATTGCGATTCCGATTGGTCAGGGCTGCGTGAGCGATATATGTCGTGCTTTTACAAAAGTTCTACAACATCGATAAATTAATCACTTTTTCTGTTTTTATTTTAAAATTGTGAAATTGTTACGTTCTGTTTTGGTTACACCTGAGGTCTGTGTTTATTCTAATTTCTATTTGAATACTGAAACCATTTTGACATGAATTTTCAAAAGTTGAATTGATTGAAAAGTTTTCTTATGTTTTTTGTTTGGTATTTCCAACAAAACTTATCAGTAGGCTTTCAGTGTGTTTCTCTCAGACAGTCTCTCGCTTAGATCTTGTTTAAGCTGCGCTCTCTCTGCTTGACAGTTTTATGCTGAGCGTACACGCAGTTCTTAATCCACTCTTTGGCTAGTTTACAGTTCACTCCGAGTTGCCTTCCCTCGATGGCTAAGCGGTTGTATGCCTCTCTTAAGCAAGTTTACAGTTGACATGCCACTCTTAAGCATGCTTACAGTCTTCGGGGAGTAAGAGTTCGGCTTGACTGACTCTTTATACATAGTATGTGAGTGCGCAGTATGTTCGTGGTAGCAGCTCCATGAAGTTCAGTTGTTGGTAGCGACGCGTCGTCAACGGTTCGGTAAACTACAGGAAAAATAAAGCACGTCGTTTTCTTGAGGCCATCAAGCAATGTACGTGCAAACAATTTCAAGCATAATAATTATGAGGTTTTAGTTCACGAAGTGCAATTTTTTTTTATAGTTGGCGGCGCTAATTGGCTTTCCATTTATACACACAATGCGCTGGCGTGGCCCAAGCGTTAACTTGGCCAATTGTGCTGGCTACCGTACAGAGAAGATCTTCAGTTTTAGCTGAGTTCTTCAACTATAGCGATCTGGTTTTTTTCTGTTATTTCCTCTCGTTTGCATTCGATTATATTCGCATGTTTTGCAGTTAACTTTTTGTCTGTGTGCTTTGTGCTGTGAAGTCAATTCCGGTTTCCTTCATACACAAGACGCAGAAGAAGAAATAAGAAACATGAAAAACATACGAAAAATGCAAAAACAATAAAACGCAATGAAAACAAAGAAGCAGAAACTGTGAAAAAAGAGTAACTAACTTAATAAAACCGGAAAGTGAAATTTGTATTTTGTTTTTTGCAGTGTTTTTTTCTCGATATTTTTCTGGAATTGTTGTAAAATGGAGTGTGTATTTTATGCTTTTTCCTTATCAGCAAATACATATTGTTGTTGTTGTTGTTTGATCAATAATGCGAATGATAAGAGAGACAAAGAATTGATACATTGTCTCCAGTCGTATGAATCATACGAGTACTCGTATTCGTTTTCGTATTCGTATTCGTATTCATACTCCGCATATTGGTCAATTTCAACTTAATATTGCACTTGATGCCGGTTACCATCGTCGTCGTCAGAATCGAAAGTTGAGAATCAGGTTTCGCAACCCACATTATTATTTTTTGCATTTTAATGGGGCTAGGGTATTAGACTAGTTGGGCATGCCCGTAACGGGAACTGGTTGAGCCGCACGCATCAACAATGCGACGTCTTTCATTAAGCTGCATGTTAATGATGATGATGAAATCTCGAGAGAGAGAGAGAGAGAGAGAGAGAGAGAGACAGAGAGAGATATAGACAACGATGATTCACATAAGAATCTTTATTCTTTTGCCTTTCACTTTTCCGTCTGGCTTTTCTCAAACCTCTCTGGTTTTTTTTTCAACATCATAGAAGCGGCTTAATTAAAGCCATTAATTGAGCTTAATTGAATGTATCTTGTAGATACATTTCGTATTCATACTCTTACTCAAGTGAACGCGGATCACTTAAACGGCGCCTTCTCAATTCCGCATTCTCTTTTAATACTCTTTCCTCTTCCCCTTTTCAGACTTCCTCCTTGGCGATGATTCGTTTGACTTTCCCTCTGCTGCTCCTGGGCATTTTTATGGCTTCGGCTTCCGCCCGAACAGGTATGCAATATTGCGGTTAAAAATGGGGTTGCAATATCACATCATTTGTATTTTATATTTATGCCATATTGCAGGACCTGCCCACGACAAGGTGGTTGTTTGCTATATATCCACCTGGGCCGTATATCGACCCAAGCCGGGTGCCTATTCCATTGAGCACTTTGATCCGAGTCTCTGCACACATGCGATCTACGCCTTTGCCGGCTTGGATATCACACAGTCCTCCATCAAATCGTTGGGTAAGTTAACAGACAACTTTTAATGCTTAACAGAATTTAACCTGAAACATATGTGTGATCTGTTCGAATAAGGAAATCACATTAAAACTATTTCTGAATGGTCATAAAAAAATATAATTCAATTTTTTTTAGATAAATAAATAGTATCTCTTATTTATATTATTTTCTGAATGGTCATAAAAAGTTAGAGTTCAATTTTTCTTAGATAAATAAATGTTATCTCTTATTTATATTACTAATTAATTTCTTAATGGTCATAAAAAAATAGAATTAAATTTTTTTTGGATAAATAAATAGTATCTCTTATTAAAATTATTAATTAATTTAAATGTTTCTTAGATAAATAAATGCTATCTCTTATTTATATTACTAATTAATTTCTTAATGGTCATAAAAAAATATAATTCAATTTTTTTTAGATAAATAAATAGTATCTCTTATTTATATTATTAATTAATTACTTAATGGTCATATAAAATTAGAGTTCAATTTTTCTTAGATAAATAAATGTTATCTCTTATTTATATTACTAATTAATTTCTTAATGGTCATAAAAAAATATAATTAAATTTTTTTTGGATAAATAAATAGTATCTCTTATTAAAATTATTAATTAATTTAAATGTTTCTTAGATAAATAAATGCTATCTCTTATTTATATTATTAATTAATTTCTGAATGGTCATAAAAAAATATAATTCAATTTTTTTTAGATAAATAAATAGTATCTCTTATTTATATTATTTTCTGAATGGTCATAAAAAGTTAGAGTTCAATTTTTCTTAGATAAATAAATGTTATCTCTTATTTATATTACTAATTAATTTCTTAATGGTCATAAAAAAATAGAATTAAATTTTTTTTAGATAAATAAATAGTATCTCTTATTAAAATTATTAATTAATTTAAATGTTTCTTAGATAAATAAATGCTATCTCTTATTTATATTATTAATTAATTTCTGAATGGACATAAAAAAATATAATTAAATTTTTTTTAGATAAATAAATAGTATCTCTTATTTATATTCATTTCTGAATGGTCATAAAAAGTTAGAGTTCAATTTTTCTTAGATAAATAAATGTTATCTCTTATTTATATTACTAATTAATTTCTAAATGGTCATAAAAAAATAGAATTAAATTTTTTTTGGATAAATAAATAGTATCTCTTATTAAAATTATTAATTAATTTAAATGTTTCTTAGATAAATAAATGCTATCTCTTATTTATATTATTAATTAATTTCTGAATGGACATAAACAAATATAATTAAATTTTTTCTTAGATAAATAAATGCTATCTCTTATTTATATTATTAATTAATTTCTAAATGGTCATAAAAAAATATAATTCAATTTTTTTTAGATAAATAAATAGTATCTCTTATTTATATTATTAATTAATTACTTAATGGTCATATAAAATTAGAGTTTAATTTTTTTTAGATAAATAAATGTTATCTCTTATTTATATTACTGATTATTCATTTAAAAATATTAATATAACTCTTAGTCATGGCTTATATGCAAATATAATGAAATTAACTTGCCATATGTTGCAGATCCCTGGCAGGACCTGAAGGAGGAGTATGGCAAGGGAGGTTACGAGCGCTTGACGGACCTGAAACGCACTCATCCGCATCTGAAGGTCAGTCTGGCCATTGGTGGCTGGAATGAGGGTTCCAAGAACTATTCCACCATGGTGGCCAATGTCCTGCAACGTGGACAGTTTGTGAGGCAAGTCTCGAGCTTTGTGCGCAAATACAACTTTGATGGCCTGGATCTGGATTGGGAGTATCCCACTCAACGTGGCGGCAGTCCAAAGGATCGCGAGAATTTCGTGGCATTGACCAAAGAGTTGCGAGAGGAGTTTGATAACCATGGACTACTGTTGACCTCGGCTATTGGTGCGGCCAAGAATGTGATCGATCAGGCTTACGATGTCCGACAGATTGCACGATATCTGGACTATTTGCACATCATGTGCTACGATTATCACGGCAGCTGGGATAAGAAGATTGGCTATAATGCACCACTGACCGCTGCTGCTGTGGATCCATTGAGTGTGGTAAGTACATCTGATGAATATCTGATTCAATAATTCCTATTATAAATCTATATACTTGCAGCAATACACCATCGATTATCTGCTGAAACAGGGAGCTCCGCCATCGAAGCTGGTTTTGGGACTGCCCTTCTATGGACGCACCTTTAAGACCAGCGCCCAGGGTAATCTGGACGATGGCAGCGATGGTGCCGGCTTCCAGGGACCCTTTACACGTGAGGATGGCTTTCTGGGCTACAACGAGATCTGCAACATTCTGAGCAATAAAACCTCGGGCTGGACTAAACAATGGGATCCGACGACGAGTCAAATGTTGGCGCGTTCCGAGCGCAATGTCTTCACCCAGGATGTGAGTGTGGTGACATTCGATAGTTCCCGTTCCATTGCCAACAAGGTGAAGTTTGCGATGAAGAAGCGACTGGCTGGCGTTATGGTCTGGTCTGTCGATACCGATGACTTTCTGGGAGATTGTCAACTGGATGAGGATACCTTTGCCGACTTCCGTCTAGTCACATCTGCTCCCAGGCGACTCAGTCATAATTATCCCTTGTTGCGCACAATCAATGAGGCAACAAGTCTGGCGCTCGAGGAGATTGCGGCTGACGAAATCGTTGTACCAGATGATTCCGAGAATGAGATACCACATGGCAGCATTGCGGATCGCAAAAATGCAGCCGCCTCAGTTGTTAGCCTGAGTTTATCGGTCAGTTTTGTTTTCATGCTGTTGTACAGTTTGGCACATTGATGAAAAAGTCCCGCAAGTGCCATAGTTTTTATTGTGTGTATGTTTTTATTTCCCGCTGCACTCGAGAGCAGCCATTTTAAGTCGTGCGTAATAAAGGTCCAAAATTAAGTTTAAATAAATAACCGTTGGCTCTGGTCGCAAGCAGTGCGAATATTCAACTGCTTTATCGATCAGCGCAGCAGTTGATTACAAATGTGTGGCCAGCCCTGGTTGCTTTATCGATTAATACCTAATTTATCGATAACTGTGCTGGCCGATCGTTAAGCGCGCGCGGCGGAATTTTTTGAATTTTTTTTTTGTGAATTCAAAAATAATTCAATAAAGTGCAAATTTAATAAGTGAGCAAAACCGAAACAACTCCACAATAAAAGTCGCGTCAAGTTTTGTTAAAATGATTTAATAAATTTAACTTGCAATCTAACATTTAACTAACTATATATATAATGTATATATATGTATGTATTTATATGTATGTTATTGTGTGTGTGTTTATATAAATGTACGCAACTATGTAAATACAGCAGGTAAGTGTAACATAATTTGTATATATAATATAATATATTTAATATTTATGTATAGATTATCTCGTTGCTACAATTTCAACATTCAAATTCAATACTACAATATGATTTATGTACTCTAATATGCGTACTTTTTATAATGGCATAAAATAGTTAAAGCAAATGGGTAGATTAATTTAATTTATATATAGTGAGAGAGAAAGATCAATATGCATTAATATAAGGTAACGTCTTCGTTCACAGCAGAGGTAGCTAAATAAATTAGGACATGCTCTCTCGGCTCTCAGAGAGAGAGAGAGAGAGAGAGAGACTGGAAATACTTTCATAATCATACTGGCAAAATAGCTACCTCAGAGAGGACAGCAGTGTTGTAGACGTCACCTTATATAAATATGCCCATCTTGGAGAGAGATATTTAAAGTGACAGATAACTAACTAGATTTCATTTTTGTTGGATGGCAAACATTACAAATGCGACGATCTTTTTTCAGAAATCATAAGGAAGACAGTACACAAAGTGAGTGTAAGAGAGTGTGTGTAGGAGTGTGTGTGTGTGTGTGTAAGTGTCTCTGTGCTTGTGAAACCTAGACGAAGAGTTCGATTTCGTCTCACAAACGTTTGCTGCTGCCTCTTAAAGCGCCGCAACCGCTGCCATCTGACCAATCGGAGCGCTCAGTTGCCGCTCCCACTCCCCCGGCGCCATAAATGTCCAGTTGCTCCCTGGAACGTGATTTGGCCTTGGATTTGTGTTTGCTGCTGCCGCCGCCAACGGCAGCAGAACGTTGCAACTGATAACGTTCGCGATCATTGATGATCTCATAGTGCGATTGAGTTTGCGGGGAGTCGCCACCAACTCCAACTCCTCCCCCTCCTCCAGCTAACAATAGCTCGTGTATATTCTTGGTGGAGCGTCGATGGGCCTCCAGGCATTGTGACTCCGAGGAGTAGGGAAATGAGGCGACAAAATTGCTCTGTGTTGCCGGCGGATCACTGGCAAAGTTGGCGGGCGGCGGCGGCAGAGGCAGCGGCAGCGGCAGCGGCAACGCATTACCACATGGCGTCGATGGCGATAGATCTGTAAACTCAGTCTTTGCCTCGGACTCCACCGAGCACATGCTCTGCCTGGAGATGTCCTTCTGCAGCTGCTGTTGTTGCTGCTCCAAGGCGGCGCTTTTCAACGTGGGCATATTCAGATTGGAGCTCTCGTAGTCATCCTCCAGACGTGTCTGTGGAATGGGCAGACGACTGCGTATGGAATGTTCGCGACGTCCAAAACGTTGGGCCAGATAATCCTCATTGTTGCAGTTGTTGTTGTTGTTGTTGCAGTTGCTTTGATTGCTGCTGCTGCTGTGACTGCAATTGCTGTGCTGATGCTGATGCTGATGATGATGTTGCAACTGATGATGATGATGTTGTGCATTGTCATAGTAGTTGTCATTTTTGACGGACATGTTGCAACAGCTGCTCACATCCGCAAAATAAACCTCGGATTCAGCTGGATCCAGACAATCAGCGGTTGCTGCTGCTGTTGCTCCTGTTACGCCAACAACAGCAACTGTTGCTGGCGTAGCTTGTCCCTTGGCAATGGCACCATTTGAATCCTGATAGCCATTGTTCTCCACACCATTGACAACCTGTGGTTGCAGCAACTGTTGCTGCTGTGGCTCCGTCTGTTGCTGCTGTTGCTGTTGCTGTTGCTTGTTGGCCATTTCACAGGCAAACAATTGCTGCACATTTGGACGCTGTGGATTGGCATTGTTCTGTGGTCCAATGCTCTTGGCTCCCGCCTCGATGCGCTTCTTCAACTTCCGCGTGGGCAACGTGTTGGAGCAGCGATCGCGTTCCCAGCCATCGTGGCAACCATCGCTGTCGGAAGGCGCATTCTCGTATTCGCCATTGCTCACCGCCTTTGCCTTGTAGATAGCAGTGCGTGTGGTCATTGTGGACGCACTGCCTCCATCCATGCGCTCCAGTGTCGCTGACTGTCCCTGGTGTTGTCCACAGTTTCGCAATTGCTGCTGTTGCGGCAATTGATGTTGCAGTTGCTGCTGCAGTTGCTCCTGTTGCTGCTGTTGCTGTGGCATCAACGATGCGGTGACCGAGGGATTCCCTACCAGGCAGGCGCCCGCCTGCAGATACTGATAGTAACCCCGTCGTGCCGGACTATTGGGATCACTATAAGGCGGTGGAGGACCCCACACGCCATAGGGCAAGGCATTCGGCGGGGGCAGCGCATTGTAGGCGCCTCCATTCACCGACGGCTCCTCGATCAGCATCTGGTTGCCATCGCCGGCGCTGGCCACAGCCGTTGCCGAGCTGAATCCGTACTGGGAATCCGGACTGGCAGCGGCCTGGCGAAATCGACGCGTTGCATCCGGCGTGGTGCGTTGCCAGGGCATTCTTGGCCAGCTCCAGCCGCTGCTGCTGGAGCGTGTGGCGCGTTCATTGCCGCCACGACAGCCGCTGATCATCTCCTCGCCACCCGGATTGGGCGAATAAAAGTTGCCAGGCGGTTGGGTTGCCCAGAAACGTTGCTCCCCGCCAGCGCCGCCGGCGGCAACAGCTGCTGCCGCCGCTGCACTGGCCTCGTCCCAGGGATAGGCGGTTGCCTGCAGCGGCAACGTCAGCTGCCGATGGGCGTGGCACTGTTCACAGCAGCGGCAGTTCAACATGCGACCCGGAGCACTTAGAGGAGGCGGCGCTTGGCTGGCATAGAGCGAACGACAACGCAACTCCAGCTGCTCCCAGTACATTTTCTTGCGCTCATGGCTGAGCAGCTGATAGACCAACATGCAGCTGAACACGGCAATGAGAACGCCAGCGACGGACAGACCAAAGATGGCACGAAGACAGGAATAGAGGGAGCCATGGACAACACCGCAATCGGAGAGGGAATCAAACACCAGGCGCACTCCTTCTGAAAGCGATGGGAATGCGTGAAAAACTAAAGGGAGATTGACGTAAACAACGACTCACCTTTGTCCACGCGATCCACCTGGGACTCAATGAGATCCGAGTAGCAGGTGCAGGTGCGCGTCTTCTGTGCGTATTCGCACTCCCGCAGCGCCTGGAGGCGACTCATGTGGAGCACGGTGGTGGTCACGGTGACCAAGGCGCAGGTTAAGGCGGAGACGAGGCCACAGGCGCCGGATAACTTGATCTGCCACAGAGAGAGAGAGAGAGAGAAAGTTGAGTTTATATCTCAAGATGTTGTGTGGTAAAAAACACACTTAAAACCTTAAAAAAGATCTAGAAAAGATTCTTCTTTTTAAAATTTATATTTGGCGCTACAATGTCGCCTTCTTCATCGTCGACGAAATACACAAAAACAAAAAAAACAAACTTGAACAACAAATTCGCTGAGCACAAATAATTTAAAATCAATTGGAAAAATTAAAACTTCCAATGTTTCTCATGGGAGTCGACTTACCAAATAACTATAACGATTGCGACGACGCGCCAGACTCATGATGCAAACGCCCGTGAGGATTAGCTGAGGAATGACCAAAGGAATTAGTCACTGAATCGAGTTGTTTCTTATAGAAAACTCACCAGCGTGGCAGGCACAAATGTGGGCACCGTCTCAAAGTTGCCCACGGTGATGGTATAGGAATGCAACAGAAAGTAGACGCCCAGGAAGAGAACGCCAAGAAGGCAGCTGAAGCCGCCGCAGATGAGACACCAGACCACATACTTCTTGATGCCAGCGCCGTGACGATGAGCTGTAAAGGGAAAAGACATAAAATTAGACATTGAAATAGTGGAGTTACAAGAAGGAGAAGCACTGAGCACTGAGCACTGAGCACTGAGCTAACCCAAAGAGCCACGATGATGTGCATCCGCTGTGGTCGTGGGCGGAGGAGCGGGCACCCAGGAGCAGGGCGGCGGCATGCTATACTGCACGAACTGCATCACCGGATAACCATGCATCGTGAACAGTTGTGGAATTTGGAAATGGAGAAATCACTTGACAATTACACAAACATCTTGCTTATCAATAGTGTGATAAATAAAGCGTTTGACTTTTATTGATAAACACAAATATTTATCTTTGATTTTTTTTTTCTTTTCACTCGACGGAAAAATATCTATACACAAGTGACCAGAGATGACTCTCGACTGGCAGCTGCGCGGACTGGGAGCTTCTGGGCCGTGGAGCACGGACACGGAAACTGTTGTGTTGTGTTTTTTGGGGGAGTGCGTTGCAGTTACGGAACGGTGTCAACTCAAAATCCTGACTGACATTAACACAGTTTCCCAAACCACCCTCAAAACAGTGCCTGCAATCACGGAAACATCCCAATACAGAGAGTAACAACTGTGAGAAGGAGAGACTTATACAAATAAGAGATAGAGAGAGAGAGAGAGCGCAGGCGCCAAAACTGTAAAATTGAGAAAGCTTCTGCCCCAAAACGGATGCTGTTGAATCACCAGCAAATACTGTGATTTAAAATGGAAACTGTGATTTCAGAAAAAGAGTTAATGCTACACTCTTTAAGAAAGATTCATATTCCTAATTCATTAGTCAGAAATCAAAGCAAGACTATTAAAAAAATTATATATTCAGCAGTGGAAACTGTGAATTCAGAAAAAGAATTCAAAAAAATTTATGAAGTTATTCGAAATGAAATTTCAGCTTATTTCTTACTTTAACTACATTTTTTTTTTATTGAAAAATCTATAATTTGTATTGTTTTATAAACCAATTCAAATGATATGAACTTTCTATAATTATTGGAGGTTAGGTCTGAATAGATTTTTAATAATATTGCTTAAGGGTTTCATCACTTGCGCTTAGCAAAAGTTTAGATGGTTTTCTAAAAATACTCCAGCTTTTTTCTTAAGGCTTTTCAATCGACTTACAATATTATATTGTAAAAGTGCCCAATATTATAGGATGCCCATACCAATTTAAGGTTAGGTCTGAAGATATTCATATGTATATTTATAATATTTGTCCTAACCTGCGGATCCATTGATGGCGCTGCGTGGCCTGGGCGGTGGGCGTGGCGGCAACGGCGGTCGATTGTCATCCAGGCCCTGTGACTTGGAGCCACCGACACCAGCAGCGGCAGCAGCTGCTGCCACAGCGGCAACAACCTCCAGTTCCGTGTCATGGTAGATGTCATTACAGCTATCCGTGGGTTGGGACTTGGACGGCAGATGACCAGCATTGGAACGTTGTTTCTTCTTCTTGATCATGGTGCTATTGTTGTCGGATTCACTGACCGTTATTTCATCCGCACCGAGCATGGCGTCCGCGAGCAGCGAACGCTTGTGTTGCTGGGCAAGGGAGGTGGCAACATTGGCGGGACAGGTGCATTCGAGATCACAGTCACAGCTGATGGAGCCCACAGATGTGTCCAGTGGCAGGTTGAGACGTTCCCGCTGCTGTTGCTGTTGTTGTTGTTGCTGTTGTTGTTGTTGCTGCTCCTCATCGTGCAACGCTTGATAGGAATGATTGAGCAGCGACTGCGCGGATTGTGTCTTGAGTGTGGATTGTGCTTGTGGCACGGGAGTCGATGTCTGTTGATGCACGAGCACCGCAACAGCCATGGATGCATTTTGTTGTTGTTGTTGTTGTTGTTGTGGCTGTTGTGTTGCTGTTGTGGCACGTCCACAGGAGCAGGGACACTGGCATTGCTGCGGTGCAACAGCAACAGATTGTTGCTGCTGCTGCTGCTGCTGCATATAATGTGCCGGATATTGTATATAATGATAATGATGAGTTGGTCCCGCCTGGACGAGACTCGCCTGTGAGGCGACACGTTGCAAGGATGCCATTGTTGTTGTTGTTGTTGTTGTTGCTGCCATTGTTGTTGTTGTTGCTGCTGCTGTTGCGCTTGCCGTGGAATCCATGACTAACTGGCAACTGGCGCTGACTAAACCGGTTTGACCCTTTCAACTTCAAATGCTTATTAATGCTTTACAAACACACACTCACAACACACACACACACACACACACACAGACACAACAAAACATGTTGTGTGGAACTGCGAAGGAACTTTGGCTTCTCACGCTTCCAATTTCACGATAAATTCGATCAAATTTATTGCCCATGCGGCAATATTATTACTTTTTTTTTCTTGTCGCCAAAGCACACACAAATAAATAGCTAACACAAAAGTATTAACATAAACAAAACAAAACAACAAATATAAGAACAACGAAGCGAAACAGTTCAAAGCGTAACGAAAACGATGCCGAAGCGAACGCAACTGAAGTTGAGCGGCAACTGAGGCTTTGCATGTATCTCTTTGAAAACATTGCGAGGATCGCTTTGAGTTGCGCACAGACAGAGCGTAGAGAGAGAGTGTGTGTGTGAGTCTGCTCTCTCAGTTGCAACTTCACACTCCCACAGACACAGGCATACTACAGACAGAGAGCAGAGCGCGATTGCAACTCCAAAGTGTGGACTTCACACAGACACAGCTTGGAGCACACGAGCTGCGCACACACAGAAAGCAGACAGAGAGCATGCTCTCTCAATTGCAACTCCTCTCAATGGGACTCCACACTCCCACACACACATGTACCAGCAGTGCGCTCTCACTAAAAGAGCGCAGCGGCAAAAGGTGCGCGACAGAAACTTCAAATGAATTCCGGTTCTTGACCGCATTTGCTCTGCTTCTTGTTGTTGTTGCTGTAACTCCTCTCGCTGTTGTTATTGTAACTTCGCTCCTCGATCTTCTTGTCTTTTTGTTGTTGTTGTTGCTGCTGCACTGATTCAGTAAAAATTCTGAAGGTGTAGACTCGACGCAGAGCACAGTGAAAATCAATTTCTTTGTTGAGCATTCATTTTTGTTGTTGTTGTTGGCTCTTGTTACCTGCGAGCTACCTGAGTGAAGCCTAAGCAAATTGTTGTTGTTGTTGTTCTTGTTAATGTGCGTGTGAGTGCCTCTTATGCATACGAAAGCAATGTGTATGTGTGTGTGTGAGTGTGTGTAGTTTGTAAGGCAATCTGTAGAACCAATTTAAATGAGCACCGGCAACAGGCTACAGGCGTAACTGCCTATGAAGTATAGTTGATAAGGGTTTAGGTGTGTTTACAAACGTGATTTTAGATCAGATATTAATCTTAAAAGATTGATTCAAATTAAAGTAGACTAGAGATGGAAATGAGAGCGAATTGAAGTATTAAAATAATAGATCTCAAGCTACTACCACAGACTGACCTACCTATAAATTATGGTCAGATACATTTAAACAGATCAAGAGTGTCAATACAAACTTTATCAAATATGTATCTTTAGGATACAGTTAGAATAGGACACATTCTTAAGATATCTTGGGAAAGCTTGAATTAAATAAAATTAATTCTAAAACGAAACAAAAACAGACTATAGAATTACAATACAGTCGAGCTACTCTATAGTGAACTTCTATCCACTGAAGTTTTCCACTGTAGTTGGGATTAGGTCATCTCTACAGACTGTTAAGCCATTTTAAATATCTCGAGATTGTTGCTTAACCTAGACACACCTCAAATTAGTTATCTGAATAATCGGTAATGCCTCAGCCAGCCCACAGGTCGATTAATCAACAGATTACTGCAGTTATTTTCACATTTCCGTTACTGATAATGACTGAACTTGGAACGCATTGAAAATATGTTTTACGTCAAGCATTTTGCCCCGTGGGATTCATACAAATGATACAGATAAACGTATGTCTAAGATCTAACAAAATCAATTTATTGAATAAATTTCGTAAAGGAATAATTCTTAAGTGTTGACAATAGCATATCCTCACTGTACTTTGAAGTAGTTATTAATCAATTGATTTGTTTTGTGAAGCACCTGTTTTTAAGTAATGCATAGTTAAGTCAAGAAATTCTGTTTAAACATATTTTTGTTTGGGTTTCTACAGAAACTTAATGAATATATAGAAAGAATCGGGCTATATACAATATCCGCACTAAGTATTTATAAGTATTTGCAACTTTGCAACACAGAAACAACACGATTAGATAAGTACGTGAATCATAAATGTATTTTAACTATATATAAAAAAAGTCTCCACTTCTTTTGGAGACTGTGCCATGTCTTGGGTATCATTATCATCATCAAGATGGATCGTCATCATCGTCTTCAACTATTTACAATTTGTAGGGTGAATCACTAGAAAGTAAATCATTATCACAACCGAACGAATCGATGCACTCGTCATGGAAAGCGGGTGGAAATTTGTGTGTGTTAAACTTAGAACACCTCCAGGTCTTTTGGCAGTGAGGATCTCCAGAGATGGCTCCAATCCTACGGCCTAACCACGGACACGGAATGCACCAGCATGGCAAAGCTGCTCATGAGGAAGATGCTGGCGGGCAGCGAACAGAGCATCTGATGATAGAATGCCGTATGGGCACGCGTCTTCTTCTGTTTGATGACCCAGCCAAGACAGCGCTCCACCGCCCGCTTCCATTTCCCGTAGCGCTCCTCGCGCTCCTGTTCCGTCGTCGTGGGCAGAAATGTGTCGTAGTGCACGTTCTCATAGTATCGCTTCTCCGGCTCAAATTTGCAGAGATTAATGCCCTCCGCTTGGGCGGCACACATGGCAGCTCCAAAGGCCGTGGAATCCATCAGCTGGGAACGGAATATGGGCAGACCAGCGGTGTCCGCTTGCAGTTGCATCAACAGACTATTTGTGGTCAATTTGCCATCGGCATGGATCTTATTGATCTCATAGCCGCACTCCTGATGCATGCACTCCAGTATGTCCCGCGTCTGGAAACAGATGGCCTCCAGTGCCGCCCGGACAATGTGATTCTTTCGCGTGAACTGCGTCAATCCAATGATGATGCCACGTGCATTCTGACTCCAGTACGGCGCATACAATCCCGTAAAGGCGGGCACAAAGTAAACATCCCCAGCTGTGGGCACCGCCTCGGCATATTTCTCCGCCTCCTTCGAGTCCGGCAGGAGGCGCACCTTATGCTGCAGCCAGGAGAGCGCATGTCCAGCCACCGAAACAGATCCTTCCAGAGCGTAGGTAGTCGGTGCATTGGGACCCAACTTGTAGGCAATTGTTGTCAACAGACCGTGACGTGAAAAGACCGGCGTATCGCCCGTATTGCAGAGCAGAAAACAGCCGGAACGATAAGTGTTCTTTGTCTGGCCCGGCTTCACACACATCTGGCCCAGCAGCGATGCCTGCTGGTTGCCCAAAATGCCGCTCAATGTCAATCCGCGCAAGGCACTGCGATCGGACGTGATCTTGCCAAAGATCTCCGAGCAGCTGTGGATGCTGGGCAGCATTTCCTCGTCGATGCCAAAGGTCTTCAACAGCACCGGATCCCAGTTCTGTGTCTCCAGATTCATGAGCAGCGTGCGCGAGGCGTTCGTCACGTCCGTTATATGCAGTGCACCTGGTACAGAAAACAGTTGTTCATTAAGTGTGCAAATGGCAAAGATTGGAAATTAAAGTTGTGAGTTAAAAAAATATATTGTAAAAAAATAATTAAATTTACATTTTTATTTAAAAGTCATAGTTCAACTTCTAATTTCAAATATTATAAAAATTTAAAATATAAGCTTACAATTAAATGCAAGTGTTAAAATATCAAAAAAAATCATATACAAAAAATACTTTTTTGGTATTTTTATTATACTCTAAGCGCATTAAAAATGTATTTGATTTGATTAATATTTGCATTCAATTTTTATTTTCAATTTAAAAAGAACAAAATTATTAGGCAATTTTTGAAAAAAAAGTACCCACTATTTTCAAATTGTATAATTTTTTTTTATAATAATAAAATTAAATTTATACTATGATTTTTAAATAAGAATGGAAATTAAATTATTTTTAGATGTTTTTTTTTTTCAAATCAAAAACGAAGTAGTTTTTTTTTAGTAGTTCAGAAAAATCAAAAGATAATTGCTATATAATAATTGATATGTTCCTGGAATATTCAGATGTCTATCCGCTCTCCACTCACCATTGGTCAGATTCCAGACGATCCAGCTGTCGACGGTGCCGGCTTTGCAGCGTTTCTTGCGAATCGCCTGCCTGACTTCAGGCACATTATCATGGAGCCAGCGAATCTTCAAGGCCGAGAAGTACGTGGAAATGGGCAGACCGGTGCGCTCTTTGAAATAGTTGGGATCCTGCACTTTGGCCACAATCTTCTCGACGGTGCTGCTCGTGCGTATGTCCTTCCACACGATGGCATTGTAGAGAGGCTTGCCTGTAACCGCATCCCAGACAATGGTCGTCTCCCGTTGATTCGTAATGCCAATCGTGGCTATATCTCTGGCACTGTAGCCCAGAGCTGGCAACTGTTTGATGGCCTCCTCGGCGCATTTGTTTATGGATGACATCATCTCGAGGGGATCCTGCTCGTACCAGCCATCCTGTGGCGTTATCACACTTAATTCCACACTATGTGCCGCAATTTCCTTGAAATCGGGCGATGTGTAGATGGAAAAGCCAATTGTCTTGGTGCCCTCATCGATGACTCCGATTAGGCCACCGGATTCGATAAAGGATTGCTTTCTCTGCTCATTGCTCCGGAATGGCACCTCCGCACTGGATGTGGGTATATTCATGCCCTCCGTCATGATGACTGCAAGATAATAAATTTAAGATCGAGACCAATTAATGTCGCGATTACATAAAAATAGCTATTTTTTTATTGCGGAAATCGAGAATAACCGTTTGCCGTTATCAGTCTTTGTGATAAGAAAACTCAACATATCGCCGGACTGTTGTTAAACTATTGAACGAGTCGAGACGAACACAAACAAGTTACCCCCAAAAAAAAAGTTTGTTTTCATTTCTTTTTTTTTTATACGATACGATCTTAACTTTTGTGCTAATTAAAGTGCAGTACACAATTCACAGGTGTTATTGTGTTTAGTATTTGATATACCCTGTAAATATTGCAAAGGGTCGTTTTTTTTTTTTATAAATTTGGCAATAATTTTCTATAAATGTATTAAAATTGGAAAACGTTTTTATTTAAATTTGGAAATAATTATTTTTATAAAAAAGGAAATGAGTTTATTAAAATAACATTTTTAAAAAAACTTCAAATTTTGAAAAGTAACTTCATACGAAATAAGTAAGATTTCGATTTAGATGCAGATTTAATTCTTGACTAGTACAGCATAGTCGAGTCGATTATTTTTTGTCTGAGTTTTAAAACTTCAATTCTATGCTGAGCACAGGGTATTTAATAGTTGTGTAGTCTAATTTAGTGATTCTTGACTTTGCACTGTTCAAGGGGTAGCCAAGCCCCAAAGCTTTGTCTGCCTTATGGTCGAGCCCTCCTCACACACACACACACACACACACACACACACACGCATATTCACATTGCCAAATATTCGTTATCGCGATATTTCTTTATTTTAAAACATTTTTTTTCTTTGAGAATTTAGATTAGAGGCAAATGATGGAGTGTTGTCAATTATTTACAGTGGCGCATTCCATCCAATAAACTAATAAAAATTATAAATGAACATAATAAAATTTTTAATGAGTTTGAGTTTTACTGTAGCTGTAAATGCGTCAGCATTTAAGTACATGTTCAGTTCATGTCCGCATCAAAGTCTATTTGAAAGTCAAGCAATTACAGTCTGGATTTTAATGTGACTTTTTTAACTCTTCGTAGTCTACAGATCGGCTACAATCGGCTAGTTAACACTAATAACTGATAATCCCCGGCATTGATAAGGCAAAGGAATCAACTGCAATTAACGATAAACATGAGCTCATATTATAGAGGAATTTATAGAAAATGTATATATGCTTTATAGATATGTGTATTTCGTAGCGGCATTTTATGAATTAACTTTTAAGTTTACGTACATTGTGTGTTGTTGTTTTAGCTGATAAAACTGATAACAGCAACAATGCTATAACACTTGTTTCAATACACAGCGCGTGGATAACACAAAGAGAGAGTGAGAGAGAGAGAGGGAGAGAGCGCGCGATCGAGAGAGAGTGAACGAGTTGTATTCGACACGTTTCGATTTTTTGTGTTGGGTTGGAAAAACCCCCGCGACATCCGTTCAAGGCAAGCGCCGAAAAGTATCTGAAAGTCGCTGAAAGGGAGCAAGTGACAACAACCGTCTGAAACGTTGGCTATCAAAGCGAAGGCGTGTCAGCTCGCTCGCCAATACAGATACAGATACAGATACATCTATACCTATATGTATCTATGTATCTGTATATGTTTATATGAGCAACAGCTCTCGGACTGCATTGAAAACCAACACAGCACACGATTATCGACACGACACACTCACAATTTAAAATATGTACTTCGGTTAAAACTGAGAATGCAGCTGATAAGGCAACAAGCCGGTTGGATAAGAGAGTGTAATGCCATAATTCAGGACCAGAGAGAGAGAGAGGGAGAAAGGAGTTCAGGAGTAGAGGGAGAGAGAGCAGTTGTTTGTCTAGCCGTGTGGGTGGTTGACCTTGACATTTAATACACATTTGCGTACAGTGCTTGCCATAAACAAGGCAACAGCAAAGAAATTAAAGCAAATATCATACAATTTTAACACTTCTTTTATTTTCTACTTTACTCAATGTCAACATAATTGTAGCACTCACTGTGCCAGTGTACTCAATGAAATGCAAATAAATTGTGCAAGTTTATTTAAAATTGCATCGCAATGTTATCTATAAGATAAACAATAAATATTCACAGTTAATTATACTAAAATTTCATCATGCTTGCAAAAATAAATATTCTATTTAGGTGTGTAAATTGCGTGTGCTTTCATTCAGCAGATTTTCCGGTCCCAAAAAAATCTCTATAAATAAACCAATTGGTATTAAAAATATTTCAGACAAAAGCGTCAAATGCTAATTTTCGAATTAAATCGCTTTATGCAATGCCGGCGACTTCATTAATATATGAAGAAGGTTTAAAATATGCTTCATTTAAATAAATAAAACACGCAACAATAAGATTGCAACACATTGAACAAGATCGGGTATTAATGGTAGAGATCTTATCACAACTTTCATTTTTATAGGATATTTGCTAGTCTAGCATTTAAGTCATCCATATGTACCTACATATTCATGGGAGAGAGTTTGTCAACATGAATAAATCGGAATTGCATTTATTTTATGGGGCAATCGAATGCAGAACAAAGTCAACAAAATGTTTGTTTTGTTGTCCGATAACATTGATATAAGTATCTTTACCGTTAGGTCAATAAACTGTTGCCGGTATACCTGTAAATTGCATTGTAAGCACCTTTTGTCAGACCAAAGGTCATTTATTTGTTTATATACGGGGTATCATATGACAAACTTATGCCTCATTTTGATAGCTACAACAATTAACAATGTTATTGTTGTTATTGATGTGATTATTGTTGACACGAACATATGCTGATTAGCTGATAATGACAATGATAATGATAGCAAGGGACACACACGGGTGGCAACAAGTGGTAATCACTGTATCAGTTCATTTCGGCCACGTTTAACTGTCTATAGGTCAAAGGTTACTACACTCTACAGTCTATAAACTGGCGCCGTTTGCCTTTAAACAGACATGTCGAAACACGCACATAAAAACAAGTCAGCATTTATAAGCATACAGTGTGTCAAGTAATTGTTTTGACAAAGAACAAAAATTTTAATATTTTAAATTTATTTTTTTGAAAAATGTTAAAAGCAAATAATCTTTTTTTTTACATTTTTTTATAATTTAAATAAAATTTTTAGCTTTGTCAAAGCAATAACTTGACATACTGTACAACGTTTGCAATTATAATTATAATGCACATGGCGAAAAGTCGAGTGCATTTGTACACACCCTTGGGAAGGACAGACACAAATGCGCAACAGCGGCAAATGGCAATAAGTTACGTAAATTAAATTTACAATATAATTGTAGGCGTTCGCACGACTGAAATATGCAAATTAAAAAATTAACTTCCGCGTTGTTGTGACCGCTCGCGCTGTTGGCGACAAACTGAGCTGAAAATGAAATGTATTGACGGCTGGGGGGGCATAAAGTGGGCAACGACTGATCTCAGGGAGAGCATAAGAGATAAGTGAGCGAGACAGGCAGACGTGGCGAGAGGGCAGTGAAAGCTGTGTGTGTGGGCGACGACGAGCAGCACGTGATGAAACTTGGCGAAAAAATCAATAGACTCACTCACACGTATACAGGTATGCAAATACCTACACACACATACATATTTATGGCAATGGACAAGCCCCTTAAAGCTACATGGCGATTGGTCGGTTTGTTTGCACTGCTGACGACATAACAACAAAAAACAGAATCACTAGATAAATTTTTATCTTATTTGCATGTTTATATCTTTGAAATTTGCACACTTTTATCTTACATCTTTTTACATTCATGTCTCTGCACGTAATTGTGTTTCCCAATAAGTTCACTCCAACAAACAACAACAAAACAAACACGTGTGCCGGCACAACAATCACAATCACACAAATTATTTTACTTGAGGATGCTGTAATCACTATCTTCCAACTGTGAACGCTTTTGGCATCCACCAGCGTCTTTTATTGGCCTTCGGAAACATGAGTAATTTAAGTTTCACTAAATACAATAATTCTTATGAGTCCGTTTTATCAATTCAACTCGACTGACGAGCCCTTTTTTCCCGACGAGCGTTAGCATACCAGGGCTGCATGTCTAGCATATGCTAGCGCTTGCGTTCAGCTTAAGCAACTGTTGCGCATCGTATACAACGACAGATTTTTGGCGGCAAAATAGGTCAATTCAAATTTATGCCAATAGGAAATCGAAAACTTTTATTATTATCAGTAAAATGGGCACATCATTATCAAGTTAGTTTGTTAGCTATCGACAGAATAGTTTTCGACAGCTTTTAACTAGATGGTGGGGAGGTGGCAGAAAACATTTGTTTGTTGCTGAGCTTATCAATTGTTAGATTAGTAGGCTTTTTATCAATATCAATACAAAAATTTAGTTGGCCATTTTTTTCTGTGAACGATTACTGTGAGTCGAGTCTCGCCATGCCACAAACAACAGTATCCAGGCAATCGCCATGGCCAGCGAACCACTTACGTTATTGGAAACGCTCGAAACCACGAAAAATCATCATGATAAGCGTGCATTGGAATCGATCGTTCGGGGCTTTACGTCATTATTGGTTATATTGACCACATTCTCGGGCATTGTTTTGGCCCGCATTGCAACACATCGGCTATGCACTCGAGTCAATCCAACTCTGTGCTTCCTGGTGGAGTTTCCACTGATCGTACTCCCGGGCGTGCTCTTCGTCACAGTGGCTCATGGATATAGTGGACTCTTTGTGGGTGTTGTGGCCATTGCATTTCTTGGACTCATTGTGGTGACGGGTTCGCTGTCGCGTGCCAGAAGTCGCGCTCACTTTGATCTGGGCAAGCGGCCAACGGTTTTGACCATTGTGAGAGCGTTGACCCAATTGATTACCGCTATTTGTATACTCGCCATCGACTTTGAAAGTTTCCATCGGCCATATCGCAAGAGTCGTCTGTTTGGCGCTCAACTCATGGACACGGGAATCGGTTTGTTTGTGGTCACCATGGGATTAGTTTCCAGGCGAGCCCGCAACTGTTCCGATCTTCGCCGGAGTCTTCCACGTTCGGCTTTGCCTCTAATTCTGCTTGGATTTGCACGCACTCTGGCCCTGGAGATTATCGGTTATGGGCAGGATGAGCACGAGTATGGCAGACATTTGAATGCCTTCTTCACGCTCGGATTTACGAAGCTCTTTGGCAGTCTCTTTAGTTACCTGGCACGTAGTGATTTCCAATTGATTCCCCTGGCACTTGGTAAGTTCCTTAAGGTCATTATGGATCTTATTATCACAGATTTGCTTAACAAGTTTTTACACATTATTCAAAAAAAAAAAGCTGTACTCGTTACCCATCAACTGGGTTTATCCTTCGGCGGCATTTCGGCGTATGTGATGAACGATGATTTGGAACGTAACTCGTTTCTGAGCGCCAACCGGGAGGGACTGTTATCTTTACCAGGATTCGTTTGCATTTACCTGATGACCATTTACCTCAGTCGATGGCTGCTCTCCAAAACGTTGCTCAGTTATACGGAAATGATACGGAAACTGCGGTACCTTGGCATCTTTTCCCTGTCCTGTTGGGGTTTGATGGTGGCAGGTGCCAATGCTGTGGGAATTTCACGCGTGACCTGCAACCTGGGCTATGTTTTCTGGATGATTGCGATAACCAGTACGATGGTGTGGTTAACCATGTTCATCTTTGACTTTATCATCGGTAGCGTGTTGCCCTTGGATACAACGATAGCTATAGCTGAGAATCTGGAGAAGGGTTC
This sequence comes from Drosophila rellima, assembly GCA_035043635.1. Lineage (NCBI taxonomy): Eukaryota > Metazoa > Arthropoda > Insecta > Diptera > Drosophilidae > Drosophila > Drosophila rellima. The sequence continues at coordinate 681,682 of JAWNMV010000146.1, read as the reverse complement.
ATCGAGTCCTAGAACTGTGGCACAGGGAAAAGGGGGCGGAGTATTTCTCATCTGTGAATCGTTGAATATGAATGGACTCACATTCTTTCTGCTGGCCAATGTCTTAACTGGCGGTGTGAATATATTTTTATCACCAGAGAATCGTTCGGATTTTACGTCAGTCGTTATCCTATTGGTCTATATGTTGTTGGCCACGTTTGTTGTCTTTCAACTGTATATGAAGCGTATTCGTATTGCCTGAATTATTTCCACGCCCTCTATTTATTTTATGCTGTGATAATGGAATTTGTTAAAATATTTAATAGACGACTTTGACTGTCCCTTCGAACGGGGTCAAGTTAATTTTCAATTCAGTTTTAAGGTTCTCATAACTTGTTTGTCTTTATTATCTGGTAGGCGATATAATGATAATGACTGAAGTTCATTTTATAAAAACTTAAGCTTGTTAATAAAAGTGACGTATTTAACGACGTTATCAATTTTACAGAAATTTATGGCAATAGGTATATAATATGCTCAATTTAAGTGTGGTTTTTTTTCCGATATGATTGATTATCATTATAGAAATAGTTCTTTATTTACTTGATAAGAAATTTGAATTTTAAAATGGAAAAATACAGTGAGTCATTTAATTCATATTAATAAACTAAAATAAATAACCGTTAATATTACTGATTCATTTTTTCAAATTGTAAGGAAACATTGTTAAGTTCACAGCGAATGACTGGCTTATTTTAGTTTCTCTTTCTCGCTCTCTTTGCTGTGGAAGCGAACTGCAGCGGACCTAACTGCTTTTATAACTGCTCGCACTGCACGTGTGTAGCTGAGAGAATAAAAACCATAAGCATTCTTATTGGGAACCACCTGTCAAATGAGTTGCACAAATGAATCAATACAAGGAAAATGCAAAAACTAGTTCATTTGCAAATCAACGGAGCAGTTCAAAGTCAACGACTAGTTCAAATGAGTTTCCTTTTCGCATTCTCGCGCTCTTCGTTAAGTTTTTTGCAAGTAGAAATGAAAAGTAAATATTAATGATAATTTAAATGTGCAATATAAAGAAACTAAATTGTTGTTATGAGCAACATAAAACAAATGCGTAGAGCGCCTGCGTAGCTAAGCGAACTGAAATTGTAAGCAATGTAATTGCCATGGCAACGCAGGTGCACAACATAAGTGGGAAGAGAAGTTAAAGAAAGCGGAAAAACAAGAACTTGTCCAACATGTTTGTCTACCTGAGTAAAAAGGTAATTTAAATGGTTTCCTTAAAGAAATTTGAATTTATTGAAAGTTATTTGTTGTTAGATTGCGATACCGAACAATGTGAAGCTGAATTGCATTGCATGGAACAAGGAGGAAGGTTACATCGCAGTTGCCGGCACTGAAGGCCTATTGAAGGTGCTCAAATTGGATCAAGGTAAGAGGTGAATAGGCTCGACGGTCCAACTCTTAAATATATTTATCTTTCAAGCTGCCAACAATGGACAGAACAAAGGTGGCCTCGCCGCCGTTTCCAATCTGTCGATGAATCAAACATTGGATGGCCACAAGGAATCCGTCAAGGTGGTCACATGGAACGATGCACAGCAAAAGTTGACATCCTCGGACACTGATGGCGTTATTATGGTTTGGATGCTGTACAAGAGCGCCTGGTACGAGGAGATGACCAACGATCGCAAGAAGTCCACAGTGGCTGGCATGTGTTGGACCTCGGATGGTGCCAAAATCTGTATTGTGTATGAGGATGGCGCCATAATCGTTGGCTCCGTCGATGGCAATCGTATATTTGGCAAGGAACTGAAGAATACACATCTCAGTGGAGTGCAATGGAGTCCAGACAATCGACTTATACTCTTTGCCCTGGCCAATGGCGAGTGTCATTTGTACGATAATCAGGGCAACTTTGCAGTGAGTATTTTTGAATACAATAACCAGTTGAAATCTTAGAGATTTAACCTCCTTCTGCTTTTAGATGAAGCTGAGCATTAAGTGCATTACTCCGGGCAGCTCCACGGGACGCGTGCATCGCATTGCCAGCATTAGTTGGTTCAGTGGTCGACCTGCCAACAATCGCAATCGTCCGGTTTTGGCCATTTGCTATGAGAATGGCAAGGTGCAAATAATGCGCAATGAGAACGATGATTGTAAATCTTTAATAACTTTATATATATATATAAAACTATATTAAATTGCCTAATCCTTTTTCAGCACCTGCCATCTTTGACACAAACATGCGGAATGTGGACGCCAAGTGGAATCATGATGGCAGCGTCTTGGCAATTTGTGGCACATCTCTAGAGGCTGCCACACCGCTGAGAGATACCAACCAGGTGTGCTTCTACTCTCCCCTGGGCAGGCTCTATCGCACCCTTAAGGTGCCTGGCAGTGACATCACCTCCCTCAGCTGGGAGGGCAAATCTCTGCGCATTGCCATGGCCGTTGATTCGTTTATTTATTTTGCCAACATTCGACCCGATTACATTTGGTGTTACTTTGAGAAGACTGTGGTCTTCCTCAACAGCAGCAGTCACAGCGGCAGCAGCACCACAAGCAGCGCCACTGTCACTCCGATGAATGTCATCACATTCTGGAACACGGTCTCAAATCAGAGTTTCCTCAAGGAAGTCGAGCCCACACTGTGTCTGGCGGCCAGCAGTGAACATTGTGTGCTGGGCGTGGAGTGTGTTAGCAGCAACATCAAGGAGATTGCTCTCAGCACACTGGAAGGACGCACTAGCTCCTCGAAGGACGATCGAGTCTATCAGTTGCTGCTGTGCAACTCAATTGGCACCACAGTCGATTGTATGTTAAATTGAATGTAGTTGTTTCTTTAGCTTCTTTTAATTTGGCTTTACTTCTCCCAACTGCAGCCAAGTACACGGACATCAAGCCTCGCTTTGTGGGCATCAACTCGGGCTATGTGGCGATAGCTTCTTACGATGAGATACTTATCTGGCACTATCATACTCCTAAGGTAAGCACAGCGAGAAATCAAATCGAGAAATTGAACAAGTATTAATAACACAGCAACAATTGGTGATGAGAATCGACAAATTTTATCATATCTTTATAAGATTTAGAGATTTTTCCTTATCTCCCAGCCATCCAAAACTTTGATTTCCTCAAAACTGAAAAGCTTTTAATGAATAATTCCTAACTTGTATTTTTTTTCGATCAGAGTTTCATTCTCATTTTAATCGTTGATAAAAACAAAACAATTTTATATCCAAATTACAAAAAGTTGCACATGAAATTGATGCGAATCCTTTTCGAAATTCAATGATTTGTCTGGACGATCATGAAGGAGGTCGGGGAAATCGAAGTGGAAGTGGAGGAATCGGTGTACGACACTTTTGGCTCATTTGTGGTCATATTGACCACATTCTGTGGCGTCGTCCTGGCCCGTATTGTCACCCATTCAATGTGTCCGCGAAGTAATCAAACCAAATGTTATTTGATCGAATTTCCATTGATCGTGTTGCCAGGTGTGTTCTTTGTAACGATTGCAAGTGGTTATTGTTGGCTTTTTGTGGGTCTGATGATCGCGCTATTAATTTGCTTCATTCGAAAAACTTGTGCCCTAACTCTGGCCAAGAAACGAACTGCATTCTATATTGGCAAGCGACCAGTTATCTTGTCCGTATTGAGATCGATGATTCACCTGATTACTTCAATCTGCATACTCGCTGTGGATTTCAAAAGCTTCCATCGGCCGTATCGGAAAAGTGAGTTCTTTGGGGCACAGCTAATGGATACGGGCATTGGATTCTTTGTGGTCTCCATGGGATTCGTCTCGCAGCGACCACAAACTCGATTCGAACTTCGTCGCAGTGTCTTCGGAGCTGCTCTGCCGATTATTCTGCTCGGTTGTCTTCGCACCTTGCTCGTCGTTCTGTTAAATTACCACCTGGCTGAGCGCGAATACGGTCGACATCTGAACGCCTTCTTCATCTTGGGATTTACCAAACTCTTTGGTAGTCTATTTGGTTATTTGCTCAGCAGTGATATCAAGTTGTTGCCTTTGGGAATTGGTAAGAGTTTTTCCAAACTTTAAGTAGCTTTGATTTTAATTTTCCTGTATTAGGTATTCTTGCCTGCCATCAAGAGTTTCTCTCTCGTGGCATCTCCGACTACGTTGAGTCGGAGAGAAAGGAACCCTTGTCTCTGCTGGATGCCAATCGTCAGGGTCTCTTCTCAGTGCCGGGTTTTGTGGGCTTGTATCTCTTGTCCATCTACTTCAGCAAATGGCTGAGATCCAAAGCAGTGCTCAACTATAGGGAAATGCTTCAAAAGATGTGGCATCTGGGAATCATCTCCTTACTCTTTTGGATTCTCTCCTCGGCCAGCAGCTACACCACTGGCATCTGTCGTGTCACCTCCAACTTGGGCTATGTCTGCTGGATATTTGCCCTTTTTAGCACCATGTTGACCCTTGGCTTGTTTGTCTTTGAGTTCGTTATCAATAGCGTTTTTCCTGTGGAGGAAAATCTAATGACAACCAAGAAACTGGAGAAGGAAAGTCCTGGCGATAAGCAGATGACTACCGATGATTTAAAAGAGATTCCCAAAGATATAAAGGATACTTCTGCCGATATAAAAGCGATTTCTGAGGATATAAAAGAGATATCTGGAGATTTGAAGGCTTCTCGTGTCACCTATGTTATCTGTGAATCTGTCAATATGAATGGACTCACATTCTTTCTAGTAGCAAATCTATTCACGGGCCTCGTGAATATATACCTCAAGCCATATGAACGATCGACTTGTGTTTCAGTCTCAATCCTACTAATTTATATGTTTCTCAGCACATTTATAGTCCATGTGATGTACAGAAAACAATCCCTACATGTTGACAAAGTGAAAATCATGAACTGCTAACTACAATTTTATATATTTATACTTTTAATAAATATACCACTTATATATTTGTACTTAAACTACATAAACTTGATTCTGAAATGCTTCATTTTGTTGTATTGTAATGTTGACTTGTAAAGTTGCTATATTAAAAATCAGACCAACTTCAAGATTTAGTAACTCTGCCAATAATGATCCGATTTCCAAGCGGAATGTCATTCTGATCATGTTTTGGCCTCTAAATTCATTCTGCATTCAAATATTATTAATTTTGTTCAAATATTTTTTTGGTTCAAAAATCGATTTTTAGGCATAGGGTCCCCCCTTTACTTTTTCGAAATTTCGAAATTTTAAATCTCGAGTTTTAATTTTTAATCAACTCCTGGTACTCAAATTAGTATAAAACAACACGTTAAACTTCATTCTGAGACGTTTCATTTTTTTGTAAAAAATCATGCCAAAATGAGGAAAAATTTTGACTTGTAACGTGGCTAGGTCCAAAATGGGCCAACTTCAAAAGTCTTTTACTCTGCCAATAATGATCAGATTTCCAAGCGGAATGTCATTCTGATCATGGTTTGACCTCTATATTCATTCTGCATTCAAATTTATTTAATTTCGATCATATGATTTTTTCATTAAAAATATCGATTTTTAGTTATAGGGTCCCCCCTTTACTTTTTCGAAATTTAAAAATTTTAAATATCGAGTTTTCATTTTTAATCAACTCCTGGTACCCAAATTAGTATAAAACAACACTTTAAACTTCATTCTGAGACGTTTCATTTTTTTGTAAAAAATCATGCCAAAATGAGGAAAAATTTTGACTTGTAACGTGGCTAGGTCCAAAATGGGCCAACTTCAAAAGTCTTTTACTCTGCCAAATATGATCCGATTTCCAAGCGGAATGTCATTCTGATCATGTTTTGGCCTCTAAATTTATTCTGCATTCAAATATTATTAATTTTGTTCAAATATTTTTTTGGTCCGAAAATCGATTTTTAGGCATAGGGTCCCCCCTTTACTTTTTCGCAATTTCAAAATTTTAAATCTCGAGTTTTCATTTTTAATCAACTCCTGGTACCCAAATTAGTATAAAACAACACTTTAAACTTCATTCTGAGACTTTTAATTTTTTTGTAAAAAATCAAGCCAAATTGAGGAAAAATTTTGACTTGTAAAGTGGCTAGGTCCAAAATGGGCCAACTTCAAAAGTCTTTTACTCTGCCAAATATGATCCGATTTCCAAGCGGAATGTCATTTTGATCATGGTTTGGCCTCTAAATTCATTCTGCATACAAATATTAATTTTAATTAATTATGCCCAAATAATTTGTTTGCCTTTACTTTAATATACTACTTATACTCTTCTATTACAGAGTTCGTCTAATTTACATGGCGTTAAAGCCCGCAAGGAGAAGCGCTTTCACATTGATGACACGCCCACTGGCGTGGAGCTGGCCAAGGATCTGGTGCAGGGTCAACAGCGTCGCGTGAAGGATCCCATCTGTGCCCTGGCCCTGTCGGAGAAGCTGCTGCTGGTGGCCCGCGAGTCGGGAGCGATCAATGAGTACAGCGTGGCCAATGTGGCACTGAGAAACCGACACACGCTGCACTCCAAGGTCCACAAGATTGCCATCAATTGCAATTCGACGTAGGTCTAAAATGGTTTTTAGTTGCTCTGCTTTCATTCATATAAATTTACATCCTTGCAGTCGTGCGGCAATTATTGATCACGTTGGCGTCATGACGCTTCTGGAGCTGGATGACAATCGAGAGACGCAACTGAATTTCAGTCGAGTGGAGCGCAAGGATGTTTGGGCCGTCAGCTGGGCCAAGGACAATCCGCTGTTGTTGGCCTTGATGGAGAAGACACGCATGTACATTTTCCGTGGCAACGATCCGGAGGAGCCCATCTCCTGTTCCGGCTACATATGCACCTTTGAGGATCTGGAGATCACAAGCGTTCTGTTGGATGACATCATTAGCATTGGTGAACTGCAGAACACATCGCATCTTATACAGCTGCGTGTAAAGTCGCTGCGGGATACGGATGATCTGCTGGAGCATGTGGGACTCGAGGATGCCAAGCAGTTTATCGAGGATAATCCACATCCGCGTCTCTGGCGCTTGCTGGCCGAGTCGGCACTCAAGAAACTGGAGCTCGATACGGCGGAGAATGCCTTTGTGCGTTGCGCCAACTATCCGGGCATCAAGTTGATCAAAAGGCTGCGCAACATCAGTTCCCAGATTCTGCAGCGAGCTGAGATTGCCGCTTTCTACGGCGAATTCGATGAGGCGGAAAAGCTCTATATGGATGCGGATCGCAGGTGATTATTATAGTTATCATCATGACTGATTACAATTGTTAACTTTTATTCATGATCTTCTCAGGGATCTGGCCATTGATCTGCGCATGACGCTCTGCGATTGGTTTCGTGTGGTCCAACTTTATCGCATGGGCGGCGCCGGTGTCTCGGATCAGCAGATGGAAACCGCCTGGCGTGAAATTGGACATCACTTTGCCAATCTCAAGTCCTGGGAGAGCGCCAAGGAATACTACGAGAAGTCACATTACCTGGACGGCTTCATGGAGGCTCTCTATCACATGGAACAGTTTGATGAGCTGGAAAAGTGTGTGCAGAAGTTGCCGGAAAAGAGTCCTCTGCTGACCAAACTGGCGGAAATGCTGGTCTCAGTGGGTAGGCTTTGATAACTTGACTAGGAATAGTGATTAACTAATTTCTCAAACTCTCGCCAGGCATGTGCTCTGAAGCTGTCCAGGCGTATCTCAAGTTTGGTGACCAAAAAGCCGCCGTCAATGCGTGTGTGAATCTGCGTCAATGGGGCCAAGCCGTCGAGTTGGCCCAGAAGTATCAAATGCCCGAGGTGAATGCGCTGCTCAGCAAACACGCGGCACAGCTCTTGAATGAGGGACGTCTGCCGGAGTCCATCGAGCTGCAACGCAAGGCGGGAAGGTTTTTGGATGCGGCGCGTTTGCTCTGCAAATTGGCCGAACGGGAGGTGGAACGACGTGCTCCAATGTTGCGCATCAAGAAGATCTATATACTGGCTGCTCTTCTCGCCGAGGATCATCTAAAGTCGGTGGTGCCGCCGCAGTTGGATTATGCCATCGATCGGAATACGCTGTTGGATTCCATTAGCCTGGAAGATGCCGCCTGCATTGAACGCATTTGGCATTGTGCCGAAGCCTATCATTATATGCTCCTGGCCCAACGGCAGCTGCGATTTGGGATTATGCACAGTGCGGTGGTGACATCGCTGCGCTTGAGGGACTACGATGATGTCCTGCCGGTGGAGGATATTTACAGTCTCCTGGCGTTGGCCAGTTGTGCGGATAGATCGTTCGACACCTGTTCCAAGGCTTTTATGAAACTGGAATCTCTCGACTTTCTGCCCGAAAAGACTCTGCAGGAATATGAGGAGTTGGCCGTTAATATATTTTCGAAAAACGAACCCGAGGATCATAAAGTTGATACTGTCGTTTGTTACGGATGTGCGGAAAATGTGCCCGATAAGTGAGTTTATTGAAAATATATTTAATTATGTAACTATAATAATTAAATACTTTTGTTTAGCTTACCTTCCTGCATGGAGTGTGGTGCCCGTTTTCCAGGTTGTGTATCCTCGGGGAAGCCCATAACTCAACCTACGAGCAATATTTGGATATGTTCGACTTGCCATCACTGTGCCTCGCCCATGGAGATAACACGGCACCGCACGTGCCCCTTGTGCCACAGCCCAATTGCTGCACCAACGGTGGGAATATAACATAATTCAAATAAATAGAAAACGTAGAAATAAGAAAATTGGCGGGAATTTTAAATTTAATGGCTCTTATTGGCTTAACATTACAGTGTGAGATCTCTATTAACATAAATAGCAGGTCCATAGATTAACAGAATGTTCATGTGTACAAGAGGCGACATCTGTTGATAAATACAAGCACTACTGCTCATTTAACGAAAAGACTCACTTAACGAATATTATTCAACACTCATAGTGATTTCGTCATTACACAGTACTGCCATGAAAACCGCGTTGCTGCCAACTCGCTGAAACTGCACTGCGCAAAGTTTGTTGATTTTATTTATTATATGGTTTTTAAATCGAAAAACGTTTGAAGTGCGCGTTCGCAACGCTTTCTAACAGATATTGAACGGTTCGCGTCACACTGTGCCTCCGGCGCCGCTGAAATCCCACACGGTGTACGGTTTCCAACCCCAAGCTCCCCCATCCCCAAGATTGCAAGCTACGATTCTCAGCTGTTTTTTTTTTTTTGGTGTTTTGACGTTCGGCGCAAATTTTGCATCAAAATTTGCAGTGATAATTGTGTTAAATAGTGCTTAATTAGGTGTTTCATATGTAGCTACAGCGTGTGTCGCATAGATAGGAATATAAAATCAGGTAAGTGCTCATTCCTATTAATTACCGGCAAACAAACGACAAGCGGCATTTTAGCAACAACAACAACAATAATAGCGGCGACAGCGACAACAACACAAAAGGCGCGAGTCTCAACTGGCGCCAAAAAGTTATTTAGTTTTAAAAGTGCATAAAAGTGTTTCAAGTGAAATTAAGAAAAGTGTTGTGTAAAGTGAATTACAAAACGGTCAAGGACGCGTAGGAAGCGATGCAAGGACTTTCATGGGCTGCTGGAGAATTGGAGGTTAGGTGCTCCTTTGCCCCTTGCCCATTGCCCCTTGCCATCTGGCACCTGCAACAGCTGTTTACAACATTGCTGCATTGTCAAGGTAAGTGCAATTGTGCACCACGTGCAAACAGATTATACAACTGGCTGCAGTATTTTATGCTCTCTTTCTCTCTCTCCCTCTCTGTTTCTCACTGTGTGTTGTCTCAATGCAATCTGCTTTAATCTTGCGAAATAGCGGAAATCGTTACTCATTTCGCTTTCATTAACGGCACGCCGGCGTACCGTTAGTTCGGTTTCTTCTCTCCCTTCTCATACGCCCCCTCACAGATCAGTTGCATGTTAAGAAGTGTGCTCACTATTTTGTATACCCTTTCAGAAGATATTATAGTTTTGTCATGAAATATGTAATGCATAAAAGGAGGCGTGGCAGAGCTCATTAAGAAAACAGTCAGTCAAGTAAATGTTTTAACAAATTAAAAAGATATATTTTTTGAAACCAAATAAATTTTGAAAAATTAGAACAAACCTATAAAAATGAAAGGTAATTTGTATAGTTTTGTCCTAATTTTATTACAATTTATTAGAACAAGGTAAATGGAAAATAATTATTATTATTTTTCCTTTTCTGACAAAACATTTACTTGATATACTGTATATTTTATTATAGTATGTATAAAATTAAAAAAATTCCTTAAAGTTTTTAAAGATATTTTAAATTAAAATTTGAATAAGGGAATTTTTTCTTTGAGTAGTTTTTTAATGTTACTTTGTATGAGAACTTTTTTTAAAAATCTCCAGGACCCTTATAGAGTATTAAAACTTCTGCTGGCCTAAGATAACTTTTCTTTCTTGTATTCTTTATAAACAATCCGCTCACAGAACAACACTTTTCCTTTGCTCATTGAGTCATTTTGTGCTCTGTGCTCTGTTGTGTCTAAAATAGCATTTTCCGTGCCTTTCCCCCTTTCTCTCTCTCTCCCTCTCACACACAGGCCTGCTTTTCCGATTTTCCGATTTTCCGATTGAGCGTGTGTGCCGAGAAGAGCGCAAGTACTCGGTACTATGCAGATTGGCCGGTCTGCTTTTCCAAATCCCCATTCAGTTCTACGTTAGTTGTGTTCTCGTGCGCGTCGCGTTTGCGGTTTTTCCGTCAGTTTCCGCCAGTTCCTTTCAGTTTTCCGCCGTCGTCGTTGCTGCCTGCCAAACGAACTTTTTATGCCAAAAAATATAAATTAAATTTTCCAATAATATTGTCAAGTTGTTTAAACAAATTTCAAGAGTGCGCCAATTGAAATATTGTTTAAAAACGCGTATACGCCCAGTTAACCAGTTGTCGAGCGGCTTCTTCAGACAAACGACAGTGCGACAATCCGACTGCTAATTGGATTGTCAACAATTTAGCCCTACGGCCCGTCACAACATTGGCCAGAGAAGACGACGACTCCGCATAACTTCGCCGGGTGTGCATAGTAATCAATATACGTCGTTGTCTTTTCTTATGTTTTGTTTTGCTTTCGCGCGTTTACTTTAATCATGTGCTCGAACAATGGCTTACTACGAGTTTGTCGTGCCTTGCCACCGCGTGTGTGTTTCTGTGACAACCTAAAGGGGCACTAACAACACTAAATACAGGAAAATCAAAGCAAGCCAACGAAGCTGGCAACGATTGACTGACGGCATTTCTAGCATAGTTTTCACCAAACTTTCGGTTACTTTGCGAGTTGCCACATTTAAATGCCTTACAGTACGCGCCATAAGTGTGAGTATCTCTATCTCTATCTGTAAAATACCTGTAGACCACTTGACGGCCCATTTGTTTTTTGACCCATTCCGGCCATGTTCTTGTTTATAAACATTGCCTTTCATATCCGCTACGAAATTTTTGTATCTGTTACAACAGCCAACGCATCAGTTGAACTAATTCTCTATGTGTATCTATATTTCTAAATATCTATCTATCTATTCATTCAGTTTGGTTCACACATCTATTTGGCAGACGGAACATTTTCAACCTATAGCCACAATTTGTTTTTACCAAAGTGAATCTAGAACTCTGGCAGTTCCCATTCACTTTGCGGCTGTCTAAAAATGGATCTCTGCCTCGGCAATTAAGCCCCGCAGAGTTATGTATTAGAGAAATGAACCTAGGCAGACAAGTACTATGCCTAATTTGCATTGAATGGTACACTAAATCATTTGGCTGTCAAGTCTATTTAGCAGTTTTGACTACTGTTAATGTGAACTGCAGAATTGATTAGTTTTATAACCACTGTTAATGGTTTTTACAGAGTTTATTAAATACCCTTACTTACTTTACATTAACTACCGTTAATGTTACGTTAACAGCCGTTAAAGTAATGTTAATGTGATGTTAAAATTATGACATAAACCGCAAAGTAAATGATCCTAATTCCTACTTTAAATAGCTTTAATCTAACAAAAAGTTTTTTGTTTTTCAATGTTAAACCTAGTTAACAGTAACTGACTACTGTTAATGTAACGTTAACAGCATAGGATTTCAGTAAATTACCTACTTTTCATGCCTTTCAATGTGGTTTATTGATCTCTCAAGAGTTGACTTAATTCCCCTATGAAATAGTTTCTACAGTGCAAGCCATAAGTATTCTCTCATACCTACCAAAAACAGCATGGAACAGACACTGCTACTCGGCACTTGTGTGCTCATAAAATGTATCTTTTGAGCACAAATGTCAAATATTGCTTTTTAAGGGTCACCGACTAAATATGCATATGTATATTTTTGCTTTTATTTATTTTTCTGCGTTTTTCTTCAGTTTTCAATGTTGCAATTTGTTAGCCAACATTTTTTGTAGCTTTTGCTTGCCGCCCTTTGACGCTTTTGTTTAGTGGTTGGTTGAGTCATTTCACTTGGGGTTGAAAAGTGTTGACTGCAGTTCAGCTTTGCATTTTTCTATGTAAACTATAAACCAAAAGATGCTAAAGGCCATAAATATACAAACACACACAGCTGCTGTCTGGCCTTTGCCAAAAATCCTGCCCTAACATTTGCGTAGTGTTCAAGGCGCCTTCTAAATGCTTTTTAATGTTTTTTTTATACCCTGTCAGTGTAAAAGGGCACAAAAGGGTAAAATAGTGATGTAAAGAAGTCTATCTTAAATAGATGAAGACATAAAGTTCTGAGTAGTTGTCCACATATTATTGCAAGTTTAAGATTGTTTTTCGAAATATAAATATAAAACTCAATCTACTTTACTTATATTTTATAGCTAGCTATTCTGATAATTTCATAAGAATCCTTCAAGATACTTACAAGTTATATTATTTAATAGGGTAGCTGAGAGTCGACTACATCAAGATTATTTCAACTTATCTTTACTTTGGTTTATGATTTATTTTCGACGCAGATTTTCATATGCCAAATAAAAACATTAGCGTCGTCCATAACATCCCAAAACCAAAAACAATTTATTCATTCCCAAAAAACCAAATACAATCTATTCTATATTCAATTCGATTCCATTCGATTCTAATAGTTAAAGGCATTGACGTCAAATTGTTTATGCAGCTCAGTTCATTGCTTGAATATATGTATCTATATATGCCAAATATCTGTATATATACTTATGTATATACTGTAAGTATCTGCTTATATACATATTCATTGACTGCGTATAAGGAAATAAAATGTGTCTTTTAATTAATATGCAGCTCACAATTTGGCATCAATATCAAAACATTGGCAAAAGCGCGACTCAAGCAAATTTCGCAGCTAAAATATCAATTGAGTTTTTGGCTTTTGCTCTCTAAATACATTTAACACTATATAATATTGTTTGTCTTGGTTTTTTTTATGTCTTGTTTAACAAGCGGCAAATGAAAAGTCGCTTAAATGGTATTTCTTCTTGGGGCAACACGCGTCGCACTTCCGTCACGAAAATACATATTTTCGTGGAAATTGTTGAAAATTGTATTTAAATATTTGTCTTTTATGTTCCCACGACAGAGCAACGACATCGTCACTGACTTTAAGGCAGACAGCAAGTGCCAAAATAATGTGACATATTATTATTGGTTGGGTATCTGGTACTAGTTGCTGTAGATATATGTATAATATCAGGGTCGTCTTACGATCCGCAGACAATTTTTTTGTCGCGTAATTATAGCTCGTTAAATTTTGATAAATGTATCTTAAAGCAAGCGAAAGGCATGTGCGACATACTTTTTAAAAGAAAAGCCTGATATGTGATTTTAAAGAAATTGAAAGGGAAGAAGTTAAGAGATTGCGTACTTAAAAGTTAAAATGAGACAATAGTATTTATTGTTATTCTATGAATACTATTTCCTAACAACCTACTAATTTCACACATTTCGACAATCTTTAATAGCAAAACAAATATTCCAACAAATTCCCCTTCTTGTTTTTATTTTTCTTCTCAAAATTATTCTATAGTAACTCAAAAAATTGGTCGCTACATAAATTTTGTTGTGTATTTAAAACAAATACCCAGCTAGACACTAATTTTTGTTGAACAGACTAAAAAAACAGTGGAATAATTTAAAAAACAAAAATAAAACGGCGAACTGACGACATCAATTTATTGTATAAAAATAAATACAGTTGAGATTTTTATATGTGTATCTTTTGCTTTGGAAATAGTTTTGCGCAAATATTTAAATGTATCTTTGTAGCATTTGGCGATTTTCACACGACCCTGGAAGCCATCATCAAGTTAAACTAACCCAAGTCAAAGTATTTTATGTTTACCTATACTTATATAGAGCGTTTTTGTAGTGCGTATTTGTAGCTGTCTGGTTTCCATCTGTTTTGTGGGATACCCGTGTTGAACTGGGTCAATAATTAAGGGGCATGTGCGTTGAGTCAATTTGGCAGGCATTGAGGTCAATAAATGTAAGTTAGGCCGCTGGCATGGCAACCCCCTTTGACCCCCTCCCCTCCAATCAAACGATAAACAATCCAATTAAAACAATTGTCAGGGGCACAAAAAGCGTAGGAAAACCCGCCCGTTGCTTTGGCATTGCGTGAGGTCTGAAACTGAAAGATACTCGTAGATACTCCATATTGATAATATGAAAGAAGTTAGACTTCAGTTTTGCTCAGTTCAGTTTAGGGTCTTTGGCAAATCGCTTTTCACCTACTGCAGTCAAAAGTGAAAGTCTAATTTTCGCAATCCCCTTGTTCCCCATTTCTCATTTTCCCCTTCGACACAAGCAATTTACTGTTCGATTTCTGCTCATTAATCTTTACTTTGGCTTACATATTTTTTATTATCTTTTTTTTTACGATAACGTTGATTGTTTTGCTCCATGTTGAGCATCTCGAATGCTTTGGATATCTCAATTTGGGTGGCTCTTGTGTCGATCGGCAGATCGATTTCTCAGTTGGCGGTTGGATTGATTTCTACGACGTGCCTGACCAATTTTAACGATCAAATTGAAACTAATTATCAATGGCCGTATCAAATTTGATTATAAACATGTTGGTTTCTGACTGAAACCAACTTCGTGCAACTTTACTGGGATAGAGTATGGAAAGAAATGCAATCTACTTAATTCCCTATAATTTTCCTTGATGTCATGAATTCAGTATATTCTATAGTTATTAGTAAAAACATTTCTTAAAGACTTAATTTTTTATTTGAGACATAATTTTGTTAAAATAATTAAATTTTAATAATTTAGTTTTGCTTTTATTTAATAGATTGTTCTACTTTATTCATATCAAAGCAAGGGTATTTTTTCTTCGCCTTAACTTTTCTTCTCTTTAATTTTTACTACCATTAAAACCTGATAAACAGTTTACACGCTACCAACACGTTTTTAATTTTTATGACATTCCGTTGGTCGATTCCTTGACAGGCGATCAGAATGTGGACAACTTAATGGAGCAAGATTTTAAATATTAACTTAAATGAAGATTAATGAGCTGGACTTGGGCTTTCTTAGCTTGTCCAATTGATTCTCAAAGTCGAGTTTCTCTTGATGAATTTGAAACTAGTTTAAGCTAATCTTAGTGAACTAATTATGATAGTAATGAATGACTTATGATTTGGACTTTTTTTTTGGAATGTTTGTTTAACTGATGAAGTTCTTGAGGGAAGTAACTTTACAGAATAGATATCAGTATACATAGAACAGATATTAATAAGAAGAGGAGGTTAAAAAAGGTGTTCAACTTTGTCTCAAAATATATTTAATCATTACTCTAGTATTATAGTAGTAACAGTTTTTTTATTATTATAAGTTTTTCTTTCATGTATGCTAGTTACTCTAGTATGTTTGGAAGTACAAGGCTGTGATACATATAGATCTATATCTTAATCAACTTCTTATGAAGGCGTTGTCCCAATATGCCGCACTTTTGGCATAAGACAGACAATGCATTTTTATGATTATGATTGTTTTCAAGTAATTATAGGCTAGGATTGTCTGTAACCCAATTCGAGCTTGGCATTTCATTCAAGTTCACAATGCAAACACGTTTTTTCAATTTTAGCCTCAGTTAGCTAGAGTACTCAATTGTTGTTATTGTTGTTGTTGTGCGTGGGTTGTTGCTGCAATGGAAAATTGTTTCGCGCCTTAAATAAGATTTACATTTGGAGTCTCGAGAGGGACTGACATTGTTTTTAGGCATTATCATTGGCAAAATGCTTATTACAGAATTTGCATATAAGTTGGCAATTAAATGGCAACAACAAGGCAATAATAAAACTAACAATAACATGACACACCTTATAGTAATGCCAGAGTCAAGAAGTTGTCAAAGCTGTCAAGGATTGGCCAACTCTAGAGTTATAGTTGGTACTACTCTGGTACTTGCGGCTAGAGTTTTGGTTTTGTTGTCAGAGTCAGAGTTAGAGTTAGAGACTTGAACTGGCCAACAAATTAACATAAATGCCCATACAAACAATTTCTAAATCCCATGACAACAACAATTTCAACTACAGCCTCGATACGTGCCTCTTGTGGCATTTGATTTCTATGCCTGCGACAAACGCGACGCGTGAGCAGTTTACAAATCATTTGAGCAACAGCACAAAATGATGAAGACGAAAACAATAATAACAACAACGCACCTAGCTGAAGATTTCAAAAAAAAAACACAGACACACACGTGCTGAGGCAGAAGAAACTATAAAAAAATTAAAATAAAAATCAAAAAGATAGAAAAAACAAAAACCACTTTAAAGGCGCAAAAGTATTTTCGAAATACATACATACATACTCCGGCGTACTTTTGAAATTAGCTGTCGCTATCTTTTCTCTATCCACGTTGCAGTCTACGTGGATACTGCGACTAATGAGCATAGCTGACTTTCAAATGCTCTCTATTTTAAGAAATTGTATGTTGTGGAAATTTTTGAATAAATGTATTTTATGGTTATCTGATGATTAAGATCAACTGTTTTATTATTATGTTCATCATCATAAAAAGATAATCATCATCAGTTATTATTGTGAGAGCTCATTTATAGTAACTCTTAAGTATTATTCTTAAATGGAGTTAAAAAAAAACCTACACAATATGGGGAATATTTGAAGAAAATTCCTGAAAATTAAGGGGCTTAAGTAACAACCACATCAATAAAAGTAACATTAAATATTATTTTAGCTGTTTGATTTTTTTTGGGTTCATCAAACCTTTACTAATTTTTCTTAATTCATTATAAACTGTCATCATATGATATTTCTCCCGCTAAGGAATTAGTCTATTAGCTTTATGAGATAGACTTAGATACAGTCCAATTTTTTCTAACTCGATCTTAGTCGAAGCCTTCATAATTCGAATTTTTTCTTTGAAATAGTGATACGAGTTAGGGAAATTGGACTGCAGTTTGTTGTTACCTACTTAATCCACTGCCATCACATAGCTAATACATCCTTCTTTTTATCCTTCTATAGGGAATGGGAAAAGCTTATGTTTCTTTTAGTTTTGTAAGGGATTTGCCTGATGCGCGCTAAGCTGTCGATCGATGCGTGTCGGCAGTTTAGATTCATATCATCTGGCTAACTCCGCAAGGCGACGTCAATTGTGAATCTATATTTAGGTGTCGAGCGATGAATATGACTGCATATTGTCCATAAGCCATGGCCGAATGGCAGATATTAAAACGCTGATTAAGTTGATGCACGCCGCGGCGAGTTGGAAATTTTCATATGGTATTTAATAAAGATTGTTTGTTGCAATGTTTTCACTTTGTCTGTGATTTATGCCGACCGAGAGGCCGGGCCTCATATTTATAGTATGTTATATGAAGTGTTGGGTGTGGGTGCAGTCCAGAGAATTTCTTAATGGTCAGTTCGAACAGGCGAACATTACGTGACCAACAAACAACAGCAACAACAACAACAGCAACAACAACAACAACAGCCCAGTCAGCTAGTTAAAAAGTCAGCTCCACTCTTGAGATATTTGCGAAAGTTGAAAGAGTAGAAAAAAAAAACAAAAATAAAAACGAAAGTGCCAAGTGGAAACTGTGAAACGACCAAAGCTCCTGCCTTTGCATTTTCTTTAGCTTCACTCCCCTTTGCCCAGCCTGTTGCATCATCTGTCTATCTCTATCTCTGTATGTCTGTCTCTCTCGATCTCTCTGTCTGTCTGTCTCTGTCGATTTGAACATGTGCAGAGCTCATATTTCGCGTGGTCTGTCTGGTCCAGTCAACTGGCTGTAAATACCAAATATAATTGTTTAACTGTCCATAAAAATGAAGAAATAAAAGACCCTTTTGTATGACTCCATTGCGTCCATTGAACTCGACGTCTCGAAAACTCCCCGAGCTCAAAGAGAGATCTTTCAGTTTTCAGTTTACAGTTTTTCAGTTTGCAAGACAAATAATTTCACACCAATATGTTGGCAATTGCTCGATTGATCGCGTAACAGGTCTCTCCCTCTCTCTCTCTCTCTCTTTCAGTCTCAGTCTCAGTCTTAGTGTCTTCTTCAATCTATTGATTGAATGTCCGTCCGTCTGTCTGTTTGTCTGACTGACTAACTGTCCCATCCATCAAACGCACTGACAGTTCAAGCAGGTGTCGAACAACTTCATCTTTATTTTTGGGGGCGTAAATTATGAGATTGGTTTTACGATTCGAAAAAGACATAGGAAGGGGCTTTGTCTTGCTGCTTTTGGATAGAAATAATATCAATGTGAAGGCATACCTTTTCGTACACATAATAATCAATATTTTTTGGGCTTAAAATCAACAAAAAAAAAATATGGTTTAGGTTGCTAAAAACTAAAAAGTTATGTCAGGTTTGAGGTTTGAAAAGTCAAGATGCTACAAACTTAGGAAAGAAATTTTAATATAGAATTTAAAAGACATAGATACATATTTCTGGAGTGAGTTTATCTCAGGGAATGAAAAGCAAACATTAGAATCGGAGTGGGAATCCTTAGTGTAATGAAAATTCTCCAATCTCGAAATATCTAAAGGCAAATATAAATATTTAATGACATGTAAACTAAAAGTATAGTCTGGTATAAAGATAATTTCCAAATAAGTTTTATTTTCAACTCCCAATGTTGCCCATTTTAAGTGAGTCATTGCAGTTTGATAAGGTGCAATTTAATAACTTTCTTCATTGAGTAGCGCTGAGTCTGATTAGGCCACATTAACTCGAGCCCGTCCATCACCTTTTGGCCATTTGCACTGCGGCGACCGCAACAAAAGGAAAATAAAAACAAATCAAAGAAAATGCAATGGGAAAACTTGATTTATGTTATGTTTAGCTGGCACTGGGATGAAAATTGCATGTCAACGGAAATGGCTTAATCATTTTCACATTTCCATGCGTAGTTTTCATCAGGCCTCTGTGTGTAATCATATCGCCTTGTGAAAATGCGTATTTCCTTTTTGACTTCGATGACTAATAAACTAATAAACTGACAACTCTCTTTCTATCTTTCTATTTGCAGGTAAGTTGTTCCCCCTTACGAAAAAGGAAATCGTTGCGTAAGTCAATAAAAACTATAAAAAACAAAGTCAGATTTTTATTTGCTTAGGACTTGAGACTTTGGGGTTACATAAGTCCGACAGTTCCTGTGAGGAAGTGCCTAGATATGAGTATATGTATGTATCTTCTACCTGTATACTACATACACATATCCATTAGCATAGGAGTCCTAAAAAGTCGAGTTGACTTCGTCTGTGGACTGTGGCTCGTAAATTATCGCATTATTCATTTGCAACATGTTGCATTGCCATCAAATGAATGCCTCATTTGTGCAGGCGGCTGCGTTGATTGCGAATATATATGAAAATACACGAAAAGCACTTACATATCCATGAATCCATGAGATACACAACAAGTACTGTGTTGTCCCCCTCCCACGTAGCTGACCCCTTGTCGCGCCTAACGATCTTTGAACCTAAGACGGTCAGACGGCCAGACATTCAGACGATCTGTCTGTCTGCCTCTTTGTTGTTGTTATTATTATTGATTGTTGTTGTAGCTGTTGTTGTTGTTGTTGTTGTACAACATAAGCACGCATCGTTGTTGCTTGTATCTTTTAGTTTGTTTTGCTATCTGGCGAATACATTTTCGTGCCCAACTCATTTGTTAATCACCTGGGTAATCAGTGTTGTTTTCTTTTGTTGCTGTTGCAACTTGGTCTATCTTGTTGCATTTAACCTTGCGCTCTTTGCAACCTGCTGCCTGTTGCAAGTGAAAGTGACTAGTGAATTGTGCCCCCGGTCAACGCGTGGGCTGTTACCGCTGATCACTCAGCTCAAGCTACTGTCCAAATGACTGATCAATCAATTGGCAATTCATCCATCAGCAGTTGGAACGCACACAAAGCCAGCTGTTTGGAGAGGACTCTACTTTTAGAGGACTTTCTCAAATCCAGCCTATAGGTTTTTAAAGTTCCTGATTCCCTTTTCCAACAGAAAACTCGACACTTTTAACAATATCTAGCGCACGTTCTTAACTAGGACTGAAAAATGGCTTTAGTTACAAGTTATCTAAATTTAATTAACTGTAAGATACCCTGTAATAATATTATACTTATGTTTTGGGTTCTTATCACAGTTCCGGAATTGAATGAATTAGAACTTATAGTTCCTATACCTTGTGCTGGTTGATCGTCTGAAAGATACCCTCTTATCTTTAAATTTTATAAAGTTTCTTTACAAATTTGTACACGTTTTTTGTCTCTCTAGAGACTGGAAATATTTTCGCAATCAGGAATCGCAAGAGGAAGGATATCTACTTCCTTTATCTTCAAGCTTTTAAATCATTTTAATGCTGTTCTTTTTATCATTTATATATTTTTTTAAAATAATTTTTAGTAATATCAGCTAATTTGATTTGTTGCAGGGTACGTAAAGTGAATGCTTGTTTAATTTAATGAATTATGCTCTTAATAATTTCTAAACCCTCAAATTTTTTATTTAATTTTTTTAAAATAAATTAACATATATCAGTTAATTTGTTTTTATTTATTACTATTATTGTTCTTAATATAATTGTTGTCCTTACATTTTTTTTTCTGTCTGTTACCTAAACTATCACAACTTTATGCTACCCAATTTGAAATAATTGCAGGGTATACATAATGCGAAGCGTCTGTACATTTTGCGTCCGCCCTTTTGGCCTGGCCATTGCATAGTGCAGCCAGGCAATTTATAACACAAATTAAATGCATGAAAATTATGATGAATGCGAAGTAAAATTTATGCTGATGACAGACACAGACAGACTTGGCCCAAACAGAGTTCCGCCCGCTGTTGTTGTTGAATCTGTTGCTGCTCCTTTTGGCAGCGCCAATCAAGGCCCAGACGATGCTGGTGATGATCAGGCAGTTGGAGTTGGAGGCAGTGAAGAGAGGGGGCAAAACTTTGTTGTTGTTGATGTTGCTGAAAATCTCATGGGCGTCTCAGAGCATTGGTATGCCATTGAGCGTGTGCTGCAGCTGCGACTTCACGTTTTGCCATGCAACATGCAACATGCCACATGCCACATGCCACATGGGTTTTGCAATTGTGATTGTGACTGCAAACTGCGTCTGAATCTGCGACTACTCCTTAAGCCTGCCTCTAGCCGAAAGTTGTTGCGTATTTAAATGGAAATTGCAAGTTTTTCGCGTTGGCTGCGACTTCGACTTTGACTTGAGACTCGGATTCGGGCTCGTTTTTTTTTTATAAGTTTGTCTTGTCGGCGCTTTTGTTTCACTTTCGTTTGGCGAGGTTGCTTGATTGCAGGTTTTTATAACCGCATTTATCACTCTGCTGCTGCCACACATTCAAGCCATAAGATGCTGCCACAAAATCACAACAACAACAACAACAACAGCAACAGCAGCAGAGAGTAAGAGTTTCAGTTTCATTTAATTGCCGCTGGCTTGCTTACCAGACTCTGTTGGCCAACAACAACAACAACAACAGCATCAAGGGTGTCTGGGCCAAGTTGCAGATCCGGAGTCCATTTTCTGCCCGTCACTTCATTTGCTACACTTTGTTGTCAGCTGTTTTGCCACGCCCACCAGAGGGCGCCAATTTGTATTGAATTGTTGTTGCTTTTATATTTTATCCTCGTCTGCTTCATCATATTTTTACTGCGATTTATGTCAAGTTATGAAATGTTTTACACGTTTCTCGTATGAAATATAAAAAATTTCCTGTTTTTCTTTATTTTGCCAATGGTTACGCACTTTGTGGTCGGTCTCTTGGTCAGTATTAATTATTATGGTCTTAAGCTTTTATTTTCATATCTTTTTCATTTTCTTTTTCCTTTTAGTGTTGTTTTTTTCTCTCTCTCATTTTTATGCCCCCAAAGCCAACGAACCTGTTGCAATGCGTTCCACAGTGCACAAAATATGCGAATTATTCCAATCTGTGGGGCGGGAGATTTCTGAATTTCTTATGCGCTTTTGCAGTTGGCTTTCAGTTTCGAATAGGGTCTCGCCAGTTTGCTAGGAAGTGGCTAGTGAGAAGAGTTTGTGAATGGTAAGTTGATTAGAAACTTGTTTAAAGTGTAGATACATAACAATTATACTAAATTAGATTTTGTGTAAGTTTAGTTAATTAACTAAGGAATTTTTATACTCATTGGGGCTAAAGTGTATCTAAATTTTCTAATATTAATATTGATCAGAAAAACCTGTCTACCAAAGCCTTAAGTCTTTCGTATTAACTTCTGAATCTGTAACCTTTCTACCTTTCTACAACAGCCTAAAGTCTACTTTATATAATTATTAATCATACTCATTCCTTAGTAATTTATTTTAACTATTATTTAGCTTAGCTTCCAACGAATGCCATATGAATTTCTTCTCTAATAATTGGCACACTGCTGCTTTCATTCATTTAATATCCATTAAGCCAATTCCCCGCATAATACAAATTACTTAACAAAACGAACTTTATTCCTAGTTTGGCTTACGCCGCCCCCCAAAATAATACAATACACATTCCACATGCCACACCACAGAGAAATATGCCACAAATTTCAAGTGCGACGCAACTAAATCGAATGCGACTTCTTAGACTCACGAATACAACAAATGAATATGATTATCTTTACGTCCAGTCGAACATCATAATGATGTTGCTGTGTGGTATTCGTTATTTAGCATCCACAACATGCGTACCACAAGCAGTGCCAGTTTGAATGTTAACCGTACCAGTTTGCCTCTTAACAGTGCCAGTTTGAGCATTAACAGTGCCATTTTGAGCATAACAACAGACAATTCGTCTGTTTAGGTGGCTGCACCTGAACTTTTCAAACTGTTACAATCAGTTCGCGCTCAACTCGCACAGAGAACGCACCTGCGACGCGTTTGCAACGGTTGCAAATGATATCCAACTAAAAATGCACTAAACACCTTACAATAATCGCAAACCAACGAACTGTAAATAATAACTACTAAGAAATTTAATTTGCAAAGTGTAGAAATTATAATTTACGAAATTCCAACATTGCTCAAGTTCCAATGCATTGAGCTTGAAAATTGTTTGATCGATTTGGATACGAATCGAAGGAACTCTGCTTGTTAAGGCATTCGGAACCAAAACAACAAATTGCCATAGTGAAGTGTGGCATTAATCTAGACAACGACAAACTAATGTCCAGTGACGCAGGACAAAAAAAATAGCAACACGAGCCAAGAAATAAATTCAAAAATAAATATTCTGCAAAAAAGTGGAAAACGAGAAAACAACAAAAGAAACAGCTGCACTATATTAAACAATCAACCCCATAAAAGTGACCACAAGTGAAACAAGAAACATATTGCACCTTGTTATAATTAATTATTCGTGTTTTTTTTAACTCATTTTTTGAGCTGTCGACTATTTGCCTTTATATAGCCAGACTATATAGAACTGTACAATAAGAAACAGCCAATTCTATACTCTCTCCCTATAAAAGAAACTTTATTATTTGACTCTTTCCTCTGCGCTGGAAATCGCTTCGTTTTTTTACAACGAAGTTGGAACATTTACCAAGCGAACAAAACTTTTGTTTTTGTTTCTTTCGGAATTGTGTTCAATTTATTTTCATTAAGTGAGAAAGTTAACAAATTTCCTTTTAATTGAAACAATTGCTCTAAACTCGAAAGTAAATAGACTGGGCAGCATCATAAAATACGAACTGCGAGCTGCATTCTAAGTAGAGCAAAGCCATAACCGCACTGTGAAAAAAAGATAGAAAGATACAGATACAAAGATACCTGACTCTGTATCTTAACCCAACCCTCTACCAAAACGGCAGTCGTAAATGCAGTTTGAGGAACTGCAGCATAATTAGCATTGTGTGCGAGTGCAGCTGTGTGTGTGTCGGTGTCTAAAACGCTCGAAGCAACTGAAAGAATAACAACGGCAACAACAACAGCAGCAGAATGTATCTCATACAGGTGAGACAAGCGCTACAACAACAATTACAGATATAACTACTTGTACAGTGGATCGCATAGATCACAACAACACGCAGCAATATCTAATTGAGTGTTTGCTTTTACTTATCACATGCTTTGGACAACAACAACAAAGACAACAACAACAACAGAAATAGCTGCACTTGATGCTTGAAATAATCTGCATGCAAAGTGGGGCATATAAGCTGTGATAAGTGGTTTGTTACGCTAAAGTGTCTTATTGATAACAACGGGAATTTATTTTGTAATTGTTAAACATAGCTCGTATTCGATTTTTTATTAATTGTAGGGTATATATTTGTATGGAATAATACAGAAATTCTGCAAATCTTTTCTAAATTTATATATTTAACTTTGTCTAGTTTTTCTAACAAATTTATTTAAAAAAAATGCCAGGGTATCTAAGCTGTGCTTATTTCTTCTGAATCTTCTCTACTTGTTAATTGCTTTGCTGACTGATTTCTTGTGTTTAACCCTCCACTGCCCCGCCATTTGTTGTGCGTGCTGCAATTTCCACTTTTCTCCGCTCCTCAAGCATAAGTAATTTGTTTAATTTGTAGCTAATTTATCTTTCCAGTTGGCCGGGGGCGACTTTTGATTGTTTGTTGTTTGTTGTTGGTTGATATATGAGGGTTGACTGAATCGGATCAGTTGGCTTATTAGTATGGCTAGTGAACTTTGAACTTGAAGAAAAACCAAAAACAATTTAAATGCAAGAACTTCAAATTAAAGTTGATATTCGATCTTTAGTTTGATTTGACCTTCCACTCGATTCATCTAGTCTTCATTGACTTGATTAATAGTTTGCTCCAAGCAATCCACGATTTTAACAACAAACTTTTACATAGCTTTAAAAACTGTAAAATATTTTTTCTAAATAATGTCCAACCAAGAATCGAGCGAGGATAAAGCAAAACGGCTGCTCGATGTCATCTATGACATGTCGGAGGTGGTCAATGCAGGTCTCAATCCGGAGGCAATCAAAATATGTGTGGAATTGCTGGAGGCTGGCGTCAAGCCACGGCCATTGGCCAAGATCATCAAGACACTTAAGAAAGATGCCAAAATTCAGAAGCTAAACAGCAAAAATTAAATCGTTTTTCACACTTTTGTTTTGTGGTTGAAAATTTATTAAACAAGTTATTGGAAAATTTTGGGCTTTTTTTTCTCTAAAATATGTCGGTAATTTTAGATGTAAATACGAACTTCATGCTTGTGGCCAGCTGATTGATCAATCATTCTTGTTGTCGACGGGAAATATGTTTTCACCAGTTTGATGTTTGGTCATGTAGATAATGCCGGCCACAATAATGACAAATTGCAGCATTTTGGCCTGATAAAAGGTCTAAAAAGCAGAGATAGTGTTACTTAGAATTTCCATTTTAGTTAAGAAGGAATGCTCACCTGTCTTATATAAACGGGCAGCGGTACATGTGCCCTGTGCGAATGATAATCAAAGCCACGATATAGCCAATATCCTGGCCAGGCACCCAAACTGGCCAGCAAAAATGGTGATGCCGAATTCATGACATTCTCAAATTCCGGCGTGCGTACAACCAATTGAATATCTTCACCCAAATTTGGTAATTTCCTTGGCTTCTTCTGATCTTCGTCCTTGTCGCTGCGATCGAGTTGACCCGCAGTCCATCTCTTGACGCTTTCAATGAAGTCCGTTACACCCATTATATGAATAATTTGTAGTACCTGAAAATTTAGCTATAAAATGTTTTGATTGTTGTTTCAACAGTTGTGAAATTTTGTCTTGTGACACACACACACACACTTATTTAAGGATCAGAGCCTGCTTTGCTGCTAATCATCATCATCCGTTGACTCCTGATTTGAATTGTAGTTGACTTCATGGATTTCATATGCGCTATTTGAAGGACGTGGCACATTGGCCATAAAGAAACCGACGGTCAATATGGCCAGCTGCATTAACTTGGCATGCTGAAAGGTCTGAGGGGAAGAAGAATATATAGAGAAGGGTTTAGAAGTTATAGATATAAAATAAAATTAATATAAATTACTCTCTGGATGTATAAGCCAATGCGTTCGGTGCGTCGTCTCGTCTGCCATTGATAGCCACGCCAAAGCCAATAACTTGGCCAGGTGACAAAGCCAAGCGCCAAATAGGGCAATAGATTCTCCAATTTTTGCGATAAACCCTGCGGTGCATTGCGATCGATGAAATTGAGCAATTCGACATGATAGTCAATCGATGGTCCTGTTTCGCCAATATACATGGCATTATTGCCGGGCAATTGTACGGGCATTGCCAACATGGGACCCGTATCCGTTGGTGGATCCGATGTGGTCACATTATATCTGGTTGAGGCTGAGGATGAGGAGGATGTGGCATTGTTATCACTCTGATTATTGTCTTCATCTTCCGTTGCCTGCCTCTGTTGCTGCTGTTGCATCAAATCCAACATCTCCTGCGGATTTAGCTCCTCATTTTCCTCAACTGTCGCCGTGTTTCGACTGAACAATGTGTTGAATGTTTTCCGCAATGTGTCCATTATCTAAAATCAAAAATCCAACTCAATTTATGTGTATGTGTATTGCTGACCGAAATATCGAATAAAAATTAAAGCTGTGACTTAAATGATGGCAAATGCTTAGAGTTTTTTATTTTTCTTACTTTGGTTCATTTCTGTTTCTGTTGTGCAATACAAAAGAACTTTCGAAACGCATTAAAAGTTCAAAGACTTGTGGACGTCTACATAAATTATAGGGTATTATCAGCCCACTCTTTTGTCACGGCTTAAATGCATTTTCAACTTTTTTTTCATCTCTCTGTCTCTCTCTCTCTCTCGTCTCGGTTTAAGCCCAATGCGGGCTTTTAAGCGCCCTCATCAGTCTTTTAGGCCTTTTTTTTTGGTGTCTTTGAGCTACTGTAACAATAACAATAACAATAACAACAGTGAGCTCAATTAGCATGGTTTACTGTGGGTGTGTTACCAACTTGCAACTTGCAACTTGCAACTTGCTGGTTGCACCACTAAGTGGGTCAGTTTTCGCAGTTCGCTGCCGCTCTATGCAATTATAAAGCGCATACCAAAGTCTACGCGAGTCTTGGCCACAATCGAAGCTTGGCTCAAACGGAAGACC
This sequence comes from Drosophila rellima, assembly GCA_035043635.1. Classification (NCBI taxonomy): domain Eukaryota; kingdom Metazoa; phylum Arthropoda; class Insecta; order Diptera; family Drosophilidae; genus Drosophila; species Drosophila rellima. The sequence continues at coordinate 654,162 of JAWNMV010000146.1, read as the reverse complement.
AAAGTAACATAGCTGCTAGCTAGCTAGCTAGCTGGTCCATTGTCTTGTAACTTGGCTAACGGCCTGAGCAGGTGTCTCATTGTTTGTCTGTGTGTGTGTGTGTGTGTGTGTGTGTGTGTGTGTTTGAGTTTCGGTGTCGAAAATGTGGCTTACCTTCAAGCAGAGAACCCGCAACGTTACGGTGTCTAATGGTCAGGAAGCTGTTGCCGTTGTTTTGCCTTTTGTCTAAACTAGTTTTCCATTTTGGTTAGAACTCTCTTGATGATCAATGCATTTAATCAAACACACTGTACAAAATACCTCAATAGCTAAGAATGCCAAAAACAATTTAACGGTAGTTAGACTGTACATTTCTCACATCTCATCAGTTTTGGTGAAAATTTCCACAAAGAAATGTCCGTCAATAGAAGTTAATTGAATGAAAACTAAAAAGCGATTGTGTAGAATGGTTCTTTATTCTAATTAGCAGTTGGTATACCCTGTAAATTGCTTTTATATAGAAAAAATATAACATAAAAGACTGCATGAGTTTTCTTTTTAGACTAAATATATATTCTTATTCTACCTTTCGCTCGACGTCTTTTTAATTCAGTTAATCTCAAAAGATATTAAAATTCTTCACAGCAAACAATTTAAAAAATAAATGAATTTTCTTAAAGGGTATCTTCTAGTTAATTTTAACCCACTTTTTATTAACATGCTAATACATTTTCCATGCAAATTTTGGTGTTCACTTCAGCGGTTAATCTATGCAACCTATTTTGATGATTTATGAACCATTTTGAGGCTATTGTGTTAAACTTTTGCAAGCTAACAAAATCGAAATGTGTAAAGAAATTCATGTTATATGATTTGGCAACAGCTAACAGTTTTTATCTATGATATACCTATCAACTTTTGAGCTAGCTTTTCTATTTGACATATCCAATTATTTGGATATTGAGCTCTAATCTAATCAAATCGAATTGTCTGTTCCCAGGCTTTCTTTTCATAACCATATTCAGATACGACAATTGCTGCTACATTTTCAAGGTTTATTTTGCAAATCTTTTGTGATCGCACTATCCCACACATTCCTTATACGTCTTGGCCGTTTTCGGCCTACACGAAACTCATTCTGGCCCTTTAACTGTTAGGCCAAGAAATAAACACAATTAACCCCATTTTCAATTGTGAGTTTGCAAAAATCGGAACGCGACAGGCATTTTGAAAGTCTTGCGATTGCTGTCAAAATACAACTTGAACATAAATCAAATCAATACGAGAGCAATTTCTTCGGCTCTTTGGGTATTTGGCCAACTCCAACGCCAACGCCTGACAACATTTTGTGGGCCACCTGCAATTAGACGTGGGCAGGCAAAACGCAGCTGGAAACTTGTCGTCCCATCAAATTGCAATAGTTTTTTTTGGCTCGGTCAATGGCAAAAACTCAACGACAATTTGGTTAACTTGTTAACTGATTGGGCAGTTATTAGTTAATTGTATAATCGATTGACTGCAACACAAAAATAACTTTTATTGTTGCTATTTTTTATTGTTATTGTTATTACAATTGTTGTGAAAGGCATAGACAGAGATGACACTTCAAGTGTCAAGTGCCTTGCCTCTTATTGGAATGCGAAATTCATTGGAACACCGTAGAAGGCAATAGGTTTTGTTTTGTTGGCCATTGCTCAATTATTATTATAGCCAAGTTGTTATTGGTTTTGGTCATCAAAAATGTCTGTAGGACGTGAATCATCCAACAAATTTCTAAGGAATAATCATGTTGTAAGCTTATTGTTGGGTTTGGCATGATGTTTAAGTTCTGAAATTACTTTTTAAGTCATGCATAGTAAATGTGAAAAGTTGGCAGTTGAATGTGGCTTGTAACTGTTAATAACAGCGCTTCTTTTATGAGTTAACAGTGGGTTAACATAGCAGGGCAGACTGCTTTGAATATTACTTTTAAATAAATACATGCAAATACTTAAAGCATAAAAATATATATTACATTAACATTTTATTAAAAATATAGTAAAATACATTTTGAAATATTTCTAATTAGTCAAAACTATTTAATTTGATTTCTGTGTTATATAAAGAAATTATTATTGAATTTTTTGTTTTTGTTTTTTTGTAAATAGAAGCAATAATTTGAATTCTTCCATTCTGTAAATAGTCATCTACGTATAACTATTCCCCTGTTACTAACAGCACATTAGTTCAGCATTAACAGTGACTTAACATAGCTCACAATTACAAGTGTTTTTTGCTCTGAATTGATGGCTTCTTTATGTATTTAAATTTTTCTCTTATGCATCTGCAGACTGACTTTATCTTTTTGATCTTTCAAACACATTCCTGACTTTGGCTACCGGCCTTACCGAATCCCCAACCCTAATCTTTAAAATATAAAAAAAAACTTGCACAATCCTTTTAGTTCTATATACTTTGTTGTCGGCCTCATCATTCTCATTCAGTGTGCTGCACATATAACAGATTTACCATTTACCAAGAACCGAAATGCCACATCATGCGAGTCGGGTGAATGCTAATCTCAGCTAACCCATCTCGCCCGCATACCAAACCGGAGCATATTACTCAATTTTGAGACAATAACATTGCTCAGATTTCGACGGCAAAAATAAAAATAAATAAGTGAAGATGCCACACCAAAACTATAAACAATACAAAAACAAAAGGGAATAAGGCGAAGCAGTGACACATTGACAAATGATCTCTGGTCACAAACGTCGGACGATAAGGTCCAATTCCAATTTGAGTCGGGCATTTGGGGGTCTTATGAATGCCATACATCAAATGGGCATCGGTTGACAGTTTTTATTTTTTATTTTTGCCGCAACTGCGACATAAATTCTAAAGTAAATACAAACTATATAGAATAATGATCACAATTGATTAGTTCGATTGTCAATTGGGCCTTGATTGAATCCGTTATGTGCTGGGTCATCAACTTCCCAGAGAGCGATGAAATGTGAGTCGTGGCATCTCTAACATTGTTATTGATATTCAATTTGCTCCATATTTACACTCGAATGATCCACAACTCGTTCGATCTTTTGCATTTCACTGAGCTCATGTATCGTCTGTGGTTTGGTTTTGGTTTTGGTTTGGGTCGAGTTCAGTACAATGTTTATAGTGTTACCAATGCTACCAAGCAATGCGATCCTAAAGCTGACCATTCCCAAGTAATTAACTCGTATAACGTACAAGCATTCGTTTCAGGCTAGAGGATTAGGAATTTTCATTTGTTTGGTCTGGGTGAGGCATTAAATTCCTTGGGCGTGGTTACAATATAAAAAAAATAATGTATCATTTTAATTACCTTTAAGTCCTTTATGTCGAAGCACACGCAATTAAAGTTCAAACTCCAAAAGAATCGAATGTCTTTTTGAACCCCTTTGGAGCACATTTTATGAGCTGACAACAAAACACACCTTAAGACAAGTTGACTACCTGACTCCACGACAGGATTCTGTAATTCCTTGAGATGCATAAAGAAGAAAAAAAAAGAAAACCAAGAAGATCTTTTTACAACATTCTCTCTGGCTACCTGTTGGAGATCTTTACGAGCTGAATTCTTCTTCTCGCTTTTGGGCATTACATGGCTAAATGCATTTCTTTTGTCTGCATTTTGTATGATTTATCTTTGACATTCACATTTCATGCCTTATCAATATAGTTAAACCTTTTTAACGGTTTGATTTGAATATATTTAAAATTCAAGAAGCAGGGGCATCAAGTTCATTGCCATTAAGGGGCGTGGCTCAAGTGCAACGACTCGTAACGCGCCCCTCTGACAGTTTTTAAGGCGTTCCTCAAACAAATTTCAATTAGGCAAATGTTGCTTAGATTAATACTCGGCTTTTTCTATTATTATGCCTATTTATATTATTATAATTTAGTGTAACTTAAGAATCGTTTCAATAGGCGGAACTTTGTGACGCACGTAGCCAATGTAATTCGATAAGTTGTCGATTCGGAAACTAGTTTCATGATAAACTTGGCATGACTAAGGCCAAAACCGAGCGACAGTTAGACATGAAATCAGTCAAGGCAAGGCCTCAATAATATGGAACTCTATCTATTATTTATATACACTTAATTGATGCCAATGCTCAATAAACATAAATCTAATCGATAGTGCTAAGTAACTAACTAATTTCAGTTAAGCCAATAAAAAAAACATTTCTTTGAAAACATTTGATGACCTTCGAATTGTGTACAGAGAAAAGACGTTAATATCGTTTTTGTTGATTTTCGCTGTGCTTCGTAGAGTAATTTTTTTTATTATAGACTTTGCAACACTTTAGAGGGAAAATTAAAAGAGTTTGGCTTTATGTTCTTTGTGAACTTAGAATGTTTCTGAAGATATTTTGATAAAACTTTATTTAGAGTCAGCTAACAAATCTCTAGAAATCAAAAAATATTTTCTTTAAAATAATCTAAAATGGATTTTATTTTAAGTGTATTTCAACTTCGTTACAGCTAAAAATTTCTCGGTTTTTTCTTGTTTTTCGGGTGCCTAATGACCATAATCGTTTCGTTTGGACCTCAACATGTCCATCTACCTCTTTCAATCGTTGTTATTATTATTGTTAGTTTTTTTTGCTGCATTATGAAGCAAAATTTTCATGCCACAACATAATTGCCGCACGTGTGTCCAAAAAAAAAAAAAAAAAAAAAAAAAAACACTCTGATGTGGGTTCCCATTTAGCGTATGCAACATGTTTATTGGATACTTTTGAGGCTGACATTGATGAAATGACTTTTTATTGGCATATATGTTGACTTATGTTTCGTTTCGTATTGTGTAATTATTGAAAGGCTTTTAGAGTAGACAGCTTTTCGAATGGCATTGCAAATGGAGTTGAAACATGGAAAGATGTGGTAACAATCAAGGGAAAAGTATCAGCTAATCGATTGGCAATTAATCGCTTATCAATTCTAATTGAATACTTATTCTCAAAGTACTTCCTGATAAGCAAACACATTTCCTTCAATTGAACTCAATTCGTAATCATCTAAATAGTTTTCTTTTTTCTTTTTTGGAATATTTTCACGTCGATTCAATCCAATTTTTGTGCTCATAATGAAATTTATTACGTGATGCTGTTGCAAGCAACAAAAGCCTGTACAAATCTCATAAAAAAGCAGAAGGAAAAAAAGCAAGTAAAGTACATAATGGAAAAATACAGCAAGAAAATTATTGTGGTACAGTGAGGACTGTGTAAAGCGTAAAGTAAAATCAACGTTATCAGAAATTAATTTGCGAGTTTTCTTACATTTCTGCAACTATACACAACTCTTGCTTGGGTTCACTATAGCCTGTGCTCACTGTGCTTGCAATGAAATGTTTTTACAGCATTTTTAATTCCGATTTTCTTGCTTCATACGCAGTCCATACGACAGAGTTGTTGTTTTTATTGCATTTTCCACGCCACACCATAAAAATTTATGATAAATACAATTTTGTGTTTTTTTTTTCTTTCAATTTCCACACAAAATAAACAGAGTAAAGAGAAAACAATTTTCTGATTTTTTTTTAGAGTGCGTAACAACAATTTTCGAATCCAATTAGTTTCATTAACAATTAGGAAAATGGAAGGGGCAACAACTGCATTTTGATTAACGCCATTTACTTAATTGAAGCCCCTTAGGTGGAAAGAAGGGGGACAAGTTCAGACAATGAATTGACTTTTTGTTTTTTAAATGATATTAGCTAATTTTATTGTTTTATTGCGATGACACTTTAAGTGGGTGTAGGTTGGCCTAAAGCTGAAATCGATAGTGCGTAAGTAGAGTAGAGACTGGGGGCAGAGAAGGGGTAATATAGGGGCATATAAAGAAGAATGTCAAGAGGCCACAATAATTGCAGCTAATGCGACGCGAGGGTCGAACCTTGGGCCATAAACGCCGCCGACAACAGTTCTAAAAGCACAGCCCAAAAAATGTAGAACACCTGTCAGTGAATAGACTAACAAACTGACAGACGGATTGAGTGAGTGAGAGTGAACAGAAGAGAGAAGAGGAAGCAGGGGGGAATTTGACACAATTTGCACACGTGTCCAAATTATGTTCACAGTTTGTTGGCCAGAACAGCCTGACGAACTGTAGAGATTGAAAGATTGAACTCTATGCCACTGATCATCTATCATATATGGCTTATAGTCCATACCATAATTATATGTAATGCTCTGCGGCTTTTCAATTAACCCATGGTAATGACTTGGCCCGCAGCTGCGCTTTGTTGTTAGCCGGAAATGCAAAGCGTTCGCTTCCGGCTAACTTGCAACTTGCCACTTGCCCCAAAGGATGCAAGCCATGACCATGGCTTGATATTAACTTTTATGCTTGATGGCAGTTCTAAACGGTTTTGTAGCTTTGTTAACTGAATGAAGCACATGCAAATTGTATGCTTCCTTTGGCGGCTTTCATTTGCTTTTTCCAAGTTAATTTGTTTTACCGACATCACCTGCCACATGCCACATGCCACTTGGCCTTGCCACGTTCAATCAACAAATAGACAAAATAATGTTGGCAATAATAAACCAATTCAAATATATATCGAGATTTATCAACCGACGAGTGTGTGAATGATATTATGAATCATTCAAAAGACATTTTATATGCACTATTTTGACTGCCAACAATTCACAGGTGTATATATTCATTTCTAAATGGACCGGCATTAACTAGAACTATATCATATATATAATTTTTGCGCACATTATTTCAAATTTTGCTCATCTTAAGTTCATTCCGCCTGCCTGCCAAGACCGCTGTCAGAAAATTAAACAAAATTTAAATGGGAAAATAGAAAAAGTAAAATATCTTAACGAAAGCTAAAAATTTGAGAAAATAAACATAAGCGCAAAATGAAAAATGAACAACTAAACTAAACAGTGAAAAATTATTGAGAGACTGCAAATAAACGTGATTTATTACAAACTTACTTGATCATCTTGCTGAAGAATTGAGAGCTTATATAATACACAGTAATTTAATTACAACCTTGATTTTAAGTTTACTGCTTTTAAAATATTTATAATAAATATTCTGAAAATTTCATAATGATCGGCTGATAAATATATAAATTGTTTCATTTAAAATTAGTTATTCAACTATTAAGCATCATTACTAAGTAATTTGGTAGTTTCATATTAATTAATGATTCTGAAAATTAATATTCCCATCTTCTACAATTTTCCATATTTTCTTCTTTTATCTCTCTTGCCACACATCTCGGAAATTCATTTTCAAAAATACGAGTATATTCACATGCCAAAATAAGCTACGTAATTTGGTTTTGTGCAAATCTAAACACGAGCATGTGAATTTTTTAGGCCATGGCAAATACTACGACTAGTACAATAACTCGTAGATGAAATTACGGAAATTACTATAGAGTCTCTGAAAGATCGACACACGTTTCGTTCCCACAATCTAAACAATTTGCGTGCATAGCATTAAAGGCAAAAATCGTTAAATAAATTTGTTTGTTATTTTAATTTTTTCTCTTTTTTATTATATAATTTTTGGGTATAACAATTGGCTTAAGTAGAAGTCTGAGTAAATCCGGTAAAACGCCCATTTAACATTGAAGTTCTGAAGCGCTTCGAACGCTGGGTCAAGGTCTCTTCAGAGTCACAACGTGTTAATGGCTTGTTAAACTGTCAGAAAAACAGCGAGAAAAGAAATAAAAATATAAATATAGAAAACAATACCTAAAAAGCGTGCAAAAAATGCATTGTTACAGAAAATGTTCCGCTTTATGAGCTTTAACAGAGTACAGCGAGATGTTTATATAAGATGATAAGAAATACCGCTTTATTTTGTGTATACACACGTTGAATTTATACCCTGTAGCAATTGAAATGCTTAGAGGGGTTAATATAAACTTTTGAAAGAGATTAAAGTAAGATATAACAATTAATTCTTCTTTCTATGAACTGATCAAATTAACGATCTATTTAACTTAGTAATATGGATCGATGTTAAAAAATCAACAAAAATAAATTGAATTGTCGCCTTATCGCCATATAATAATGATATATCGAGCTTATTTAAAATATTAATGTTAAGTTGCTAGGTTAAAAATCAGACTTGAAACTGACATAACTTTTTCAAATTCCAAAAATATTCTAACTATGGTTTGGCTTTTAATTCATGCTGCATTCAAATTAAATTCATTTCATGCTTTTTTCATAACGATCTTCAAGTCTAATTAGAGGGTATCTTTTGAGTGAACTTTACTTGTTTCCATCGGCAAATTCACATATTCATTTCCTTAGGGTGCTGCCTGTTCTTTGTGTTTGCCTTCGACGTGTTTGTTCAGCTTCCCTATGGGACCCTAGGGGGCATTCTGAAGTCCATAAAAATTACACGGTTTGATGTTTTAATTGCGCAAAATGTAAACGCAACCAAAACAAACTGAGACCATAAAGAATATTTACAAGAACTCTTATTGTTCAGGCGGCAGAGTTTGGAGTTTATGGAGTATACTAGAAATCTGTCAGGGCGTTAATTTTATTCCAATTTAAAACTCACAATGGTCACATTTATTCATCTGTCGCTTCAATTCATTCATAAACTGATTTTCCCACGTCTCTAAACAGACACATATCAAATATCATAAGTTTTATACAAAACTTTTCAACACATTTGCGTAATTATGGAAATTTGTGTTGGATTTGTTTTTTTTTTGTTTGTTTTTTGTTTGTTTTTTAATTAATAAATAAATGCTACAAATTAGTTGCAGCTTTTCTTGTCCCTGCTAGCAAACTCAACAATTTTCATATGATATTTGAATAAAGCACAACAGGTGGCAACTGCTTATGAAACCAGGTGAAAAAACTCACATTTCGAGAGGGGGGCAATTAAAAATCGATTTATCTGGCGCCCTCTGGCGACCGAATTAGTTGAAAATTAATGATATCCAGTGAAAGTTGAACAAAAAATTATACTGTGTTTGTATAACTTTACGCACTAAAGTCTCTTCAAACTTGGACTCTCTTCTCAAAACTGCGTGTCAAATATCCGAGCAGTTTTTTGTGTTTTTTTTTAGTTTTTTTTTTTTGGTAAAGTTCATTGGCCCAAAATACGTATTTGAAAAATGAAAGCGATGAGCTTTTGATTTCATTCAGCTCTATGAATTAATAGTTATATCATATTTATGCAAAATAGTCGGGCTTACACACTTGTCTATAAAATTATATTTTTTTTATTTGTTCGCTGCTTTTGAATTGGCAATTTGCTAGCGGTTTTTTGGCTTAACGTTGTTAAGTTTATATAAAATACAAAAATAAAGAGAAGAGTGTGAGGAGTTTTTAATTAAAAGACACATAGCTATTAACTGATATTAATAAATATACATAGAGTCGAAGTTCCCTTTAGCAAAGAAAATGTTTAAATTATAGAGACTTTGACTTATGGAATTCATTCTCTTAAGCTTATTGCCACTCAATTTAGTTCGAGCTAGAACAAATTTGAGTCAGAGAAGCTTGAGTTGTGGAAATTCTACTTTATTTGTAATTAATTTCTTCTACATTTTATTTTTTCAACTAGTAATTCAACTGAAAATGCCCAAAAAATGCATTAACTTTAAGTTTTCACGCCTGTGAACTCTTTTTACATAAATTTCAAGCGTGAACAAATATTTAATGATTAAAACTGCCTCGAAAAGAAAAACATTTAATATTCAGCTTTAAACTTCCTGATGCCAACACTTGCCCCGCCCCCGCTGTGCACTCACGCAATGCCACAGCAGTTGCAACAGCAACAACAACAATTTGTAAACAAATAAGTTGCTCCCCCCTTAGAATGCATGCAACACGTGCTGTGCATAAATAAAATAGTTTTTCCTGCTTTTAAATTTCGACTCCTTTTTTCCAGCTGAACAACTCGCAGGTCAGCGGTCAAGTTGCCACATTTAGGTTCTGTCATTGACCCCGAACAACAACAACAGCAATGTTTTTTGGGTCTATGAAATTAGTATAGATTATGCATGAAGCAAGAACTCGTCCCGTTGTTGTTGTTGTTGTTGTTGTTTTGTTTCTTCTTGAAGCATTTGCTGGCATCCCTAATGAATTAACAGTCGGCGTGTCCAACTCGACGCCTCGTCTACGGCCAAGTGGAATCGAATCATTGCCAGACATCGCACCACCGAAACCACTTGTTGTCTGCTTCTCGTCAATTTACATAAATTTTGATAGAAACCCCATAAAGATGGCTATTATATAACTTTCCTATGAACTCTGCAAATGCTGGAAAGCAAACTTTCACATTGCATCTGGGTCGATGTTCTATCAATCTGAGCTTCTTTATTTTTGTTAATATGTTGATAATTGATAAAGACATTTAGGAAATATTCCCATAATTATACCCAGCAAAGATGAAATGTAACATAAAGGGTATTATTAGTAAGAATGTATAAATTCTCTAAGAGCAGCCTATGTTTCCATATAAGGGTCTTTTAAGTCTCATATACCCCATGAAGTTCAGTTTTTTTTTATTTTTCCTTAAAATTTTAAAAATAATTCATTAAAATCGTATATTTTATTTATAGGGTAGCTACTAGTCCATCACTTTGTAATGACAATTTAGGGTCTTTTTTGCATAATGATAAGCTAGGTTTTATTCTAATTTAATACTCATTCTTCGGTCTGCGGTATTGAGATACCGATTTTCACCAACATTTTTAAGTTTTTAACAATTTACGAAATATAAAATTATAATTAGTTAATGCAATAATTAATCAACTTTCATTAAAAAGCAGCTTGATTAATTTCTACCCAAAATAAATTGCAGAACATTTTGTGACAATCAGCTCACTTTGAAATCCCACGCCATGAGAATATCGAAAAAGAAATATAAAATTTTAATAAGAATTTACGTAAAAGAGTCATTCAACTTTTTTTTCAACTTTTTCTCAATGCATAAATTATAATATATTGCAATTGAAATTAAACAGAAATCAGAAAATTATAACGAGTCGCTGAGCTGCTCAGTTCAGTTCATTAACTTTCGATTGAACAGCTGCAAATCGTTAGCCCAGTTTAATAAAGAATCAAAATAAATGTTGACCTTTTTTGAGAGACAAATTTATTGAAACCTTGAATAACTACAATTCAGAGAATCGAGTTTTGAGAATAGTATATTCATAAAGCTAAAATGTATTTTATAATGTTGCTAGGCAAAGTTTGGCATTTTTATTCCTTACCTGTCTTTCGTCTAGACTTTTTGCCAAAATGCCCACTGACCCATATGTTAGTCGAGTACTATTAATAGTAAATATCTTGTTTAAATATAGAACTAACTCACCCACTTTACAGCCAAATTACTTTTACTTTTCGACTGAGCCAAAAAAACTTCCGCATTACAGATAAAACTCTTCAAAGTTCTCTCTTGAGTTACTCAAAAGCATACCAACTAAATTTGAGAATTTATAGCATTAATAAATGGGCTGACTAAGAAGTTCTAGTCTATTTTTATACAGCTTTTCCATATTTTCACATTTTACTTCTCTGTCTCTGTCTCTGTCATGTAAGACTCTTGACATTAATGATCCTGTTAATTTGAGCGACAGCCAAAACAAAACTGACACAAATTTTCCTTCTATTCTATTTTCGAGTGGGCGATGCAAAGAAAACCGATTTTGCCACCTGAAAAAAGATTTCGATTCGTAACTTAATTGAATTGTATTTCTGCCCCAGTTCGATTAATTCATTGCTTTTCATTTCTCCTTAATTAAAGAGTCTCTGGGGGCCTTAAAAAAAAAACACTTTCGTTAAGGTTCATTGACTTTGCGGCTAATCCAATTTTAATGATCTTTAGCTAAGGGCTCTAAAAACTAAATGGAAAATCATTTTGATTTTGTTACTATTTAGTTAATTGCTCTCTCTCTTTCTTATTCACTCTCTTAAGTTGTTTATTTATTCTCTTCGGCGAGCGCTTTAAGAGCTTCTCGTTAAGCTTTTATTTTTGGGAAGGGAGGAAAACATTTCGATCGTTCCCTGTCGTATCAGTCGAGTTGAGGCGATTGTTCGGCCCGGAACGCTTTCGGATCGTGGCACAGAGCAAGTTTTCTGTACTATAGCCTAAATAGCGCGTAAATTTTTGTATATTCCACTTTATTTATTTATAAATTTTCACATACATTTTCCGCAATTTTTAGCTTCAATTGAGATTTGCCATTTCGATAGCGCTTTTTTCGGTCAAAATAAAAAAGAAAAGGAGAACCAAAAAATTTCGATACACCGACTGGAATTGTGCGTGCTTATTTTTAGTTAACTCACACTCACTATGTGTGTGCTTTGTGTGTGTTTTCTATTGTGTTTTCTCTGCTTACGCCATAGACACGCGTTACACAGTGCGTATGAGTGATTTGTGCCTTGGCAGACTGCCCGACATTACGCAGCTGTCTGCGACGCCATAAATTTTTGAATTCCCTTTGTAATTCACATCTAACATATATTCGAAAAACAAAAATTACATTTGAAACATTTTTAATTTGACTTTAAACTGAGGCACGTAAAAGTTTTCTTTGGATTTTTATGTGTCTGCAAGTCTGTCGATCATTTTTTTGTCTCTCTAGAATCAAGTTGTCTTCAGATTGCAATCTATAAATCATTCTGGACAAACTGTTGTAAATTGTGACCGCTAGACACGTGTTGAAACCCTGTTGAAATGTTTCCACGAAAACGATGTTCACATAGGTTTTTCAATTTGATCGCTGATATAAAAATGTGAGGGAATTTTTAAAGAAATTTTTAGAGAAATGATTATATCATTTGATCTGCAACGATCAGCTTTAGATATACGAAATAAATTCCTGAAATTTGTGTACAAAATTGAATGAAAAATATACAAGACTTTAATGATCTAAATTCTTGACGATCAGTTTTAAGTATATTCAGCAAAACTCCTTTTAAATGTATGATCAACTGATCCTCTGCGATCTTGTTTGACTTTTACAAAGTTTACTTTGAAATATGATCTGTGATCTTAAGTTTCAACAGTTTCTCTGTGATCTTGTTTAATAATGATCTTTGATCATTTCTGATCCCTCAAATTGAATTATGCTTCAGTTTCCGTTTATCTATTCAGTGTTTAATGATCCGCAATTAAGCGCTTCAATTTGCAGATCTCTTTAGACCTACAGCTTTCATTCGATTTGAATCATAATCCCTCATCGAGTTGCTTTATCATGTTTATGCTTATCGCTGATTTATTTGCTTGTTTATATGAATAATAAGCCCCATCCAGCCACAAGTCTTTTTAATAAGACAAGTGTAACCCTTTTGCAACGTATGGTACTCATATCTGCCACAATGAGTCGTTTTTAAATGGCGTCAGCAACGGAAATGATGCCTCATCTCAACTCATCTCATCTTTATGAATCCCACGCCCAATTTTAGAGCTTTTTTTCCTTGATCTATAAACAAAATTCGAAGCAAAAACGGGGGAAATAAATATTGAAAGACGCCAGAAAAGAAAGAAATTGAATTTCACACGCAATTTCGTTTATTTCTTTTGTATAATTGAATTGAAATTAAAACTGAAATTGAAATGGAAAATATGTGAAATTAATTAGCCAACTTCAACTGAAGATAAGATTAAATAGTTTCTGGGTCTTGCCCGCTTTTTTAGATTCATTTCTATTTATAAGGTTTTCGCAGTTCGCGTGAAATTTATCATCGCAAAGTTTGACTTATCTAATAGTTTGCTCAACTTGACATCACGTTGATTGATAAGATTTTGTTATTGTTGTTTGTGTATTTCTGCACTTTTTTTTATGGTTTCTTGATTCTGCGAAACAATTAGTATTATGCTAAGTATCTAAATTGTATGATAATGAGCTGCTTCCGCCTTGCTGAACAGAATCCTAAATATGAAAAAAAAAAAACGTTTGTCGTGGGAGCACTATGTAAATTTCTCTTGATTGATAAAGAATTGCAGAGCAGCTGGGCAAAAAAATAAATAATAAAAAAATACACATAATAATAGTAAAAGAAAAGTACGTCAAGTGCAGAGCAAATCTCAACTCAAGAGCTGACAACCTGAAGAAGACCTCAGAGCGAGAGACCAACGACCCTGGTACAAGTCTCTAAATCTGTGTAGACGATGTGAGATCATTAAAAACAAAAACAAGAAAATAAAAACAAATACTTTTTAAAGCTAGTCGCACTCGGAATACCCTTTTAGGTCTTAAGGGAAACAATATTCTGTAATGAAAAGAAAACTCTTAATTCTTATTTACGAATTGTTTTGATAACTAATAGATTTATAATAATTATACCCTTCTTGCTGCTTTCGTCACTAGCGTGGACTGATTATGATTGCAGAATAGACAGAAAGGTTATCCTACTTAGGTGTCTGCTTTGTCAATTTTTATTAATATCTTTTAAATAAATCCTAAAAGGAATTTATATAAATGTCCTGGTGTTCGACTTATCTTGACATTTTTATATAAACAGTGTGACCATAGCTTATTTTTAGAGCTTTGGTTTTTTCAAAATATAAAAGTTTTTGAGAACAATTTTTGGCTTTCCATTACAGTTAACGATTTAAGATTGCTTGTCAGATTTTAAATGGAATGTATTGAAATTAGATTATCTACAGCTAGTGTTCTTGTTTGCTCTAGCAATATATAAATTAAACAGTGTGACCATATATGTATATTTTTTTTGGATTTATCAATAAAACTTAAGCTTTTGTGTAGAAAGTCTCAACTTGATTTTCGACTTATATGAGACTTTTAAATAAAGTTTAAGTTTTAAAACATTGTCAGTTGAGTGCAACATAAACAGCCATTGAATGCATATATCCACATTGCACACTTACAGGGTATAACTAACCTCAAATGCCCAACCATAGATGGTTATGTCAAAGCGCGCTTTTAGTTAGTTTGATTTGGCGGGTTGTTGTTTGTGTAGCGCGCTTATCTCAGGGTCTGTTTGAGCCAAGTTAATGTAATGAAATCTAATCGTTCGCTTGAACAACAATAGCCAACGACTTGAAGCCATTAAGTGCGAATAAAGCAAATGTTTAAATAAAGACTTATCTTGATTTTGCCGCCTATTGAGACTTGAACTAATTTATATCTCTCTTTCTGCCGTTCTCTCCCTCTCTCTCTCTCTCTCTGTAGACTGTTCAAACAAGTTGGCGTCCGCAGTTGCCGCTGCCCAAAGAGCTGCAATTAACCGATGAACGTCACAGCGCCGACGACGATACGAAAGTCAAGAACAACAACATCACAGCAACAACAAACAACACAGCGAACAACAACAACAACAGCAACAACAACATTTTAGATATAGATATGGAACGTCTGCGTAATCATCAACAGAGTCTTGGAGGCGGTGGTTCCACTTCATCCACCCAACAGTTGTCGCATAAACAAAAATGGTCCTTTGGCCGTCTCTTTCGCAAGAAGAAGGAGGAGGAGGCGGAGGGCGGCAGCGCCAGTTCCAGCGAGGAGGATCGCAAGGCCGGATTTGTGCCCGCCCAGCGTCAGAGCTCAACGAAACCGAAGTCCAAGCACCAAGCGAAATCGCAACGTGGCAGCAACAAAGTCTTGGGCTTTGATCACATTGTGATGCAACCGCCGGCACCACCAGCTCCACCAGCTGCTCATGCAGACAACGAGTTCTTCTTGCCCGTGGAAATGGTGCCAGCCGAGCCGTATTATCAAAATCAACCGGCTTATTATCAGAATCGTTCCAGCAACTCGTTGGATCGTCGGCTGTATCTGAATCCAGCACCACACAAATCGCGTGCCACACAGCGTGGCAAGTTGGTGGTGCAACCGGGTCAGCAGCCGGGTCAACCAGGTCAACCGGGTCAACAGCCGGCCGTGCACTCCAGCGAGGAGGAGCTCATCTCGTTGAACTCCTCGACCTTCTCCAAATACCGCAGCGATGAGAGCATACACAGTGGCGGTCAAGCGCTCTTCGGCGCTCCTGGCCAAAGTCGACGCAGTCGCGCCGCCCGCAATGAGCGTTATTACAAGCGTTTGTCCCGCGACGGGGAGGTGTCTCACGGCGGTGTGCCCGTCCAGCTGCAGCAGCAGCTCCAGCAGCCACCACAACCCCATCCCGGCCAGCAACGTTACAAGACACAACCGCTGCCCTTGTCCATCTATCAGGCTCCACCTGCCGCCGGCTCAGCCTCCTCCGCCGCCTATGTCCAGTGGCAACCGCAGTTGCAAACGCGTCCGCTGCAGAATTCCATGCAGAGCGATGGCAAGCGCAGCATCAGCTATGATAGCCACATCCATTTGCAGAACGTGAATGGACGGATGCAGAGTAAACCACTGCCACCGCCGCCACCGCCCAGAGATCCACAGCGGCGTGTCCATGTCATGGGCTCCAGTTCGAGTGACTTGCGTCCCGTTTCCTATGCCTTTGATCAGAGTGGACGCTGCGTGTCCGACGATCGCATTTGGCAGCCACCACATTATCAATCCGTGCACTCGCTCAACTCCCAGCCGAGCAGCTCCATTGCCAGTGCTCCACCCAATCAGCTGGGACGTCGCTTCATCACACGCTCGGAGCGGAATGCGCAGCCTGGCAAGAAATCGCTGCCCAATGGCATCGATTTCCATTATGTGGCCGATGCCACGCCGCGTTCACGGAAGCCCATTCATATGCTGGAGCCGACGGGCGGAGCTGGAGGAGTGCATGATGTGCCCGCTTCCAGCGGCATCTTGCGCACTTCCAAGAGTGGTCTGCCCACGTCCCAGGACTGCTGGCAACCCCAGTCGCAGCACTTGACCAAACCGCGCTCCATTTCCAGCTCCAGGCTCAGCGAATTACGCACGTATCCCATGCCCATGTACTCGGAGGTGCAGAAACCCAAGCGAGCAGCGCCTCCGCCCGCTGCAGTTGCTCCCGTATCGACGGATCAGCAGCAGATTATCCATGGCAGTCTGCACATCAAACCCAGCGATCAGGCGAGTCAAAACTATGTGGAGATACGTCACCGGGATGTGCACAAGACCAACTCGATGCCGCATCATTATCAGCGTCGTTCTGGCGAGGATTTGCCCAACAAATACGAGGAGTATGTGGCCGAGAAGCGGGAACAGCATCAACAGGCGCCGGCGCCAGTTTTCCCGGAGCGCAAGGCGAGTGCTCCGGCTATAGCTCCCATTTATTTTCCACGCAAGAAGCCCGCCAATCTGGAGGAGGCCATCAACGAGCTGGAGGCCATCTACAAGTCTCTGGGTCTCACGGAACCCGCCGAGCCAAAGGTGGAAACGAAGCCAGAGCCGAAACCGCGTTGTCCCACGCCCAGTGACTTTGAGAAGTTCGCCTTGGCCCATGCGGATGAGTATGATGATGAGGATTCTCCGGCCGGCGAGCCGGATCCGGTGCGTGATGATGTTGCCTATCGCAATCTGCAGCTGAGCAACTTGCAGCATCGTGCGGCTGAGAAGCAGCCACCATTTGGCATCCCAGTCGGACCAATTGTGCCAGCTCCCCAGAGTGATTATCTGCATGTGGAGCCGGTGCGTGTGAAGAAGAAGAGCGGCTCACCGGACATTGTCAAGGATGATCTGGCAGTGCGTGCATTGCGCAAAGATCCGCCCGGTCCCAAGTCCAGCTTTGTGTATCCCATGCAGAAGAAACAACGAGCGACGCGTACTCAATCCGCCAACATTTACAATCTCATCCAGCGGGATGCGGCCAAGCCCTCGGGTGGCGATCTGAGCAGTTACATGGAGCTGACGAAGAGCATCGAACGTGCCGGCTCCCTGACGAATCTGGGCGGAACGGAGACGAGTGACACCAGCGATGTGCCTGCCACATTGGATCTGCTGCGCAAACTGAAGGCCCAGGATGAGGAAATGATCCGCAAACCGCATATACCCTTCCGGCATCCCAGTCAGGGTGGTGCCATTGCTCAGCTGCCGGAGCGTCTAAGTCACGAGGAGACTCCGAAGTTGGCTCCAGTGCCGGCACCACGTAAAAGTCTCACCCCCGAGCCGTTGCTGGAGGATGCGTTGAATAAGATTGCGCAGGATGCGCAGGCGAGCAGCATCAAGTTGTCCCAGGAGCTGCAGGAGCTGCGCAAGGAGGCGTTGATCACGGCGGCGAGGCCCAAAATGAATGCGGAGCAACAGAAGCTGGAGCAGGAGTTGCAACAGATTGAGGCCGTGTCCGAAGCGGCCAAGAGATGTGGTCAACTGCTGCTGGACACGTTGCCCGACAATGATGAGCCGCAAGATTCGCAGCGGGCGCTACAACAACCGAATCCTCGCAAGCTGCGCAAGGAGGGCAAATTGATACGAGCCATTGATGAGGTTTCCGAGGCGGCAAATGCCGTGTGCGAGAAGATACTCAAGGATATTGTGACGACGGAGCCACCTGTGGTGGTCTACGAGGCGTTGCAGGTGAAACAGCAACAACAACAGCCACATGACTCAGATCAACTGGTGATGCCGCATCTCATCAAGAAATTGGATCCCATACAATCGGATAAGATCGAGGCGATTGCGAAACGCTGCATGCGCCAGTTGAGTGAATTGGCGGAATCACAGCCGGACTATGACAATCTGGCCGGATGTAATATGAGCGGAGTGGTAGCCGGAGGATCTGTCCAAGCTGATGCCACTCTCATTTGTCCCATTGCAGAGGACAAGACAACAACGGTCAAGACACGAGCACAGGCACTCGAGGATATTGATAAGATCATGCTGGAATGCGAGAGACAGGCACGTGAAAACCCGACATCCGGAAGCAGCCGCACCCCCCGCACCAACACTGGCACCACCACATCCAGCACCGATGATCAGCGCACCACAGCGCCCAGCATGAGCAGCGGTAGTGTGAGTGGTGGTGGTGGTGGTGGTGGCAATGCAACCACCGTTAGCACCACAGCATCATCGTTTAGCTCCAGTAGCGATTGTCTGGCCAAATCATCGAGTCCATCGAATGCCAGTCGTCCGATGTCCTCGAGCATTACGTCATTCAATCCGTACTCATCGAGTGATTATATCAAATCGCAGAGCAGCGATTATCATGCACCCAGCACAGATCCCATCAAGACATTCAGCACCACATCGTATGAGGTGCAATCGACGCCGTATAACACCACAATTAGCACGAATGCACAGAGCACACTGAGCAGTAATACCAATAGCACCAACAACAACAACAACAACACGACGAGTGACAATCAAACCAACTGCCTCGTTACGTCCTCCTCCGCCTCCATCGCCTCCGCTTCGCCGCCGCCGCTGCAGTTGACGCCGGTGGGTGAGCGTCGTGGACGCTCCTCATCGCCGTCACAGTACAATTCTAGCGAGGAGCTGGCCGCCATCTTTGGCATTGAGGAGCAGCCGCGTCGCCAAAAACAACAACAACAACAACAACCAGCAGTAACAGCAACAACAAGAACCACAGGTAAAGGCGCTGCACCCGCTGATCCCGCTGAACCCGCTGATCAAGTCCAAGCCCGCTCTGATGATGCTACTAATAACCGCTGTGCCGTCCAAGCTATTGCTACTAATCCAGTTTTGAATGTTGAACTTGAACTTGAGCCAGAAATTGATGTTACCAATACCACAACCAACACCATACAAACCATGCCCACTAATGATAGTGCCCGTAGCTCTAGTAATTGTAGTAGTCATAGTTGTAAGCTAGCCACCATACCAGAGATGGAGACGGAACTGGAGACGGAGACGGAGCTGGAGACGGAGACGGAGCTGGAAATGCAAACGGAAACTTGCCTAAAGCTTTCCCCCAATTTCAATCGCATCTATGCCAGCAAAGTCAACATTGTAATGGATCAATCTGAAGTGAAAACAACAACAACAACAACAACAGCAATTGAACCTGTCATGACCCAATTTGATTCGTTGAGTTCGCTGGAGGAGACATCATCCAATCCGGATTCGGGCAATGCCAGTCTGGCTGATTTTCCACTGGCCGGACATGCAAATGCCTTCATTGAGCTGCAAACTACATATAATAGTCGCTTTGAGGTTAGGGAGCACTATGTCTCGGAGGTTTCGATCAGTGCGAGCGATGATGAAACAGATAGCGATAGTTTTGTTAGGCTTAAGACTGTAGAGAGAGAGCAGGAATTTCCACGTTTGCCCACTGAGGAGGAGTTGCAGGAGAGTTTGAGAGAGAAGGCAGCACTTGACGAAATTGAGAGGCAGACAGAAGCTGGAAATCAGCAACTTAACGAAACAGTCAAGCAAACTGAGAGCGAGCTTTTAGGCAAAGAACAGATACTTGTCGAAACAGAAAAATATACCAAGGTAAAACTTGACGAAAGAGCGTTACAGATTGAGTGGAATCCCTTAGCTGAAGAACTAAAACTTGACGAAACAGACAAAAATACAGAAAAGAAATGCTCAACTGAGCAGATACTTGACGAAACACAAGCAAAGATTGTAGCTTTAAAACTGAACGAAACACACGCTTTAAGCGAGGCAGTATATGATGTGACAACTGAACTATTGCTAACTGAAGCAGCGACGCAGGCAGAACTGGACGAGATAGAATTTGACGAAGACGATGAACTAGAATACAGTAGATTAGTCGAACTAGCGCTTGAAGAAGCTTTAGAGGAAGAAATGCAATTCGATAACGAAGCCGAACTTGACGAATGTGATGCAGCGACGTCGACGTCGACTGCACGCAGAAAGAGTATCGTTTACGAGACGCCGCAAATTAATTTGAGCATTTCGGAATTGAAACTCAATTACGAAACGACGAAAGTAGAGCAAGAGGCGACACTTGACGAAGCCAACAAAACGAGCAGCAAAGGAAGCGCAGAAAACGACAACGACGTGAGTGATAAAGAAGCCGGCAATGATGATGATGTTGATATGCCGATTAGCGATACTTCAGCACGTAAAGAGCGAGAAGGCAGCGAAGGGGCGAAGAGCGAAGCGAATGATGAAATTGAGAAGCGCTTAACCGAAGGACTTCCGGCATTGAGAGCCGACGAGCAGCCGACGACGAGTGCAAAGGCGCTCTCAGTGTTTGGCGAGGTGCGCACTCTGCGAGCAGCGAGGGAGGGGCTGGGGCAGGGGCAGGGGGGCGTAATGAGAGGCGGTTTGACGACACTCGAGCACGTACTGGTCGCCTGCACTGTGGGCCTGATTACACCAAACGATTTGCTCACACTGTGCTTGATCGTGATTGGTGTGATTATCATTGTTGCAATTGCGCTCACCTGAAAGAGAGTGAGAGAGAGGGAGAAGGAGAAGGAGAAAGAGAAAGAAAGCGTTGCTTCCACTTGATTGTTGTCGTTGTTGTAAATGCAACTTGTTGTTGTTATTCATGTTGATTTCTTGTTATTATCGTTGTAATTTTCGAGCAAATTGTTGCGGCAGAAACATAAATTGTTTATCATATTATTTATATACATTTATTTAGCTATTATATATAGACCAAAAGTATTCTCATTTCTATAATTACATTTAAAATATATTGTATTACACGCATTGTTTTTGATCCACTGTGCAATGGCATTCCATTCATCCAAAATCGTTAACACTAACCTAACTAATTTCTATATACTTATATTGCAATAATAATTTTCTTAATTAATAATTCTAATTGTTAATTTGACTGCAACTTGTGCCAATGATTTTTAATAATATTTACTTCATTAATTACGATATGTTCTATTAATTAATTAATACTTATATACATATATAATTTGTATTCCTCTCTAATGTTTAAGTCCACGAAAAACGCAACGATCAAATGAAAAACAAATCAAAAATATCATTACTACATTTAAATATATTTACTAATCATAAAACATTTCTAAAATCTCTTTGTATATTTTCAGCTCAAAATTTATTAGTTTAAGTTATCAGAAAGAAAAAAACAAACATAACGATTTTCCTTACATTTATTTACATACATACGTAGAATTCGTTCGCTATAATTTTTCTATAAATGTTATTATTTAAACAAAAAAAAAATATTAATAATAAAAATGTTATTTAAAAAACATAAAATGTGCAAGATTATTGTCCATTGTTTTTGTTTTATTTGTGCGCTTAAAATTTGCCTAATTCGCTTTTGTTTATAGTTTCTTTTGATTTGATTAATTAGTGTTTTTTTTTTATCAATTTTATGTGCTTTTAATCGGACTATTTAAAAGCTAATTCTGCTCCTTTTTACAGCTATGGCCAAAATAGTATTACTAAACATAATAAAAACAAAATGGAAATTTAATTAAACAAGTTTGTTTCCATTTATTGCTCATGTTGTTGTTGTTGTTGCTAAAAAAGCCGCTAATAATTAACGAAATATTTATTCACAACGTATTTTTAAGTGTTAACAGAAAAATGTTAAAACTTTACAGCAGACGACTTGGGTTTGTGTATTTGCTAAAGCTGCCAAGTGCAAAAGCTTTTCGGTTTCGAAATGGTTGCGAGCAGCAATTGTGTTTGGCTTGAAACTTGGATAAGTTTTAAATTTGACATTTGTAGTTTTAAGAATTTGAATGAAATGTAGTTTTTATATATTGGCGCCATCTGGCGTTTAAAGCTGAACTTTAAAGTGCAAGTCAAGCTTAAAAAACTTTTGCCGTTGCATTTAAAATTCAAAGATTGTATTTTTTAAGCTTTATTGAAATTGTTGCTTTGAAAACTAACTTCAATCTATAGTTTGCATATTTATTTGGAGTAAACAAATTTGTATAAATAATGAATTATAAATAAAGTACAGTCTAGACGAAAACTGAAAACTTTGATGTTTAGCCGAAGCCGCAAAAGCGATTTTGGAAGGGAGTTCAATGAGCCTGTCAGTCAATAGAAACTCGACAAATTTTGGGATATATTATGCTTGTTTGCGTTGTTTTCTTGCCACGCCCCCCTTCTCCAATGTGCCCCTAGACGGCAAGTAAAGAGAAGAACACAAAATGATGTTAAAGCAGGAGAACAACAAAAAGCGAAAGTCTTCCAAAGTCTCACCCCAATTGCTGTTGTTGTTGTTGTTGTTTATACGGTTCGACGACGTCTGTTGTTTGGCATAAAAAGGACATTCAACTGTCAGGTCCTGTGACCTTTTTCTAGGCTTCTGACAACTTTAAGGTTTAAGCTGATTTTTCCCTAATTATTGCAAATGAGGCCTCCAATTTCAATGGGTAATTTAAGTCTTTGTTGGCCCAAAGCAAAAAAGTTGCCTTACACATAATAATAAATTTAATTTTACGTTTTAAATTGACTTCTTGACTTCTCACATTTCCCCAGTTGTTCCATATCGCGATGTTTCGAATCATTGGGTTTCCTTTTGGGGAATCGAAGGAGATTTATCGTTTTTTTCCCTGTGGATTGACAAGGCAAAAGACTTTGATTTAATTGCATTTTTCATTTTATAGAAATCAATAATGGACATTTTAATGTTGAATTTTTTCGAACTAACGGCAGTTCATTCACCTGCTAGAAGCGGGTCACATAACCTCAAAATGCCATGTCGAGTTCAAGCTGCTAAAACCTAAATAGCAATAAAAATGTCAGAGCTCTAATTTGTTTTTGTCACACTGCCACAAAGTACTTTACCCTGCTCTTTCCCTTATTCTACTCTCTTCTACCCTCTTATATCCACTTCTACCCTCTTCTGTCCTGACTTCAGACTTGGTCACAATTCGCCTTCATGTCATAAATAAGGCTCCTCGGGAGCCTAGAACAACAGCCGAGCAGACGGAGTCACAGCTTATAAATACAAGCATGTGTGTGTGAAAAGCCACCCCCGCCACCACCCCACCCCTTCCACATTTGCACCCCCTTTCAATTTCTCTGTCTTCAGAGTAAAACACGCCCACCTATGAAATAATCATAACTAACTTAACCCAATTTAATGTTATATACTTATTTTCGTAGACAGAATTCACAAAGAATTTGCCAACGAGGGCTGTACGTAGTGTATTGAAACTCTTTTACAATAATATCTGTTAGCCTTCACTTTTTTCAACTTCTAAATATTCTTACTTTGCCAAAAATGATCCGATTTCCAAGCGAAATGTCATTCTGATCATAGATTGACCTCTAAATTTAGTCTGCATTCAAATTTATTTAATTTCGATCAAAAAATTTTATCATTGAAATTATCGATTTTTAGGCATAGGGTCTCCCCTTTACTTTTTCGAAATTTCCAAATTTTAAATAACGAGTTTTTATTTTTAATCAACTCCTGGTACTCGAATTAGTATTAAACAACACTTTAAACTTGATTCTGAGACGTTTTATTTTTTTGTAAAAAATCATGCGGAAAAATCATTGCCAATAATGATCCGATTTCCAAGCGGAATGTCAATCTGATCATGGATTGACCTCTAAATTGATTCTGCATTCAAATATAGTTAATTTTTATTAGCTAATTTTTTGGTTCAAAAATCGATTTTACTTTTTCGAAATTTCGAAATTTTAAATAATTTTTTTGGTTTTTTTACTTTAATTTTCTGTTAGAACTGTTGGAGCACACCTCGCTGCTTAAGTTTGATTTACAGCTAGTATTGCCGCATACACAGTTTGTGGGCGTGTCCAAGTGGGCGTTTCGTAGACTGTGCCTAATTATGCGCTGTGTGAGATCCTTTCACAGTCCGTCGCTTTGTCCGACTGTCTGTCGAGCGAGTGATAATTATTATCAGTCGCGTCGCTTTTAGAGTTGCCTGCAGGCAAAACTTAACATTACTCATACGCCGCATGTTGCGTACTATGTGTGTGGTTTGTTCGAGTGTTGCTGTTGCCGTTGCATTCAAGCGGTCAAGTGTGGGCTACTGTTGCACCCCCGACCCCGCCCCCGCCCCCGCCCCCTGCCATGCCACGCCTTGCTCTTGCATTTGCGGTTGCAGTTGGTGTTGGTGTTGGGCAGGGGTAGGAGGGCGGGGGCGGGGGGTTGCATGCTACTCAACTAGATTGGGGGCATGACGCGACATAACAATTTTTTTTGATGGTGGCGTTCAATGCATTTGCGGTCGCCGTTGGCAGCAAAACATGCATGCAAATTAAACGTTGTTCGGAAAATTCTTTCAGTTGGTTAAGAGGGATAGACGGAGATGGTAGGGGGGGGGGGGATGTGTATGAAGCTTTTCCACTGCGCAGGTACAAACAAAAATGCGTTAGGGAAACTCACAACTGAAGGGCTGTGCTTGCGGCGAATTCGCAGGGATACAATAAGGGAGCGAACGAAAGCGAGAGAGGCAGAGAAAAAGAGAGAGAGAGGGAATATTTAGAGAGAGTCCGAGATAGTGAGAGAGAGTGCCTTAAATTTAAAAAATTTTTATATCTTGCAACTAGACAGAGACTAGTGATGTCAACTACTGGCCACAAAAACAGGCCAAGCCGAGCTGAAAAAGTTAATGAATAAAAACATAATGTTCAGTATTTAGTACTATTGTTTTTGGTATTTAAAGTATTTTTTTAATTTCATTTTTATTCATTAACTATCAAAATATTATTATATTAATTATTAATAAATACCAAAAAAATACTACTAAATACTAAAAATTATGTTTTTATTCATTAATATTTTTTATTCAATATTTATTAAACTTGAGAAATTTTCTGATTTTGAGTTTTTTTTTTATATCAAAAATAAAAAAACTAACCGGCAAAAAAGTAAAATTCTTGCAACAGACAGAGACACTGACAATTTGCGTTCAGTGTAAGCGCGCCAGAGAGTGAGATGGCCAGAGAGTGAGGGAGAAAGAGAGAGACTGTTGCGAATTCGCCGTTGATTTTACGTTGAGCACACGAAAACTAGAAAACCGGCTACAAAATCAGCTGTTTTTTTGTGCCCCCCCACAAACACACACACACACACACACACACGCACACAACAGTTCAGGACTTGTAACCTGCCGCAGTTTGTTGCATATTGTTGTGTGTGTGTGTGTGTGTATTTTGGCCTCTCAGCCTGGTCGCATCAAGTCAAGTCAAATCTGGCGAGCGCTCAGTACGCGCAGAGTTTTCCAGCAGCTCGCAACACGTTGCGCATACAAAAAACTCAGTTGCATGTGGCAACAAACAGAACTAAGCACAACAACACAAAATTGCGTACTTTCAAGCAACAGAAAATAAAAAGAAATAAATAATCAAAAATTAAAGTAAACATTTTAAAAGTCTAAAAAGAAGAAAAAAATAATTTGACAAAGTTTAAAAAAAAATACAAAAAACTAAGAAAGTGCTGAAATATCTAGGAAAAGGCGACAAGTTTTTAAAAGGTGCGTCTATATGTGTGTAAATATGTGAGTGTGCCTGAGTTTGTAGATGTGTGTGTGAGTGTGTGTGTTAGTTAAGTTAACCGCAATTAAAAGGAATTTTCCGGAATGCCAAAAACGCACGTTTGCAATGCGACAAGTTGGGGAGAAAAAGGGCTTAAATATGTAGTTAGACAAGTGAAAGAAGAGAAGTGGCAGAAAAGCGAAGACTGAGGAAAGCTCAGACAGTGAAAAGAGTGGGGGAAAGCAAGGAAAATTCGCAGCCCAACACACACACATTTTGCTTTGTTCAGACTTCTTCTCTGACAATGCAAATATTTAGTTTTAGCTTCAAGTCCTTAGAAATAGCACGCGCCTTTCTACACTGACAAAAAAGAGGGATGCTGAAAAAGTATTCGTTATAAATATTTTACTTTTAATATAAAACAACTCTAAAAGAATGCGAACGCAAAGTACAACAAATAAATAAAATAATACAGTGATGGACAATATAATAGAAACGATCTTTGTTTTTGTATTTTAAAAATTGCTGAGGAAAAAATCATTTTTTGTCGTTTCATAATTTTTACTTAATGTGATATTATATGAATGAGCATGTTTTTTATCATGTTATTAAAACTTAGTTTGAAATGCCAAAGTAATATTAATATTTTGTCCATCGCTGTATGTGGTTTTAGAAGTCATTCTCTTTTTGAAATGCTTAATTTTCGTCTAAAAACAATAAAAAAATATTTGAATTTAAATTTTTATCTGAAACTCAGACTATAAACAAATAAATGAAATGAAAACAAATAAATAAATGAAATGAATTGCAACACCTTTTTTTTATCAGTGTATGCAATGCTCAGGACATTTTTAAATTGGCCAAAACCGAAGGGGGGCAATGGAAATGGACAACATTTTCTTATTTGATAATAGTTTCTTTACTTTCTGTATTTTGTTTTCTTTTCTGCAATTCATTTCACTTAAGTGGCATTTAGTGGGCCACGCCCACAACTCAGCCCCTTTTGACGGTTTGTTGTTAGCCAAGTTCAACGGCATCAGCAGCTGCTTGCAACGCATTTTGTTGTTGTTTTCGTTGTTGTTGTTGTTGTTGTTGTTGCCACAGTCAAGTTCAGTTCATATCCTTCAAGTTGTTGTTGTTGTTCATCTCATTGTTGTTGTTGTTGCCTCTTGGAGTGTTGGCATCTCCTGCCTAGACATTCCCCACACTCCTTGGCATTGTATTATTTCCTTCTTTTTCTGTCCCGCCTTACTCCCTGTCTCTCTCTCTCTCTCCCTGTCTCTCTCTCTCTCTGTAGTATTTGCATTTACTACTTGAATTTCTAGAGGTTTTTCGGTAGTTTCAAGTCATTGTGTGGATTTTGTGGCTGCTGCTGCTGCTTCTTTTTCTACATCCACTTACTCTTCTTCTTCTTCTTCATGTTCTTCTTCTTCTCGTTGTTGTTGCCAGTTGGTCTGGAAGAGTTTAATGTGCCCTGAAGTTTCATCCTTCGCTATGACAAGTGAAATTTTCATGTCTGTTGATTGCATTGAAAATCGCAAGAAAATAAAAATAAAAATAAACATTTACTCCTGCTGACTGCAAAATGAGCTAAAGAAACGTGAGTGAGTGTGTGAGTGCACTCAAAGCCAAATACTCGTTTATACATTGTCGAGAAGTGCTCCTGATTACATAAGCACAAATACGAGAGTATCTTTAGAGCTATTCTGGGAATACTTGGGCATTAGTATAAGAAGAAAAGCGCATTTTCAAGTTCGCGGAATGAATGAATGAAGATTTGTATAGTTGGGAGAATAAGATAAAATGATTACACAGAATCCATTAATATATGAATATAAATACTTGAGTGTTGTTCTCAATTGGCCTTATTATGTCTGGGCTATAAGTCTTAACAATTTTTCTGGAATGGTTTGAAAATTTGTAGATGATAAATGGAAATTCTTAGAATTTGGCGGATGTAAATATTGATATAATATTGATTTGGAAGAGACTCTCTTGGCTGGAAGAAGATCAGAAGAATTTTAATAATCTTAAGATTAGTTTTCTTTATAATTCTTGCTTAACTCTATCTTCCCGACTTATACTTTTTCTAAATTCATTATAACTCGCTCTTTTCTTATATTAAATCAGTGCCTTTCTCATTGAAATTTGCTTTCAATATCCAATCTCTTTAAGCCTAAAGACTGCCATTTACTTATATAACTCATATGAACTTCTTGGCAACACGTTCTTTGGGCCAACATTGGCAAAGATACTTTCGAAATGTGCGAATCATGTTGTGCTATGAACCAATAAATAAATAAAAGTAAAAATAAATGAATAAAATGTTGATTCGCTGTTGAAGCGACACATGAGCTACCTGCCACCTACAAAAGCCAACACAGACAACAAACAACAACAAAGTCAACACCCACACACACACACACACATACATATGTATGTACGTACACACTCACACAGATTTGTGTATCTTTTGGTGTTGCTGTTTTTTTTGGATATCCTTCAGATACGTGAGTGATTCAACATAATTATGTTCCCCCCCCCCGTGCCCACCTTCCTCTCCTTTGATCCACACTCTGCGTCTACCTCTTAACCGTATTATAACGGTTATATGCACGTATGCACGAAATAACAGTTAAAGTATTTCAACATTCATTTCGAATATAAAAGAAAATTGCCAACTGATTGTTTGGTGGTTTGTCTTTAGTCTCTCTTCCTCTTACTCCTTCTCCGTCTCCGTCTCCTTCTTCAGTCGCCTGCATCATTAAGCTGCCAAGGGAGCGCAAAGAGAAGGAGCAAGAGAGAAAGAAAGAGAGGGAGATAGTGACTGTGACTGTGACTGTGACTGACTGACTGACAGCAAGAGACAACTGACAACGACAACAACAGCAACAACAATTTGCAAACTCGCTTCGCTTTTAAATACCCTACAAATGCAGTCTGTTTAAAGGGTATATTGACAGTTATGCCGAATTTTTATTTGAATTTGTTGTTAATTTAAAATAAAACTGAAGAGGTCAAATTTTCCACACTGAAGAAGTGAAAATACAGAGTTGCATTTCATGGTTTATACCCTGTACTCATTGAAATAGGCATGGGTGTAACCTGTGTATCCTATCGAATTGCAATACCTGTAACTTAGTTAACAACAACTAACTTACAGGGTATGCATGATTCCATCAATGCGGAACATTTATTGGTGCTAAATCATTTACTTTGCTTTGAGTTAAAAGGCTTTCATTTCATAAAGTATCTTCCAATTCAGTTGATATCAAAGTAATAAGCTATTACAGGGTATTTTAGCTTTGATCATTTTTACGTTATTACAGCCTATGCATTTATTTTGCTTAGATTAAAACTAAACTTAACAATAAATTTGGAGATTCTCTTTTTGAGCATTACTTACGGAGTATGTTATATTCGTTCAGTTTATAGTTTTTACAACTTTTGTTCGTTCACTTTGCTGTCTTGGTTCTTTGACTGCCGCACGTAGGACGCAGTCAACGTCGCTGTTGGCGTTGGCGTTGGCGTCGGCGTCGACGTCGGCGTCACTGCAAATGGAGGCGTTTTCTGCTCGTGGTCTCGTTAGGCAGCCAAAAGTACGAAAAAATGGAAAATGGAAAATGGAAATTGGAAAACAGAAAATAGAAAAAAGAAGGAAAATCTTTTGATTGGTGCAATAAAACACCTGTCGAAGTGGATGATAACACAATTATCATCATGATATTCCCTTCGAGTTGGCCTTGATTTCGAGTTTCAAAATTTTGATTTCGAAAGATAAATAAATTGTGTTTCTTTTAACAAATTTAACTTTGACAGACAATTGTTGCACATTTTTTTGTTGACTTGCCGCGACTACACACACACACACACACACACACACACACTGACGCACACACACAGAGAGCCAAGTTCACACACAATTTCCTTTTGGATTTTCCGTCGAACCCGCAAATTCAATCATCAAATTTCCTGGCCCACAAAAAATAAGAGAAAAGTGCAATTAGCCCTAGTCAAATTGTGGCCAGAAGTCAGAAGAGTTCTTAACTGAGGTAAGCACGCAAATTGACCGTTACCCGAGCTCGTTACGAAGCTTTTTGAACGGTTAGCAAATCTGCATAATTCAATTCGGGGGATTCCCCTAACCACAAGAAACTTTTTGACGCGTGCTTAAAAACAACAACAGTTTTATTTTGCTGTGGCTAATTTGCATTTATTTTTGTACTGGACAAGTGACATGAAAAGTCGCAAACTACTGTGTGTGTGTGTGTTTGTCTGAGTGTGTGTGTGTGTGATATGTGCGGAAAGGTCCTTAAAGCTGTCCTTGTTGACAGTACAAATGGAAAATGATAAGGAGGGAAATTTATAATGAATATGTTTGTTGTTGGCCTTTATATGTATGTATAAAGCCTTACTCTCAACTATTTTTGGAACAAGTTGCGAATTATAAACATAACATGCAAAAACTTCAGTCTCGATTTAATATTAGCCAAATAAGTTTATTTCCACTCGACTTAGTTCGAGTTGAAGAAATGGAAAAAATCTTATATATACCAATCATCCAAAAAACTTTTAAGCAAACCAAAACTTCTGAATATTGTAAAATAATGAATGCAATATAAAAAAAGTATGTATTATTATAATAAACACTCGTAATCCATGGGATTCCCCTTTATTGTCGATATTATTTGCAGCTTTAATTTACTCCTTAAATTACCGTCAGCATAACCAAAACTTGGCTCATTAATTTGTCCCCTCACATTGACGACATTCATATGTCATTTGTCAAACGCTTTTGGCGCCACATTTTCGAGTTTCCTCCCCCGCAATTCTCCCCCTCCCCCTCCCCCGTTTCTTATCCAGCCCTCTGCTCTACTTTGGTTACAGCCATGGCAATAACATTTTTTTCATTAATTAAAAAGTCAAAGGCATGGCAAAAACAGGCCAAAAAAAAAACCTAGGACAAAATATGAAAGGAAATGGGGGAAAATGAGTAAAATAGTTTCAAGAAAGTTGCCATTAAATAGAAATAAGTTGTAAAATTTAGCTACTATTGACAGCTTTATTTATTGCCAAAATGTTTGCACAAGAAGTTTAATAAAGCCATTAAAAAAGTGTAATAGAATAATCAAAGTTAGCCAAGTTTTTCGCATAGAAATCGCCTCAGTTAGGCCAAACTTATGACAGTGGGAAGAAAAGCTTTTTTTGTTCCCATCAAAAACAGCAACAAAATGGCCTGCGTCGACGTTGGGCGCTGACGTAGGCGATGGCGCCGGCGCCGGCGCTACATAAATTATGGAAAAAACAAAGCTGACCAACGTCTCATAACTCAAAGAGAGACACTCAAAATGCGCCCACCTACACGTGCGACAAAGCACGCAACCAGAGAGGGGATGCTCTGCCTGCCCTCCCTCTCTCTCTCTTATTCTCTTGCCCTGTCGCTTAAAACTTTTGAGTGACGTGCAGAGTTTTTTTTTTGTTTTTGATTTGAGTTAAGTTTCTTGCAAAAGGTTTTTGCTGCAGGCAAGAGCGAGTGCTTTTTACTCTCTTTAGTTTGCTTTGCTTTTGCTGCCGCTCTAATTAATTAGCTAATTTTGTTTGTGTTTGTAGTGAGAGCACGTGTCGCGTTCTAGACACGGCAATGACTTCATTAAAGGCTTAAATTTGATTTGTTTCGCTTTTGTTGTTTGTCGCTACACATTTAAAGTGACATTTTATGTTAAGTCTTGATTTATTTACCAGCACTTAATTTAACTCTAATTCTTTGTCTCACTTCTTATTTTCTTTCTCTCTCTTTCTCTTTGCAGGTGAGTCATAAGCCAAACACTCTTGATGGCTGGGAAATGCAATCAAAAAGTTTATTGAAAATATACAAAGAAATATCTGAAAAAGCGTAAGTCGTATAAAGTTTATATCTACAAAAAAAAAAAAATGCAATTGGGATCATATTATGGCGAATAAAAAATCGTATTACACTTTTTAAATGCCCACAATGTGTAATCGAAGAACCGCAATTTGTTGCAGCTTTCAGAAAAAAAGCTTTTCCCCATTTTTCTTGCACTTGTGTTCTACTCCCTGTTGATTAATGTAATCCAAGTCAACTTGAATTTCTTTAGCTTTTTCTCTTTCTTATTTGTGTTGCAATCTCATCAACAAGTTCTTGCTAACCATTAAACACCTCACACCGTGCACTCTCTCTCTCTCATCGTCTCTTTCAATTCAATCCACATTAAATCCACCTCAGCATGCAAAACTGCAAAACTTTGAATGCTATCGCGGCTGCTGCGCTGCCGGCGTCGCTGCTTTGCTTGTTTCGCCTGCGCAAAAAAATCTATGAAAATGCAGTTTTTATATCCTACACAATAAATATTTGTATACTCTCTGAGAGGTGTTTGCATGTGTGCGTGTGTGTGTTTGCTGCCACGCGCCTTATTTAGATTTATGCGCTTTTATGGCTACATTTGCAGAATTGACTTGCATAGCAGAAATGGTAGCAGAAATAGTAGTAGCCGTAATAATAGTAGTATTTTAGTTAGAGCAGTTGTAGTTAATGTTGTTGTTGTCTGCCTAATGGCATTGAACTTGCTGGCTGATCTATGGACTGGTTGTCAGAACAACTGCCATTTGGAGCAAACGTGAAATGCTCACAAATGCAAACGGTTCATTAAGCAATTTTCTATGGCATTTTCACATTTCCGCGCGCTTTTCATCATCCATCCATCGAATGGTCATTGAATTGCGCCTAACGGCATCTGCATCGCCAACTGCCTTATTGGCAATGCATATATTTAATGTATAACTCAATTAAAGAGAGAGAGACTCTTAATTCTTGGTTACATAGAAAGTTATAGAAAACAAGAATCTGTCAAAACACATATTTAATACTCGTTCAACTCTCTTCTCGAGCTCTCTCTCTCTCCTTGTAAATTACTCTCTTATTTATGTTCTCTCATGACATTGACAAGATCGTGTTGCAGTCTTTTTTTTTTTTGGCAATCGTTAATCCTTTCCCTTTTTAACAATTGCTTGTACTCCCTCTCCCTGCTGATATCTCCCTCTTACTTCTGTCGCTGTTGCTTGCATTCACAGCAACAATAGCAAACGCCCACAACACAGAGTGAATACTGCGCCCGCGTCACTGCCTCGGACAGCAGCACGAACAGCACAACTGCTATCGTTCCTCTCTTGCAGCAGCTTCGGCTTCGGCATTGGCGCTTTGGCGCAACTTCAGTTCAGCTCAGTCTTTTGTCTGCGCTGTTCGTCGTCGGTTCATGTTGGAAAATCACAGAGTTCTGACTGCTGCGTCGCGTCTCAGTTTTCAGTACGCGTATTAAAGCTGAGCTTTTGTTTTCGGCTTGCATTGCGCTTCCGCTGTGTTTTGTTATTGTTTCTGTGCGTATATCTGTGCCGTGTGTCTGTGGGAGTGAGTGTGTACATACATACATATATACTACTTTAAACAAGTTTATAAATTCGTTTATTGTCACGCTCGATTTAATCGACAGTGATTGTTGTGATTGCCAAAAAAAATTATAAATCATTGCAAAACAATTGATACCGCATTTGTATGTAAGTATTAAATTTAAATTAATGAATCACTCATCTCAACTAAAATGACAAAACAATTTGCTCAACTGATATTTTTTTTTTCTTTGTAAATGAGTCTCAGTCGGGATTTTCTGTTGCTGTTTCTGTTTCGGGTGTTAATTTCTGTGTGAAAAGCTAATAAAAGCAAATGACGCTGCAGTCGGTCGCTAAGAGGAATCTTAATTTTCAACTTGTCATGTCAACCGCTTTGAGCTTTTCACTACAACGGTAAATACTTGCGCGCTCTACTTTTAATGTCTGCCGCGTGTATGTATGCATGTGTGTGTGTGTCTGCACTCTCATTGTAGTTGTAGTTTGTCTCATTTTCGGCTGGCGGACATGTGCTGCCCAACAGTCACAACTCACCACTCCGCCTCTCTCGCTCTCTGGCTCTCTCTCTCGACAAACGCAGGTTTTGTTGTTATTTTTAGCTAACTGCGTCGGCACCGTTGCGACATGTCTAGCGACGCAGTCGGCTTATCAAAAGTATTTTATTTTTAGCAACTGCTTTAAATAAGTTCTTGCTGGCCGTTTTATTTTACATTTATTGCGCGAATTTGCCTTAATTTTATTCAATGGCTCAATGTTGACAGCGACGCGCTGTCTGCGCTGAGTTATTGTTGTTGTTGTTGCTGTTACTTGAACTTGAACAGCATCAGCAAAGCTTTTATCTTGTGAGAGAGAGTGAGCGAAAGAGATGAAGTGAAGAACAGTTAGCGGGAGAGTGAGAGATTCACCTGATGTTGCTGCGCTGCTGCTGCTGCTATTACTGTTGTTGTGTCTGTTCTTTGTGCTTGTTGTTATTGTTGTTGGTTAAGTCAGCCGTGCGTTTTGTTTGCACGCCCTTTGCTTTTGTTCTGTTGCTTCTTCGGCTGCTACTGCCTCTGTTATTGTTATTGTTGTTGTTGCTATGGCAATGGCAACTTTCAACTGTAAGCTGCATTTTGTACTTGCGTGTAATTTGCTTTTGTAGAATTACAAATTTCAAGGCATTTAATTGGCAATTCTAGTACTTAGTAGTATTTAAAATACCAAACGTCTGTTAATTGATGTTTTTTCAACAGTTTAGGACAATATGTTAATAAAATTGAGCAAATACTGTTGTTTACTTGTAATCCGATTTGTTTTTTGCAGTGTAACTCGATAATTATTCACAAATATTTTATTTAGTATTTTACGGACTATTGTTGTTTCTATTCAATCTTTACAAATAGCATTCACATGTTTCCCACTTCATTTGAGCAATAAATGTTTTATGACAATTTGCATTAATTCCGAGAATGCTTTTCATTAGAATTCTATGCAACAGATTTGTTATTGTTCTGAACATTTCACTTGAACATTTCGGAATTATTGTTAGTTGTCGATTTTAGCCTTAAATTTGTGGCTCTGCATGGTGCACACTAAAAATAAATATAGATAATTGTTAAATTTGATTTTAAGCAATAATAGAAAATGTTACCTTTCTCGAATGGAAACGCAGCACTGCGTTATTTAATTATGCCAACCACGGCGAAGTCCGTAATTAACCGTAATACATTTAATTATAACATTTATATAATTACAGTTTGTCGATTTGAAGTTTTTTTTCCAATTGTTTTATATTTAGTTGATGATTGGGAAATGTGTTTCTTTATTTTACCCTTCAGTTGGATTTATTATAACATCATTAATCAACGGCTTTGTTATGCGATGCGTGACCTTTGAACTTGATTCACGGTCTCTGTTTTCTCTGTCATGCAATCCAGGGCCAAAACAGAGTTGGTTGAGTTGCAAAGGTCATTTGATTTCCAAAGTCAATTTCCGAGGCGACATCCCAAACATGAAACGTTCTAGACTTTCTCTCCCTTTCTTACTCCCCCTCGCTCTCTCTCTCTCTCTCTCTCCCACTCTTTCTCTTTTAGCTGGAACAAAACCTTCAAATGAAGCGTCACCCACCAAGTTACCAAGTTTATCTTGGTTATGTTCCATTGCCAAGGCAACTGACCTTGAGCGAAAGAGGAAACACAATTTATGCTTTTCTTTTGCTTACGTTTAATAAATCTTTTTTTTCTTCTGTTACTTCATTTTTATTATGCTTTCGCTTTGCCTTTGGCTGTAATTTCTCGTATCTCGTTTCTACAGTTTCCATTTAATTTGTTTCATTCCTATCTGGCTTTGCACGTTTGGCAATTTCTTTGAATAGATTTTCACTGAAAATGATTCACAATTGTCATAAATTCGATTTCAAGTGATTTATGCTCAACGGGGCGTATGAGTAATGGCCTCACCTTTTATGTTATGAGGATTGGCAGTAGATTGACAATCTCCACTGTCTGCTGGCCATTTTAGCTATTAGCCCAGGAACTTTAGACTGGCTTTAACTGTCTTTTGTACTATTATTAATCCATTGAAGCGAACTTATCTATAATTTAAGCCTGCATTTCAATTCCACTTAGTTTGCTTAAGAATTAATTCAATCGATAAATCCGAAAATAGCATTTACCAAACGTGCGACTTTTCGACGTCTATCGTCGTCGTCGTCTGTCGTCTGTCGGTTGTGTCAGTGCAACCCCCGCCCCCTCCCCCTTCTTTCCCCTTCGACAGTCCCCATTTCCGGCATAGCAAAAATGTCGCGTCAGTCAGTGGAGTGTTGGGCTTTTGCTTCCTTCCTTCCGTCGCTTCCTTCCGTCATATCGTGTGTGTTTGTTTAAGTCTTGTCAATTGAATGACAAAGGCTGCAGCTGTTTAAGGAAGGGGACATGGGGGCAGGGAGGGGAGGGGATTGGGGGTTGCCTGACGTAGTTTGAACCCACGCGGATTGTCACAAAATGTCAGCTATGCCTCAATAGCAGCTCGTCTTTGTCGCTGTTGTCCTTGCTGTTGTTGGCCCTGTTGTTAACTGTCTATACCAATAACAGAAACACCAACAACAACAACAAGAAAGCCAGTAAAAAAGCTCTAGCATCATGTCTATTAAATCAACAAACAAACAACAAACCAACGTGTCGTTTGAACGCCTAAAACTGTGCCATAAGCACTTTAAGCCCATTGAGAATTGAGGATTGATGGAGCAGGCTGAAACCGTCGTCAGGTGGTGCGAGCACCACTTGCACCACTCGCCAACACTCACCAACATTTGCCAAGACACGAAAAACAAATAAGAGTGTTAAAGTCTAGTGTGCTCGACTGTTAGATGCCCTGTACCTATAATAACATGACATTTCGCTTGAAAATCTGATCAGTTCTGGCAAGGATACGAATATTGGAAGTTCTTCTAATTATTGACCTAGCCACTTACAAGTCAAAATTTTTGTTCATTTTGGCCTGATTTTTTACAAAAAAATTAAACGTCTCAGAATCAAATTTAAACTGTTGATTTATACTAATTTGGGTACCAGGAGTTGATTAAAAATGAAGACTCGATATTTAAAATTTTGAAATTTCGAAAAAGTAAAGGGGGGACCCTATGCCTAAAAATCGATATTTTTAATGAAAAAATCAAATGATCGAAATTAAATAAATTTGAATGCAGAATGAATTTAGAGGTCAAACCATGATCAGAATGACATTCCGCTTGGAAATCGGATCATTTTTGGCAAAGCAATAAGCTTTGGAAGTTGGCCCATTTTGGACCTGGCCACTTTACAAGTCAAAATTTTTGTTCATTTTGGCCTGATTTTTTACAAAAAAATGAACCATCTCAGAATCAAGTTAAAAGTGTTGATTTATACTAATTAGGGTACCAGGAGTTGGTTAAAAATGAAAACTCGATATTTAAAATTTTGAAATTTCGAAAAAGTAAAGGGGGGACCCTATGCCTAAAAATCGATTTTTGGACCAAAAAAATATTTGAACAAAATTAATAATATTTGAATGCAGAATGAATTTAGAGGCCAAACCATGATCAAAATGACATTCCGCTTGGAAATCGGATCATTTTTGGCAAAGCAATAAGCTTTGGAAGTTGGCCCATTTTGGACCTAGCCACTTTACAAGTAAAAATTTTTGTTAATTTTGGCCTGATTTTTTACAAAAAAATGAACCATCTCAGAATCAAGTTAAAAGTGTTGATTTATACTAATTAGGGTACCAGGAGTTGGTTAAAAATGAAAACTCGATATTTAAAATTTTGAAATTTCGAAAAAGTAAAGGGGGGACCCTATGCCTAAAAATCGATTTTTGGACCAAAAAAATATTTGAACAAAATTAATAATATTTGAATGCAGAATGAATTTAGAGGCCAAACCATGATCAAAATGACATTCCGCTTGGAAATCGGATCATTTTTGGCAAAGTTAAGAAAGTTGGAAGTTGGCTACAAACACTTGCCCAAGCTTATAAGCCCCCTGCACCCTTTGGGTACCGGGCTAAAAGCCGAAAAAAATATACACAGTGACAGCTGTCGAGCTGAACCTTTCAAGCTGCGCATTGTTGTTGACCCGATGAGGCAGTCAAAGGGGAGAAGGGAAATCAGTTAAGAGGGGGGAGTAGGAGGAGGAGATTTAGCCTCAATGATGCGGGTGCACTCATCCATGTCGTTGTTGCCTCTGTTGCTGTTGCAGCTTTGTCAATTCGACATTGTAACATTGTATTGAGATACTTTTCTGCTTGGTTTGGTTCGGTTCGGTTCGGTTCGTTTTCTGTGGCCTCATCATCTCCATTGTGGAGTCGAGACAGACAATTTTGACAGCTTTGTAAATGGAGTCATGTATTATTGGAATTGCATTTGGTTAGTTATGGAAAAGGGAGGGGATGGCAGAAGAGTGATTGGTTGAACAGGCCAAGGATTGTTAATGAGCTGTTGATGACAAGCGCCTGAATGAACTGAGCACACAATGGATATTGAATTACAAATTGATGAAATTGATTATGTGCACTAAACAAAGACACGACTAAAGTGACAAGACCGAGAGAAAGAGGAGATTCAAGTGCATAAAGAGTAAAGGTGAAGTCAATTAGGTCAAAGTTGAACAGGCTAATAACAAACACTTTCATTATTACATCTTTAATAACTCTTTGTTCTCATTTCCAACGTTAGCAAGTTTAAAGTACAACCTTTCCATATTAAAGCTGCATTTTAAATATTTCAATCAATTTGTTCTCTCTACAAAAGTTGTGTTAAATCTCTCAACTCTGTCGCAAAAGTTTCTATGGAATTTTGTGCAGTTTTATAGCCTTTTACAACCCTTAACTGTGAACTGTGAAGCTCTCTCAATAATTGAATTCCGTACTTGCATTTTCAAATATTTTTGTGCTGCCACAACAGCTGCACTATATTTGATAGCTCCTAGCTGTCCACTACTCTCTGCTCCTCTCCTTCCCTCTCTCTCCCTCTCCTCTTCACTTTTAGAAATATCGCTCGCTCTAAGTGCATTGCTGACATAACTTTCATATTGACTGTGCCCTTTGGCACTTGGCAAACTTTCAACTCTTCAAACGGCCCACGCGGCCCAAAACTGTCGCCAGCAATAACAACAACAATAAAAACAACAACAACAACAACAGTACCTGCAACATGACCATCAGCGATAGCAATAACAACAATTGCAATAACAACTCTTAAAGCGATTTCCGTTTTACATTTAGCACAAATCGGAAAAATCACCACAAAGCCATTTGCCTAGTTTCTCTCTCTGTCTCTCTCTCTCTCTCTCTCTCTCTATGGCGCCCGCATTTTCCATACACACACTTTTCCACACCTGCACTGCAATTTAACGAATGGCCGAGTATTCAAGTTTTTCCAACATAAGTAACATAAATCCAACTGGCAAATCAACGTTGGCCATCAACGTAATGGCAATAAAAAACACAAGTTGAAAAAAAGTATGTCTGAGAGTGACTAACCAAAAGATACCCTGTACTGAGACTTATAGAAATGTGTTCATCATTTGTTAACCAAACTTCATGAAATTTTAAGTGAATTGAGATATCTCTTTAATTTAAGATTATGCCAAAAATCAAGCTTGAAAAATTAAAAATTGCAGAATTTAAAAAGTTTTTATTGAAGCTTTAAGTCAGCAGTATCCTTTTTTGACTCAACACAGGGTATAATTATTCCAACACAAAGATTAATGCGATTTTTGCTCTCCCTCCGTTAGTCTCCCTCCCTCTCCCTGTCTCTCTCTCTCTTTTATAACCTATTTTGGATCATGAACTGCCTCTCATTTGTGTGCTACTTACATTATTATTATTGGCATTGCCTGGTAGCTAAGGCTAATTATGTAAATACATATTGCCAGGCAGATTATTATGTCACGCCTTGTTAATTAATTTATAAAGATGCTTTGTCGCCCATTCCCATCGTCATTATTATTTTCATCATTTTGTTTTTCGTCTCATTCATGTTGCATTATGCATTTCATTCGCATTTGCATCACAAATAATTCAAAAAACATCATGAAGTTGAAGTTGCAACGAACTATTTACATATTTGTATTTGTTTTTTCTCTTGACTTTTGATCTCGGCATCTTTCACATCTTGCATCATAAATGACAAGAGATTTGATTTTGATTTTGATTTCCATTTCGATATGCTATTGGTATATTTTTTTTGATTGTCTGTGTGTGTTTTCTATGTTTTTGACGCTTCGTAATTGATGTAATTTGCATTTAAACTGCTTTTAATGGCCATCAATCAATGAATTATTCACAAATGCTCATTGAATGCAAACATATGTTCGTCTTGGTCAGGCAATTCAATCATTAATTGATCCCGGTTCATGGAAAAATGTGGGAAAATTAGGAAAAATTACATTTTTCAAGGAAAAATTCAAAATTTTCATAAATCATTTACAGTTCTTGTATAATAAGTTGGAATAATTTGTATTATTTCAACCTAAGTGGTTGAAAATGTTTAAGAACTTTCGATAACATGAAAGTAACATCAAAATTACAAATTTCAATAAATGTAAATATAAACTTAATCTGATCAATTATATGTATAGTTAAAGTCATCATTCAAAATAAGATAAATATTGTCTGTTCACTCATGTCTAAATGTAATTCACTTATTCATAGTTTTCACATACTTGTGTTGATTTTGGCATGCAAATTATTCGAATTGCATCATGAATCACATGAATCATTCAACAGCAGCTCAAGATTCGACGTTTGCTATTCAATGACTTGTGCAAAATAGTTGCATGTGAGAAGATTGAGAGAGAGAGAGAGGGAGATAGAGACGAGTTGATGTTGATACTAGAGCAGGTCACACAATTCCCCAACTCCCCTGGAACGGTCCGCTTTCCTTTCCTTTCCTTTCCCTGGAATTGGTGTCCCCTGACGGGAGACCTAACGACCACCTAACGACGTTGTCATACAATGCCAAGTCATCATAAAATGCAATTCTCTTGACGCTGTCACCTTCAAGGGCCACGTAATTTGCAACGTGCATTGACGTTGAAATTTAAATTGAATCCAAAAACGACAACAACATTGAAAAGCGCATAGAAAAAAGCAAAGGCAAAACCAAAACCAAAAGCTAAGAAAAACGCATCACAAAATCGCAATATAAACAATAACAATATATACATATATGTGTGATTCGTATATGTGTAAAAGTCAACTTGACCCTAATACGACGCCAAGTTTACTTGGGGCGGGAATGATGATAAAAGTGTGAGGCAACAAAAGGCTGGCAAAAAAGCTGGTTAGATAAGGCTCTTAAGTGTCTTTCTTTGCCCGTTTAGCACTCGAGTGGCCAATTTGTTGGATAAACAAAAACGCAAATAATGACTTCATTTGAAGCAAGTATTTTGTGCATATTTACTCATAACTCTTGACTTTTATTCATAACAAACTTTGCGCTTAACAACTTAGTCTCCCAAGACTTCCAAGTTTCAATATTGAGCTCATTAAATTCAGTTATAGCAAATAATGACTTCATTTGAAATGTGTGCATATTTATTTCAAAACTTTATAGTTCCTGAACTTTTTGTTCAATTTATTTACGTTTTCTCAATCAGTTTTCAAGTTGAGATCCTGAGACTAAGATCTCACAAATATGGTCAGCTTGTGATTGTTATTGTTATTCATTTTGCGCTTAAGTAATTTGTTGTTCTACACTTTGGATTATGCAAATTATTTTTCCGCCTACAATAGATAATCCCTCTCTTGCTGTATTTTTCCTTCAATATCAATTTGAAATCTTGCAATTGGCTTCCGCTTCGCATTTGACGCCCACAAAAAATTCGCAAAAAATTATATATTGAATTGCTGATTTAGATTTCGATTTCGACTCAGTTTATGGCTCAATTATTTTTTGAACAAATTCACAAGAATAAGTGATTATTGTTGTTTGTTTTTTATTTGAATTTTGTGGTTAAATGTCAGCCAGTTTTGTGTACGTCAAAGTGATTACTGTTGAATTCAAAGTCATTGTAAGATGAACGCCCGCTGACGTTATCATTATCAGTTAAAAAGCATTCTTATCTCTTCATTGGGTTTTCACAGCCATCAAAATCTGTTGCGGCTTTCACGTGATGTTTGATTGTTGATACAATGAAGTGCGTATTGATTCATATTCATTCAAAGATTTCGTTTAGATGCATTATTTATAAACTGTCGAGTAATTTAGTAAGAGTCTGTTAAGGCTTTAAGCTTTAAAGTAAAATATTTTGATTTTTAATTTAGCCAGGCAACGAACATTTAAAATAAAATTTTAAAAAATGTAATGATAAATTGAAAAAGTTAAGAAATAAAAATCAAAATAATAAAAAGTTTTGAATTTTTAATAGAACTACAGTAGCCAATATTTCTCAAAAATTGTAGTTGTTTGTGTAGCTTTTCTCTACAATTCTCATGATAATCACAGTTCTTTACAGTCGCTGCAAGTTTTATGTTAACAGCAGCTTTTATTATTTTTGCGTATTTTATGATTCTCTATAAACTGCTGATTATAACACAACTTGCGCAGTTGGTTGATTAAATTAAAGTGTCTCCTTTCCTGTGAGAATTTTTCAGCTTAAAACTTGATTAAGTTCTTACGTTGGCTGTGACTGTCAGTGGAGTGAGTGAGTGAGTGGCTGTTGCAAGTGTTGTATCCTTGCAACATCACTGTTACTGTTGATTCAGTTTGCTTTTCAGCCATGCGCCACAAATTAAATATAATATAATTGTTATTAAATGGCGCTGCGCGCAATTATGCTTCTAGCCATGTTGATCAAGTTATTTCTTTGGCCAACTCGAAGACTCGAGACAAGTTGAGACACAAGTTGAATTCAACTGAGATGACTATCTCTCTCTCTCTCTGTCTCTGTCTCTGTCTCTCTGTCTCTGTCTGTTGCTAATTTACTTTTGCAGTTGCCTGTCTTGGCATGCGTCAACTTCAACGTCTGACTCGTCGTTTTCATTGCCATTTTGTGTCAGTTTAAGTGCAACACGCTGTCTTGCCTCTCCCCTCCCCCCTCTGCTTGCCCCACGCTCCGTTGCACCTTAAGCTTATTGCTTATTCTTGCTGTGCTTTAATTGTCAGCGCTAATTGCGACGCATAGTGTAAACAACAACAACAATCAGCTGACAACATTTTCTTCAGCTTTTAGCCATGTTTGACATATCAACTGGTTGCCTTTATTGCCATTACATGGTCTTCCCATCCCCGACGAGTGTCCTTTTAGCGC
The DNA here is from genome assembly GCA_035043635.1 of Drosophila rellima. Taxonomy (NCBI): domain Eukaryota; kingdom Metazoa; phylum Arthropoda; class Insecta; order Diptera; family Drosophilidae; genus Drosophila; species Drosophila rellima. Next base: position 610,767 of record JAWNMV010000146.1, on the reverse strand, counting down.
TTCCTTGACCTTTCAACATTTGCCATTTTCCATTTCCCACGCGTGTTGGCGGTTTTCTCGCTTCAATAACAAAAATTGTGGCTTAGAGTTTTAAGACCAGCTGTTGTTAGCCAGCATACAATAACAATAACAAGCAGTGCTGCCAAAATTCTTGCTGGTTTAAATGAAAAAGAAGCAAGGCTAAGATATTATTTTTTAAAAAGTTGAATAACAAAAAAAATCCTAGAAAAATGTTGTGATAAAACTCAATACCAAACTTAACTGCATTAAAAAATAAATACAAATTTTGTGGCTTTAATGTTTTTCTCTGTGCTAAAAAAGTCGTATACATTTGGAAATAAGCTAAATCTGGCATTAAATAAGCTAAAGTGGCAGCACTGGAAACAAGAGCTAACAATGCGCTTCAATTTATGAAGCTTTTACCAATGCACTCGAACTTTCATTGTGGCTGCAGTCAGAGCAGCAACAGCAGCCTTGCAACAAAGTTTCGCATCCTGCCACAAGCCCCCCTCCCCCTCCCCCCTTTCGCCCACTCATTCGTACATACACAGACGCTGTTGCCTGTTGTATGAGCCACGCCCATTAAACTGGTTAAATGGGCGTAACTAACTATTGACATGGTTTCAAGCGTGTCATCCAGTTGTTCTCGTTGTTGCTGTTGTTGCTGTTGTTGTTGTTGTTGTTGTTGTTGTTGCAATGAAAGTGGGTTGCATTGAGGTTGCATATATGAATGTTGCAGGTGTAGATGTTGCAGGTGTCATGTGTGCTTGGTGTGTGTGTGTGTGTGTGCTTAATCCACTTTCATTGATCGTATTATGAGCTTTTAGCCATACACAACATTTTGGCCAATACCTGACGAAACTAACTGCCAAACAAGCGAAGGACGGACTCATAAAAGCCAAAACACTTTTATGGCTTGTACTTGTATTGCATTTTCTCGCTCCTCTTCTTCTTCTTCTTCTTATTTTTGTGTGGGTTTGTTCTTCGAGCACTTTTTGCAATTTGTTTTCTTATTTATTCATGTCATTTGCAAAGTGCACAAATAAGGTATTTTCGTCATATGCTTTCTTTCATTTCATTGAATGTCATTCTTTATTTTTATGTTTTTGTTTTTGGCCATCTTCTCAATGCCATAAAGTGCGCATTAATAATGCATTACCTGGCGTATGCGCAATATAAGCTGGACATGGCAATAAATACGCATCAATCATACGCCGCATATCCTGAATATTAATGAACGTAATTATGACATAAATCATGAAAATTGACTGTCCAGCTGACTGGACTGGCGAAACACAGCTGCACATTAATTAATAAAAATATAATTAATTCATAAAGCAAATGAGCAAATGAGAAATGCCCGTACAAATAACAAATAAGATATTTGTATTATGAATACCCCCCACCTTTGCATTCTTCTCGTGTTTACATCATTATTGTTTATATTTTCACAACAATCGGACGCAAAAACTGAGAGCAGAAGATAAGACGACAGCAAAAAAACAAGTAAAAATGCCAGGCTTGGAAAAACATGACTAGAAGTTACCCTAGAAAATATTAGAAAAATATACAAACAAATTTAATGATGATAATTAAAACTTCCATAAATCGAACTAAATCGATTGTTAATAAAGTTTAATAAACTTAAAAAACGAACCGAATAATCGAAGTCTCCAAAATGTCGAACATTTTCATTGGTAATGGTGATTCGAGTTATTCAATCATTAATTAAGTAAACCCTTCATTAGCATAAGTACAGGGTATACAATGCGAAGCAACTTGCCGCATTTGGCCATGACTGTGAGTTCAATAATTAAAAAAATTGTAGCGGGTGTGTAACAACAAAAATAACAACAAAACTGCAGCTTATTACGGAAATGAGAATTGGAGAACTTATAAATAAAAATATTATTAATACTCAGTGAAGACATATTACGTGGGCAGTTCTATAGTGGCAATTTTTATTTTGGTTTTTTAAACCAATGTGTTTTTTATCAGTGTACTCAGTTACAGCTACTTGCACAAATTGATATTCAAATGCGGATTGCACTTGAACTTAAATCATAAATCAGCGTTGCTTTCATGCAGTTTAAACTGACGCTAGGTGGCGCTTAGTGGTTTCAATTACACTATTTTGCTTATAATATCCAACCATCCATCCATTCAGACACTCAACCAACCAACCATCCAAACTAACCATCCATCATCCAAATTGACGCCCACAACGGAAATTGTCGGAGAAGAAATGAAATGAAACTCAATTAGCTTGAACTCTGATACGTTGCATGCCCCTTGCCCCCATCCCCTTCTCCACTCCCTCTCACAACGATTGTGACCTTCAAATAGCGCGGGGGCATTACGACCAGTTTTGGATCCAACACGTGCCAAAAGCAAAATTGATAACATCATTTAAAAAAAAAAGGGAAAAAAAATCATTCTGCAGCTCATAAAAGCCACTCAACCAGACAGAGATAGAGACAGAAAGAGAGAGAGAGAGAGACAGATACAGAGAAAACCCCAATGCAGCTATCAAAAAGTTCACATTTGACATTTGACATCTGAACCAGGTTTTAACTGTCAGACCTGTCAGATGGCCGCTCAGCTGTGGCAGGCTTTATAAATATTTAAAATGCACAGGCATGCACACACCTACACACACACACACACACACACACACACACACACACACGAGGGCATAAGCAAAAGTTGATGCAAATTTTTGCAATAAAGCGCGACACATTTTGTGGCAACCTTCGCTGTGTGGCAGCTTCACTTTACTTCACTTCACTTCACTACCAGCGTCAAATTGCTGTGTAATGCATCCTTTAAGCCAACTTAATTATGGCACGCACTCATTAGACGTGTGTGTGTGTAGCTGAGATTCCAAGCCTCCCCCTGCCCCTGCCCACTGCAGCATTTACCGTTGAGCAACCTCATAAACCAGATAATGCCTCTCGGTCCAGGCAAACGAATGGACAGACAGACAGAGAGAGAGAGACAGAGACAGAGAGAGAGACAGACAGAGACAGACAGACAAACCGCGTAGCTCTCTTAGTTGTGGCATTTAATGAGTTTTGTTGCCCGATGTTGTTGTTGTTGTTTTTTGCACGGCATGTGGAGCACATGATGTGGAGCTAATGCCTTTGATGATGTCCAAGTTGATTTGATGCTGTGGTCATGGCTAGTGACATGCTTATATCAAACTGCAGATGCTCCGTCTGCTATTTCACACACAATTGGCACAGTGGGCAGAGTTGATGAAAAGTGTGCAAAATTAAAGTATAATTTTAATAGTAATATAATTTATATAATTATTTTACTGTTTGCCTTTTCAAAGGTAACAAAACTTTCAACTTGTTAATAATATATTTTATAAAAATTTAATTTAATATAAATATTCAGAAGAACTAGTTATAAATTGAACACATTACATTTTTCAAGACATAAATTATACTAATAGCTTTACAGATATTAAGTTTGTTTCTTATTCGAAATAGGAATAAGAGCGAGTTCTCATTTAGTTTGCTATTAAATAATAGACACAGGTTCCACTGTACAGTAGCCTCTCCAACACTGACCCATCGATCTGTGTTGCAGCCACAAACAACACACGCATCCCAACAACAGCTGAGCATCAACTTTTGCCCACCCCCCGCAACGCCAACATCTCTTTCTATCTGCCTCTCTCTCTCACTCAGTCTGTCTCGCTCTGGCGCGCTTCGACTGGGGTTTTCTTATATGTTTTGTAGCGGTTACCGTTGCACGTTTTTCGTTTTGTTTTGATTTTGCTGCTTCTAGTCAGAAACGCACACAGACAGACAGACAACGCATGCTAGTTCACATAGATACTCACACACACACAGTTAGATAGATAGAGAGTAAGAGAGAGAGAAAGAGGGAGAGAGCTGCCGCTTGCTCGGTTTTTGTTTTAATTCTTTTGCTTCGTAGAGTCCAAAGATAAAGAATGAAAATCGTACAACAACGACAACGACAACGACAACGGAACAGAAATGAACACAGAACTCAACAGAGCTGCCGAGTTCTAGATACTTTCGTCTAGCGTTCAGTCGCAAAAACGTTTAGCGCCGAGACGGACGACGACAACACGAACTGTTGTTGCCTGCCTGCTTGGGGGAAAATTACAGCAGCAACAGCAACAACAACAAGAACAACAACGACAAAATTTAAAGGCACACGTTGCTCGCAAGTCGAGTGTCTTGTGTCTTGTGTAAAGTTGACGCGAGTGAAAAGCGCTTTTCTATTTTTCGCCTCAAGTGCAGCGCCCAGCTGCCTCCTTCCAACTCGGTACCGTTGCAAAATCCTACAAAGAAGAAGCACAGATCCGAAAGATACATCTGAGCAACAAAAAAAAAAAAAAGAAAAGATTTTTATATATATATATTCATGTTTATATATAAAAACACTTGACGCGTGTGTGTCTTACTTTCTAAATTAAAAAAAAAAATAATAAGAAAAAGAAAATAAAAAAAATATATATATCCAAGAGTTGTGGCCAATTTTAGTCAGTGTTTTGTAGTGCAGTGTATGTGTGTGTGTCTGTGTCTAAGTGTGCAATATGTTGGCCATCAAGGAGTGCCTTATACGCGAGGGTGTCCTCAATCTGGATAGTCCCCATCATGTGTCCAGCCAGCGACACTTTCAACTGCAGTCGAGCAAAAGTAGCGGCAACATGGATATGCCACGCTATCGCCGTTAGTATTTATCTAGTATAGAGTATACATAACATATATATCTATCCGATATCTATATCTAGAAAATATAGTTTACTTTTTTGATAGGTCTACTGCCCTGATAAGGTTTCAATTTGCAACGTCTGTGTGAACAGGTGTACAGGTGTATAAAGCTTTCAAAAGAATCGCTTCCAATCAGAAGTATATTGTGTTTCACACCGTAATCTGATATTACAATATAAATATACTATACTATATACAGGAACTTTGATTTTCTTTCAATCTATGTTTATGATTCTTTGTAATATTATGATTGATCAAATGTTAATATTAATATTGTGCAATTAAAGACTTGTTGTTTGTTGATATCATTTGCGATACTCTCTTGTCAATATATCTATTGTTTATTATAGGGTATTACCAAAGTGGTTTCGATTTAGTTAACATATTATGCTACTAAACATATGTTTGAATTTTATTATATTAATAGCTCTTTCATCAACATTTTTGTAGAAATGCTTTCAATATCATTGTACAGGGTATTTTTAAGTCATGACTCCCAAATGTATTTGAATCGACTATTTCATTTTGTATTTTTAGACTCTGGCGTCGTCCACGCTTCAGTCCAAACTATTTTAACAATTTCCTATATAAATTCTTTGTCTTGTTATTGTTTAATAACTGTTAATGATTTCTATTGCTTTTGTTCAACAGCAAATTGTTGTTGTTATTGTTTTAACCATATCCCCCACTCCTCCTCATACACCTTACCCAATTCATTGTTTTGTCTTGCGTTTGTTTTTTAGCCGGTGATAAAAAAGGGGCAAAAGTTAACCCGAAACCGACTTTTGGGATATCATTTGTCAGTGGTTGTTGCTTTTATTGTTCTTGTTGTTGTGGCTTTGCCTTTATTCGATTTTGATTGTTTTTAGATATTTCTTATTTGTTGTTGTTTTTTACAAGTCTATAAGCCTTGATGTATGACCGTTTTATTTTGTTGTTAAGGGCTTAAGTGCTAAAGACCCTAAAACGACCAAACAATCAACCCAATACAAGTTTCTCCATTGGCTTATAAAGTTGTTCCAATCAAAGACCATTTGTTAAATAACGAACTCTGACTTTATTTTACATATACAAGAGTAGAGACCCTAAATTCTTTGAACATGTAAAATAGACTCCAATATTCTAAGCGGAAAGAACTGCTAAATAAAAATCAAAACTGGCATTGAACTTTGTATATCATCGGGAGACAAATTAATGATGATTAGCTCATTTATCATTGCCAAGTTAATGAAGAGGGTTGTCATTAATTTGCTTAAATTAAAATCGAAATATACTATATTTGGCAAGTGTTAAATAAATATTTAACAACTTGTAATCGAATTGAATGTGCTTATTAATAATAATGATTAGCAAGATCTGTCAATATATAATTATTTTGAGTTATTCGCGCTATTCAAGTTAATTAATAACTTGTTCGAGTCTCTTAAGTTGTTAATATTTAAATGTTAAATAAATATTTCCAATTTTAAAATAGTTTCTTCAAAGTCGTATTGAATGCTTTTATCTTAAATTCTATTTTATTTATCAAAATTTCACTGCTAGATCATCAAATGTATTTTCTTAAACTTCATTTTCCTCATTTCTTTCAATTTGTATTGTTTAGGGTTTCAATACTTAATGATCTTAAGTTAAATGCAATTTTAAGCACCAAAAAACCCACACATAGATCAACAACTACTTGAGGGCTCTTAAATGATTTTTATTGCCACTGTGGCAACCACAATTTCACAATTTGGTGAAGCACTTGAGAGCCAAGAGCAATAGGAACAAGAATAAAAAAGAGAAGAGTCCCAGTTCTCAAGAGGTTGCCAGTCTTCGATCTGTACAAGTTGAGATCGATGTGAATGTGGATCTAGATGATGATGATGATGATGATGATGATAATGATGATGGCCTACTCAGTGAGCTTGTTCTTGTTGCTGCTGATAATTGAATTTGTTCATTGCATTGGCAGGCGGCATAAAAAACTCGAAATGTTATTTTTAGAGGCAGACTAAGAGAAAATGGGCAGGGGGCATGGGGCAGGAGGGGGGTGCAAAGACAGAAAATGTTGGAGGCACAGTTTGTCTGCCACTTGACGTCGATGTGGGCAGTTTGCCCTTGCGTTTAAAAATAAGACTGCAACTGTAAACAACGGCAAAACCGAGACGGCAATGTCGATTGCAACAACAGCAACTACAGACTACAACAACAACAACAACAACGACTACAACATTTGCCACGGCGACTGCAAATGCAGTACATTCTTTTTTTAGTCTCTTTTTGTTGTTATTTGTTTCAATATTGATTCAACTTTTTTGCAGTGCCACAAAATGTGCGGGGCAAGTTTTCTCTCTGCCTTGACAATTTGATACGAGTGCCGCTGAGGCAGCCACATGTGGCAAGTTTAAGCTCTGAGTTTCAGTTTCAGCTTCTGTTGCTATCGTTGTTGTTGTTTCTCTCCACTTTCCATATTAATTATGCAACGCGTGGCCAAAGCAAAGCAATCGATCAATCAGCTTGCCACACACAGCAGCAGCAACAACAACAACAACAACAAATAAAACAACAACAACAACGTTTGGTAATACGCAGTTGAAGCCACAAAAATGCTGCACAGACGATTTGTAGTGCAACAGTTGTTGTTGCTGTTGCTGTTGTTGTTGTTGTTGTTGTTGTTAGTATAAGCGGTTTAGTTACGCGAAGTCAACTCTCAGTTTTTCCTGCCAATAATTAGTTAGCCGACTTTTCCGCACAACAACAACAACAACAACATCAAGTCATTCACATGCAGCACAAGAAAATCGCTTGTTTAATAAACCCAAAAGGCAAACTGCCAAGAAATGCTGCAAATGCATTTCGCGTGGCTTTATTTATTCATTAACATTAGTATACCCTTTATTTTAGCAGTAAATAGAGTCAATCTATTGCAAAGCAATTCAACTGTCAATAAAACTGTTGGTAACATTTCTTAAGTTATTTTAGATTCAATTAGTTACTTTTTAATTTATCATTCAGTTGATTTTTATCATACAGGGTATCTATTATTTAGCATACCCATCTATTTTGTCTCTTTATGTTCAGTTTCAGTTTTTGGCATGCAAAATACGTTGGAGAATTCCGCGTGCTGGCAATTTGCCTGCTTTTGGGGCGGTTTATACAATAAATTTTAACAAATTTGTATAAAAATCTTTATAAATTTAGCAATTGCGTAAATGCATTTCAATTTTCAATTTTATACATTTTATATATCTGTGTGGTAAAAATCTAAATTTTTGTCGCTCAACTTTAATGACAGCTTTAACTGCAATTTTGTTGTTCTACCCTGTGCCCGAAATTGACAGCAGAGGGAGTTTGGGTTTTGTGTGAATGTTGTAATGGGCAGAGAAAGACTTTTGAGATCTAAAAATAAATATTCCCGCTCTGTAACAAAAGTTAAGTCGATTTCTTTAAACTTGTTAACTGTAAGCAGTTTACCGGGTATTTTTTAGTCAAGCACACTGAATCTCACTCGTTTTTTTTCAAAGGTTCGCCCGGCTAAAATGGCGACGCATTTTCTTTTAAAAATTGACGCTGAATAAATATTTATTTTCAGTTATTTTTTCTTTTTTTCCCCTGTACTAAAGTTGACGGAAAATGTGATGGCCAAAATGCGGGGAGTAGGATAAAGGGTCTAGGCTATTCATCATTTGACTGAGTGTGTGCGGGGTAGAGTATTAATATTTGCCCCTATGGCAAGTCAACAACTTTTCGTATAATCGAGTAAATGTGGAAATACTTCAACATTTTTTATGTGTCGTATAAATTGTTGTATAATTCGCTTTATGACTAATAAATTAAATCATACAAGATTAAGATTAAGTATAGAATTTAATTGAATTAACATCAGCCAGTTCTTATCTATTGTTCTTATCTGTTGACTCATTGCCAGGCACTTGTTATGTTACATTTAGCTTCAGCTTGAAGCGTAAACATCATGCCAAGAAATTCTATTTCACTGAGACAATCAAATTTGATTTTGTTTAAACAATATCTAACAGACAGATTGGCAAAACAGAAGAATTTCATGAATTTACACACAAATATGAAAAACACGTGGGTACATTTTGTATCTTGACTGGCAAATGGTCAGCAAATGCAACAACTCAACGAACTTGAGTATTATTCGATATAGTTTATGATGAGAAACGTTGAAAACAATTAACAGGCAAATACAAAAATGTATCTCATGACTTGCTTTGTATCTTATTCTCTAGATACTTATTTGCACTTAAAATTACTACAACATCAGACCGAAGTTCAAATATTTAAACAGTTGGAGAAGCCCTCGGATATTGTATCTTATCAAGCGCGAAAGTTTTGTTGCACTTTAATGACTGCAAAACCGGGGAATCGATTGAAATTGCATTTTGCAGCATGACAAGCGCACTAATTATAATGATAGAGCAAGAGAGACGGCGAGAGCTAGAGAGTAAAAGAGATAGACAAAGGAGCCGGCTAAGTGGTAGGGAGTGTGAGACTACCGAGTAATCAAATTACGCGATTGGGCCACTTACATATCAGCGAGTAAATGAAGAATTGAGTAAGCATATAAATGAAATGCTTAAGCATGACTATAAGATACTCTGTAATCAGACAATTAATAACATAGATAACAATATAGTGATAGATAGATATTAGATAATTTAGGGTATTGAGAGTAATTATGGAAAATGGAAACCCACAAAAAGAAATTTGTTGCAAAAATTAAGTTTAATACATTTTTGAATTTTATTTGAATTTATTTAATGATAGGTTTTACAGCTGGTCTACCCCTCCTCCCTTTCAACACAGGGTATAGCCACTGCAGACAGATTTTAATTCAATTACGCCCGAAAGAGAGTCAACAATGGTGGAGCCAAAAGGGGGCGACAACCGAACAATCGAGGGGGGTTGTCTGTATTGAGACAGCGAAACAAGTTGGCAAATGTGGGCGAGCATTTGTCATAGTTTCAATTTTATAAACAACAGACACGCATGTTGGTATATACTACAATATAGTCCCCCTCAACCCCTCCCTTGATTAATTCGATTCAACGCTTTAAAGGGTTTGTCTCTCTTCCCCCCCCTTGCCCGTCTCGGGAATCGTCCCACACAAAAAACTCATCGCAGACAGCTTGAAAAACCGAAACCGACAAAAAATTGTACAATTAAAACATTAAAAGAGCGTTGCCAAGCGCCAGCCTTGCTACATGCCACGCCCACAGCTAGTCTTCAACGCCCACTACAATTAAACATTTCGAGAGCTGTCTGCTTCTTTTATTTTTGGTTTTTTCTTCTCGTGGTCTTATGCTTAATTGATTAAATTGACTTTTGGCAATTGGTTTTGGGTTTTGTTTTCGCATTTTTTATGTTATTTTATTTTATTTTTTGTTTGACGTGGAAGTTTGTTCTAATGAGTTGAACCTGTACAAGTGAATTAATTGTTTACAATAAAAACTGCATTAGTTTTGCTTGATCACGATGTGTGCACAACTGTCACTCTGTGCAGTCAAAGTGCATTAACAATTGGCAATAGATTGGCAATGGAATGGCAATGGAACAAATGTGAGTTGAGCACGTGCTCTCCTGCTCCCAAAGGAATGGCAAATGTCATGTGTTTACAGATTGATTGCAAGGAATGTGCAAATCATTGTGTTTGAAGAATACAAATGAACTTTTAACCTTTTCTGGCTATAGGATACAGTGGGAAAGAGTAAGAGAATGATATAAATATAAAGTCCTTTATTTGTTGTGACATTTAGAAAAGTTTATAGATTTTATCGCTTTACATTTATGACATTTATGGATTAATAAAAAGATGTATGGAATTGTAATGAACTTTAACCTAGTTTATGTTGTCAGAAATAAAGTGGAATAAAGTATAAAAATTATTATAAAGTCTATAAGAACTTATCAAATAAATATATAAAAATTTGTTATAATATTTAGACTACTTCTAAGACTTTTCTTATTACCCAAACGGTAAGAGCTAGAAGGCTGACATTTTCAGCGTGAAATTTTTATTTGTGCTTTATTTGTTAATATACACAGCAATTCTTAGAACATTACTTTAGTATTTACCACCACAACATGCACCTGCTAATTTCCTCTGCTTAATTAACGTAATTATTTGCCTAATTATACAGACAGCAGAGTAAAAACATTTAATGCTTTCACAGACACATCATAACTAATCGCAATTGCCATGGCTAATAAAATGGGACTTAGATAAACGTGCAGAGTGTGATAGAAATTCGAAAAGAGATGCAATGCACATTGTAAATAAATATATATACTAGTATTTAAATGATATATATAAGATTTGTATATGTGGCTATAAAAAGCGGGCAACCCTCACCTCACCTTGACACGCTTGCTCGCGATATTAATACGAGTGCTCAGGTGCAATTTAATTGCTGCCAAGATTTGCCTAACCTTAACGGGGGAGCAAAAAAGGAGGTGGCGGAGGAGAAGGAGAAGGAGAAGGGAAGACATACTCACTGTGTGTGGACACATTTATAAGAAGATGCATTTTAGCTAAATGAAGATTTTATTTTTGTTATTACATTTACATTTACTTTGAGCGAGATTTAATGTGTTTATTAAAATGTGTTTTTTCTTATGTTTTTTACAGAAACCATTGCGGCCTCAAGTGACTTATCCACAGCATCTGCCACTGCCAAAACTAGCTGCCAGCAAAAACCACAACAACAATCTGACGAGCCTGAATCGGCTAAAGTTTCGTATCGTGGACAACATCCGCATTTTCATCATCATACGACACCGGCATATTATACGGATTTGCAGCTACGCATTCATACGCCAAATGCATCGGATGTTGGGGCATTGAATGAGAATTATCAGAGTGTCTATAGCACTCCAAGTACACAATTGGTAGAGCAGCGTTCTTTTCCAAAGACACACACCCAACGTTCAGCGTTTTTTCGACTTGGCGACACTGTTGTGACAACGGACAACAGCAACAACAGCAACAACCAACACACAAGACGCCAGCGAAGAAGCAGCAAGGAACGTTGTGCCAAATCCTTGCCACCACCATCTGTCAGCCCTACAAAAGGTGAAGAAGAGAAACCCAAGACCAAAAACAAGACCAAGAGCAACAACGACAAGAACATCAACTCGAATTCATCCTGTAGTAATAGTAAATCACCCGTAGTTGAAACAGCTAGTAGCGTAGTTGTTGTCTCGTTGCCAATAGGTGGCGCCACTACCAGTGGTCGCAGCAGCCGCCACGCGCAGCGTTTCCAGCAGCGCTCCAAGCGGGCGGTACGCGTGCGCAGCGAGTCGCGTCCGATTAGCGCGTTGTATGACATAATATGCAAGGAGAAGGGACTCGACGTTGGCGATACAACCACTTCAAGCAGCCACAACAGCAACAGCGACGAGGAGCAGCAAACACAACAACCGAAACAACCAAAACAACCAGAACAACAACAAACAGAACAACAACAAACAGAACAACAACAATCAGATCAACAACAACAACAAAAAGGCAACACGCTGGCGACCTTTTGGCCTTTGCACCACCAATACCACAGAGCCTCAATGAGCGGTGCCAAGCAGCAATTAACCGAGCCGCTGGATAAGCCAATTCAGCGACAGAAGCGCCTACAGAAATTGGCCAACAATGACACAAATAATTGTGGCTGCTCCAGTGATGAGAATGATGATGATGATCCCTATGCCCTGCACTCTAGTCAAAAGGTAACCAATTTGAGTCCTGGCAAGACCAATTCGCTGCCACCCACAGACTACCTCAAGTGCCAGGCAATGCCACTGACTGCTCCACCAACAACTACACATAATCATGGCCAATTCCAGCCAGCCGAGTCACATGCTCGCATGGCCAAAAGCCTAGAGCCTTTGGCCAAGAAAAATCCAAGTGAAATGATGCCGGTTAATACAGAGCATTGCTTTGTGGAGCCACCAAAGTTGTCGTTGCCGGAGCTCAAGTGTTGTCTGGACAGCATCAAGGATGAGGAGAAGGACAAGGAGAAGGAGAAGAAGCAGGAATTGAAGATGGACAAAGTTTTTGATCAGGGCCAAGTTATTGACACTTTGGCGCGTTGGCAACAGGAGCTGAGCTCCACAAGTGATAAATCCGCGCAGCTTTTGAACGGTGCTAATGGTCATCATCATCATCATCATCAACATCAGTATGAGCTTGATCATCATCATAATCATGAAGTGTCTCCCACATTTGATCATCAAGCACCAGTTGCAGTAGAAGCTCCTAATGATCATCAGGCCCAGTCTCAATCCAATTATCATCATCAACACCAGGCGACCAATGCGCGCAGGTAAGTGACACAGCCAATAAACCACTCAGCCACCCAACCACCCACTAGTATCTAGATACATTCATATATTTGTATCTGTATCTCTTTCCCTTTAGTCACAATTACGCGCATAATTAGCATTTCTAATTTTTCCCCTGTTTTGATGTTGTTTTCGTTGGCCATTAGCTTTGGCGTGGTTGTCATGTTTACAAACGGACAAAGTCACGTGACCCTATTTTGCCTAATATTTATACATGAGTATTGGTATTTGATTGGCAATACATTGGCTGGCCAATTAAACTTGAAAATGGGTACATTTGAGCTCAAGGATTTTGCGGTTATTTTCCATTTAATTGGCTTACTAAATTTACTAGGTTAATGCGCGGAGAATACGTGATAAAGTATTAATGGGCGAAAAAAGGATATTTATTTTCAACATGTACCATATTTTTTTTTTTTTCAAAATAATTTGCATTTTGTCTGATACTTCAACTCTAGAAATTTCGCTCCTTTAGTTAATTTTATAAGTTTTACGGATGCATTATACGTGCTAAATTAATTGGTGATTTAGAGAGATTGATTTCCTTGGTTGCTCAGATGAATATTAGACTCTATTAACTTTTATAGACTGGAGTTATATAATTACCGAATACATTATTAAGGAAATGAATAATTTTAAAAATAAAACAATTCTTTTTATCTATGAAAAATATCAACTCCCTCTCATAGACTATAACTAAAAACTCAGTTAAATTTCTTGAATTGTTGATGCATAAACAAGACAAATGATCTCTTAACGTTTGAAAGTGAAACTATTTAAAGTGATAATTAATTATAATTAATTATCAAACATTCCTCTGACTCGCTTCTGCCAAAAAATGAAGAAAATCGAAAATTGAGTGAGTTATCAACGCTAAGAGTCGAAAGTGGAACTCTCCCAGTTTTCAAGTCTTTTTCCCAAATCCTGCTGCCAACAGCAACAAACGAAACAAATTGCATACAATTGTTGTTGTTGTTGTCATTGTTGTCATTGCTGTTGCTTTTTTAGCTCTCTTCACAAATCTTTATTAAGATTGTTACACAATATGGCTTTAAGCCGGGCCCCCAAAACAAATTGTTGTTGTTAACAAACCAAATCTGTTTATTGTTAAATTCGTTGGTATTAATGCGCTGTTATGTTTGTCTTTGTCCATTGTCTTGTTTCATATTTTTTTTTTATTTTCTTGTTGGCAATTCGACGTTTCCATCAATTATAATGAGATAAATCAAAACGAATGGCACATTGACGCTGACGTTGACCCCCAACCCAACCCCGGAACATGCAACTCTGTAGAAAGCACCTGTTGTACACCCAAAAACCGAAAACTAAAAACTAAAAAACTGAAACTGAAAACCCGAAAACTGCGCGACAAGTTTTCCATAGGCCTTTTGCTTTCGGCTTTCGCTACAAAAATGCCTCATAAAAGCGACAACGACAACGACAACAAATAAACAAAAAAAAAAGAAATGAGAAAAGAGTAGAAAATTGTTAAAAAAAAAAAAATATATATATGCATTCAACGTAGAATTTGTTCCGAAGAGCAACGAAAAATTTGAATGCGTTCAATTAAGTTTGGTATTTATGAAGCCCGTTGCGATGTCAACGCTTTTTCCCCCTCTTGAATTTGAGTTCCCGCCCCCCGACACCTGAAACAGCTAAGCGTCTACTCTAGACTATTAATTTTATGACCAAGTCGAGACCGTCATTGAGCCGTTTCCTTGGCCTGGCCCAGTTGTCGTCGTCGACTCGTCGTCTGGCCGTTTTCTTCTACAAAGTCCTGATTTCGCTTTCGGGGCAGCTGCAACCAACCGGTTGCTGTCTCTACATCACTTTTCCTTTCTTCTTTTACTTTATTTTTTTGTTCCCCCGAAAAGCTTTTCCTTGACTTGGCCAACAAGTTAGAAAGTTCTTTTCCATATCCACCCAAAACAGCTGGCTGTCAATTCAGATAGTTTTAATGGAATTTTTCATTTTGACAGATGTCTTGTGAAGTCAACGAGTCGTTAATGATGATTCATATCGATATACGAGAAATACCCTTGAAAATGTAATGATACCTTGACAGGCATTTAGATGTTGTCGGTTCTCTTCTTCTTCAGCTGGTCTCGAGGTCAATTCGATAAGCATCTTAAGAGCATTCAATTAAAAAGAAGAGCCAGGTTAAGATTGGGTTATAGTTTCTATTAGATGACAGCCTTTTAGCTGGGTTAAAAGTATTAAAGAAGCCGGAAATGTTTATTACTGCGATAGATCTCATTAATTATAGTAAGTTCTTAGATCTTTTAATTAGTATAAATATCTTAAAAGGCTACCTAAACCTTTTAGAGCTGTATTCGCATTAGTCTAGACTGGTCTAGAGAAAAGGTTGATAGGTCTCTTTTTTTATTCTATATGTTTCATACACCTTTCTAAGTTATTCATAAGTAAGAGATGTAGATATTCAAGGTGTGTCTTCTTTATCTCAAACTATCTTTAAAGTCTCATTAATCTGTATAGTTTGTTGGAAATAATGGTATAATAATATAATGCTAACTTTTCTCGAGTTTCTTTCTGTGATTCTCTTCTGTATTTCTGTAGTCTTCAAGTTGTCAAACTGTTTTGTATGCTGAAGCTGCTGTCACGTCACAGAGGAAAAAGAAACCAACTCTTAACTTCTTGTGATGTCTGTCAGATTTTGTGAATTACCCACTTCATGATCAAATTATCATGCCCAATGCCTTTACAAGGGCAAAAAGCCAGAAACAAAAATTTATTTTACAGTCGCGTCATAAAGTAAACAGACGACGCGACATTTAAATGTCGGCAGGCGACAGTGAACTACCTGAAGAATGGACAGACAGACAGACAGACTGACTGACGACTGATCGAATGACTGACCGACTGACTGACGGTCTGTCTGAATGAACAACTGTAAACTGTGAACTGCATTCAACAGCTGCAAAAGAGGAAACAAATTGAACAGAGAGTCTGTATCTTTGTATCTTTGTGTCTGTGTCTGTGTCTCTGCCCCCAATGGATATCATTTACATGACAGACAACGAGACAGGCCAAAAACCAAACGACATTGAGATACATTTGGGCTACCTGCGCATGCGCGGCAACTGCAACAACAACAACAACAACGACACAAGCAACACCAACAACAACAACAACAACTAGTTGCAACAATAAAACAAACTTGTTGCGCTTTGTTCTTGATGTGTTGCAGATAAGAGTGGCAACAACAGCAACACGAATTGTTTTTGTATCTGACAGATACGAGCACAAAAGTATCTCTATCTCTTTACCTGACACAAAGCATGTGTGCGAATTTTCGCTCTTTGAGTGATTTTTTTGTTGGTTGTTTGAGTCAATTTGTTGCCGAGGCTCTCTGTGTGTGAGTGTATGTGTGAGAGTGTGTAAGTATGTGTATCTGCAAGATACACAAACAAACGGCGGCAAAAACCCAAAAAAAAACCTCTTGTTATTAGCTTCGCTTGCTGCTTACTTTGCTTGTTTGTTGTTGTTGTTGCTGTTGTTGTTACTGTTGTTGTTGCAACAGTTGTTGTTGTTGTCGGGTCGATCGTCGAGCTTGGGTTACCAGCATTACTTTCGGTCTGCCCGTCGGCAGTTGTTGAGCGTGTTTGAAGGCGTCGAGGCAGCAACGCCGCATCTAGCGGAAACCCGAAAAAATAACATAATATTCACAAACTGTTTTTGTTTTCTGTGTGTGTGCGTGTGTATATGTTATTGTGTGTGCTGCGATAACTCAGCTGGCTATCTCACAGATACATTTTGCGCGTAAATGTAAATTGCCTGAAAATCAATACTGCAAACCTACAAAATTTTGCAGAAGTTTTCGATCAAAACATAGCTTTAGTTTGCGGTTCGTTTAAAAAAATATCAAGAAATAAATAAATAAATAAAAAAGTAAAAAATAGTGTTCACTCTTAAAAGAATCGAAATTAATATAATGTATTTATGATTAATAATGTTTTAGTGGAATTTACAAATAACGGAGCTTTTCAAATAAATAATAATGGAATTAATCCGTAATTTTTACATGTACCTATTTTTTATTTATTTATTTTTTGGTTTTCGAGCGCTTAAAGCATTGCGATTTTCTTTAGATTATTATATTATTCACTGCATTAAATTACAAGAGCTTAGAATAATTAAATGTAATGGTATTTAAGGCAATTCACTTATGTAGTTACATTTTCTTAATTCTATTTATTTAAAATGTATTTTGATGGATTTTCTTCTTAATTTTTTGCCCGCAGATTCATAACGCGCACTCCGCGCTCCGCCAGCCGTCAAAGTGCGGGGGGACACTCATCACCTCCACCGCCACCGCGAGCAGCCGGCTACCACAGCGACTCATCCTACAGTTCACCATCGCCAACACGTCGACAACAACATCAGCAGCAGCAGCAGCAGCAACAACAGCAACAACTAGGAGCAACTGCAACTGGCAGCAGTGGCGCTGCAGATCCACAATCGTCAACAAATGGGAATAGCTCCGCTTATGAAACGGCTGCCACAACTGTGATGACACATGCCACACCGGCAACAGATTGCACACAACAACAACAACAACAACATCAACAACATCCACAGCAACATCATCCACAACAAGAAGTTGAAGTTCCTAAAGCGTCTCAGACAAACGCAACATCCAACGTTATCCTACGCCCCGCAGCCAACAACTCAGGTGAGTTGCCTACCCCCCACCCCCCCACACCCCCTTTGTGTCTGTGTACTGTATCTATGTGTGTGTGTGTGTGTGTATGTAACTGTTACTGTATCTGTGCAAAGTCTTTTGTTGTTGCTTTACAAGTGCTTTTTGCTTTTTGTATTGTCCTTGTCTTGTTTATTCCAAGTTTTTATCCTCTGTTGTCCCTAAACTGCCATAACTCTGTAATTTCCTTAGACAAGTTTTTCCCTGGCTTTCCATTTTCCAGCTAACTGCTGCCTTTTTAAGTTTTGTGTTATCAACCCGAAATGTTTTAAGAAATGCAAAAGCTTCTAGATGTGCTTCTTCTTTATATTTCGCTTACAAGATACACATATATATTCTTCTTTCCTTTATGAGTTACAAACAAATGTATATTTTAGCTAGTTTTAAAATATTTCAATAGTGATTTTCTCAATTGTATCAATTCCTTTTCTTTAAGTCTATCATCTTCAACATTTTTCCCCAACAACCCAATAAAAAAAGTAAACCAATATCGTATGTTCCTCAGAATTTACTTTAACAATATTTATCAGCAAATTAATTCCATCCCAAGCTATATCATATGATCTCTTTATTGAGCTTTACCTATTCCAAGAACTATCTTATATATTATTTAAGATAATAATATTTAAGATATCTTTAATATTATTTAAGATATCTTTTTACTTTGAAAAGCTTGATTTGTAATCTGTCTATAAGCTGCTGTTACTTTCAGTTGTGCTTTCTCCCAAGTAGCTTAACTTGTCTATGAGGCTTCAACTCTTCTTCCTCTTATACTTTTTTTTATTGACTTCAATCAGCAAATTCACAAGTTTTTCACTTAGTTTAGCTTCTTCTTTCCCTTACCCTTACAACTTTGCCACAGATCAGCTCAGCCATCAACTTAACGCATTCATTAGTTCTGTCGACCAAATCTTTCCCACCAAAACCAAAACAAAAAGACCATAAAGACCATAATTAGTTCGTAGAGTCAAGAGTCTGTCCTAAAGGGGCGCAACTCTCGCGGAGTTGCAGAAAATCACTTGAAAATGTTTGCCACGTTTCTGTTTCTGTTTTTATTTTTCTTTTTTTTTGCAAAAAACACTTAAAAGTAATTTGAACTAAATTGGATTTGTACGGTTTGCCAATCAAGCGAGAAAAAGCAGCGAAGCTAAAAGACCTTCAATAAAACAAAAACAAAAAAAGATAGAAACAACTCTATTGTTGAATTTATAGATAGATCTAGATCTCTATACACCTGCAAAACACGAAAATTGTTTGGGAGTTAATGTCCGAAAATTATATAAAAATAATTTGCACAGATTTCAAAACAATCACAAATATTATGATTAAAGCAATTTTTGCTCAAGAGCCGCTGTCAAAATAAATATAATCGGATGGATATCTATTGAGATCTAAAGATCGCTTTTGCGACATTTGAGTTGATTTGCTTGTCATTAAAATTATTTGTAAATTTGTTTAAATATTTCAATCGAAGTCACACGCTTTTGAGGAGGAGATCAGAAATGGGAGGAGTGGATTACCTTCCATATAACCCAACTTCACGCAACTTAGGCAAATGAAAGATGTCATAAAATTGCTAATGGGAATACAAAAGAAATGTAGGAAAGAAGGAAAAAAAGAAATACAACAAGCTGTGCCCAATTTTTTTGTATACCTTTTTATTATTTATCAATTCGAACCTACAGCATTTCATTCATTCAACTGCCGCCACTTTTATTATCAATTTGACAAAAAAAAAAGAGTTACATTAAAAAAAAACATACATAGTTTTTGACAAGCTCTCATAACGGCGCTGCCTCGAGAAAGTTAACTCCACTCAAGCCGAGTCGATTCCATTGACTGAGGATCGTAACATTTGCATAGCATCGATAGGGAAATGTGTTCCATATCGTATCATAGCCATATCATATGATATGATATGTCACACGCTTAATCAAAATATAAACAGTTTTCAATTTGCCACATCAACAACAACTTGATGAAGATCGATTTGCCAGTGAGAGAGTTTTTCAGTTCAGATCGTTGTTTAAATAGACATACATCTATCTTGAATATAAATTTAGATTTCTTATGCCAATTGCTATTGGCCTTTGTATTGATTTCAATATTTAACAATTTTGCAATTTTTTCTCTCTGCCCGGCTTTTGTTCATTTCAATTTTATTGTTTTGGGTTTTATGCGGAATTAATTTCATTTGTTTGTTATTGTTGCCTCATTTTTATATTTATATTTTTTTATTATTATTTTTTCTTACTTTCGGGAATCGTGTCTAGGGCAATGTTCGAGCCAGAAAGTTTAGTGATCTTTGACTGACGGACAGCCCCAAAAGACGAGGCAATGAACGGAGTCTGTTCATCATCTCATCTATCTTTCTTTCCCTCTCTCTCTCACTTCCTCGCCCTTTCTTTCTTTTTGTCTACTTTGGCAGATGTGTCAGATGATTCGCTTAAGAGTCAAATCTTTGTGCGGATTATGAAATCATTTAGGCGATTACATAAGCCAAGTTACAGGGTACGAAACATAAATATAATAAATGTATTTGTACATTTGTGAATAGCAAATGGGAATAAAACGCAAAATTTAAGCATTGACCAAACTTTACTGATAATCTTATACATATTTGTCGATAATACCAGCAGATCATTAATAAATGTTGCGCTTTCAAATCAATCTCGAAAACATTTTGTTTGGCAATCTTTTTCGCTAAAAACATTGTTAAAAAAAAATTTTTTTTGCGTTTCATAAGAACTTTTTTGGAATTTATACAATCTCCTTTCAATGGTATCTAATAAATGTAGAAATGTTTTACTGTATTTAACATATTTTAATTTATGAACTAGAACTATTAGTTAACTAAAAAGTTGGCAAAGTATCTTGAAGATGAATTCCCAATGAGCCACTCTTAGATCTACAAAAAACATCGGTTTCGCGAATTGATTTTCTTAAAAAACACATTAATTTGTTAGAATCTAGTGACTTACTCATATAGTTCGCATTGATGTGTATATATATTAAAGTATCTCATACTATTTCACTGAACAGCAACCGGAAATAGGAGTAAATACGTTTTTCAGTTAATCTATCATCCACCAGTTTTAACAACTTTCGCCTATTTTGAAATCTTACATCAAAATCGGGGGATTTCTTTTTGTTTTTTGTTTTATTGGCAAAGTTAGTTCCTCAATTTTTGTCACTGCATCGCATCAATCAATCAATCGTTAAGTGAGTGACACGCCCAGCAGCTAGACCTTAATTGCATATTATGCAACACCTTTCACACACATACACAAACACACACACACACACACACATGTGTACAGCAGCTACAAGTAACTTGAATGTCTTCTAAACTCATGCGTTATCATCCACCACTTACCCCAAAAAAAATACAACTATCAAACTCTTGAAACACACAGCGAACCACATTAAAGTTGCCGCTGGAAGCGTGAACAACAAATGCAACATTAATTGCGCTTACAACAACAATAACAACAACAGCAGCAGCTGCAACAGCAACAGCAATAACAGCAACAGCAACAACAACATTCGCTTCAGCCGCTTCAGTCGCAGCAACAACAACAGTCACGCCACGCCCATGCCGCCCCTTGCGACCGCCAACAGCAAAGCGCCATTAATTGTGCTCAAACCAGGAACAGCAACATCAGCAACAACAACAGCAGCAACTGTTGTTGTTGCAACAGCAGCAGCAGCGACGCCGTCGCCTTCAAAGCGTCGCAAAAATTTGCTATCACCGCTGCGCATTGTCGGTGGTGGTGCCGCTGCTGCTGCCGCTGCTGTTGGTGTGTCCAACAATTATACGCCCACTGCCACGCCCCCGCAGGCGAGTCCACTGCTGAGCAGCTCCTCATCCACATCGCCACAAACTTCGCCAGCGGTGCGCACCACCAAAGCGAGTCGACTGCGCGCCGCCGCGCTCGGTGAGTCAATCACAAAGAATCAATCACAACATATGCAACACAACATTCCTGCCCCACATAAGTTCCTCTCTCTCACTCACTCTATCTCTCTCTCTCTCTCTACTTACTCCTGGTGTTGGTTTCCTGCTCAATGTGTAGTTGTTTCCTTTTTTTGTTTGTAGTAATTGTTTATTATATTTTTTTTTAATTTAACCTTGCACTCAATAATCCAACTAACTGTCATTTCATGCTGTCTTCCCCCAAAAAAAAAACAAACACCATCACCAAATCAAACAAAAACCAGATCGCAAAAAAGAGGAGGAGCATCAGCAGCAACATCAGCAGCAGCGTCAACGTTTCACTTCGCCCAGCTCGATCCGCACCAGCTCGACGCCGCCGGCACGACGACTGAGCAGCTCGGAGCTATCGCCCAAGAGCAGCGCCGCCAGCGGCTTCAACTCGGAGCCTAGCGGCAGCAGCGCCGGCAGCGGAGGCAACAGCTCGCGACTTTCTTCCGCACGCTCGGCTTCACAGCCGGCGGAGGCGTTTGTTGGTCTAGAGCGACGTCCGTTGTTGTTGGCCAACGCCCATAACGTTTCGATGAAACAGAATCTCAGCGAGCTGCACTTCACCGGCGGCATCCTCAGTCCGCCCAAGGTCGAGTGTACGCTGCGCATGCGTCCCAGAAGCTCCACTCTATGCGCCGATGCGGAGAATCCGATGGGCAGTGGTGCAACGGGTAAGGCACGGGATAATCTAACCAATTTGCAGCTGAGTCCCGTCCAGAAGCATAAGAGAACTGTGAGTAATTGTTGCTTACATGAAATTATGGTATTCAGAGCTGTAATTACTTTGCAATTACTGGAAATTATCTTTGCAATTACTTGATTTAGCGATTTGCTGAATATATTTATTAGATAACTATGCGATTCTATTAATTGCCATTAAAAACTTGGAATTACTTTAATAATTACTCACAATTACTTGTAATTACCAAATTCTATTTGAAAAAGCAAATATATTTTAAATGCATTTTTTAGGTCGATTAATTTCCATTGTTTTCTCAAGATTACCTTTGTAATTCTTTGTAATTACTTAAGCGAATTTTTAATTATTTTCAAATTTAGTAGAAATGTCTAGAAATGTTTATATCTTTTACAATTACTTTGAGTTTAAGGTAATAAACTACATTAAATTACGCACAATTACCACATTAATTACATGAGTAATTGCTAAAGTAATAGTCAGTAATTGCAGCTCTTTTAATGCCTTATTTGACGATAATATAACTAAACTCTGGTCACATTCTATTATTGCCATACAGCCGGAAGCCTCACCTTTGCCTCGTCGCGCCGGCGATCGCGATAAATCGGCGAAACGTAAATCGAATTTGAACCGTTCATACAACGAGGAAGCCACCAAGGATGGCGGTAAGTGGTGCACAACAAACCACTGGAGATGCATCTTAAGTGGCTGACAGTGAGAGGAGCGGCATTAGCCAATTTTGGGACTGTCAAGCTTGATTGCCTTTGTCTAGCTTGCAACTGGGTCGCAACTGAATTGTGGCACATTCGGTGGCACAGTGTGGCAGCTGGTGCCGAGTCGCGAGTGTCATGTGGCACGCAACGAGACGAGAGAAACATCTGCATCAGCACTTGCAACTGCATCATTTTATTGTGTCATCACACGAACGCTTCCTGCACATCCTGCGCATCCAAACCAGCTGTGTACAATATGTTAAACTGCAGGCTGTGCCGCTCCTCCCACTGTTGTCATGCACGTCCCCAATTCCAGTTTGAAATGTGTAGCCAACTAATCCTAAACCCAACTAATTCCGTCTCCTTTTCTCTCTTGCAGATGAGGCGGCATCAACGCGTCGACGTCGACGTCGGGAACTGGGCATGGCACGCCCCCTGATGCCGGGCGATGACGAATCGCTGCGTGATTTGCTGCAGTCACCACAGAAGAGTTCGTGCAGCGAATCCACCTCCAAGTCGGAGTCACTGCGTCAGGCGCGTGGCATCACTCAAAAGTTCAATGAACGCACCAAAACGGAGCTGGCCGAGATCAAGAAGATCGCCGAAGAAGCTCAGGCAGCTGGCAGTGATCAACCGACTGGATCCGAGTTGAAAATGTCACCGATACTGCGACGCAAGAGCACGGATGATATGGCTGCCACAGCTGCCGCACAGAACTCGCCACCGGCTCCCAACCAGATCGTGTCCATATTGAAGAAGAAGGAGCAGGCGTTCGGGGAATGCAACTCGAGTGCCTCGAGCAATGCCTCGCCCGTGACCTTCTCGGCCAATGTGCTGGACACTCCGCTCGCTGGTGGTCGCAGCAAGCGTCAGGGCATCCTCAAGAAGCGCTCCAGCTTGGATGAGTCACGCTACTATTCCCGCTCCCATTCGCCGGATGAACGGAGCATTCTGATCAAGTCGGCGCGTCGCAATTCTCTCGAGGAGGCGGGTCTTTCGCTCAGTCCCGCCCACATGGCGCATGGCATCCTCAAGCAGAGCAGCTATGACAGCAGCAAGAGCGATGGTTGCCCCTCGGCCAATGAGTGTCAACCGCATAGCATATTGAAGAAGAAGGATTCGTTGTCAACTCCATCGGATGGTGGAGGCGGAGGAGGTGGTGGTCATGTCTCCAAGCATGTTTCCATCTCGCAGGCTGTGACTTTGGCTGCCGCTGAGCTGGCGGCTCACGATGGACTCGCCGGCATCGAGGACGGTGGCTGCGAGGAGCATGAGGGGATCAGGCCGATCCTCAAGCAGGAGAGCACCTCCAGCGAGGAGGCAGCACGTCCACCAAAGCCCATATTGAAAAAGAAGTCCTTTGGCGAGGCGGACGAGCACGAGATGATTCGTCCCATACTCAAGAGCAGTCGCAAGAGCAGCCGCGAGGAATTTGATCTAACTGGACTGAGTCCAGATGCCAATGAAACCGTTGGCAATGATGCCATGCGTCCCATCTTGAAGACGGATTCGCCGTCGAAACGACGCTCCCTTGGCTCCACTCAGGAGCAGGAGAATTCGAGTAGTTTGTTGAAGAGACGCACACGTTCCTTGGAGCGTCAGGATGCGGCACCAGTGATGGATTTGGCTGCCGCCTTGGATGCCATTACCAATACCAATACCAATTCCCAGGCACCTGCCACACCCGTTGACTTTGTGTCCAACGCATCGAGTATTTCGGTTGCGGATCGAATTAAGCACATGGAGTCGCTATCGACGCCTCCCGACGCATCCCGCACAACTGGCGGCAGCGGTATCAACAGCAGCTGGGAGTCGCCGCTGCAACAGACGCCGCAGTTGCACGACTCCAGTGCGGCCCCAAAGCTGCTCAAGCCGAGTGTTCTCCGGCGGGATCTCTACAGGGATCGGTACAAGACGCAGCCGGTGACCAACGAGGAGAAGAGCTTGTAAGTAGAGGGGGGAAGATTTATAAAGTGTCTCTCGCTCTCTTAAACTTTGTCTCCGTTCCCCTGAGAGTCTCTCCCTTTAGCTGCATCTCTTACTCTCTAAAAGTATTGTCTGCTCTTTGATTGTCTCCCCATTTCCCTGAGTCACTCTCTAAATCCAATCTCTGATTGCATCCTTTTCAGTCATTGTCTCTTATTTATCTGCTTTTTTTCTTCATGACTTTAGATCGTCCTTTTGAATTTATCTGTCTCTCTTTCTCTCTCTCTCTCTGATTTTCTCTTTATATCATTGATTCATCTGTCTCTATCCTTGACTTTATTTTTTCTAATTCATTTTCTCTTTGACTCTTTTATAAACTGTCTTTCTCTCTGATTGTCTTTTCCTCAACTATTTCTCTGTCAACTTCTCTTATGTTATCCCTATTTCCCTCTCTCCTCCCCTTTAGCTCTCACTCCTCTTCGAGCTGCCTTACTGTCAACTTCTGTTGAGTTTTATTTATACGCTTCGCTGGCAACTGATTTTTCACTGCAGAATTATTCATGGATTATTTTTGCTGTATTATTTGTCATATCTGCCAGACGCCCTGTGCCACGCCCACACTATAGCTGTCTCTTTCGCACGTGGCATATGAAATTAGTGTTTTCGCAGTCCAGCTCAGGGTTATTTCCCCATTATTATAATCATCATCATCATCATCATCATCAACATCTTTTCGCTGTGACAGCTTCCGTCGCACTTCGCTGAGCACTTAACAAATTTTGTTAGTTTTGCAACTATAAAAGAATAATGTGCAAATAAATATTTTAAATTTCAAAAAAAAAATCTCTTTCTGCATAGAACTGACTAAAAGATTCTATTTAGCTTATTTAAAAATAGCTATTAAAACCATATAAAGTCAAGTGCAAAGCTTATTCAATTGGCTTGTCATAAATTGTATTTCACTTTTCTTTGACGATTTTTTGTTTGTTTTTGTTTTTATTAGCCTTCGGTTGATGTTGTTGTTGTTGTTGTTGCCGTTGTCACTTTAAGCCGCTTATTGCTTACCTAATTACCTGACTGACTATTGAGGCCAACAACAACAACAACAACGACTAGACTCTTAGTAATGCCTGCAAATAACAGCAGAAGGTCGTTCGCTTGGAACCCCTTTTTTAATTGCTACATTTGGTGGGTTGACAGTGGTTTCCTTGAACCAATCAGATTGTCAAACAGTTCATTAAAATGGGGAATACCTATCATGGAAATGTTCAAACATCACTTTGTATTTGAAGTGTCAGTTTGAAGACCTTTTCAATTTCCTTCCCTTCCCATCTTATCTTGTTTTTCAATTTAGTTTATTTTTGGCTCAAGAACTTGACCTGGCTGTTGCTATCATTTTGGCAATTAGTCTCTACACGCCCAACTCTCACCACGCCCTCTTTTTTTTTTGTCTTGTGAACCTGTTCACTCGATCATTTCTGCGAATAACAGACGAGCACGCTCGTAAACCTAGTTTCCAGCTAAAATTAGTATGTTTTCGGTATCTATTTTGGACAACTTTGACTAGAACCCAGCACCTTCCTTGCCTTTAGTTCTCTTAACGGGGTTTTCATGTCAGCATTTTATGTGCTATTTGTCTTTTTTTTATATTTCGATGCGTTCGTTTTTGTTTCGCCACTCCCGGCTAAGAAAACAAAGGCTCGTTCTGGTTATTTCTACGAGTATTACGAGTCTGATACCCTGGAATCTTGTATCCAAATTGGGTATGACAAATAGTCATATTTTATGACTACTTAAATTAAAAGAGTATAGATACTACATGAATTTTCATCCTTAAGGAAGTAAACTATGTTTCAAATTTTATATTATTCCTCGAGTCTCCACGAAAACAATTGTTGGATATATGCGAATATTGTTAATACATTGCTACGAAATTTGGAGTATTATTATATTTAAGTATTTATTATCTATACACAAAATTTCATAAAGATTGCTTAAGAAAATTAATAGAAATTAAAGATTATATCTATAAATATTAAAATTTCGAACATCCCAAACATTTTTTGCATTCTTTCGCGAATGTGACAAAATTGAATTCTTTTGGCACTTGACACGTGTCTACAGGGTATCTAAAAGTCGTTTACTCTCATTATAAGTATTCTCACCTGCTTTTTTCTACTCTTTTCGCACTCTCCCACATTTGCATGCACCGATTCAGTGCATTGCCAATAAGATTGTTGTTTTCTTTGTACGTTCGCGTAATTTATGCTATCCACAGTTGCAGTGCCTCCTGAAAAGGTTCGGTTCGGCGGGTAGGGTGGCTTTGGGGGGGTGCCCCAAGAGGGTTTTTTTGAATTGTTGGTGGTGCGGACGTGTTGAATTCAACGTTGCATTCAGTTGGTCGCTGCATTCGGACGCGTCCAGAGATACATTTTTGAACGGAGTTCGGTTGTTCGTCATTTCAATTGTTGTTTGTCGGTTGTCAAGGGTTAAGACCTCTTTCATACTTTTTCATGTTGTTCCAGCGACAACACGGCGAAAAAATGTTTGAAGCGTATATCAGAAAACGGTAAATGAAAAACGGTCTGGAAAAAGCCATAAAAAGTCACCAACTGGTCGATAAATGCGCCATTGAACGGTTAACATGTAGGTGCGATGAGCCGCATTTTGATAGCCAATATTTAGCCGACATTGTCCAGATAACGCTAATAGTCAAGTGTTGTCACTACCTTTATATTTGTACACTTTTATAGATACCTATAGACTATAATCTATACGATCTGGCGGTGGTAGAACAAGTGAGCAAAGGAATGCAGAGATTAGATAGTTGACTATGTTTTGATTGGATTCGACATGTGTTCTTTAGTGTCAAAACATGCTACAATCTTTCATTTGTCGGATTTTTCAACACTTGTTCTGAGTAAAATCAAAGAAGATTTTGAGATTGGCTATTCACGGATTCTTTCAAGACTTATTTAAGAGAAATATACTTACATAGCTACGCCCTTTACATTATTATTCTAAAACGTTCTCAACACTTTTTAAATTAAACAAAAGCTAAGCGAAAACTTTGCTTATAAGGAAAGTAAATTTGTTTAATTTGAAAATTACTTACTTATGGGATTAATCAATTGAAAATTAGTTCTCTAATAGATGTTGATAAGATAAGTCTGGTTATAAATCAATGATACGACTGATAGTTGCATAAAAAACTAGTTCTACTCGATAGTTAGATAGTATTCTTTACAAAAATATCAGCCAATATTATTAAACATTTCGTAAGTTCTTGTAACTTTATTTTTCGTCAAGTTAACTAGCACTTAAATCAGTTAGCAGGATTTATAAATATGGTTGAAGTATCAGGCTTATCACATGCGAGTAGATAGTTAATACTTCAATCAAGAGTTCTATAAAATATAATCTCAAATTGTGCAAACCCCATTGACCCACTCTGTTATGGGGCGAAAATTGCTCTTTTTTTGATTTCCGCTTCTCTTCATTTTTTTCGCTATGCGCAAGAGAAAGAAAAGCCGCAAAGGAAAATGAAAACGACATTTTGAAATTGTGGAAATACAAATAGAGGAAAGAAATAGCATACCGAAAATAAATATACACACATCTCTCCCTCTCTATCTCTCGTTCGTTCTCTCGCTTCCTCTCTCTCTCTCTCTCTCTCTATGTGTGTAAAGCATAGGCAATAAAAAGAAAACAAAGCTGAAAATAATTTAAATTTTGCTCTGGCCGGCTACGGCAGCAACGCTAGCTGCGACGCTGACGCCGACGGCAACGCTGACTGCGACGTTGACTGCGACGCTGATCGTCGGCTCCACTTGCCGCTCGCTTTTTTTGTTGTTTGTACAAAATTTTGCGCTCAGTTGCTCGCGATCGCCTTTTCAATTTTCACGTACGCAGACGGCGAATTTTCAAAATTTCGATTTTTTTCAGTTTCGAAATCGGTAAAATTCTATTTTGAAAAGTTTTGGTCTATCTGTGAATTGTGGTGTCGTCATTATCAAACAAAACAGAATAAATAGTGAATAGTTGCACAAAAAGAAATCGAAAAGTAACAGAAATATATCAAATCTATTGCCGCCTTTGCCTCTTGGCAACTGATAAGAGATAAAGAAATAAAGGTAAAAAGTACAAAAACAACAACAAATATCGACAACGCGCCACGTTCTACAAGATACTCGTAACCATCGTCAGTTGCTTTTCGAGCCGGTTATCGGGCAGTTCATATAATATAGAGACACAAAGAGAGAGAGAGAGGGAAACGAGTGTTCAACTAGGTAGCGGAAAATCCAACAATAATAATACTATAAAGAAAATGTGTTAAAACCCATGGAAAAATCTATGGTTAATTATATATATGAGGCCATTTCGTAATGCTGCTAAAAATAAAATGCATGGAAAATGTGCAGCCAAATGGAAATCCATACAATTATTTACGTATTTTTCAAGTGCCAATTGTGCAAAATTCGCACAAAAATTTATAAATATTGTATATATACATAACATCTTTATATGTATATACTTAAAACAAAAATACGACCGTCATAAAACCATAAAAAGAGCTATAAATATAATATATATATTTTGTGTCATAAACAGTGAGAATATTCGCGCAGTGTAAATAAAAAAATATATAACAACAACAAAAATACCAATGGGAATGACACTAAAAAAAAGCTATATACAATGTGCTCTATATATACACACATAAATATCGTAGTACAACACAATTTTAGGCCGCAACTGTTTGACTTTAATCACAATTTTTTATGTGTCGCCCATTTCGTTATTTGTTTCTCTAAATAAATAGAGGATTCTATAAGTTTCTTACGAGCTATGCTACACTTACTTGAATTCAAAATTGACCATAAGCAAACTTGCCGAAATTTTGATACACAAAGTATCAGTATGGAGTGAATCGGTTTACTATATCATTTAGTTGTCATCAGAACATAGATTTGAGAATTGGGTCTCTGTGTGAGAAACTTATTTGACTCAATTCAACTTTGAAAAAAAAAACATAAATTTAAGTGCTTGCTTGAAAAACTCTTTGTTTTTTAATCAACTTTATGGGAATTTCATTATATTCGACTTTAATCGAAGAACTGAAAGATATGTCTACTATAAAAACAATCTTTAAAGTATATTAAAACTGCAGCACTCTAAAGAATTTAGTTCTGCTCTCGTTTTTTTCCAATTTCCTTTTTTGGCGCTCATTGCGGCTCTTTCAAAAATAGATTGCTGACTTTTGAAAATCCAATTAGCTGCATTTTTTCCTATATAGTTCAACTATATTTTTAGTCTGTTCTTTGCAGTGCATAAAAAAATGCGGTTAATGTTTTGTTTGGCTGATAAACAAACGGAAAAAATTGACTTGGAAATTCCAAATCGAAATGAAATAAGTTACAGCAGAAAAAACGAAGTGTAGCTAATATTTAAAACAAAAGATTTCACTGCGAAACAAAACTCATTTGCAGCTAATCTTTGGATTGTTGATTGCTCTCAACTCTCAACTTTTACCTTTGGGGGGCGATTGGGGAGATTGTCAATCAAAGAGATGCAGCGTTAAAAATTTCACCAGTTAAATATCTGTGTGTAATTAAGGGAAAAACAAAAAGAAGTTGCCTATAATTATGATTGCCGCTAACTGCGCATTGTTTAGAGACGACTAAGAGAGAGAGAGGGAGAGAAAGAGAATTGTTTATGCTTATAAAAAAACACAAAAAATAAAACCTAACTTAATTTATCTACGTCTGCAGCTTTAAAGCCAACTCCACGCCCTTTGACATCTCGGCCACGTCGGCTTTTAAGCCCACCAAACCGTTGGATATTCGCAACGGTTCGCAACAACAACAACCGCTAATCTCGCCCATCACTGGACAACCGCTGAGCCACGTACCCGCCCCGCTGCTGCTTTCTTCATCCACGAATTCAGGCGCCGGCGCCTCGTTTCGTTTGGCGCGCAGTTCAACGCAACCGCTGCAATCGCCGCGCGTTGTTCATCTGGCCGCTCAGGGCGGTGCCACGCCCCCCTCGTCGATAACACGCCAGCAATCGATTAACAACGATAGCGTCAGCCTCAGCGAGCAATTGACCCTCTCCGTGGGCAACGACACCGAACGCATCTTTGAGATGTCCGGCCTGGATGATGACTCGGCCGTACAGTCGCTGGGCGACGATGCATCCAGCAGCAATGCGAACACGGCGACCACACAGTCAGGTGTGGGCGTGGCACGCAGCAGCAGTGTGAGAGCACGTGCCAACATGTTCCAGCAGCTGCAGCAGGAGCAAACGCGCAGCCGAAGGGAGGCGGCAGGTGGAGAGACGTTGCCGTTGTCGCAGTCGCGTTCATTTGCCAGCCGACAAGGTGAGTCGAAAGTTCACTTTAATTCAACGATAATAATATGATAGAAATTAGCATGAAAGCATTCATTTAAATGGGGAACTGCGAACAATATTCGCCAGTAGAGCAACGATGCGTAACAACAACAATATCAACAACAACTACAACTACAACTAGAGACAGTTGTGCAAACTAGTTGCGTTTAGAGTTGTTGTTTTCATTCAGTTTCAACTAGTTCAAAAAGAGCCGGTTCTTCAGGCCAAATGACATTTAAATCAGTTGAACATATGTATACTATGCTTTTTAGAGTTACTGTTTTGTTCAGACTTGGCGACAAATTAGTATTCTAAATATTCACAATAGTAGACGTTCTAGAATATTTACTGAAAGTATTTCAAGCGATTCTATTTTGAGCTAGTTCATTTGGAAAAGACAATAAGCTAACGCTCTTTATATGTTGTAATAAATTATCTTACTCACAAGTCTTAAATAGTATAAAAATCGAATTGGACTAGTTTATTCACAAACACTCAAGAGCCGGCTTAATATAGTAGCCTTCGTCAAAATGAGTATAACTACCCTTTGCCTCAGTGGAACTAGTTCACCGCTGTGGAACCAATGAGCGCAGCTCCAAGTGTTAACCGCATTAAAAGAAGATTCCGCTGTAGGTTTCGGTCTGGTCAGCACGACGCAGCGTCAATGAACGCTCAATGGACGACACTTTTTAACTTATTTTGCCAACTTTGTGTTGGAAATTGAGTTGTTGTTGTTACAGTTGTTGTTGTTGTTGTTGCTAGACTGGTGCCATTATGGCCCGGCATGCTTGTTGTCCAAGTTAATAAGCTGTAAAATGTGTGTCACTTGCCCCACACACACACACACACACACACACAGACACACACACACCCCTTAGTCCGCCTCTCTTCTTACCCCTTTTCCCACTCTATGCACTTACAGTCTGGCAATCAGAAACTAATTGAGGTTTCTGTTGGGTAACATTTGCAGTGGTGCGTAGAGAGATGGGAAGGTTAGAGAAGGAAGGAGAAGAAAAGAGAAGGCAAGAGAAGATTTAGACAAGAGTTGTGGAGTAGGTGTATTGAGCAGGCCACTTGAGATTAGTATCAAGTAGGCATTGTTATTAGTATGTCAAACAACAGAGCTATACGAGTTTTGTCACAAATAATTCATTAATATTTACGTTTTTTTTCATACAACAATACAATAATCTTACAATGGATCATGTTGAAAGTACACAAATAGTTTTTAGTGAAAATTTATCGTCGAAAATTGTGTTCCAGATATTATTGGATCTAGACTTTACCAATCGTAAGTAACGGAGACAGAGGGAAAGGATTTCTTTTATAATTAGAAAAAATTAATATTATAAAGAAAATAGTGGAAATAGTTAAGAATGGTATAGATTTAGTTTGGATCGATTTGAATAAATTGGAATTTCTTTCTTTAAGTCTCTTGATTTTCAGTAGTATCTTTAGACGACTTACACTTAGAAGAGCCTTCTTGGCTATTCGAATCATAAGTTGAGGACAAAGGGATATTTGGATGAAATTAACGATATTGAGACAATAGGATAGATACAATTAAAGATAGCAACTTCTGTACATTTTATATGATATCATTGATCTTTATTTGTATAGGTTATCTTAGAAATAACGCGTTCTTCATTTTAGATTCCTTTCTAACTTCTCTAATTCTTCTCTTTTTTTTTAGCAACTTCTCGCCACTCGCCGCCTCCGACGGCATCGCTCGGATCGCCGTCAAACGATGAGCCGAGCACGCCGAATACGACGCAGGATGCAACCGATGCGGAATTTGGTGAGTAACACAAAAAGTCAAAGAGAGGCGGAGCAGAAGAGAGTAAAGAGCATTACGAACGCTCTCTTCTGGCGACGACTCTCTTCAACACTTGCGTATCATTTGTTCTCTCTTTTGATTTGCGCGAATGCAATGCACGTTATGCACAAATTGGCATGCGAAACATAGATAAAGAATCTATGCATAATATTAATATTAAATAATTGAATGTTGTTGTTCTTATTGTTGTCGTTGTTGTTGTTCTTGTGACTGTCTTCAATGTGAAGTTTAAGTTATAATTTTTCTTGATTTGTTGCTGTTTCTTCAGTTGCGCTGCGCTTTGACTAATTTGAAATTTGCATCATGTAATCAATCAAAATTATTGCCACGTTCAATTAAACAATTGGCAAATAAATTATCATAATAAGTATAAATATTTATTTAAAAAAACATAAATGCACGCAAAATTGCGCAATGCAAACAAAGAAAAAAAAAGGAAAAGAAAATATCATAATAAATACTAAAGCATTTTTCTAATATTTTTCATGGCATGCCTTTGGTTTAGTTATTGTTTTTTTTTTCTTTCTAACAAATAATTAACTCTCTGTTGTTGTTGCCGCATGAACAACGAATTAAACGAATTTGGTTTTTTACACATGTTTTATTTATGTAATTTATCAGCCTCACGTGAGTTTTATTATTCATTTTTCGTAAACTCACTTTGGCTTAGTTTTCTTACCCATTTTCATTGAATTTTCCAGTGAAGTGATTTAAGCGCTTTTAATTATCTTGGCCTTATTTTTAAGTGAGTTTCAGATTGAAGCTTCCGCTTTGTTGTCTTTTATTTCGTTCGCGATAAATTGTTAAAAAAATATATGTGGGCGTTTCCTCTCTTTCCGTCTAATAAAAATCAGTTGGCGATAACATGTGCCTTGACCTTGATAAAAATAAGTTACACATAAAAGTTACTTTTTATAGTTAAAAAATTAGTCATCATTTCTACACTGATTAAATGATATGCTGTTATGGATTTACAATTTCTGTGAACTGTGATGATCGATGTATGTGAACTACTTATAAGGAATTTGGTTCCATAAATCTAAACTCTATATAAGAAAATTAACATGAACCATAAATATAAAGAATATTAGAAATTAATCAATGTTGATTCAGCAAATGAATAAACATAACCACAAGAAACAATATAATAAACATTTTTAATGAGTAACTAAAGAAATAGATTGAATCGCAGATTCGTTTTTTAAATATTTCAATCTCTCACAACTTTGTCAAAACTTGACCGATTTCAATGCGGAATATCAATTTATTCGGTATTTGGCATTTTATTTCATTCTGCATCTAAATTTTGTTCATTTGGAAATTTGAAATTTTTTCAAAAATTTTCAATATTTTCCATACATACCCCTTTACAGTTTTTCAAAAAATTTAAACTCTTGTAACTTTGTCAAAACTTGACCGATTTCAATGCGGAATGTCAATTTGATCATTATTTGGACTCTAAATTCATTCTGCATCTAAATTTTGTTCATTTGAAAAATCAAAATTTTTTCGAAAATTTTCAATATTTTCCATACTTACCCCTTTACAGTTTTTCAAAAAATTGAAACTCTTGTAACTTTGTCAAAACTTGACCGATTTCAATGCGGAATGTCAGTTTGATCAATTTTTGGCCTCTAATTTCAGTCAATATCAAAATTGTATTGATTTGGTAAATAATTTTTTTCTCCAACACTGTCAATTTTTTCCATAATATCGCTTGACAGTCTTTCAAAAAATTTCCAACATCCATAAGAACTGAATTTAAACAGACTTGATTGATCAAATCTTCTAGGGTATTCACTATTTATAGCACTCTTTTCATAAATACTTGTTCAGCTAATTTAGTTGACCACTCGACTCTAATCAGTAAACAGTTTGATTCAACAACTCATTCTGCGGTTTCATATAGTCGACAGTCTGCAGTCTGCAGTCTGCAGTCTACAGACCTCTCTCTGCCCTATGAACAGACTCTGACTGCTCCAAGTTTCTTCTCCGTATTTAGTTGCTAACAAAGCGTTCGAGAAGAAAGAAGTTATCAATAGCGATGAAAGAAAATCGAAAGCTTCGAATGAAAATGAAAACCAGCTGCTGAAAAAAGAGTGTGAGCACAAAGAGAACGAATAAAAGAATCAGCTGCGCATAAAAGGCAAATGACAATAAAAATTATAGATAAATTTATATTACAATATACAAACAAATTTGCTTTAACAAATGCGTCGTTCAACTTTCTATGGGGCAGCTGCAACAACAGCAGCAACAGCAGCAACTGAGGCAAAGAAAGCAGACAGATAGGCATATTTATTAGAAGAGTTGAGTTTAGTTGATAAATGTGAGCGCAACTCACAAGACGCAACAACAACGACAAACAACAACAGAGACTAATAACAATAGCAATTGCAGTCAAATAAAAATTGTTGATAAAAACGCGTTGCGCAGTTGCCACTTGACACTTGTTGAGGCAACAACAGCAGCAGCAGCAGCAACTCAAGAGCAACAACAATTGTAGCACAACAACAACAACAACAACAATATTAAATATTTGTATTAAAGAGAGAGAGTTTGCAAAAAGGATGCGTAAGTGTTTGCCACAGTAAACACTCGATATGTTAGACTAATCCCTACTCCTTCCACTCAGAACCTTCATCGTTGTCGCTGGCCGAGCGTCTCGCCTTTTTCAGCAGCCTCTGTGAAACTTCAGGTGGCGCCACAACACCAACAACAACAGCAGCATCGCCATCTGGCGGTCGTTTTTCGAGTTGCGCTTCCTCCTCGCGCAGTCCGCCCTACAACTCCATGGAACGCACGCCCTTTGGCGGCAGCAGCAGCAACAGCAGCAGCAATTGCAACAACAACAGCAGCAACAACAACAGCAGCAGCAGCAACAACAACAGCAGCAGCAACTGCAACAGCAGCAGCAACAATGTCACGCCCACACCCATGGAATGTACGCCCAGTTTACAACAGGAGCAGGAGGAGGAGGAGCTGCTGCCACCACCAACACCACCAGCACAAGAGGAGCAACCAATGGAATTGGAGCAACACAATGGCTTTATTGAGCTAAGTCGCTCGGCAACAGCGCCGCCCGCAGCAGCAACAACAACAGCAACAACAGCAACAATAGCAACAACAGCAACAGTTTCAATGGGAACCAGAACGATAACAACACCGCTGCTGGAAACGAGCTCATTGACAACAGCAACAACAACGCGACGCATCAAGCTGCGCACAGTGGGCAAATTGGTGTTGCCCGACACATTTCTGAGTGATCGCAACAACAACAACAAGCATAACAATAACAATCATCGCAACAGTTGCATGGCACGCATTCAGACCCTGGAGGATATACACATATCGATGGGAGTGCGTACCATTGGCAAGATCAAGTCGCCCTTTATCGAGCAGCAGCAGCAGAAGGAGCAACAATCGAAATTGGACTTTAAATCGTTGCCAATCAGCAACAATAGCAACGGCAACGGCAACGGCAACAGCAACAGCAACAATCACAATGACAGCAGCGATGATGCACAAAGCTCAGATTCGGGCAAGGAAAACTGTGCGGCCAATCAGCAGAAGCAACAGGTGCAACAACAGCAACAACAACAGCAACAGCAACTGACGCACTTTACACAAATCACAGTGCAACAGAAGCTGCCAACAACAACAACTGTCAATCGTCGTCACACCACTGAGCTGGGCGGTTCCGTTTCGGCCAATGCCAGTGCCACTGCCAATCGTTCCGGCCATGTCGACGAGCGTTATGCCAAATACTTTGGCCTCAACGAGAGCTACAACACAACGACAACAACAACGGCAACAACAACGGCAACAACAACAACAACGTTGCTCAAAACCCAATCGGCTGGTCCAGTGTTTGTGCCACCGGAGGCGCTCAATGAGCATGTGCGTCTGCCGCCGCTCAGTTTGGTCCAGAAGCGTCGCGAGCTGCTCAAGAGAACACGCGCCATGTCCCTGGAGGTATCGGGCAGTGGGAGCAGCCTCAGTGTCAGTTCCATGCCCAGTCTGAAGAGGGCGCATTCACCAGTGAATCGTGGCAAGTTGAGGAGCATTGCCAGCTTTGAGGATATTGTCATCACGCCGGATGAGTTGCATGCAGCGGGATCGGAGTTTAAGCGTTTGTGTGGCGAAATTCTGGGCACATGAGAGAGAGAGAGAGAGAGGCAGACAGAGAAAAATTGTAAATTTTTTGGCATACCTATTTAAAAATTTCACAAATTTTTCGAAAAACGACACATTTGACATTTTCTATCTATCACTTTCTCAAATTTGGTTTTAGCATGATGTAGATATAAAATTGTTGCGCTCTCTCTAATTGATTTTTTTCAGTGTGCGCTCAATGTGATTTGTGTGATAGAGCGCGATGCCTCTTCTTTCCCCCCCTAAATATATCCAAAAAAAATAAAAACGAAAACGAATGAAACAAAGAAAAAAAAAACAATATAATGCATGAAATATGTAAACAAAACTAAAAAATATATATATAAATATACTGATAAATAACGCAAATACGAAACGACAAAAATTTGATAATACTTTCTTGGACATTGTAATTAATCCTACTACATTTTATTTCAGTCTACAATATCTAGAAATATAAAAAAACACATACATATATACGAATATGAATATGAATATCCAGTTAACAGTTATTAACTATTATGTTTTTTGTGCAACTACATTTCGTGCTTATATTTATGACTTTTAATTAATTATTTCAAGCTAAACGAATTGTACCTTTAACGGCATTATTATCATTATATCATTATCATTACCATTATTATTATAATTATAAAGAGTACATTTAATTATTATTGTAATATTTAATTATGCAAATTGTTAAACATTTAAAATAAAACCAAGATTTGTGCTAAAGCGAAGCGAGACTTATTCCAACATTACAGTTAGTCAAGTAATTGTTTTGACCAAGTTAAGAGTTTGAAAAATATTTGATTTCTTTTTATGATTTTAAAAATAAAAAATATGTGCAATTTTTTCTTTGATCAAAACAATATTATTTAACTAATTGTGTGCTCAACTTTAACCTTTTGTTTGTAACTGAGTAAGTACCCGGCATGCAACAAGCGCTGTTCTATGCGCTTCTCATCTGGGGTTGACTTGAGCATGTTTTCAAAATTAAAGCACGTTTTTAATTTGCTTGCGAATTTATTGAAATTAAATATGAATATATTTCTCATATATTCTATTTGAATATGTTATTAATTATATTATATTTTTCTATAGGCAAACCGAAGGGTATTTTAAAGTGCGGCAAACCCTTGCCGGGCATGGCACGTGGTCTGATGCCCATTGATCTGAATGCCGAGCTGAAGAATCGCCTGCAACGCTCCACGCATGCCACAGTGTCCAATCTGAGGAAATCGGCAACCACCGCGAATGCCACACGCGATGAGACCGACAACAGTTCAGCGAACCCGCAGCGTAACTTGGCCCAAATATTGCGCAATGTGTCCAAGGAGAATGCCACGCCCACGCCCACGTCCGCGCAACAACACGACGATGCAGTGAGTCTGGTGCGCAATCTTGCCACATTGGGTGCAACACGTGCTGTCGAGGAGGCGACGTCAAGCAACAACAATTGTGCCTCTGCCTCCGAGGGCGAGAGTTCAGGTGGACGCGAGATTGAGGCCATCATTAAGAACAGCGCGGTGCAAAGGCGTCGCCGCCAGCAGCAGCAGCAGCAACAACAACAACAGCAACAGCTGCCAGATGGGTGAGTCTACGTCCAAGTCAAAGTCCACCACAAGCAACAACAACAAGAACAACCAGAACAACAACACCACCAACAACTGATATCCCATGTGCTGTGCGCTGTGTGCTCGTATTTTAACCTTTTAGCTACTAACCAAATAAAACAAAAGAAATGCCAACAATTTCGTAAGTTGTTCCCCTGATCGATCCCAGATCCAGGCATTATAATCATCATACATATATATGTACATACATATAGACAGACTCAAGACTGGTTCCACAAAATGTGTGTGTAATAATTAATATTAAATAACTTCACTTTTTAAAACTAAGCAAACAAAAAAGGAAAAGAAAAAACATTTAGGGTTCGTTTTTTTGACAACTTTCATTTATGTTTCACACTTTGACAACAGTTTATAAAATGTTGCTAAATAAATGTTTTCTTGATCGATTCAACAATTTCAATGCACCCAAAATTAAACAAAAACACAAACATAAATAGAAACAATAAAAGTTTCCTGGTCAAAGTGAAACCAATTGCTAGAAGCTATTACTGGCGTCCTGTGCAGCCGCCACGGCAACAACAACAACCAAAACAACAACCACAACAACAACAACAGCGACAACAACTGCAACAACAACAACAGCAACCGCTTTGGCAACTGCATCAACAACAACTAAAGCTACCAAATTTTGTTCAACAAAAACTAATGCAATAAATTGATAAAGCAAAACTAAATTTAAAAAACAAATATCAACTAGCCCTTAAGTTCAATTTGCATTGCTTACTAAATAACTGATATATACATATTTGAATATATATACATAAAAATATATATTTTATTGACAACTTGTTTAAACAAAAAAAAACCAAAAAAAGATTATGCCACATATATTTTTACGTGACACACCAAAAACAAACGAAAACAAAAACAAATTAATTAATTTCTTTAATAAAGTTGACGAAAATCCTATGTAATTGTAGTTTTGTTTGCCACTAACCGTGCTATAATACTAACAACGCAAAATGTGCATGTTTGTTATGAGCTTAAGTTCAAATTCAAAATTGGCGCCACTTTACGCAGCACTTACAGTGCTCTACAATAACATAGCCAACAGGGTGGCAACCTTCGTTATGTTAGGTTAACATTGGAGGGTTATGTATATACTTAACAGAAATGCTCCTCATTGTAAGACGCTGCTCTCACTCAGCGAATGTTAGCTATGGCAAGTTTTAACAGCTTAACAAGTGTATTATATTTGGATTGCTCTCACTTTGTGGATTATTATTGGTAATACATTTTAATTTTCAGCACTGATTGTCTGCGCTCATGATTAGTTAATAGGTAGAGTGAGAAAAAAAAACAGCTGATTCTTTACTCACCATCTGTTTATGACGCCTCTAAGCCAAGCTGTTATGTTGTGGCGAATTCATGCGGCGAATATCGCCCAACAAGTTTTGCGTCTAGCTAACAGCCTGTTAACTTAACATGAGTTTAGTTCTGGTTTTGCGTTTGTGGAGAACGGTTGGGCTGCGTCGGTCGACGGTCGAATTATTTGTGTTTGTTTTTAGTTCGCGCGCATTTTGTGCCGGTCGCAAAATTGCAATTGAATTATGCAAATTTTATCTTAGTGTGTGTATGTGTGTGTTTTTCTGACTGATTTTGTTTACTGTGCGTGATAAAATAAGCAATAAGAACTGCAATAACAATCGAGAAGTGCAAGCAGCATTTTATTTCGTGATCGGCTCTCAATTTAATTGCATCCAATGATTGCCCTCAATTGAAAGCGCAAGTGAAAAATGGCAACGAGACGCTCGTCGTTGGCTTAGCAAACAACAAAAACAACAAAAAACTGAGAAATAAAAATCGTGAGAGGAAGGCGCAGGCTGCAATTGCAAATAGCAATTAACAAAGGTTTGTACCACTGAATTCAACGTTATGGGTAGTTTTTTTTTTATTATATCGTATATTTCTTATGAGACCGACAACAACAACAACAACAATGACAGCGACAGCGACATGTATAAAACTGACCAGTTTTGCACAGCGTCGTCCTCCCTTCTTTTTCTCCTTCTTCTTCTTCTTCTTCTTCTTGATTACCTGCTGCAGCGAGCTATACAAGCAGCGACAACAGCAACAACAAAAACAAAACATAACCGAAAACTGTAAATCGTTCGTCTTGCTTTGCTTTCATTGAAAAATTCGCTGATTCAGCAGCCGCGAGCAGCGACGCAGATTGTATTTTTGTTGTTGTTGTTCTTTTCGATATTCTTGTTTTACTTTGTTACTTTTGCTCTTTATGTTGTGATGTCTTTATGTTGTTGTTTATTTGCTCTTGAACATTTGTCGTTTACAGCTGTTGCTGTTGTTGTTGTTATTATTAGAGTTGTTGTTGCTGTCTGCTGTACAGTTTTGCAGTCGTTTGATCTGCCTTTTGTTTTATAGTGAATTACCCTGTAGCCTAACGTGAAAGGGGTGGTTTAGTTCTTTATTGTTTTCTCACAGTATGTGAAGTAACTGTTGTGTCAAAGGCTTAACATAGCTCTCATTATTTCGTTTGTTTACTTCTAAGAACCATAATATAAAACAAAGATCCAGTTTTTATATTGCAATAATAAATGCGTGTTTATTATTCTTTGTCTCAAGAATTACTCGACCTACTGTTTCTCGGAAATTGAGGCAGATTTATGATGATTTCCGTTTCTAAATATGATCTGATAAGCATTATTTATCGGGCAAATCAAATTGCCATGTACAATGGATGCAACGATAAATGTGTCAATAATTGATGTATTGAGTTGTTTTATGGTATTATAAATATTTTACCAATTTTGCACGATATGAAAATGAGTTAGACCCAAAACTTTAACAATGTTTGTATATGTTTACAGGGTATTTTGTTGTCTAAAGTAGTAACTTTATCGTGGTTATGCATTTTGACAGCTGTATGATAAAAGTTTTTCTTTTAGTTTGTATGTTTGCTATTGTTGGCAACTCTATTTGTTCAACTGCTTAATTAGAAGGCAACCCTGTTGTTTTTGGGCTCAAGGTCTGCTCACACTTAAAAACTAGGCCAACATTTGCATAAAAGACATTTAGATGATGATCATCTTATTTGCTTAAAAATCTATCAGTCAATCAATCAATCTAATTCTCATTATAGATATTCGTATTTCTATTGTAATTATGACAACAATCACTTCAATTTTTATTATCGGATTTCGCTTTCAACTCGCACTTCTCCCATTTATCTATAACTATCATCAATTGTCTATTTCGTAATACTCTCTACCTGAGACTGCGAATAATTCAAAGTTTCATGTGCGTGGCTAATGAATAAACAAAAGCAAAACGAATCAACAAATAATAACAACAAAATAAAAAATGCCTTTCGTTTTCAATGAATTTGCATAATTTGTATGTTGTTGTTATATTTTTTTTGCTTTGGATCTGTCGGAACTCTTAAATCTGGAATTTCTTATGGCGAGAAACGAAAGAAATTAGTCGAATTTCAAGCAAAAGAAAGAAACGAAAAATGATATTGATTTATGTGCCAGCTTACCACCACTTATAGGGAGTATTAGATAATGCATTGATTTCCATAAATAGACAATTGAAAGTGCGTCTTATCAATAAGTAAAATCCCGAGATAAGAGGCAAATATTCATTCAAGTGGCAGAGTAATCGCATCTAATTCCATATTGTACCGCAAACTATTACTTATTCAAATGCATTCAAAAACACCCACACTCACATGCACTCACACTCATTCACAGACATATCCCATATCACATTATGGTGCCCTTTATAAGGCGACTTCTCTGCTCACGTCTCTGTGGGCAAAACGTGAGCTCCAACGCTAATGAGGCAAACCAACAAAAAGAAAAAAAAAAACAACAACAAATCTACAAACAAAACAAAGATTATAAAAATAGTGAAATGTTCTACGGGTTAATCACCTAATGTTAGCTGTGTAGCATGTGGAGTACGAGTACTTCGGGGAATCGTTCCCAGTTATCGTTTTGAAATACCCTATATCAGAGATTATACCCTGTAGCTATAGTATAGGTATAGTATCATATATTATCTCGAATGCAACTATATGCAGAAAAGCATAAGGTAAGTGTAAATCAGATATTACTGTGTGAACTTTTGCTCTGAGTGTGACTTCAATTTGTTCCTAGTGACTGTGCATATATAAATTATATAACTTTGGATTTGTCGAGTTATTGGAACCACACCTTATAGCAAGCTTAGATTTGCTTTGTTAGCAATATGGTCAAAGCATTATAAAGGGGATTTTATAGAAAGCAATTACCAAGTTATAGAAGAAGTAAGTTTATATATGTTATTTGTATAAATAAGTATTTAAGTAGTATTATCACCACTCCAATTTACGCTATTCTTAATGAAACTATTGCCACTAATAGCAGTACTTCTATTGCTACTACTACTGTTAGTTCTAATACTATTAGTGATATAAAAAGCGATTTTCAAGTATTAATTCGTTTACTACTGCTAAATCTTGCTATTTATACACCATTTACTATTAGTATTTCTGTTAAAACTTGTTTCACTCTTTAACTACAATTATTGCTGTAGAATGCACGTAAATAATTCCAACTCAGTAAGGGCATAAAAACTTCGCTGCATCAAGACATTCAATGGGTTTGTGGCATTTGTGACCCCGCTTGTCTCGTAATTGAATTGCCCCGACCGAGAGATCGACAAAGGCGACTCTGTCTGACTCTGTCTGACACTTTGACACTCTGACTCTGTCTGACTGCGTGACCGACTGATCGCAGCACAAAGAAGCTTCTCTGAAGTCTCCGATCTCAATGCGTTCAGATCTGATGCGATGCTCGACGATGATGAATTATCAACGCTTTTAGTGCGCCATCTCATTATTTGTGTATTTTATGCTCTTCGAGATGAACAACAATTCCATTAAAGGCAACAACAAATTATGGCCGGCTTTCAAGTCAGATGCAAAGTTGCCCGATTCCCAAATGCACACTCGAATTACAAACTGAGAGAAAGAGAGAGTGAGACTCAGATAGAGTGAGAGAGAACGAGAAACGTGAAAAATTGTATAGCCAGTGATCCATAAATTATGTTTCTTTTCCTACTCTCTACACCCGAATGCATTGGGGCATAAAGTTC
Organism: Drosophila rellima; assembly: GCA_035043635.1. Taxonomy (NCBI): domain Eukaryota; kingdom Metazoa; phylum Arthropoda; class Insecta; order Diptera; family Drosophilidae; genus Drosophila; species Drosophila rellima. The sequence goes on along the minus strand of JAWNMV010000146.1, from coordinate 566,513 downwards.
TGTTTTCTGTTTCTGATCAGCTATAAATAAATTTATTGGGAAATCACTTTGTCTCTAGTCGCAGTAGTAGAAACAAATGAAGTTGTTTGCTTTGTTTTTCTGTTTGTTTCTCTATCCTCTCCCTATTTCGACTGCAGCTCTATTAACTTGTTCCAAATAGTATTACTCAATCTTTAGGCCCAGTACGTTGACTCTTTATTTTTACGAATATCGTGCAGCTTTTTTCGCTTCCTTTGTTTCTTCTTTCACCTGTTGGAAATTTGCACAGCTGTTTTGTCAGGTTTCCTCCCTTGGTTTCAGCTGGAACTGCGCTTAAATTGAGCTCATCACTCAATTATAGACACATTTCCCTTCCAAAGCAATTAGCAAGTTAATTATAGCACTCAAAACTTTTGCGCCCATTAGAAGAGAATAAAACCCCAGAACAAGAAACAATTCGAAATTCAATATCAATTTTGTTGGCTGTCATTTGTTTATTGTTTTGCAGCTCTTGTTAATAATACAACTATAAACAATTCATGTGCAGGAAATGCTGTTGAAATATCAAATTAGGTTTATCAGTTGTGCGCATTTAATTACTTTTCAATGAGAATTAATTGCAAGCAGTTGGGTTTTTACAACTTATTACACGATAAGCAGTTTGGAAAGCACTGTGAAGCAGTTGTAGCAAAGCGGCTGACAGTTTTGGCAGCACTGTCTGCTCTAAATAGTTTGAAATTTTAATTAGCGTTATTTAGTAATAAACAAAATTACAAATTAAATATTTAATGTATTGTTCTTTCTTTAATTAAAATGTATTTAAAACATTTTAAAACAAGCTAGATCTAGCATTAAAAAAGCTAAACTGGCTACACTGCCTATAACTATAAAGACTAGACAAATTGTGCGTCATTGCATGGAACACATCCTTTTAAGCCTTCTTTCCAAATGCTTGGCCATAATTCAGACGTTTTGTGGCCAACATTTTGAGTCATCAGGCTGGCTAATAGGATGCGCCACAGGCGGAAGCAGTTGACACTGAAATTGCAACTGGACTGGTCTAAAGTGTCAACAAACTTGCGCCACAGGATAATGCTAATTCGGAGACTAGACTTTTGTGAGAGACTGTCTGTCACATTTGCTGGCAAATAAAAGTCAGTCAAAATGTTGACAACTCATTAGCTGAAGAGGCAGCAGATGAGGAGGAGGTTAGAGAGATAGAGAGAGAGAGAGAGAGAGAAAGAGAGAGAGAGAGAGAGAGAGAAAGGAACAGTATCCATGTAACTTGCATTTCGTACAATGAACTTTTCGGACTAAAATTGTTGTTGCCCCAACGCGTCGCGTTCTTTGTATCTGAGCCTGGCCAAGAATGATTTTAGCCAGAGTCGCAGCTACTACTTCGTTGTGCTGCACGTTGTCTGACAACTGCTCATAAATTTGCAGCTACTCTGGAGTTGGAGTCGATGTTTTAGCTGGAGTTGGAGAGGCAAATCAACTCCAACTTCTTCAATCCCTCGAAGCGTAGAATAATTCAAACTCAGCAAAAAAAAAATTGAAAAAAAGGAAGAATCTCTTTGTGGCTCCTTTGTCTGTGGCTCCGTCATAGATATCATCATTGGGCATTTATTATAGCAGGCACTGTCTATCCAACTGCCTTCTGTCCTCTTCCCTCTCTCGCCCTCTCCTACAGTCTCCCTGCATCTGTGCTTGGCTATTGAATTTCCTTTGTGTTGTCTGGCACTTGATATATTCAGGCCGTTTGCTTTGGTTTGTGGCATGCCGCTTCCTTGTGTGGCAACTTCTGCTTGCAACTGCTTATCATCAGCATCTTCACTGCTGGGCGTTCCTGACAGTCCGAGTGACAAACAATAAATGTTTAGTTGATATATCGATTCCATTGACATCTCCAACTTTAGCTTCATTTCCATCTACATCTCTAGATACAGCGTATCTATCGCATGTTTCTGTTTCTGTTTCTGTTTCTGTCGCTTGTCATTCAATCAATTAGACACCTGTGCTTTTTTGCTCAGGTATCGCCAATGGAATTAGCAGCTTGACAGCTGCTTTTTATGGCCAAAAGCAAAGTTGCAATTGATAGACTTCAACTGCGATCTCAGTTGAGTTAGGCTGGAGTTTTCTACAGAATTAAAGTGTCTAAACTATAGACTGAAAACAATGGAAATAGCAAACAAAGCTGCAACGTGAGATGAGCTTTGATTAAATTGATAGACAGATGAATAGATGAAATTTATCCTTTTGGAGATTAGCAATGGCTCTTTAGATATAGATGGTTATATTGAGGGAAACATTGAGATATCTTTATACATTTAGTTCCTGTTAGATCCCTTATCCCTATTACTTCTACCTTAAGATATTTTCAATCATTTCAAAATAAATTCTAATGCTTTTAGGATATAGAAAGATATGAAAAAGGTATTGAAAGATACATAAATGGGAATCCCTCATTGATTCAGATCGTTAACTCTTTTAGCACATATTCCTGTCCTTAATTACTTCATCTTATCTTTACCATTTTACAATTTTCTACAAATTATACTTACCAGCTCTTAAGATATAGATTGAGACTGTGATAGATTCCCTCATAAATTCAGATTAGAATTAGTTTCATCACATATTTCAATATTCCTCTCCCTAGTTTCTTTTTCATTCGGTATCTCTAGGTATCAATTTCTAACATTTCCGACAAATTATAATGTCCAGCTGTGGCATCAATATTACCAGTCAGCTATTAAACATATTCGCTGTTGATTTGCCAATATATTCTAGAGATTATTTTGAACATGACACGAATGCCACCCAAGAGAATTGAACATGAACATGAGCATAGGAATTACACAGGAAACACAAATTGCAGGGGGGAATAAACACGCTGAGATTGGATACTATGAGTATGACTATGAATATGAATACGAGTATGAGTATAAGTGTGAGTATGAGTATGAATACGAGTCTGACTACGAGTTAACGTAATTGCCTTATGCCTGGCTGCAACTTCCTTTGGTAATTTTCAACGCCTCGCAGCATCCCAATTCCCCCCCCCCCCCCCTTCGCTTCCAGCTGCCAGTTGGCCATAAAGAAAACTTGTCTGGCTTATATGGTTAATCGATTATTAATGACTTTGTCGCAATTAAGTAACAAACAAAGCGAGCTCAAATCGCTTCATCACAGGCTTGCAACAAGTTCGAGCTCCTCTTTTATTAACTTGGCCAGAAGGTGAACAGCACAGTGCAGCAAGTAAAAGTTGCAGCCAAGGCTGTGGCAAAGACTCTGTGGCTGTGGCAGTTGCAAGTGTCAGCGAGCAAAAGTTATTTAAAAAAAAGCAAAAATTAAAAACTGTTGAAAAATAAAAAAAAAAACAAGAAAAGAAAAATCCACATGCAAACACACGCCTTAAAATGTGAAAATGCGAATGACCTGAATACACAGACAAGACACACGCACACTGGTACACATACTTGCACACACGCACTGTAAGTGATACAACGGGGCGCATGCGCAACACGCGGCAAGGCGGCAAAAGCAGCCAAAGCCTTAAAAGGCAACAACAACGCCGACGATTTCCTTTTCTGCGCCTTTGTTGTTGTTGTTTATTTTCTGTTAGCTGTTGTTGTTGTTTTTGTTGACAAACTAGTTTTACGTACAGTTGTAGCTTTTGTTTTTTCTTTATTTTTTGTTTTTGGGAACATCGACGTCAACTGTGTTCCAACATTTGGTTGCACTTGCAGTTGCCTCGCTCCACACACAATTTGAATTTATTTATGCAAAGCAGTTGTCTGACTTTAGAAACTCGTATTTATTTACTATATTTCTTAGTCGTTTTTTTTTTTTGACTTATTAACACATTTTTTTGTGCATTAAAAATGAAAAGTTTTTGATGGTGGGGAAACTTGTTTTCTTCAGGATTCCGCAGACGTGTTGCATTTGGGGCAGGGGCTCAATGAAGCGCGTAGTAAATTGTGCAACGGGCAGTGGTGACAGGAGGGAGGGGGGAGGGGGCAGGGGAGTGGCAAGTTGCAATCTTTCTATGTGCTGACTCGTATTTCATTATGAGCAACAACAAAAGCAACAAAACAGCTGAAACGATGCCTCAAATTAGCGTTAAGAATTTTCTACGCGACTGTGTTTGCAGTGCAGTGTTGAGTAATGCCATCATAAAAATGTATCTATGTATCTGTGTCTGTGTGTGCAGCTTACTCAAGGCAATTAACTTCAAATGAGCTGCAAATTGAATGAGAAACGACTGACAATTAAGTGAGCAACCTTGAAAGTATCTTAAAACATGTGCTCATCTAGCCAGCGAGCTAAGTATGCATCAGGAATTAATGCTAGTGAAAGTATCTTTAACTAGTTGTATCTGCAAGTGTCTGACAATCATTAGATTGCAACTCTAGAGAAGTCTACTTTCAGTTTTTAAGAATACTACGCAAAGAGTAGATCGAGAATTAATTCTAGTAAAAATATCATTAACTAGTTGTATATTTATCTATATATCGCTAGAGTATTTTGATAATATTTCAGATTTGTTTTTAACGTTAGTAATCAAATCTTTGCCTAACACTTTTAATGCTTCATCTTTCTCCCTTCTCTCTGGTGTAAATTAATGAATGAAAAGTGCACTTTTTATTATGATTTCCCAATTTATGACTCAGTTGCACAATCATGAATGCGCAATCAACGGCTAACAATCAAAGCCAAGCCTCATACATACATATGTGTGTTTATAGCCACTATCTAATTGGCTTTACTTGAGCTATAGACACATCGTAAACACCTTGCAACAACTTGCATTTCAATTCGTTTCTTTTTCTCTTTTTCTTGATATCTTTTCCTTGTTTCCAACTCTAATTAACTTGGCAACTGCCACGCCCATAAGCCTGACACGACTTGCAATTGCCGTATAGACCAATAAAACGCATAGAATTCAACGCAATCGCATACCGAGAATTCATTTCCACAGAATTCCACAAATAAAACTGGGTGCCATAAAAGCGCTTGCCTCAAATGCCACTGCCAATTCGAGGCTAATAAATGAGGCAACAGGTGCCTACCGGGTTTTTCTAGATACAACTCCTTAGCCCTACAGAAGTTCTCTAAACTGAACTGAGATCAGAGCAGAGTTGAGCGAGAAGCCGCCTCGGCAATCGAACACAAAAGGCAAAGCACTTGACACTCGACTCTGTAAAAGGTAAAAACGTGTTCTTGGCTAACCAACTTGGTCTACATCTTGTTTGTGGCTCTGTCCAGTTGCCTTTCCATACCAAACATGGCACAACATAACAGCTCGCATAGTTTTCTAACTCAACATCTCAAGATCTCTAGTTTAAAAAGATCCCAAGGTGCTTGAATTGTCACAGCTACATTATTAACTCGGATAATTTCTTAATACGATTATTCGAACTCAACGTTGAGTTCATTAATCATTAGCTTTTTTTGATTTTTGATCTGCGATTGTCTAGAAAAAAGCGGAAGCGCCTCAAACAACATTTAATTTGTGCCTTTAGCTATTTTTGTTTTTCCTCAACTCTTACGACTCATTAATCAACTTGATGGGCAAATTTCAGATGCATCTCAAAAATGTGCAATAATTATGAAAAGTGTGTGTGTGTTTTTCCTGTTTAATCGTACATTTCAAATGGGGGTTAAATGCTTTAACTTGTTGGGGTTGCTTTTTGGCATTGATTTCCAGGGCTTTCAGGGATTTCGACTGTCTTTGTTTACACACATGGCTTAAAAATGGTGTTTAGGGTTGGCTTTGGTTTCGATTTCGTTTTTTTTAGCTTTTAAATTTGAACAACTTGCCAAAGAAGTTTTTGACTCGTTGTTTTAGTTTAGCAAGTTTAAAAGCTCCTTAAATTGATCCTCAATATTCGCTTGGCTCTCGGTTGTCGCCGGCTCCGTTGAGGTTGTTGTTGGCGCCTCCGTTGTCGTCGTCGTTGTGGTTGTCGTCGTCGTCGAGCTCGAGCTGCTGCTGCTGGTGGTGCTGGGTATCGGCTTGGGTTTGATCCTGCCATCGAGACAGGCCTGCAGATAGTTGTAGTTGCTGGCCGTGGACTCGACATAGCTTCTTTCGGCCCTGTGGCTGCATTGCACGTGATGCAGGTCGATGAGGCGGTAACGTTCCTGCAACAACGAGGCCGACTCTGAGGCATTGCCGGAGATGCTGTACGTGGACACGGTGTTGTTTGAGCCCTGCGGGAAAAAGACGCGATAATTACGAATAAATCATGAGAAATTGTGGAAAATGATTTTGGGCTAAATATTATTCATTACTTTACGCGAGTTTATTTTGAATACATCAAAATTATCTTGGGTTATTTTCATGCATTTACTATGGATTCTGATTATGTATTTATTTTGAGGTAATTATTATTAATTAGCTTTTGGGAAATTAATTATTAATATTCTGCAAATTAGTTATTAATTTTCAGAAAATTAATTTAAATAAATTATTTAATAATAATTTTTATTTAGCTTAATTTTGGAAAATGAGTATGTAATAACTAGAAACCTTCGTAATGCTTTCGTCACTAGCGTGAAGGGTCACCAGTAAAGGGTTAATTTATATTAAAGTTTTAGTTTTTATTTTGAAATTTTTAGTAAGTTAATTATTAATTTTCAAGAAAATAATTATTAATATTGAGAAATTATTTTAAATAAATTAATTTTGGATATTATTATTAATGAATTATGCAATATAATCAGTAAACTTACAATTGCCGACTGACAGTTGAAGGAGTCCAGAGTGTCGTTGATCCTGCCACATTTTCGCAGTGCGTTGCAAACACTTTCAGCCGAGCTCTCGATCCTTCTCCGCGTGGGCAGGAAATCCTTGTCGATGCCGCGTCGCGAGTTCTGCGCCTCCGCCAGGCATCCGCTGTAGGCTCCACTGTACTGCTCCGCAATCAGATTCGATTCGCCAATGTAGCCGGCAAAGCAGGACACCGAAGTCTTGGGATCCCGTCGGGTTAGCCGCGAGTTGAAGAAGAGACGAGTGAGGCCGTCCTGGGTGGGGAGACCCACATAGGGAGGCAAAGGCCTCTCGACTGCCTCTGCAGCACCCACTGCCAAAAGCAGTGCCAGTGGCAGTAGCGAATTCAGCGATCGTTGCGACATTTCTCGAGAGACTTGGTTGGTTCAGAGGATGAGCTGCTTTTGGCGCAGTGCGTCTGTCTGGGCCAGCATTTATATGCAGACCCGACCCAACGACGCTGATAAGCTCTTTATTATCAACTTTGCACATTTGTTTTTATTTTGATAAAGATAAATAGATCTCCAGCTTGTTTATTTACTCACACGACGTCAGACGTGATGTGGAGTGATATTAGGAAAAGGTATCTTTAATGAATTAGTAATAGAACTGCAAATAACATCTACAGGAAATACACAAATTGCACTTTTAATTTTGTTTCTTGCATTGGGTGCAAATTCATAACCATTTCCACCTCAGGCAGACTGTGAGCAAGGTTGCAATTTCATAGAGCAGTATTTCAATATTTACTTTAGACTTAGCCAGATAAGTTTATGATCGCTGCGCTGATTTGCTACACAAATATATGGCCAAGAGCCGAGCGTTAGCCCAGTTAGATCTCAACTGACGCCTCTGACGCCCAATCTTGGCAAATATTTGATACATCGTGACTCAGTTTGATCTATTTAAAGGTGCCTGCATTTGATTTACGCATTGCTTAGAGTTCTCAAGAAAGCGAATTAAATGCAGCGGAAATGTCATATGATTGTGATTGCCCCAAAGAAAACCAAGGCTTACTTTTTGATTTACTTTATTACATATTTAATTAATAAATATATTTTTATTGTATCACAAACAAAGTTCAGGGGCATTCTTTAATTCAATTTTGTTATCTTCAAATTTAACTTTGGTGATATCGATGCAGCTATAGTGCATATAACATACATAAATTTTAAACCCTTAACAGGTGAGAAAAGTACACTCAACAAATGTACTCACAGATTATAGTTTTCCCGCCTTAGACAAATATTTGAAATATAATTTATAATATCTTTCATTTATTTAGCTTTCAAATATCACAAAAAAAAACCCCAGAAACCTGGAAACCTTCAGTTTTAATATTACACTAGCTCATTTCTTACTTTACTGATGTAAACATACAGTACTTTAAAATCGAGTACTTTAACTCGATAATTTTTTTTTACGATATACAAACAACTCGATTTTTGTTTGGAAAATTTTACCATTTCGATTAAAAACTCAATTCATAATTTGTATTTACATTACTGCTTGGTATACTTTGAAGATAGTTATTACATTTTATGGTAATGCTATCGATAACTTAAGAGAATGAAAGAGAAAAAAATACATAAAAAAGAAAACAATCTTAGGATCTAGTGTTAACTCTCAACTTTTGAGCAGAAAGAAACTATCTCTCTTCCATGTTAATCTTATCCGTTAGCTTCGTTTTCTTTGACGATCGATTATATATTACGATAATACTATCGATAGAGCTGCAGTGTTAAATCCTTCAACCTCCTCGGTTACTATGTCAATCTGGGCCTTAGTCCCACACACATTCCAGTTGTGGAGCGCAGAATAAAGTTCATCATGGGCTGGATCTCAGGTCCCTTGGGCAACAGTTCGTAGTACCTGAGAACCTTGCTGATCAGCGCCTTCATCTCGAGCACGGCGAACTTCTGGCCAATGCAGTTCTTGGGTCCGGCACTGAAGGGTACGTAGGAGAAAGTCTTTCTCTCCTCGATGTCGTTGTCGTTGTCGTCGAGGAAACGCTCGGGCTTGAAGCTGAGGGGATCGGGAAAGTGCTTGGGATCACGATGGGCAAAGTAGATGACCAAATAGACACTGGTGTTGGCTGGTATGATCTGATCGCCAATCTGTAGATCTTGTTTGGTGTATCTGCCAATCGCTGGCACTGGCGGATACAAACGCATCGTCTCCTTGATGACACAATCCAGATACTTGAGTTGCTGCAACTTCGCTTGAGTCACCGGCGCCGTTCGATCTTTGCCCAGCACCTGTTGCAGCTCCTCGTGGAGCTTGGCCTGCACAGCGGGATGCCTGGCGATGGAGTAGAGAGCATGGGAGACGCCGCTGCTTGTGGTATCGTCGCCCTCGAACATGAATGTGTCCACCTCCTCACGGATGTCGGCATCGCTCAGCGGGGCGCCTTGAATCGAGGACTGCAACAAGATGTCCAGCAGCGCCATCTGCGACTTGCTGCCAATCGCGGCATCCCCCAGACCTGCATTTAAACAGAGTTGGAGTCAGTTAACCGTAGTCACTGCCCCAGTCAGCGCCACTTACTCAACGGTCGGTAGCTGCCGTCGGCTATAGCCATTTCCAGCGCCGATCTTCGCTCGCGGATGACCTTGTCGGTGAACTCGTGCATGATGCGAATGTCGTTCCTGAGTTTGTGGTGCATCAGCGGTGCGGTGAGTCGGAAAAGCCACTCGTAACGCTGCGAGAATTTCAGCATGCGGTCCGGTTGAATGTAGACAACGCTGCAAAGAGAGTGTAGAGTGAGCAGAGAAGTGAGAAGATCAGCAGCTTTGACTAGCTTTAAACTACACTTGACTTGACTACGATAAATAAAGTGGTGCATATAAACAAAGTGGTGCTAGTGAAATAATTATTTAATATAATTATTAACTAAAATTTAATTTAAAAAAAAAAATATTCTTATTAAAAATTTTAATAATTAAAGTTGAACTTGAACTTTGGCAGCAGAGAAGTGAGAAGAAAAGCAGCAACTTTATCATGACTTGACTACGATTAGTGTGCTCATAAACAAAGTAGTGCTAACTAATGATTTCTTAATATAATTGTCAATTAAATGTGGTTTCTGAAAATTTTAATAACTACAGTGTTGAAATTTGGCATTTATTTAAATGCCTATTAAGAATATATAAATAAAGAATATAAGTGTGCGGAAAGTGAAGGAAATTAGCTTAAGCTTGGTGTTTTATGTTTAATTCAATTTATTATTCAGTTTTGCAAACCTGCTCAGTAAACACAGCCAAGTTGAACCTTAGACCATATGTTAGATAAACAAGTGCTCAACTGTACTTTGAACTTAATGGAACTTACCTCTTGAGCGCCTTTATGTAGGGGAATTCGGGATCGCTTTGTGCATTCACCTGCACTCCCATGGCAGTCTCTAAACATAAATGATAATAAATGATTTAATTTAAATATCACAATCATCTTTCTGTCAGACTCACCTGTGATGATGTCCAGTGCTGCAAGTGACACATACTGTAACATATCCACCACCTGCTCCCCATTCGCATATGGTTGTAGTTTCTCCACCAAAACTCCGCTCTGTTTATCCATAATGTCCATAAAGTGTTCGAGGATCTTAAAGTGAAATGCACTGGTGAAGATCTTGCGGCGGGAATGCCACTTTCTGCCCACACTCAGGAGTAGGCCATCGTTGAGAAAGGGACGCAGGAACTGATAGAGTCCACCCTTCTCCAGCAAACTGGTGCTGCTCAATATGGCCTCGAAGTGCCGCAGATCCATGGTATAAATCTGGGATTCATTGAGAATCCACAAGCGAAAGGTTTTGCCATATTTCTCAAAGCTTGCGCCAATATATTGAATGAGATCTTAGAGGGGAAAGAAGTTCAAGTTGAGAGAAATAAAAATAAAGAGTTACTATCAAAACTGACTCTCTGCTCCCAGGTGTAGAGCCTCCAGGCCACAGCCGAGTATTGGCAGTGATGTAGGACCCGTAATGCCCGATCTCTTGAGGGTCTCACAACTATGACGCTTGCGTATGAAATCCCAGGCGAGCAACGAAATCAGAGCGCCAAAAAACAAGGTCAGCCACATGTTGATCCCGCTTTCAAAGATCAGAGATCGCAGGGATTATTCAAAAACACTTTCGAGTGTTGATCGCGTTGTTCGCGTTGTTGTCGATGGTGTCGCGTTCGTTGTTCAACTGGGCTATCGCAGCTCGACGATGGAACGGACGCTGGTTAACGAAATCTAATCGCATATTCAGTTTTTATTTCTCTCTCTTGTTTTTTTTTTAATATTTAGAATGAATACAATCCAAAAACTGGTTTCCAACTGTCGTAGTTGTTATTACTATTTTTGTGTTGTTGTGCTTAGTCGATTTTTGAGTGTTGCAACTTTGTGTTGTTGTTAAATTGTCGCTTCAATTGCCAGCCGATTAAACAACGCGACTGAACAACGATTCGCATTTGAGTGTGAGTACACTCGTAACTACATACATATGTATGTTTATACATATTGTATAAAATTCAATGATTAAAATGCCACTCAGTTTTTGAGTCGTTTTGCATCTCGATTACAAATGTGACGATGAGGAGTGGCTTTTAATTAGACGCTACTGTTTTATTTTAGCATATTTTAAACGCTCTTGAACTAATTTCGATTTGTTATTGCTGCAGTGCTAAATTAATTAAATCTAGTATTTAAATGAATACTTTTCGCAATTAACAAATGCTTGAAATAGTTATTTTCTTCGCGACATCTTTGCAAATTATTTTTCTTTTACTCATTTTCTATTATTTAAATTTTAAAATAAATTGTCTATGCATCTAGTTAATTAATTAATATCTGTTGGGATTCAAATAATACCAACTCTAGCAAAAAGTCTTTGATACTTTTCTGATGATATTGATGCTATTAAATAATTTTAAATGAAATATTAAACTTTCAGATAGTTAAAGTTATCAAGTCATGTCGGATGAGATTTTGGATATTTTTTGAAAATACTAGAAGTAGATAGTTCTTTCTTCAACTACTCCTAGCTGTTGCTATTTTTACTATTCTTGAAGATCCTTAGACATAACCAAGTGCTCTTTTTAAGACATGTCTTGCCTCTTTAAGCCACAGTTTAAGCTTCAGACTGGTAAGCTACCTCTGTCAGTTCATGGTCCGAGTTCAAGTTCAAGATCACAAAGACAACATTTAAGAATGAGTGTAGATTTAAGCACTAGACTGAAACCCATTGCAAGACTTTTTTCTATGCAGATCCCAAAGGGAAATGCAGTTGGAGTTGGAGATGGAGTTAAACAGGAAACGGTGGCACATTCAACACAAGGCAAACATTGATTCAAGCAGCACTAGAGAACTGAAGAGGGAAGAGTAGAGAAGTGGAGTGGAGTGGAGTGGAGAGAGAAAAGGGAGCAGACTGAGAAACAGCTGTGACAAATGTTGCGACTGGGGCCACAGTTGAATGGACTGGACTGTGGCAGCAAATGAGACAAAGTCAGAGACGACGGAAATGTTCAAGTCAACAGTTGTAGTTGTAGTTGTTACACTTGTTGTTGTTGTTGCTGTTGTTACCTCGTTGAACTTGGCGCAGAGTTCATTGGGAGTCGCAGTCGCAATTGGAGTTGTAGTTAAAGTTCTAGAAGAGCGGCAGAGAAAGGGGAGGGGAGGGGAGGGGCACACATGAGTACACACTCAGTTGGCGGTCAATTAAGTCGCTCGACGAAAGACAACAACACTCGACATGTGTATTGTGGGCTGGCCAACAGAGCAAACAAGTTATCAAATTGTCCAAAAAGTCGACCAGTTGCTGTTGTTGCAGATGGATGACAAAACGGTAAAAGGCCGCGTCATATGTGTTTGTCTGAGTACTGTAAGTATGAGGGAAACCATCCATATAGTCTATGAAATACGTTGACTCATGATATTCCCACAGATTTTAAAAGAAAACAAAGAAAATTAAAGCGGAAGATTTTAAGGTGTTTTTTTCGGTTTCGTTTTGGATCTAACATAACACGGTTAATTATGCGGGCTCTTCATGGGGAAGTGGATAAGAGAGCAGACTGAGAGAAGCGGTTAATAATCAATAAACACGTTGCCACACCCACTTGATCGGGGCGGGGAGTCGAGACTGAAATAAAAACACGCCAGGCACGTATCCATCAACTAGAAAACCACAACTCAAACCCAAATCGAAATCGACATCCAACTCCCTCGGACAATGAAATTTGCATTGCATTTCAAGAGCTGCAACCAACTGAGACTTCAATTCTCCGCCCACTCGCTACTCTTCCCTTTCCCTTGTCATGCCACTTTTCTGCAATTCCGCAGACTGAGGAGTTAAGCCAAAGTTTGTCCAAAAAATAAAAACGCATGTTTCCTGCTTCCGACTCTGCAGTCTGAACTGAAACCCAGTCACAGTGGGCGGTCGTGTCATCTGTTGTTGCCCCCACTTGCTATCTCCCTCACACTCTCCATCCCTCTCTCTCTTTCGCCTAATGCCATCGATAACAAACAAAGGCGAGAGTTTGTTTTGACGCTTTTTCGTTCCGTTTTTCGGTTACTTTGGCAACCGGCAAAACGGTAGCAAAAACATGTCTGGAATAACATTCAAAGTATCTGGGGGGGGAAGTGGGTGGCACATTGTGTGTGTGTGTGTGTGCGTGTGTGGGGGGGGTCATCCGTCTGCGTCTCAGGGGTTGTTGTTGCTGTCTCGAGTGCAGCACGTGCTGACAGCTCTGCGCCTGTCCGCAACATTGCTAAACAGCTGTTAGCAACAATGCTGCCAAGGATAAGGCAACAATGTTGCCAAGGAAGAAAGTGTACCATTTTTCAGACATGTGTACACAAACACAAAAAAATCTTTGAATTGTCATAGCTTTGTCAAAACATGACCAAATTCCATGCGGAATGTCAATTTGATCATTATTTTAACTGAAAATTCATTCTGCATCTAAATTTTACTTATTTGGAAAATTTAAATTTTTTCAGAAATTTGTGATATTTTCCATAGCTACCCCTTAACAGTTTTTCAAAAATTTCAAGCTCTTACAACTTTCTCAAAACATGTTCGATTTTAATGCGGAATGTCAATTTGATCAATATTTGGCGTCTAATTTCATTCTGCATCTAAATTTTGTGCATTTAAAAATATTTAATTTTTTTAACAATTTTCGATATTTTCCATACCTATTTCAAATATTTCGAGCTCTCGTAACTTTGTCAAAACCTTTCCGATTTCTATGAAAGATGTCTTTTTGATTTGGATTTGATCAATAAAATAGTTTAGTCAATTCAATTTGAAATTTGTATTCAAGCAAATCTAAGTTTTTTAAGATCTTTGATTATTTTGACCTATTTATTTCCCTTTGTTCCTGTTGCTATTTTCGTATCTACTTTATTTTGTCACCCCCTCATTTGACGCTATATTGAAATCTATACTATATATCTAGCTGTGTGCTTACATCATCAGCTCGGACAACTAATTGCCCTCCACACACAGACAGACACACACACACACACACACACACACACACACACACACTACAGACGCTCACTCTCACAGTTAAACCTTGAACTTGGTATGCATAATTCGACCACAATGCTCGTACAATTAAATAACAGTTTGAGCCAAAAAATTGTTAATAAACTGAAAAGGCAAAACGTGAGCAAAGCAAAAAACTTAACTGACTAGTTGAAAAATAAAGAGAAAAAATAAAAAAAAAGACTTGGTAGCCAAGTATTATTACGACTAAGGTCAGTCTAATGAAATGTTGAATGCGCAGACAATTTGAACAAAAACAAAAGCGATCTTAGGAGGGGAAAATGTGGAAAAGGGGAAAGGGAAAAGAGGAAAAAGAGTTAAGAGACTTGGTAAAGATCGCGTTGACGTTGTAATTTTGCATGATTGCGAACAAAGAGTTTTCCGGCCTAGGGTGGCTTGAAGTGGAGTTGGGGAGTGGCAAGTGAAGGGGGTGGGGGTTAATGGATTTTCCCAAATGAAATGTAGCGTGGGAAATCGTTTGGGCAGCGATCTTCAACTTGAATCCGCACAGTGTATCACAGTCTGTTATCGCCAAGATCTCTTTAAGTTTTACTTAGTTGTAGTTGAATGTTGTTGTTGTTGTTCTTGTTACCTGGCATTGTCTTGAGCTCTTCAACTTCTTCTTCTTCCCCTTCGTGAGTAATTGTCACTTCAGCGTCGAGTGTCATTTGGCCAACTCTGAAACAAAATATATATAAATAATCAAAAATGTTTGAATTGCACTTGAGTATTTGCCACATTTTTGGCATCAAATTGCACAAGTTTCATTTAGTTTCATTATAAAGTTAATGATTATGTTTATGATAATGATAATCATTGCTGTTGTTGTTTATTTTGTAATGCATTCCTGTCAATTTACCTGAGCTGTCTGACATTTGATCAGCTTCTTGTTTGCGGTTTTGCAGCCACTGTATTAAGCTTATTATGATATATATATATATATATAGATAACTATATATAATAATATAATCAACAATCAGTTATAGCTTTTATTTATTTAGCCTTAACACGCTGCACTTTAGTTTAACCTTCTGCTCAGTACAGTTGTCAGGGTCTCATTACTTGCAATTTCAATAGGTTTTTCACACCTTTTGAAGTTCGTTTCAATTTCAGATTTGTTGTTGTTGTTGTTGTTGTTGTTATTCTCTCGTGTTGAATGCTCATTAGATTGTCTCGATTGCATGCAATTATTTATGCCGCGCCAAATAGTTTATAACTTAGTTAATACGACCAACTCAAGACAATTCACATTTTGTTGTTACATATTTCATTAAAAGTGTTAAAGCGCTGCCGCATTTCCATTAAAAACTAAAAATAAAATTCAAAGCTGATCGCGTGTTGAGCGAAAACTTTTAATTACTATGCAAAAATGTGCATAATTCAATTACAAAATACCAAAGATTCCCTCGCCCCTCTTTTTTGTGGGCAGAGGGGACAGCAAATGATGCAATTTATCGCGTTTAGTTTTTGCTGTCAGTTTTAATAGTTTTTCCAGCGTTTTATATTCGAATCGACAGACCCAACAAAAGGGCATTGAAAAACAAGTTTGTTGGCGTGCAGAAGGTGAGAACAGAGCGGGAAGTGGGGGGCAGGGGAACTGTCTGTCTAATGTCACGGGTTCATCATGGGGCCACACCTTTTTAGTTTTTCTTGATGTCCAACCACTCAAACTAATTGAACGCTAAACGGTTTTCAAACAGCAATTTGTGCATTAAGAGTATATCAACAAAGGAAGGACACGCAGCAGAGGAACTGACTACCCCCTTCCCTCTCCTCTTAGCCAACAAGGACCTGCGCGTGTTGTGCACTTTGACCTTTGACTTCCTATCTTACCATGATAAATGTATACAAAAAGCTGTTGGCTTTCGCCAAGGCGATTTGTCTGTCTGCAATTTGGGCATTAGCTGCGCTTTTACCTTGATTCATTTTCGATTACACTGAGAGAAATTCATTGACTGTTGCCAATAACTTTGTCAAAACTGATCCGATTTCCGAGCGGAATGTCATTCTGATAATGATTTGGCATCGAAATTCATTCTGCATTCAAATAATTTTAATTTCCTTAAAATATTTTTTTGCCTCAAATTATCGATTTTTAGGCATAGGGTCCCCCCTTTACTTTTTCGAAATTCCAAAATTTTAAATCTCGAGTTTTCATTTTTAAACAACTGCTGACACCCAAATTAGTATAAAACAACAGTTTAAATTTGATTCTGAGACGTTTCATTTTTTGGTAAAAAATCATGCCAAAATGAGCAAAAATTTTGACTTGTAAAGTGGCCAGTTCCAAAAAGGGCCAACATCCAAAGTTGATTACTCTGCCAAAAATGATCCGATTTCCAAGCGGAATGCCATTTTGATCATGGTTTGGCCTCTTTATTTATTCTGCATTTAAATATTTATCAATTTCTTTCAAATATTTGTTCGCCTCAATATGTCGATTTTGAAACTCAAAACTTTATTCGTCGGCTGGTGAAAATCGTAATGCATTTTCCATGTAATTATGCATGTTAATTGAATTTGAGACGCTTTGATGATTGCCACTTTCAACATTGTGTGTTACAAATTAATGTACATTCAAATTCATTCAAATGCTGCGGTCTGGAACGATGCCGCATTTGTTGTTGACCTGATTTTCAATTTCATTTGTGATGCAGCTGCTGAGTTTTTCGGGTTGGGAGGGGGACGGGGAGGAAGAGGTGCGAGCTACCAAAAAAGAACTTGGTAACACTTTAAACAAGTTTTACAACAGGATCAGCCAAATGTGTGACAATACATCAAGTTACCTGTGATTGTTTTTGCACCTGGTCGGGCTCTCTTTCTTGGGCCGTCCATCTTGTCTATTGTGCGAGCTGCTCTCTTGGCCATTTTGAGTGCCTGTCAGCAGCTCGTCAAATTTAACAAATTAATATGCAATTTAGCTGTCAGCACTGTCTTACTTTTTACCTGTGTGTGAATTTTCCTTACCTGTGCTCGGTTCCAGGTGCTTGATTTGGATTTCGAAGCTGCAGCTCATTCGTTGATCAGCCGTCGCCGCGTGCAGTTCGAAATTCGAATTCTCTCGCTTTCCCAGTGACTGTCAAACTGTGCCCAGTGCTTGTCAAACATTCAGTAAGTGCCAGGAGCAGATTTTTGTTTGTTTTTTATTTTTATTACTTTGGCAAAGCGAAACAAGTTCCGCACTTTAAGGGCCTGGCTTATGAAATTCTGAAAACTGAAAACGATCTTTTGGCTCGAAGAAGAAGAAATAGAATTACTTCTCGCTGGGTGACTAATGACTCAGATACTCATAACGGTGATTGTTGTTCTTGTTTTTTGTTGTGTTCCGGTTTAATAACACATTCAATATTATGTTATTCTGTGTAGTTTGTGCCTCAGACAAAGCATCGTTTGATGACCCGCGATTTATCAATGATATTTCAAAACTCCAAACTATGTGTGTAAAGTGTGTGTGTGTGTGTGTGTGTTTTTGTGTGTGTATCAAGAGATAAATGAAGATTTATTTGATAAACGGCAGTAGCTGATTAGCTGAAATACCTGAGGAAATGATAATGACAGATAACTGATTACGAGCATTATATTTAAGTACCGGAATATATAAGTGTTGTCTAGATATATTCTTTATTAAGCCTAAGCTTTTCATATCGCTTCTCTCCCAAAAAGGTTATTGTTGCCAATTATCTATGCCAAAGTTGTTCTCATTTTATACTCAGTCTTTGGGTAATTCTTCTGAAGTTTTTCATGTCTGATGATTGTCTTCGATTTCTAAAAGATTTATTTTGTAGTCTTCTAATGCATCAAAAGTATCTTTGAGAACTGCTTATCAATCCAAGTTTTTCTACCTCGAGCTGAGCGTTTCCATATTTATTTTGTCCTATAGAGAAAATATTCTAAAGGCTGATTTGCTTTCAAGATTTTATAAAATCTTTTAGAAGAGTTTCTAGTTCTAGTTTCTAAGATATTCCCTTAGAACTTTATTCTTTCTTGAGTTGAGATATTTCTATTTTAATCTAATCAATAAAGTGATAAATTTTGATCATCTTAAACTCTCTTCAATCTCCTTTTTACATTTGATCATTTAAAACTTTCAGCTAAGCAATTGATTATAGTCAAAATGTGTTTGTTGTTTTGCCCTCAGCCGTCTCATTAAACGTTTAAAACAACAACAACAGCAAAAAGTTGCCAATCGAAATGAAATCTTGGCTATAAAAACTTGGCCATAATAATAAGCGAACTGCTCGACTGTCTAGCTGAAAATGGTGGCCCAGCGTTAATAAATGGTCATGGACCTCCTATTAAAGGAGAAAGTTGACTTGGGAAATCTAAAAGAAAACGAAGGCTTCCTGTGCCTCCGACTGCCTAAGAATCCAATGCAGCAATTGGGAAAACCAATAAGGCAGATCGACTTTGGAGCTCACTCCCTCTCGCTCTTACCCCCCCTCTCTGTCTATCTATCTCTTTCTCTGGGTGCCTCATTAGTGGCACAGCAAATGCTGCGTCACGATTTTGCTATTAATGGAGACTGACCAGAGGGAAGGGGGAAGGCAGGAAGCAGTTCCCCATTGAGTACAGAAACAGAGTAAAGAAAACGCATGTTGCAGGCACTGCATGTGGCATGTGGCATGAGGCAGGTTGCATGTGTGTAACTGTTGGATACGCGCTTTAATTGCCACACTTTATGCACACTTTTAACGGTTGTATCTTTGCTCATGTCTAACTTGTCTTCTCTTTTCTTATGTCTTGTGTCTTGTCTCTTGTCTCTTGCAGCAATCTCATTGCGAAAAGCAAAAGTTACTCGGGCATAGCACCCATTGGCATTGGCCCCCAGGTGTTGCCACCACTCGGCGACGGCGTCGGCGGCTTTGTCAAGTTGCGTCATGTGGCTGACGATAAGCCGAGCACATCAACCAAGGAATCTTTAACTCCAACCCAAACCGATAAGCAACAGCAACTGGAAGAAGAAGAAGAAGAAGAGGGAGAGGGAGACGCAGAGGAAACACTGACAACTGAGGTGAGTACTTGACCCCAATCTGCATTTATGCATTCTCTGACTCACTTCCACTTTTCGATCTGATCCGATCTCTTGGTAGATCATGGGACCCGATCAGCGCACAATTGCCAAGACTGGATCCATTGCGGAGCGCTTGGCGGCTCTGCAGAAGAGCGGGGAGGACGATTGGAAGAAACGCGTCTCGAAGCGCGACGAGGTCGATGATATCAAACGTGAAAACTTTGTCAATGTGAGTACACCAAACAGTACAGTAATCATTCAAAATATCTAGACTAAAATACCTGATTTTAGCAGGTGTTCAGAATTTAATTTTTATTTCAGAATGATGTTATGAGTATAATATAAAGCATATTAAATTAAGTCCACTGTCTGATGATGATCGATGTAGATCGATCAACTGATGATTTTATACACTCCCTGTAAATTCTCTCATAAGCTCTCGTATTTCACGTGTCCGCCAAACCACAAAACATAGCCAAGTGTTAAATGGTTAATGGTCTATAGCAATTGCCAACTGCAATTCCATTTCAAAGTCTGAATCCGATTCCGATTACAAATTCCCCCTCGCAATTGCGTGAAAAGTGTTTCCTTATTGTCGGTCGGGGTTTTATTTTGTGATTACTCGTAACGCTGCAGATTTTCTTTCATTTCTCATTTCTCACTTCTCATTTTTCTTTCATCTTTTCGCTTCGCTTTTGCTTTCTGCAGTCGTCAGCCGAGCGTTAAATCTCTCTCGGCTAAATGACATAAGCGAAAAGCGTGCAAAAAAGTGCAAGTTTGAAAAAAAAGAAGTGCAATGCGAAATGAGATCATTTAACCTGTTTAGACACATAAATACATAACACACAGCATATCTAAATACAATTAAAAATATTTATAAATATATATTATGTATTATATGCTATTAATTGAAGCTAGAATGTCATTAAAATGGCAATTGTCTTAGTGAAAGTTCAATGTTGTTTGAAATGCCACGAAAAAAATGCTTGATATGTCATTTAGCAAGTGTAAGTTGCGCTAGCGAACGCTAGATGGCGCTATTACGCACCCGCCTGAATGTATGCAATGATATTTTCTTGACATTTTTGATGTGCACTTTATTTTGGAGTTTTTTCAGCACATGCTGCTATATATTTTTTTTATAACTAAGCTAGCAACAACAATACAGATAAATTCTTTTAGTTCATTTTACTTTTAATATTTTTATTACATTTAAGTGGAACTTGATTTTTGTTTACGGCTACTGACCAAAAAGCTATGCAGCAATATAAAGTCAACTTGACCAAGTTAACACAATTTTGACATTTTACTTTCATTTTGCGGCAGCTGCCCATGTGCAAAATATCAATTAACTTGCTTCACTTTTATGGGCAGGTGACATTTCTCCCAAAAAAAAAAGACTTGCAAAAAATTCAATCGAAGCAACAACGACAACAACTTGGGCAACAACAACTTTATAGCTGCCTACAATCATTGAAGTTTAGTGAACTTTTCTCTCTATTTCTCGCTCTCAGTCTCTCTCTTTCTTTCTCTTGTCTCCTTTCTCTGTTTGCCTTATAAAGAGCCCATAATTATGCGGGCTTCTTGTTGGGTATTCATAATATGAGTATGGACAAGAAGCCCCCCTTTTCCACCCTACCCCTCTCTCTCCTTCTCCCTCTCTGTCTTACCCCTTGCTGTCAGCTTAATGTACAAGTAATCACATTTAATTACAATGAACACGCCCACTTTTGGGGCAACATCAACAGCAGCTGTTGTTGTTGTTGCTGTTGCTGTTTGACTCTTTCTGCGGTGTTGGCCTCTTGGGTGAAATTTTTGAGGAAATCATGTCAAACAGATCTAACGATCTAAAACGGGAGAGGTATGAGGAGTGAAAGAGAGAAAGAGAGAGAGAGAGTGAGGGGGGAGGGGAGGCCCACACAAAATGCTCACGAGGCAAATGAGTTTTGAATTGTTGTTCGGCGAATTAAACGCTACTTGAAGTTGTTGTTGTTGTTGTTGTTGTGTGTCATTGTCGTCAGTTGCCTACGTTTTTCGGGTAACCTCAAGATGCAGATACAGATACGGATACAAATGTATCTCAAGACTCTACAGCACTTGACGCCTGCGCCTCAAATGCCTACAGTGGGGCAAGGTCAATAGAAAGGTGAAGAAATTGTAATTGCTCAAGATTGTTGTTGTTGCTGTGACTCATTTGAATACTAAACTTTGGTCATATCTAAGATCTAAAGATCTATCTAATAGTTTTACTTTAGTTTCTATGCTTTGTCTTGGCAAATTAAATTCTAATAATAATTTAGTTGAATTTTCTGCACTGTTGAGCGAAAATTCATGCGCTGTTTGGCAAAGATCCCAAAAAATATTTGAGTGGCCCAAGTGCAATTAGTTGGGGCAGCTGTGGTTGATGCCACCTCACTGGGGGAAGGTCACAGCAGCGTCATCTTTATAGATACAACACAGTTACTCTAGTAAATTTATTTATTTACTATTTTCTTATTTTATTTCTGTTGATCAAAGGATCCATTGAGTTTCGTTATTTCTGAAAATACTCGACTAATATGTGAAATATTTGCAGTCAAAACAATTACTTGACCAACTGTTTATGTATCTCAAAAATGGAAGTCAAGCAAATCTTTAGAAGAAGATCGAGCAGGCGAAATATTGTTGTTGTTGTTGTTCTGCCGGTTACGTCGTTTATTGTTGTTGTTGTTGTTGTTGTTGTAGTTAAATATAGACAGGCGCTGGTTGTGGCTGTGACTGTGGCAGCAGCAGCAGCTGCCTGCCAACTTCCATTTAGCCATAATTTTCTTTTTCTAAACTTGCCTTGTGGGCAGCATCAACAACCACAACAGCAACAACAACATTGGCAGCCACAACAACAACAACAATTACCAAATGAAAAAAGTGGGCAACTTAAGGCTGCCTTTGACTTTGCCTGGGCTGCATTTGGGTTGGGTTGGGTTCGGCTCTTGGCCAGGTCTGGCTACCACTTTATCTTCTGCTTCTCTCTCTCTCTCTCTTTGTCTCTGTCTACGTCGCCTCTCATTGTCTGCTCTTTTAAGTTGCAGTTGGGTCCAGCTGTGGCTGCATTTGATCTCTGGCTTGATCTTGAACGTGCTCATCTGCCAGCCAACCTCAGCTACCCGCACCTCTTCTCTCTCCCTCTACCCTTTACCCTCTCCCTCTGGTCCACTGGCCAAAGTCAAAGCACAACTTTGTTTTCGTCTCGCCTGTTGAATCGTTGCTCGTGCTGCTGTTGTAAATTGTTTTGTGAATTTGATATACTTGCAGCCTGTCTATGCCTCCTACCCCTCAACCCCTCACCCCTCCATTCATACCCCTTCTCCTTTTCCTACTTGTTGCCGCTTCTTCTGTGTGTACTTCATTATAGTTCGCTTATTGTTAGCTTGCGATTATGTTGTTGTTGTTGTTGTTGTTCTTGTTGTTGTTGCTTCTGCTGTACTTGTTCATTAGTCCATGCCACAGCAAGAAGAAGAAGAAGAAGCATCGCAATGACAGTAGCCAGCTCCAATTATTGTTGCTCTTGCTTTTTATAAAATATAAAATAAATACAGAGTTCTAACTGCCGCCTTGGCAAAAACTGTATAGTTCCCCTCCACTTCACTTCCCCCCACTACAGCTCTTCCACTGCGGCGTTTGTCGCGTGTATCTGTATCTGTATCTGGCCCCTTGTATCTGTATCTTTACAAGCTGCAAATATGCCAACGGCTGCTGCTGCTGCTTATTGCTGATTATTTTTATTGCCTCCTCTACTATGTGATTCATTATTTTCTTTTGAGCACTTCTTGGCCGTCAGTTGTGGAACAGTGCGATAAGTTGGCCTTTTATTTGTGTGTATTTTTCTTGTCTTTAGTTTTCTTTATTTAACTTATTGAATTTTTAGACAATTGCATCATCGGCGTAGCCTTTGTTTTTGTTTTTTCTTTTTTGTTTTCCTTTGCATTTCTTCATTTTTAGTTCCTTTGCATACGCTGTGCAAGTGAATCATCATCAGTTGCCCAATGATCATCATCATCATCATCGTCAA
Source organism: Drosophila rellima (assembly GCA_035043635.1). Classification (NCBI taxonomy): domain Eukaryota; kingdom Metazoa; phylum Arthropoda; class Insecta; order Diptera; family Drosophilidae; genus Drosophila; species Drosophila rellima. Next base: position 543,175 of record JAWNMV010000146.1, on the reverse strand, counting down.
CGTCACATTCATCATTTACCCGAAATTTCAACGCAGCAGCCCTTTGCTCTCGCCGTCTCACTCACTCTCGCTCTGTTTGCCTGTCTGCTCTCCATGACGATCTCGTTTATTACGTTCGCTTCAATTTAAATTCCCTCCTTTCGCCGCCAACAAACACAAAAACACGACTCGTCATCTCGCCGCGCTCTCTTCTTCACTCTCTCGCTGCGTCGCTCTCAAGTCTACGCTTGGTTTCGGCATTTCGTGTCTCAGTACGATTCGCGACTTCACAGCGAGCGCTTTGATTTTCGCTTCAGTTTTCTTTTATTTTTAGCAATTGTTTTTCGCTCCGTGCTTTTGTTGTTGTTATGCATTATTTGTTGCTGCCGGTATCCATTGACATTCAATTTGATAAGCCGCAAATCAAAATAGACGCGCGTGTCAATCGCGCTCTCGCTCTCTTTCATTTGTGGCACGCTCAATTCGCTCCGATTGCATAAAAAGTAATGTGAAGTTATTTCCTGACTGGCAAATAAGTTGCATAAACTGTCAAATGCGGTGCAGCAGGAAGTGCAAAAAGTAACAGCTAACATATAATTTAAATCAAATAATACGAAATTAATTTTCTAAAATTTGCACCTGTGCATAGTGCAGTCAAAATGTGACAAGCTATTACGAAAATGTATTTCAAGGCTGGCTATTCCACTCACGTTCACACACACACACATTCACCATTTCATCTTTAAGAACTTTCTCATGTGGCGAATTCACGACTGACCGAAATTTGTGGCCATTACAAATCGTCGCCCCACGTTGAATTGTTATAAATAAATCTAAATTCACTCGGCGTGAAATGTTCTCAAATAAAACCAAACATAAATATATATGTATGTACATTTATTTGTCTGACATGGAAAGATGACATTAAATGCCTGAGAAATGTCAACAATTATTAAGAAATTTGAGTAAATCACTAGCGCACATTTGTTTTTATTGTGCGTGTTCGACATTGCATAGATATTCTATTTATAAACATACTCAAGTGATGAGTGTGTCAGAATATTCTAACAAGATAAATTTGCATTGGAACCAAACAAGATATAGAAAGCGAACATTCCAATTGGAATTTGCTCCACGCATACTGCGATTGCGTTGCATCTCTTTTCCTCCCGCACAGCGGCTTATCAAAGTGCCAATAAGGGAAACATGCCCAGTTGACCTCAGGCGGCGACTACTTGCACAAAAACCACAACAACAACAGCAATAGTGGAGTGAGCAGAATTCTGCGCAAGTGCAGCCGACGTTGTAGTTGTTGTCTCTGAAAACTGAACGAACGTGCGCATCATAAAGCACAAGATTCCACGAGAGCGGGAGAGCGCTGAAATGGTCAGATAGAGAGCATTGAATCAAAAGAGAGAGCGCCATCGTAGGCTGACTAAAGCTGCGCGCGTCGTCGGTTAGTTAAGTTTAAGACGAGCAGCCGAAGAGAACGACCGCTGGGTGCGTCGGAAAGTAAAACGCGCCTGAAATATAAAACATACAAAAAAAAAAAGAAAAGAAAAAAACGGAAAAACAGAAAGAGAATCAAAACAAAAACAAACGATTAAAGAATTGTAAAATAAATAAAACGCTGCTACCTTGTGGGGATATCAGATGACAGTCAAAGATAAAAATACGCAAAAACCGTTGGAATATGTTTCGTTGGATATAAATATTAAAACAAGCTGTGCGGCAGATTGCAAAACCAAAACCAAACTGACAGCACTTAACGAAAGGTGTGTGTGTGTGTGAGTGTGCGAGAGCGAGAAAGGACATGCCTTGTCTTGCAACAGATAAAGTATTGCAAAATTTCAAAGGAAAAATTCAAGTAATTTTGCAATATTTTTCTGTGGCGCAAGTGCTAGAAAATTGATAAATTGATAAATATTTTTTTCAAATCCTTTGCACAGTGTGTCGTGATGTCATGGTAATTGTGTCGCTTATCAAAGACTGAAAAACGATAACAACAAATAGAGAAAATAAAAATAATAATAAACCAGCGGAAAAAGTCAATAAATACTTGCAAAAATCGAAAGTCAAATTGCCAATTGTGATAAGAAACTAGAAGAAGAAGATGGAGTCCGACTATGAAGTGTATCTGGAAACAGCCTGGGAATGGATAAACCGATTTTCCTACGTGGTTGTCTTCTATGTCCTGATCACACTGCTGCCCAAGTCTCTGAGGCGGATGAAGCGCTTTGCGGATGCGGACTACGAGGCGAATCGTCGTCGATTCCATCGCTGCTATGGCGCCGACTTGTGCTGCCACGCCCACATCCAGGGCGGAGGCGGAGGCGGACAGGAGGCGCCTGTTAAGCAGAAGCAAAGGAAACCCGTTACCCGCGTCTATCCCAAGCGACAGCAGCCGCAGGTGAAAGAGGAAGCAACAACTGTGACACCTGTGACACCTGTGTCACCTGTGAAGCGCAGTAATGTGACCAAAATTGCCAGGATGTTCGAGACGGGAAATGCGACGCGGCAGGTGAGCCGAGTTCTGCCCGAGATTCGGATGTTTGGTGCCAGCGAGGAGTCGAACGAGGAGTCCACGCCATGTGCCTCACGCAAGGGCAGCATTGCCACACAGCTCACAGCGCAGCTGCAACACATCGAGCACGCCATGCAACTGTGGCAGGAACTCGAAGAGGAGCAGCAGCAACAGCAGCAGCAGAAATCCTCCAAGCTGAGCGACTGGGAACCGATTGCGGTGCCTCTGCCCGCCATCCGACGCACGCGCGGCACCTCGGCCACGCCCTCGACCGCCTCCCCGCTGTCCAGTTCGCCGGAGCCCGCGTCCCCAGTGCTGCTGCGTCAACCGCCCGCCTTGTGCCTCAAGTCCAGCATGGAGGACATCTTCCAGGCGATCGCCAGGAGTGCCGAGGAGGAGTCCTCGCTGGACAGTGGCAACAGTCTCGGGTCTCCGATTTCAGTCACCTGCATCGACGACATCCTGTCGGAGCGGAGATTCTCGAGGCCTTTGTCCGCGTACTCCATCACGGATCTGCTCAACGAGGAGCAGGAATCGATCTATGTGAATGAGACGACGCTGCAGCCGCTGGCCACCAGTTGAGGGAATGGAAGTGGATCAATCAGTCAGTCAGTTAGTCACCTGTTCAGTTGGTCAACTCAATTCAGTTCAGTTCGGTTCAGTTCAGTTAGTCGTGCCATCGAAAGACTTCCTGCCCCGCCCTCCGCCCGCCTTTATCACTCTCTCTTCGTATTTCAATCCGTCATTCGCCTTTGTTTGAAATGACTCAGAGAGCAAATGAAAAACACTCGCAATGCGAATGAACGAATGCAATCAATGCACTCACATTTTGTTGTTGTTATATTTACATATGTATGTGCAATATGCCACACCCCCTGGCCCACTACCCCCACCCCCACCCCTACGTCGAACAACACTTGTTTTCTGTTGTTTAACAACTTCCATTTCCCCATTTGCATTTTGTTTGTTTAATTGATGAAAACTTAAACAAATTGAAATCGCTTTAAAAACTAAAAACAGTGAATGAAATAAATATTTTATTTTTGTTGTACTTATGCTTAATGAATAATCTATATTAATATTGTAATACAATGCCAAAACAAAAGTATATCAACTAAAATCTCAAGTGACGTCACGAGAATTGTAAATACGAGAAATAAACACACAAAAAGTTAATAATATTATATTATAATAAATACAAAACAATGTAAGACGATTTCACTATGAATTTCTAGTATTATTTAGTTAAACTGTATTCTGAAATAAATATACAACTATAATACATGAAACATTTACACTTGAATAAATTCTTTCAACCTGAGAAATTATCTTAAATTTATAGTTTTTGTCAGCTGTCAGAGAAGTGCAATAATAAATTTGATTGTGGGGTTAATTATAATTATATTACGTGCCTTGGCAGCTGTGCTAGCAATTTGTTTAAACAATTTATAAAATTCATTTTTTAGAGAGTATTATGAATTTTATATGCATTTCGTAACACTTAACTAAAGTTGAAGGAAGGCCAATCGGATTACTAAATCCTATAGTTATTATGGAAACAGGTGTGAATTAAGGTAGCCTTTAATATCTGAAAAGTATACTCTACTCTCTATTCAGATCCTATCTAATACCTTAGCTACCAAGTTTTATTGATATTCAATCTATTTTCTCCTATAAAGTTGTTTTTTTTTGCGTATTACTTAAGTTGACATCCAGTAAGGGTATTCCATAGTCGTATATCCCTTTCATTTAGTATTTTCTCTGTGTGTAGCTGAATTGTCTGCACAACAAATTGACGCAAATCAAAGTTGATTTTTTTTCGCTGTTTATTCATTAATTATAAACTGACGCCTCAACTGTGTGAGAGATTATAAAACTGAAATGTATAAAAGTTATTATTGTTATAAATCTTTTATGTTATTAAATTGATTTTTTGAGTGATGAGTTTGACAAAGAGAAAGGTTGTATTTTGTGCTAATCGATAGATTGATCAATTTGAGCCGAGTCTGACCTACAACGAAGATTAAACTATTTTTATAGTGCATATTGTTCTATATAGTAGAAAAGAAACTCGAGTGCAAAATGCCAATGAACTTTGACCAGTTGCAAAGTGGCAACAACAACAACAGCTGTGTGCTTATCAATGCTGCCTCTTTTAGTTGCACAATCAACTGAATTAATTCATAAAGTGAATACACTCAGAGATATTTACTAGCTTCCAGACTCTGGATGCTTGGGTTTGTTTACAATAAATGAATGCGAAATGCAAATGCAAATGGAAATGGAAACTTTTCAATTGAGTTTTAATTGTTTTCTATAGATATAGATATAGAAATCGATATACAAACATAGATATATATATATATATCTATTTCCATCTATAAATAAAACTGCTCTTGAACTTGGCCCAAATGAAACTATTGCCAAATTGAAACGATCCATCAAAATATTCGAAATGGACAAGTTCATAAAATTTCAAAAAATTCATTCAAATAATTAAATCGATAAAATATGCTAATTTTGGCATTTCCAATGGATTTTCGCATGCAAAATGGGCAAAACAAGAAGAAGAAGAAGAGGTAGGCAAAACAACATGTGAATTGTTGTTGTTGTTGCTTTCGTTGTTGTTGTTGTCGTTGTTAGCAGCTGCCTCAACAAAAACATTTAACATTTTTTCGATTGTCTTTTTTCCCCATGTTTATTTGGCTTTTAGGTAGCTTTTAATGTTGTTTATCAAATTTAATGCCGATGATTCATCGAAGCGACGCTGCTCAATGAAGCGGTGTCAACATTGAGTGGGTGAGGGGAGGGGTAAAGAGTAGGGGGTTAAGGGGCCGTAGTTCCATTATGATGACACACTCTAAATCCACAATCAAATTCAGGAGAATTTCAGCGCTTTGATATCGAGGTGAAAGAGTCGCCAAGGTCGTGAATATGAATGCGAATCATATTCGAATACTCACTGCTATATTTCGAATGAGTGGAGTTGAGTTGAGTTGAGTACAATTTGCTTATATAATCTCAGATATATATTTATCGAGCAAAAGCTGCGCCAATAATTGCCAATAATTTGTGTGCAACTGTGCAACAAATCAACAAACTGATAAAAAGTAAATTCAATTAAACCAAATACTTATTTATTATGCAATGACAACATGTAAGTAAAGGTGAAATGGAAGAGGAAGAAATAGAAAGAGAGAGAGAGAGAGCGAATCAGTAAAAATATATCAAATAGTAAATACCATCAAAGATATCTATGACAACTGTCCCTTTAATAGATAAACTGACATAGATAAGTTTACCAGGAAATTTTAGATAGAGTACAGTGGGAAAAAACGAAAAATTATTATAATGACAGTCAAACTTCGCTATAGAATATTTTGTCCAGATATGTTACAAATTGAACTTCTATTTTTCAGACTGATCAAAATACATGGAATAAATATTTTTATGAATTAATTAAATTACTTTGAAAATTGAATTTAACTATAAATTGAGTTTAATAGTAAAACTCTGTTAAAATCAAATAATTTCAAGAGATTGATTTTATCTCAACTCTTAGTTGCCGAATTCTTTTAAATTATGCTTCTTAGCTGTGTTCGTTATAGCCTGTGTCTACTGTTTTGGTCTTAGGGTGTGTCTTTATCAGCGTTTTATTGACATTTATCGAATGAGTTATGGTCTATTACCTTTTGGTAAATGCTACCTGCTATGCAAACAGCTGATAGAACGTGTCTCTGCCCCTCTCTTTCCTCCTTCTACTACTCTACCCCTCTCCCTCTCTGTCTGCCGGTGAAGTTATCTCCATTATACGATCTGTTAATATTTGCACTTAATTTGCGGCTTAAACTTTCAACTAAACGTAGGTAAACAAATCAGCTCTCTCACTCAATCTCTTCCTCTCTCCCTCTATCTCTCGCTCTCTCTCTCCCTCTATCTCTCTCTGTATACCTTTTGCTCTCTTTAGTGCCTATTAATCGTAAATAGATAGCCTCTTATCTTATCTCTAATTGCACCCTCTCTCTCTCTCACTTTATCTCTCTCCCTTTCCCTCTCCCTCCCTCTTAGGTGCTTCCCCTCTTTATCTCTGCTTTGTAGGTGCCATCGACGCACTCAATTGTCGATCCTCAGTTCATGATTCCGTTTCGTGTTGTTAACAACTTCCGAAATAAATTTGCGCATCAAATTGTCAGATTTCAATTAGCCAAGTTTTAAGTTGCTAACGTTTAAATGCGCACTTGGCCAAAAAGGTGTGCCGCATCAATGTATCTGTGTGTGTGTGTGTTTTAACTGATTGAAATGCAAAAAGTAAAACTGGTAAAAATGCCTTTTAAACTAACAATTTAACTAACTGAAAAACTATTGACAAAGCCCTCAGTTAACTTAACGAACTAGCTAAACTAAGCGACTAACTAAGCTTGGAAGGGGCAGCTTAGTGAGTCATCTCAGGTATAAATAGGAAGAAACTTGGGAACAACTGCTCTCTGGCTATATAAACAACAATAAAAGCATCATCATCATCGACAACAGCAATAACAACAACAACAACAACAAGTTTAGGCCAAACCCAAATATGGCTTGATTGATGACCATTTTGGTAATCACTTTGCGCGCTTTTATTTTCTTATTAATTTTCAAGATTTCAATTTTTTTCCCCTATACATATTTGAAATTTCTTTATTTGCATTTCGCTTTTTGGCGCCGACTTTTGTGGGCGTTACGCCTCTTTTTTCCCCTTTTGGGCCCCCTCAAGGTCTTCCACTGCCAAAAAGCGCAAAAGCAGCTTGGCTAACTGGGCTTAAATGCGAATATGTTTAGTAGAAATGTTGCTTAAGTTTTGTAAGAAACTGAAAATAAAGTGATAGGATTTTTCTGAGAGTGTATTTTCACTTAACCCTCAAGTGCCCCCATAAATGAATAAAAAGGCGACATTCAGTCAAAGAAATCACATAGTAAATTGAATCGTAGAGATTCGAAAAAAAAAACTGGCTGATAGGAAAGTGATTTAATAAGTTATGTAACAGTATACAAAATATAATAAATTATAATAAATAATTATAAATTATAGAAATGTTGGTAGTTTTAAAGGAAGTGGAAAGGACTGGGCATTTTTCCTAGTACTATGTATAAGATTCCTTTACTAGTCAATATATTTTCTTTTTCTATCATATCTAAGTAAAATATTCATATATTTTTTTAAAATCTCTTTTCTGACTAGGATTGATTTCTTTACGTATTATCCTATTAGTCTTAAGACTGTTTCGAAGATCTGAGCCTTAGAATTTTCTTAAAAGTTTTCTCACTTTCCATTCAATCAGTTATGATTATGATTGACAGTTCAATAAATACTTAACTTTTATAGTGTATCCAATCTGAATCTAGACATTATTTCTTCCTCAATAGATTAGTAATAAATGAATAAAATATTTAATTAAATTTCTCCATCTTTTCTCCCTCAGGAATCACTCTCCTTGGCGCACTCGCTCTCCGACAAGCCGCTGCCGCCATCTCCTTTGATCGTGTCCAGCCTCGAGGGCGGCAAAGTCTCCGAGCGTTTGGGAAAGCTCAAAGTCAACTCGGAGAACTGGAAGCAGCGCATAGGTGAGTCCTTTCTCTCTATCCTTGCCAGGAGATGTAACTAATCTCTTCTTTAATCTCTGCTCAGAGCAAACCGATGCCAAGAAGTTCACAGTCGCTGGACGACTGCAGAAGAAGTCGCAATCTCCGGTGGAGTTGCAGTTCGAGCGATCTCCGAACGATGCGGCCAAGAAGTGTCCCATGCTGGAGGTGCGCAGTGCCAACCAGCCGCAACTGGGCCTGGCCAAGAGCCCCTCGATGATGGTCAACAGCACAAACAGCTCGAAGATCGGCGCTCAGCGCAGTCTGAGTGTCAATGCCGAGGAGGAGACTCCGCTGAGTCGCAGCAGCAGCAGCAGCTCCGATTCGGATCCGGATGCGGATGTGGATGCGGAGAGGAGTTCCCCGAGGAGTGCCAAGCTGGACAAGGAGTTGGCCAACAACAAGAGTGCGGCAGCTGCCACAAATGTGGGGGCAAGAATCCAGGTGCCACGTCTGGACGATGAGGAGACCTTTGAGAACTTCTTTGCCAGTCCCCAGTCGAAGAAGGCAGAAGCTGGCGAGGATGCGCAGCTGGAGATCAGCGCCTTTGATGACATTAAACCCACAGAGCGGTCAGTTGAATCAGTCAATAGTTGAGTTATTAGCTTCATGTTCTCTTTCGCTCTTAGCCTGGTCAGCAAGCGGAACATTCAGGGCCCCAAGGGGCGTCGGGCAGCGCGTAATCCTCTCAAGAGTCTGGCCCAGCGCAGCGACATCAGCTCGGAGTACACGGAACTCAAGACGGGAATTGCCGAGCGCGAGCTGCGACGCCTCAAACTGGAGTCATGTGCGTATAAAATAATTAATTGATTTAATTGATTTATTTTTTTAGACTCAATCAATCTCTGTTTCCTCCTCACGGCAGTTGGACAACGTGGCAATCTGGCAGCCGAGGCCATCGCAGGACTCGCCTCGATCGAGGACTTCAAATCGGTGGCACTGAAGTCGTCGTCGCTGCCGCTGCAACAGATGTGGCTGCCACAGAAGCCGCTGATGCTGCTCCATGTCAAGGGCCGGACACATGTCCAGACGCGTCTGGTGGCGCCCAGTCAGTTGTCCTTGAATCGCGGCGACTGCTTCATACTGGTGGCAGGATCACAGCTCTTCCGCTACGTGGGCTCCTTTGCCAATGTGATCGAGATCTCGCGCGGCAAGAAGATCTGCGCGGCGATCGTGGAGAACAAGGATCTGGGCTGCAGTGCCACTCAGGAGGTGATCCTCACCGACGGCAAGTATGTGAACGAGCGTCAGTGGCGTCAGTTCTGGACGCTGCTCGGACAGGATCAGGAGGGGGAGGGAAAGGAGCCTCCAGAGATCGCGGACTGTGGCCATGCGGATGAGGACGATGTCTTCGAGAGCAGCCTGATCGAGACGAACAAGATCTACGAGTACCAGGACGAGGCCCTGGTGCCCCTCGAGAAACACTGGGGCTGCATACCCAAGGTGGAGATGCTGGACACGCGGAAGGTGCTCGTCTTTGACTTTGGCAGCGAGCTGTATGTGTGGAACGGGAAGAACGCGCCCTCGGATGCCAAGAGGGCGGCCCTGAGATTGGCCCAGGAGCACTTTGGGGCCACCGATGCCGCGGACTATGCCCAGTGCTATCTGAATCCCCTGAACTATGCCTCGATCGTGGGCCGACGTGAGTCGACCAAGTACGCCAAGCGATCTGCGGTGCGTCCGGATTGGTGTGTTCTGGGCAAGATCACGCAGAACATGGAGACGGTGCTGTTCAAGGAGAAGTTCAGCGATTGGCCCGAGCTGGAGCGGGAGGATCTGGAGAAGGATTACCTGGCCAATGGAGTGCATGTGGTGCGTGCTCCCAACGGCGTCGCTCTGCACAAGGGCGATCCCTACCAGGAGCCCAATCTCGTGCTGGAACAGTCGAATCTGGGGCGGGGCAACTTCTACTATGACAACGACACGATGCGCCACTTCGATGTCATCACCAAGTCCACCGACAAGTGGCAGATCCACGAGTTCAACTTTGATGCCGCCGAGGCTCGCGAGGATTTCGGTCACTTCTACTCCGCGGAGAGTTACATTGTCCGCTGGATTTACCAGATCTCGGTGACCGTTCGCGAACTGAGCGGCAAGGTGTCCAATCGGAGCACCGTTGGACGCGATCGCTGTGTCTACTTCACCTGGCAGGGTCAGGACTCCAGTGCCAACGAGAAGGGCGCGGCCGCGCTGCTCACCGTCGAGCTGGACAAGGAGAAGGGCGCCCAGATGCGTGTGGCCCAGGGTGATGAATGCACCGCCTTCCTGCGACTCTTCCGCCAGGTCTGGCAGCACCAGGGACGCAAGGAACTCTGCCTGGCCAGACGTGACCAGTGGCGACTCTACCAGCTCCAGGGCAATGTGCCCGAGGAGACGCTGCTCAAGGAAGTCACCTGTGAGTCGCGTCAGCTGCGCTCTCGCAGCTCCATGATCCTCATCCACGGCTCCGAGGGTCAAGTGCTGCTCTGGCACGGCTGCAAGAGCGCGGAACACACCAGAGCTGTTGCCCTGGCCGCTGTCGAGCAGCTGATTGAGCAGCTGCCTCAGGATCTGTTCAGCTGCCCGAGCGCCACATTGCAGCAGCTGGAGGAAGGCGCCGAGAGCGATGCCTGCAAGTCGGCGCTGGGATTGGAATTGGAGCAGGAGGAGGAGCTTAAATATGGCAGCCTGCTGAAGGCCACCAAGTGCTATGATTACACGCTCCGCATGTTCAACTTCTCCAGCACTCAGGGCGTCTTCAAGGCCTTGGAACTGATTGATCCCCTGCGCTGCCAGGATCGCCATAGTCCGTATCCTTTTGCCCAGGCGCAACTCTACAATGCGCGACAGCCGACGATCTTCCTGTTGGACGATGGCGATGAACTCTGGCTCTGGATGGGCTGGTGGCCACTGGAGGATGTCAAGAGTGAGTCGGATTGAGAGTTTGTTAATATAAAGAGCTGATTGATGTGGAAATCTAACGATTGCAATGATTTCTTTTAAAATTCTTGCATTCATTACAAATGTACATTTATGATTCCAATCCATATATCAAATCTTAATTTAATATCTGTGATTAGAGTATTGATTCTAATTTCCGTCTTCCCTTCCTTTCTTTTCCTAGTCAACACGGAGGAGCGCAGCAGTCCCACAACCAATGACAATCGTGCCGGAGTCAATCGCTGGATCTCAGAACGACGCGCTGCCCTCGAGACGGCCGTCGATTATTGGCGGGCCAAGCACGGCGACAACGAGTCCGCCGCTTTCCACGGCATCAAGGGACACGTTGTCTGGGCGGGCCTTGAGCCCGTGACCTTCCAGGCGCTCTTTCCCGACTGGTCGCAGCGCGAGGATGTGCGTGAAATCAACTTGGAGGCAAGTCAAGTTATATTTTATCCACAAATTGTTATTTAATTTGTTTGCTTATCTGTTGCAGGATGGACGCACTGAAGTGGCCACGCCCATCAGCGAAATGCTCGCACAAATGACACAGACCGAGTATCCCTTGGAGGTGATCAAGGCGCGTCCCCTGCCCGAGGGCGTGGAGCCGACTCGACTGGAGCTCTATCTGAACAACGACGACTTTCAGCGAGCTCTGGGCGTGAGTCGCGTGGAGTTCGAGCAGCTGCCCGTGTGGAAGCAGACGAAGCTGAAGAAGGAGCGAGGACTCTTCTAGAGATCTACTAAAAATAATGCAACCATATAGACTTGAACACAATCACAAAACAATAACAAAACAATAACAACTTTTGTATGCACATTTACAATCTTAAAGAGAACTTGATGTATTTCGATTAGAGTTATTTACACAACAACACGTGCGCATATCCTTATATACTCTTTAATATCTCTCTATTAACAATTTTACACCAATTCATACTTTATATATACACACATATATATAACACATATATATATTAATATCCTTTACACATACGTATACATATTTATACTGCGACTGCACTGAACTATGCAATAAACGCAAATTCAATTCGCTTCATTCGAAAGTCCTTTCGAGAGTTTTTCGACATTACCTGTACATAATATTAAGACCAGATATATACGTTCTATATATATATATGTTTTATGATTTATTTTAACGATTTAAACAAAATTTGCATTTGTTCAATTTCTGCAAAGCACCAAAAAAAAACAAACCAAGAAAAAACCATCGAGCTCTCGTTATTTTTATTGTTTTCGTTTATTCGAAATTCGATTTTAATCTAGTTTTATTTTTGCCTATTTTAGTATTTCTGTTTTATTATGTTACAACATTATTTTGGATAATATATTTTAGTTTTTATTAAATAAAAAATTTATTCAAAAATGTTATATTCATGCTTTTAATTTATTGTTTATTGTTAAGTAGTTCGCAGCATCATTTGGCTTGCGGTTATTTAAAAGTTTGAATACATTATTTTTTATGTAGCATACTTTCGTGCATAAATGCTAATGTGCTGAAGGAAATGTTTGCTGCTTTTGAGCTGCATTTAAAATGCGATTTTTTGTAATTATTTTTGTAGCATACTTTCGGCTGCAGTAAGAAAAAGTTTCGCTTGCTGCTGATTTCTGTTCGCCTGGTACTTCAGCTGGTAATTTTTGCTTTTCGGCTTGATTTGCGGTGGCGCGCGCTGATGCATACATTCATACATACATACATACATACATACATACATACATACATACATACATACATACATACACACACGCATCCAGACAGCAATCTGCAAGACCTAGAAAAGCCAAAATGCCAGCTGAAATACCAGGCGAACAGAAATGAGCAGAAAGCAACCAACGTTCAAAATTTAGCAACTCTCTCTCTCTTACTCAAACGAAATTCTCGCTTGCTGCTAATATCTGTTCTGTTATTTTTGCAGGCTGTTTAGTAGCAGAGAGCTGTTATGTTAGTTCTGTATGTTTGTTTACTTCTGTTCTGTTATTTTTGCAGGCTGTTTAGTAGCAGAGAGCTATTATGTTAGTTCTGTATGTTTGTTTACTTCTGTTCTGTTATTTTTGCAGGCTCTTTAGTAGCAGCGTCCTGTGTCATGTTATGGTTGCTTTCTGCTCATTTCTGTTCGCCTGGTGTTTTTGTATGCTTTTCGGTTGCAGCGAGCTGATTCGCATATTATTAAAATATGACCTTAACTTTCTCTCTCTCTTCTCTGTGTTCTCTCTCCCAAAGCCATTTCAGTTAAAAAGCGGTTTAATTTCAAATTTTCAAATTTATTTATTCTTAAAATCCTAGCTTTAAAAGTAACGTATAATTTTTATGCTTATCTTCTGATATACATATAAAAAATGTACAATTTTTGGAAATGGTAGAAATGTCTTTCGCTATTTCCTGACAGATCTTCCAAGGACTTGATTTGTACTACAAGTACATCCTCTTTCGATTTGAATTCAAGGATTTGAAGACATTCTTTGGAAAACTTACTTCCTCTCTACGCTGATGTTCTGAAAGTGCTAAAAACTTTTAAGCACAAAAATAAATAAAGAATTTATTAAATTGTATTTTTTCTTTCTTTTTAAATTGTATTCACTAAAACATTTATTTTTAATTCTTAAATTAAATAATTTCTATGAATTAGCTTATACTGTGAATTTATAAAACAAAATCTAATTTTTGATCTAAATTGAATACCCGAGTTAACCCGAAACTATCCCAGGATGATCCCAGAAGAATTATGAGCTTTTTTGGATTTCGCCAATGAGACGGGCGACGAGCTCGCAGCAGTCTTTTTGTCGGTTCTTGGCCACGGCCATGACCTCTTCGTGGTTGGCCTCCTCGTCCTTCTTGTCGTGGTATTCGGTGGAGCACTTGTTGGTGATCAGACTGAAGGCGAACACCTTCATGTCGCAGTGGCGGGCTGTGATCACCTCATGGACGGTGGACATGCCCACCGCATCCACGCCCATAACGCGGAGCGCTCTCAGCTCGGCGATGGTTTCGTAGTTTGGACCGCCAAGACAGGTAAAGACACCAACGTGCATATTCGACCCGATGCCCATTGATTTGCCAATCTCGAGCGCCTTGTCGATCAGATCCTTGCTGTACGAGTTGACCAGGGCGGGGAAACGGGGTCCAAAGCGAGTATCGTTCGGACCCAGGAGCGGTGAATTGCCAGCAAAGCCGAGCATATTAATGTGATCGTGTATTAACATAATGTCGCCCGCATTGAACTTGGGATTGATGCCTCCAGCGGCGTTCGTGGCAAACAGATACTCGACTCCACAGAGCTTCATCACGCGCACCGGCATCGAGCACTTTCCTAGAGGATATCCCTCATAGAAGTGGAATCTTCCCTGCATTGCCATCACAGTCGCTCCCTCCAGAGTGCCAACGACCATTTTGCCGGCATGACCTTCCACCGTGGACACTGGGAAGTTGGGAATCTTCTCGTACTCAAAGACCTTCGCGTCCTGGATCATATCCGCAAGGGAACCGAGTCCAGAGCCGCAAATGATGCCAATCTTGGGCCGCATGCCAGATCCCTTCACAATGAAGTCGGCAATCTCCTTAATCACATCATAGGGATACCTGTAAATATTAAAACAATTATTAATAATAACTCACAAAAGAGAAGAAAACGAATTTAAGGAATGTACGAATTTAATCAGGATAAGGACAGTACATATTAAAAGAAAACGAAGAGACGTCGATCTGTTCTCTACAAAGAGAAACCATTGACTGTAAGACCTTTTCAGACATGATCGATACATAATATATTGCTTCGATAAAAAGACACAAATGATATTTAGTTTGATGAGTCAAAACAAGTGAATGATAAATTGACAGAGTACGAGAACGAGTACAGTTACAAGAACAACGAAACTTTGCCCTTGAATGGAGCCGAGATGTAACCACAATGATAAGACGCATTGGGACAACATCGATAAATAATTTATAAAAAATCTACAAACTTGTCTTCATTCAATACGCGTAGAGTTTGCAGCTCTTCAGGTGTTAAAAAACATTGAATACGGTTGTCGCTAGAATTGTTAGAAAATGTACAAAATGTATTGAGATGGAAAAAAAGTTTGCAAATATTTAACTTATTCATCACTGCATCATCAGAGATGCAAAATGAAACGAGCTATTTTAATACCCTGTGCCTATTTAAAATTGTCAAAAACTAACGGAATACGCATTACGGATGACCAATTTTGGTTGAAATCGGAGCACATCGAGCAAACTCGACTGTAGCCGCATTATACCGAAATTATTAGCCAAAAACCAAAATAACCGTTAAGAGTTCAAAACAGATAAGTGGAAATATGTTCAAAAGTACTTTTTTACCCTAATTTTATCCCCTGAAGTCGATTAAAAGCATAAAAAAAAGATTTAAAATTTTTCAAAATTTTCGAAAAATGTAAAGGGGTAACTATGTAAAATTTCTGAAAAAAGTTGATTTTTTAAAATGATCAAATTTGTTAGCCAAATCAATATTAGTACAATAAAATGGTCAAAAAAACATCCCTTTTGAAAATCGATCAAGATTTGGCAAATCTATTCAAATTAAAAGAATATCATGTACTATAAATCAGGGAAATTTTGCAGATTTTGGCTTCAATCTTAAAGAAACAAATCGAAATTCAGTTCAAAAGTACTTTTTTACCCTAATTTTATCACCTGGAGTCGATTAAAAGCATAAAATAAAGATTTAAAATTTTTAAAAATTTTCGAAAAATGTAAAGGGGTAACTATGTAAAATTTCTGAAAAAAGTTGATTTTTTAAAATGATCAAATTTGCTAGCCAAATCAATGTTAGTTTAATAAAATGGTCAAAAAAACATCCCTTTTGAAAATCGATCAAGATTTGGCAAATCTATTCAAATTAAAAGAATACCATGTACTATAAATCAGGGAAATTTTGCAGTTTTTGGCTTCAATCTTAAAGAAACAAATCGAAATTCAGTTCAAAAGTACTTTTTTACCCTAATTTTATCACCTGGAGTCGATTAAAAGCATAAAATAAAGATTTAAAATTTATCAAAATTTGATTTTGTAAGACAATGTCTATCGTCTACTTCGGTGCTACTATTCCATTGTATATATGTTTAGAGGGGCA
Organism: Drosophila rellima; assembly: GCA_035043635.1. NCBI lineage: Eukaryota > Metazoa > Arthropoda > Insecta > Diptera > Drosophilidae > Drosophila > Drosophila rellima. The sequence goes on along the minus strand of JAWNMV010000146.1, from coordinate 527,005 downwards.
ACTGATCCCCATTAACCCCTCACTCTTTCAACACACGTGCTGTAAAGATTGAAATCTCATTGGGGGTTACATCAGCATTTTTTATGAGCTGATAATCTATAATCATTAAACAACAATTGTAATATTGTAAAAAGGGAAAACAAAAATGAATTCACGCAGTCTTTGGCAATCTCAAAAACCGGCTATGAAAAGGACAACATATTTTGTTAAGGAGCAAGAGATGAAGACAAGTTTTGTTGAAGTGAATCAAATTAGGGGTCAAAAGTTTGCATTACAAAAAATCGATCTAGTTATATCATCAAGGTCAATGTGTTCATTGGGGGAAAACTTACAGCAAACTCTGAGGTGTTGGCACCACAAGCTCGAAGTCCTTTTTGGAAAATTTAGAAAATGAGGTGATGTATTGAATAAAATTATGCTATAATTCCAATTCTGTTAAGGTTGTAAAAAACGTAGTACACAGACGGCCTAGTAAAGATCTTTAATATCAACAATCTGTAAGATACACATCAAGGTGATAAGGTACTTTTATCGAAATTAAGTTATATCTTTGATTTTTAAAGCTATTGGTCACTTTAGAATGATGACATAAACTGTTAGCAATGTCAGCTCATTAGATTTTTTTTTATCAGAATTGAGAATGAGGTAAAAAACCTATAAACATTAATGAACGAATGCAAATTGTCTATAGATAAAAGATCAAATACTGTATTTATCGCAGTATCAGACGGAATGACGTTATTTCAAGATCCGGTTATGCAAAAGAGCAACATATTTTGGGAAGAAACATTCAGAGCATATCTTTAAAGTTGAAAATGCCAAGAGAATTGTTAGAAACGAAATGAAATGTTTGCTGTTTTAGAATAGAACACGCGACGCGAAAAATGCGTCGTAAAATAGATTAAAATATAAAAAAAAAACAGGCAACCAGTTGAGCAAGTAAATCAACGAAATTGGCCGAAAGCAAACTAGTAGTCATGGCCAAAAGCAAACACTTTTATCAGCAGCAGTCTTACCAATTGCCAAGATGTGGTTCACCACCACTCTACATATCGTATCGTCTCGTACACATCAAGTATACGACGAGATAAAGGCCTATGTCAAGATCGCGGCACACGACTACTTCACTCAGCCAGTCAACGTTAACTTGGCTAACTGGGCCAAAACGCGTTGCATAATCTAACTGGCAATTGGTATTGTTGTCGGCCTGTAGCTAATATACAGCTGGATTTGACCGGATCGTATCTGGGGGCATTAGCATTTGTAGGTCCGAGCATTATCAAAGACGCGTCGTAATCTCGTATGCAGATTGAAGATGTCGCGATGTCTCTTTTTAATGGGACAACATTTCAATTTAATGAGCCAACGAGGGCAGCTCTAATTGATAAGCTCCCTCAGAAGCTGTTTCTATTTTAATATTAGAATAAATTGCCTTCGTTTATTTAACATATTTCTGATACGAGCGGCAAGTTCAAGGTGACAAGTTCAGTATTTAATAATGAACATTTACAGCTGACTCTGAGAACAAGATTCTGTATTTTTTTCAGAACTAACCTTGCCCTTGTGATTTGAGCAATCGAACAGCAATCGCGACAAGACCTTATCAAAATTTTGTTAAAGAACAAATTTCCAGAAAATACTAGATTTGGTGATGAAATTAGTACCGATAACTGAGAACTAAGAAACTAGAAATTAGTTCTGATAACTAAGAACCAAGAACCAATTCGAATTATGCCGAATTGTTGCCAGGATAATTAAAATGGCCTTGGCTAGAGAACACGCAGAGGCAACCAACTCGAGACTATTAAGAACTATCAACTATCAATTATAGTTGATTGATGTTTAACTAGTTGTTGGCGTGCCCCCTTTTATCAAACCCCCTTCCCTTTTAATTGCCACGCCCCTGTCGCTCACTTGTTCAACTTACGAATGATTCTCCTCGACGGTTTTATGGTGTCCATTGCTGTTGTTGTTGTTGTTGTGATTGCCATTGCCGTTGGCCACTTCACCTTTGGAATTATTACCAGTCATTATAGTGTTGCACTTGTTGTTGTTGTTATCGTGGGCTAGTCCAGTTATATAATCAGCAGCAGCCGCTTGAATCAATGTATCTTGTATCTCTTTTACTTGTTTGTTTTATAAACAAAAATCAAATTATATTTTAAGTGAAAATTCTTGGCTCTTTCGTTATCTCGTTCCGTTTCTCGTTTACTCGTGATTCTCCTTTATTGTGATTACTCGTTTCGCGTGTTTCAATTTCTTCTTCTCCTTCTCCCTCTCCTTCTTCTTCTACGTCTTCGCAATATCTCGAAGTTGTGTTTTGTCCGACACTTGTTGCCTCCTCGAACGCACTTTGAAAATTGAGCGGCGTCGTCGGCGGTGCGTACGATTTTAAGCCGCAGCCCACGCCGACGCCGACGTCGACGTCGCTGCTGACGCCGACGCTGCTGTCGACGGCGATATCGCAGTCAGTCGGGTGTTTATTGTTCAATATTCAATTTAGTACTTTTATAGTTATTGTTATTGTTATTGTTATTGTTATGTCAACTTCACACATGCGTAAACCGGAATCGATCTTCTTAACTGATTCAAATCGAATGCAATTTTACAAGTTGCTGCATAAATAACACACATTGTTGATGGACAAAAGGAAGTGATAACAATTTCTTGGCGTTGATAAGCAATACTTTGTATAATAAATTGAGTTAATAGCAGCTATTAGAAGTGCTTTACGATAAGATTACATATTCATAGTTTAATATTTAAAACTATGGCTTTTAATGGGTTTTGCACAGTTGGAAACACCTGTGATATTGGTTCAGTATCGTTAATTGATTAGACATTTGGTCACAATGAAAGACTTATCTATTATTTGTGGAACTTTTAGTCTAATAACCGTTACTCATAGAGCATATGGAGAACTGAAACGGATAAGAAAGGTTCGATCAGACTCGAGCATTGACTCGAACTTGTTTTGATTTTATCCATAATTTTTCATGCTCTTTCCGAATTAGAAATTGCAAAAACTCCCTTCTTGGTGATGGACGCTTTATCTTTTATTATCTTTGTATTCAACTTTATCAAAACTGTTTTATTTTTAAATTAACGCCACTGCCTTAAGGTATGCTGTAATATTTATATGAAAAGAGCTTAAAGTTCATAAACTATTTTATATATTTAAATTGTTTAACAGGTTTCTTACAGTCGGGGATCCGACTATTGTATTTTCTTAAACTGTGCTAATATATTCTCATTATTAAATGCTTCTTCGCTTTTGCCACTAATCAAATAATAATTAAATCATTTGATTTTAGTTGATAAGCTCGCAGACAGAGAAAGCGCTTGATTTAATCAGAATTGCAAATTAAATCAGCCAACAACTTAGGGCTCAGTCTATTTGGCATGAGTAGCTTCCATTTATGTAAGCCAAGATGATACTCAAAATAATAGCTGAAGCTTCTTTGAAACTGGCGCTTATCAGTTCACGATTTTTAGGAAGGGTCAACGAGATTTCTGTTAATATTTTCAGGTCCACTAAAATACGAATTGCGCGTCAAGTAAACAACTTTATGGACCACTGTATGATTAGTGTGTCAAACCATTTTCAAATTGATAAGTTCATCAGTTACGTCTTAGTTTATTTAACCGATTCTTATAAAATACTCAGAATATATAGCTGAGATATTATCAATTTGACATGACTAAAAACTAAATACTAGGAATTTATAATTAGTTGAACTAAGTCAAAGAATAAATATCTAAAATGTTCGAGCTACCTGTTTCGTTGGCTCTGTGAGAAAAACACAAAACTGGCCCATGGCCGGCATGGAAAATTCCCAGTTGATAAGACAAAAATTCCATTCAGCGAAAGTATCTAAGTATCTTAAAAGAGCCAAAGTGTTTGCAGGTATGCACATCCCAAGATGGTCCTAATTTATTTACGAGCCGTGTTGGATTTCGCTAATGAGTCGGGCGACGAGTTCGCAGCAGGACTTTTGTCGGTTCTTGGCCACGGCCATGACCTCATCGTGGTTGGCCTCCTCGTCCTTTTTGTCGCTGTATTCGGTGGAGCACTTGTTGGTGATCAGACTGAAGGCGAACACCTTCATGTCGCAGTGGCGGGCTGTGATCACCTCGTGGACGGTGGACATGCCCACCGCATCCACGCCCATCATGCGGAGCGCCCTCAGCTCGGCAATCGTCTCATAAGTCGGACCCCCGAGGCAGGAGTAGACGCCGACATGCATGTTGGACTCGATGCCCATCGTCTTGCCAATCTCAAGAGCCTTGTTGATCAGATCCCTGTTGTACGAGTTGACCAGGGCGGGGAAACGGGGTCCGAAGCGAGGATCGTTGGGACCCTGAAGTGGCGAATTGCCGGCAAAGCCGAGCATATTGACATGGTCGTGCATCAGCATTATGTCGCCCACATTGAACTTGGGATTGATGCCTCCAGCGGCATTCGTGGCAAACAGATACTCGACTCCACACAACTTCATCACGCGCACTGGCATCGAGCACTTGGCCAAGGGATATCCCTCATAGAAGTGGAATCTTCCCTGCATCGCCATCACATTCGCTCCCTCCAGAGTGCCAACGACAAGCTTTCCCGCATGTCCCTCCACCGTGGACACTGGGAAGTTGGGAATCTTCTCGTACTCAAAGACCTTCGCGTCCTGGATCATATCCGCAAGGGAACCGAGTCCAGAGCCGCAAATGATGCCAATCTTGGGCCGCATGCCAGATCCCTTCACAATGAAGTCGGCAATCTCCTGAATCACCTCATAGGGATACCTGTGAATATCAGACAGAGATTAGTTGAAATTCAATTAAAGATATATATTCAATTTAAGGATTGGAAAATAACGAATTTAAGAATAGGGGCATGCACATATTTATTAGAGAAAAAAATATATGACGTTCTGTTCTCCACAGCAAGGAAAAGTTGAAAAGAAAATATTCTTTACATTTGTTTATCTTCTCCAAGTATTAGTTAGTTTAATGAATCAAAACAAAAGTGTATGATAAGCAGGCAAAGATGTGGCCGAGATGTAACCACAATGATAAGACCCATTGGGACATCATAAATAAATAAGTATTATAAAAAATCTACAAACGTGTCTTCATTCAATACGCGTAGAGTTCGCTGCTCTTCAGGTGTTAAAAAACATTGAATACGGTTGTCGCTAGAATTGTTAGAAAATGTACAAAATGTATTGAGATGGAAAAAAAGTTTGCAAATATTTAACTTATTCATCGCTGCATCATCAGAGATGCAAAATGAAACGAGCTATTTTAATACCCTGTGCCTATTTAAAATTGTCAAAAACTAACGGAATACGCATTACGGATGACCAATTTTGGTTGAAATCGGAGCACATCGAGCAAACTCGACTGTAGCCGCATTATACCGAAATTATTAGCCAAAAACCAAAATAACCGTTAAGAGTTCAAAACAGATAAGTGGAAATATGTTCAAAAGTACTTTTATACCCTAATTTTATCCCCTGAAGTCGATTAAAAGAATAAATTTAAGATTTAAAATTTTTCAAAATTTTCGAAAAATGTAAAGGGGTAACTATGTAAAATTTCAGAAAAAAGTTGATTTTTTAAAATGATCAAATTTGTAAGCCAAATCAATATTAGTTTAATAAAATGGTCAAAAAAACATCCCTTTTGAAAATCGATCAAGATTTGGCAAATCTATTCAAATTAAAAGAATACCATGTACTAAAATGATCAAATTTGTTAGCCAAATAAATATTAGTTTAATAAAATGGTCAAAAAAACATCCCTTTTGAAAATCGATCAAGATTTGGCAAATCTATTCAAATTAAAAGAATACCATGTACTATAAATTAGGGAAATTTTGCAGTTTTTGGCTTCAATCTTAAAGAAACAAATCGAAATTCAGTTCAAAAGTACTTTTTTACCATAATTTTATCACCTGGAGTCGATTAAAAGCATAAAATAAAGATTTACAATTTTTCAAAATTTTCGAAAAATGTAAAGGGGTAACTATGTAAAATTTCTGAAAAAAGTTGATTTTTTAAAATGATCAAATTTGTTAGCCAAATCAATATTAGTTTAATAAAATGGTCAAAAAAACATCCCTTTTGAAAATCGATCAAGATTTGGCAAATCTATTCAAATTAAAAGAATACCATGTACTATAAATCAGGGAAATTTTGCAGATTTTGGCTTCAATCTTAAAGAAAAAAACCGAAATTCAGTTCAAAAGTACTTTTTTACCCTAATTTTATCACCTGGAGTCGATTAAAAGCATAAAATAAAGATTTAAAATTTTCGAAAAATGTAAAGGGGTAACACTGTAAAAATCGACAATTTTGGAATCAAAAAATTGAAATGCAAAGTTAAAGTAGGGTAAATTATATGAAAAATAAGACATTCCTCATGTAAATCGGATGAGTTTTAATAAAGTTGTGCTTGTTTTTATAAGACAATGTCTATCATTTACTTCGGTGCTACTATTCCATTGTATATATGTTTAGAGGGGCAACTGATCCCCATTAACCCCTCACTCTTTCAACACACGTGCTGTAAAAATTGAAATCTCATTGGGGGTTACATCAGCATTTTTTATGAGCTGATAATCTATAATCATTAAACAACAATTGTAATATTGTAAAAAGGGAAAACAAAAATGAATTCACGCAGTCTTTGGCAATCTCAAAAACCTTCTATGGAAAGGACAACATCTTTTGGTAAGGACCAAGAGAAATTCTAGAAATTTGTATGCATGTAAGAATCTTTGTCAAGCGGTAAGAGCTAGGAGACTTAAATTTTCACATGTGCATTACAAAAAATCGATCTAGTTATATCATCGAGTTCAATGTGTACAATGGGGGAAAACTTACAGCAAACTCTGCGGTGTTGGCACCACAAGCTCGAAGTCCTTTTTGCCGCCCCCCTTCTTGTCAAGACAGGCATTGCCGGCCTTGTTGTTGGCCCCACCTTGGCTCGTACAACAATCTCGGGAACACATCCTCGTGTTTGGCGTTAGTTTGCGACTAACCAATGAGTAAATCGAACGAGTTAAACTGACTGACATTCATCAGCAACAATTTTGAATTTTGCTTTTAAAACCAAATAATTTTATGCCAAAAGGAAGCACTAAAAATTGGTTAACTAAACACAGGACAAAGCAAGGCCTACTATGTTAGCCAGGTCAAGTATGTCAAGGCCTGTTAAAATGGCATATTTAAGTACATATATCGATTTGCATAGTATACAAGCAAAGCAGTTTGATAAAGCACTTGTAGTGTTGTAAAGCGCGCCATTTGTGGGATTTCACTTAAAAGACAAGCTGGTTTTTTAGAGCCCAAATTAAAAATAACTGCAATTAAAGGTGTAAAAGCTTGGCTAGCAGGTGTGTTCCGAGCTAAGAAGCAGCTGTGGAAAATTTCAGGTAAAAATGGGGTGGTGCAAAAAGTCTTGAAAAGCGGGTGGTGCAAGGATAATAGACATAGAATTGTTCAGTGCACGCAAAGGTAGCTGAAGTCTATTTAAAACTATCAGCTATCAATTATAATCGATTGTAGCTTAACTAGTTATTGGCAATACCAAACCCCCATTTAATTGCTACGCCCCTTGAACTTACGTTAGATTCTCCTGAGCGATGTATTCGGCGGGTTTACTGTCTCCATTGCTATTGTTCTGGCACTTGTTGTTGTTGTTGTGATTGCAATTGCTGGTGGCGACGTCACCTTTGACACTATAGCGAGTCATTATAAAGTTGCACTTGTTGTTGTTGTTGTCGCTGTTGTTATCGTTGATAAGCAAAGTTATATAATCAGCAGTTTAGGTCTCTTGTGTCTCGTGCAACTTTCACAATGAGCTTTTTGTTTATTCTACAATAAGTGTAAACAAATCAAATTTATTTAAAGAGTGCGCGCAAATTGAAATTCCTTGTCTTTTGTTATCTCGTTTCGCAATTGACTCGCGCTTCTTCTTCTTCTTCTTCTTTATTGTGATTACTCGCTTCGCGTTTGTCTCTCAATTCCTGCTGCTTCCTCTCTGATTTCTGTTCCTGTGACACTTGTTGCCTGCTCGAGCGCACTTTGATAATTGAGACGCGTCGTCGCTGGCGCTTTGGCTTTTAAGTCGCGCCTCACGCCAAAGCTGCCGTCGACGTCGCTGCTGACGCTGGCGCCTCTGTTGCCGTCGCAGCCGCTGTCGGCGTAACTGCTGGCGTTTATTGTTCAGTATTTAATTTAGGATCTCCATAGTTGTTGTTCTGGAAACGTCACAGCGACGTTGTATACCGGAATCATTCTTCTCAACTAATTCAATTGAGCGAAATTTCTAAATAAATCTATGCAAATAAATAAATATATTGTTGATGAAAAGATAAAAAGCAAACGATTCCTTGTAATTGATAAGCAATGCTTGCTTAATAATCCCAATTAAAGCCTTCGTATGACAGCTGTTAAAAAACTTTCACGATAAGATTATATTTTACTAGTTTAAGGCATCAATACACTGACTTTTATAGGGTTTTACACTGAGCAAAGTCTGTGATAATCAACTTTAATAATACCTCAATATCCTTAATTACTTTAAAACCCAGTCACAGTAACTGACTTATCTACAAGCACAAATATTATTTGCGTAATGTCTAAGTTATTTTTAAACTATGTTTATATTTTTTTTTAAATAATGAATGCTCTTCCTTTTTTTTGTTGTTGTTCATGTGCTGCTTATCAAAAAGCAAAGCTTCAAAACAAGTTGAAAAAAATTGGCTGAATATGAAAATCATTCGATTTTTGTTGATAAGGTCGAAAGCGTCTGTTGTAATCGGAATTACAAATTAAATCACCTGGCAACAACTAGTTAGAATAGCACGTGTAGTTCCCTTAAATGTAAGACAAGATGATACCCAAATATTGCTGGTATAAAGTTAATTGATAATACTAAGCTACAACTTCCGAGATTCAGACGCTTATCAGCTCACAGTTTGCAGGGGGGGTTGGGGAAAGACGTCAATGAGATTGCATATTTTTATGGTCCCCCACGATGCGATTTGCATGTCAAGTAAACAACTTTATGGGCCTTTGTGTCACTATTGTGTAACGCAATGTGCAACAAGACATTTACCAAGCATTTTCAAATTTGATATGCTTTGATTGATGCCTCAGCTATTTCTGACAAGTTGAGATTTTCGAAGGTACACGAAATTATCAAAAAATGCTATTAGAGAAAATAAACGCTTCACGAAGTCAATTTGTAATCTAAAAATCTTAGTTCATCTTATTGCACAATAGAATTGACTCTACTATATTGTGTGAAAATTTCAGCTTTCTATCTTTAATCGTTTGGCCTACACGCGGATTTTTAGGCAGTGAGTCAGTCAGTCAGGACCAAGAGTTGTATATATATAGATAGCTATATTCTCTTTAAATAGACATAAACTAAGTTGTAAAAATGTACAAATAGCTGAACTAAAAAAAAAATAAACAAATAATGCTCGGAAATTCGAGTTAGCTGTTTTGTTAGTTACTATGTGAGAAAATTCCAAGACTGGCCTGTGGCCGGCATGGAAAATTCCCAGTTGATAAGAAAAAAATTCCATTCATAGAGAAACCAAGAGTCTTACGAGTAAGGGAGCCTAAATATTTGAAGGCATCTCTGTCGGCGTGCATCTTTGATAAAGTTAGAGGCTCGAATGTTGCAAGTGCAACGTGCAACGGACACAGTTAAGATGCTTGTTGTTGTTTATTCTTTGCAGTTGAAAAATCGAAATCTGTTTACACACGTCACACACAGAAACAGAAAGAGCAATAACAATAATAACAACTGATAAGGGAGCAAAATCATCTCGCGCGGCTGGCGTCGCTGCTAGCGTCGCTGCTGCTGCTGGCAGCGTTGACTGACACTAAATGAAAAATGAATTGCATTTCAATTTTACGTTTAATTTTATTATTTGTATTTTTATATGTTATTTTTGTTTGTTGAGTTTTCGAGTACTAATTAGCCGCAATGGCGAGACATACATTATTAATGAATTATTATTGTTATTATTATTTTGAATGTTTTGTTAATTAATGTTTGTCTGATTTGCCTTATAATTTGACGATTACCTTTCAGTATTATCTATTTAAACTATTCAACTAGCCAAGTGTCTTTAGTCATGCTTTCAAAATCAACTAGATTATCTGATTTAAGTTGGACAAATTTAAATTAAAGCAGAGGTCAAAATACGCAGTCTTCAGATTTATTAAACTGATCCCAAAGAAAGTCTGATGAAAGTCAATAATTAAATTATCTTTTACTACTTAATTTGAAACAAAGTAAGATAAGTTTACATAGAACAGACGGACGGACAGTCAGGATTAGGTTATATCCAAATATGATTAAGTAAATAAATAATCTGGAAATACCTACAAATATTAAATTAACAAATACATACTGTAATTTAAAAAGCCAGTGTTGGCTAACTAAAACACTTTCAATCACAATCATTCACTCAAAGAGTTAAAAAAAAAATAAATATATTAAAATATATTTTAAAGTAATATTTAACAATGATTCAAAGTATACCAAGAAATATTTCACAAAAAAAAGAGATCTAAATTTAAAATAATTTTTAGGTCAACTCGATGAAAGGACAAAAGAAGAAAAGCAATTTATGAACTCCACAGTTTAGCTGCCTACAAAAGCATAATAGGACTTTGTTTTGCAAAATGGTTGGACTTAAAAAAGATTAGAGATAATATATAATTAGTTCAAAAACTACAAGCAAAATAATAGTTAAAAAGTTAATCATCTAATGGGTAATATAATTTACTTGTGTAAGGCATTTGCGGGATATTAAAATGGTTCAACGAATTCGTAAGTATTTCATATTCGGGCACAGAGATCCGAGTGATGGGAAACCAAGTCTGTGGACAGTTCCCAGTGGAGACACTCTCTCTGATTACATTATCAATTCGAATTTCTTTTTTGTTTTTAATTGGTTGTGGGACGGTTTTTCACAATGGAAAAAGGCACGAATGTGTTTTTAACATTTTCGTTTTGGTTTATAAGGCTGGGCGACTCTACTCTTTGAGAATTTCGAGTCAAACAGCCCAAAAATACATTTTATGATTTAATTTGATTTAAATTTTAAACTGGTTTTTTTTTTGTTAATTTCTTTGTTTTGTTTTTGTTTAAATGTGGTGTAAAAAACGCGTACAAACAATTACCCAAAAAATAAAGTGAAACTTAAAAACATTTGTTTAAAAATAACAATATACAAGTTAATTATGCGGCGTTTCACGTTCAACTTCAACTTTGTTCCAAATCGTTTCCAAATAACCGGAAATTTCAGATAGGGAATCGACAGGCAACACGTGGAGCTTTTTCTGAAACGCGCTCAATTTTCCTTTATTCGTTTCGTATCGAGATTAAATTACTTGAGTAATGTTCAAAAAAGTCGAATATCTAATTCAAAGGGGCATTAAAGTAAACGAATTTACGAAAATTGGGGAATCCAAAGAAATGTTTGAGAAAGTAAAACTTGAGTATAATATTTAGAAAGATTAGTTAATTGAATTGATGAAAAAGTTATTCGACTTGCAAGAACACTAACAGTTTGGTATTTTTCGTATTTTATGGTATTTTTCGTAAGTTTATCGTAAGTTTTAACGGTTGTTGTGGCACTGTTTAGAGGCGAGCTTTTCAAAAGCTATTTTAAGGACTTGCGACGAGACGAGTGACTAATGCACATGCGGTGAATATGCGCTGCCGATCGCTGGCAATCTTCGGGGCACGTGTTTGCACCCACTGTGGGCCGCGATCGGGGTCTTAAAAGTCAAATAGATACGACAGAGTGAGACAGTAAGAGAATTACTGAGAGAGATAGATTGAGAGATTGAAAGAGAATTATAGATATATTTATGTATGTTTGTTTTTGTTAAGTATTATATGCTAATTGTTTTTTGAATCAAACAAAGGTCTAGTTGCTAAATTTTGGTTTTTCATTCGTTAATGTTAATTTCTCAAAGTCCAGTTGGCTTTTGTGGCATGGTCCACGAATCGTTAAGTAAATGGTTTGGCAAGTGATAAAAATGTAAAGTTTTATTGCAACATAAAAGATTAAACAAAAAATAGAATACGATTTGTAAGAGACTAAAGGTAATACAACTAAGATAAACGCAATACAATCACTAAATCAATACATATATTAACGACATAGTATTTTTACACAACTAAAGCAAATAGATAAAGCAGTCACACATAGAAACACAGACATACGCACTCACATACAAAAAAACCATATCGATAAGTTAACTGATTCCAAAGATCCAATCCCAATCGATTTCAGCTGGTTACTTAAGTACCTAAATGACTTTGCAGACATTGCATATATGCGATATTTATGTATATAATAATATATGTTTGTGTATATAGCAAATATGAATACTTTAGCAAATATTGAGGCTAGTTGCATACAATATCTTGGCAAATACAGTTACATACAGAGTATATATTTATAGAGGCTAGTTTGAATACATACATAGTCATATCATATAATATGCGCTAATCTTTAAATTGCACAATCAACTCAAATTTCAAAATAATGAAAGCAACACATGGACAAAATGTGCATTTGCTTTATACTTAAATGATATTACAAATATATTAGATATATTATTAGAATAATTTTTTAAGTTTATAGATTGTTTTCTTTTTTTTTTGTTAATTTTATCTTTATGCTTCAAGTCTGTTCAGCGAATTCCTTAAGTGTTCTATTCGTACATTTTCCTCATTCTCTTTGATTCAATTCGTGTGTTTCTTTTTGGGTTTTGGTTCAAAGTGTTCCTTTCGTTACCATTGCACTCTTTGCTTTTATATCTTCGTCTATAAATTAATCATAAAAATCAGTCAGTCCAACGCGTTCTCTTGTTTAGTTTTAGCTTCTTGTTTCAGTGTGTGCAGGTGTGTGCAGGTGTGTGTGGTGTGTGTAGTTTTTAAATGTTGTGTGTTGGGATTTTGGTCAGATTTCTGGTAACTTCAACAACTCCTATCGCTATCCTGACCAGTTGTTAATCCTTCTGCTGCTATTTCCTTTCTTCTTTAACTCCTTCTTCTCCTTCTTCTTCTTGTTATTATTTATTAGAATAATTCATAATTAAGTCTAGGTTCCATTAATTTCATAAGTTAAAATGTAGTACGTATAATAATATGTTAGATGTGTGTGTGTTGTACAAATAAATTATGATTTCTGGTATCGTATGCATTATGCTAAAGTTATTATTATATATAACTGTTATACAACTGTTATATAATCGTATATATATATATTTATTTATATATTGTATGTTGTGGCTTGCATAGAACTACTTAGGAGTGCTATTTTATTTTAGTATTTTCTTTTTTGCATTGTATATGGTTTTGCTTTTTGGCTACTTTGTTGCTTAAGAACTAGAATTCAACTACTATTTCTTTTTGGCCGCCTTCTTTTCGGCCTTGCGTATGGCCTTTTCACGTTCGCGGCGCTCCCGCTCCATGTCCTTGCGCTCCTTTTCGATGCTCGCCTTGAGGTCCTTCAAGCGCTTCTTCAACCGATGCTTGTCATCGCCACAAACGCCCAGCGTTTTGAAGTCCTTCGAGTCGAGTGTCAACAATGCGCCGCCCTCCACATTGTGCTCCTTGAAGACGGGTATATACCGCTCCAATTCAATGCCCATCAGCCAGTGTCCCACCTGAAGAGTACGGAATGTCATACACGCTTGAATCAATCTCTTGCTCATGGATTCAGATTTCTAAATTGGTATTTCACCTGTTCCTTGGACCATTCGTGAACGGGGCCACCTTTGTAGTTGTAGCAGGCAGCGGCCGCTTTGCGATCCGAGAAACTCGAGCTGGAACCGGACAGATCCAGGGTACGACTGGGCGAGTATCCCGGCGATGAGCAGCCCGAGGACATGCTGGTGGGCGAGGGGGGCCCGGTGGCATGTGCCGATTGCGAGAGTTGTTGTTGTTGTTGCTGCTGCTGATGATGCTGCTGTTGCCAGGGCACTGTGCCGGGCGGGGAGAGCGATTGTGGAACAACTTGTTTAACTTTTAGACGATTTACAGAGTATTTTTTTATTGTTAGTGGCAGTTGCGAGAGAGAAATAGAGAGATTGAGAGAAAGAGTTAGTATTCATTAGGATGTTAGAGCGTATGCACCATATGAACGTTTAGAAAGAAATGGAGATGAAGATGGAGAAAAGAGAGAGAGAGAGAGAGACATGATTTATATGAATGGTATAACAGTAAGTATAACAGTTATTTTTCAACAAACGTTTTGGATTTCGTAGTTCAATACAACAGTAATTGATTATAACAAGTTTTGTTTTTGTTTTCTTTGGTTAGTATAACAGTATGTATAACAAATGATGTTCTTATGTACACATGAAATGGTAATAGATTTGTGTCTACGGGGCGAAAAGAATAACGGGTTAGTCTGCGATTTGGAGCAGCTACGACTTATTTTTTGGAAACGTTTTTGCAGGAATCATTCATTAAGTTCAGACTTATTTTTCGGTTTGTTTTTTTTTTTTTTTTTTCTTTGAATAGTTCACCTTTTGGCTGTGCTTCATTGACCGCTTGGCGGATCTCGTTGATGAGCGTCTTGCAGTTGATTGCAGCGGCGCTTTGGCTCTTGTTGATTTCCGTGTAATCGTCGCTCGAGTGGCGTGAGGAACCGTCGCCGAGACGCCTGCAAAATGTGCAAACGTATAACAGTTGTTGTATAACAGTCGTTGTAAAACAGTCGTTGTAAAACAGTCGTTGTAAAACAGTCGATGTATAACAGTTGTTGTAAAACAGTTGTAGTGTAACAGTTGTTGTACAACAGTTGTTGTATAACAGTTTTTGTATAACAGTCCTTGTATAACCGTTTTTGTATAACAGTTGTAGTGGAAAAGTCCGTATAACAGTTGTTGTTGTATAACAGTGTGTTTGTGTATAACACCCACCTCTCCCGGTCGGTCAGCGCCTGACTGAGCTGCTCTGTGAAACTGGAACCAGGCAGCTTGCTGCCATTGGGGGCGACTCGTCGGCGACTCGGATACATCCAGTTCTCGGCCTGTTCGTTCTCCGATAACTTATCGTTGGAGCCCAATATGGAGTCATATGAGCTGTTGAGATCACGATTGCTGGCACTGCTGCTGGCGGGGCCGGTGCCAAAGGTTGTCATGCTGCCACGATGGAAATCATTCAATCCCGCTCCATTGTCCGCCGGCGAGCCCAACGAGTTCTTGAACAAACTGGAAGCCGTCGACTGCAATGGCAGTTGTTGTTGTTGTTGCTGCTGCTGTTGTTGTTGTTGTTGCTGCTGCTGTTGTTGCTGCTGCTGATGTTGCTGCTTGCTGGGATCCTTGTGAACCTGTGCATACAGCTGATTGATCTGTGCCTCCCGTGCCGTCGACTGATTCGATGAGCTGGACGACGCCGAAGACGTTGAATTGAGCAATATGGCAGTTGTGGTGCCCAAATGTCCATTCAAGGGTGGAATCACGCCACTGCCAATGATCGCATTCGAGGCAGGCGGATGATGTTGCAACAGATTGTTGACATTCGCCAGCAGATGCGCGTTGCCATTGGACAGACTGGTGATGCTATCGTGAACGCCAGCCATGGGATTCAGTGGTGATTGCTCCAGTTCCACCTCCTCCTCATCGTCGTCGTCGCTGTCGTCCAAGGTGCAATCGGAGCTGCGACTGTTGCTTCTGCTGCGTTTACTCATCAGATTCAGATTGCCATTGGAGAGGAGTTCGCTGCTGCCATTGATGTTGCCATTTCCGTTGCCGTTGCCATTGCCATTTCCGTTTCCGGTTGCTGTTGCAGTCGCCGTTGCCGTCGAGGGCAGCTGGCGATTGGCTAGACCACCACGGGAGGCTTTTGTTTAGATATCGTTATCGTTTATCGTTATCGATTCAATTCAATTCGTTGCGAATTCGTTTGCATAATTGATTTCGATTTAAAGTGTACCGTGTATATAATATGTGTGTGTAAAGGGATGTGTGTGTGTGAAGTGGGCGTGGCAATCACAAATCAAACAAACAAACGAACCAACAACACGCAGAAGAAGATGACAAAAGACACACACAGAGTGAGAGACAGAAAATCAAAGCGTACGAACGAACGAACGAACGGCAGCAACAAAGCGCACACAGCGAAAGACGAATGAAAAGAGGAAGAAACAAGAATGATACAAAAAATACATTTAGCACACGGCACAACAAAGCGCATCAATCAACAATTTCCAAAAGAATACAAATTATATCATATTTAACAAAAAAAAAAAAAAAAAAAAAAAACATAATTTGATGATGTGCGAGTTTAAAGCTAAAGATTTTCCAAATTTTTGTCCAATTCCAATTTTGATTTTTGTAAAATGGACTCACCCAGCTCAATCTTGGTCTTGTTCACCGAATTGTCGAGCAGCTCGTGCTGTGGCACGGCCGCGTCCAGTTCATCCTTGACCGGCACCTTGCGCTCCACGGTGGCCGTCTTGACGCCATCGCCGTCGGGTGAGAGATCGGAGATTTCCGTATCGGACAGTTCGGTTTCCAGTTTGTGGAAGAGCGGCTTTGGCGGCGTCTTGCGCATCATTTGTGGTGTCAACTTCAAGGTGGCACTGTCGTAGGGCAAACCCACGGGGAAGCCAGCTTTGCGTTGTGTCTCCTGCAGCTCGTGCTCCAAATGGATGACACGATCCTTGAGCTTCTTCACCAGCGCATTGTACTCGGTGTCCTTCTCCTGCAACAGTTGCTGGTAGAACTCCTCCCGATGGCACATGTCCAGCTCCCGTTGCTGATACTCTCGCACCAGCCTCTTGGCCTTGTTGTACTTCTTGTCCAGCGCCATGTACTGGGCCTGCGACTGCTGCAGCATATTCTGCAGATTGGCCGCCTCCTTCCGGATGTTGCCCAGCTCCCGTTCGCTCTGCCGGAGACGCTCGCTGAGCAGCTCATTCTCATTGCCCGTCGTCTCGAGCTTCACCAGCTGCCAAGTGGGAAAAATTATAGCGATTAATTATGTTTTTGTGCCTTGAAAAAATAGAAAGACTTTGTGCAAATGCATGAGATGAGATGAGATGAGACGATGATGGCATAAATAATAGTAAATAAAGAAAGAAAACTAAAAAACAAACCTTTCGTTTCAGATTTTGTATAATTTCTTCCTTTACCAGGCAACCCATTTCGCTCTGTGGGGGAACAGAGATAAAAAACCATAATAAATAAATCATCAAAATAAATAAATAATAAGTAAAAAAATTTGTTAAAAAGCCCCTAATGCAAATTGCAGTCATATCGTGTTGAAAAGTATAGAAATCAAAATTGTAAGAGAACAAACTGAGAAGAAAAACTTGGCGAAATGTGCTCTACATATAATTTAAATGTCTTTTAAAGACTTTAATTCAATTGTTCATATATTTAACATTTTTCATATATTTTTTGTATCTTTTAATAACCAATTACCGCTTTATGCTGCGTTTCAATATCCGCGTTGGTTTAAACAAATTTTGAAATTCAGCAAAAGGAGAGAAAGAGAACACGATTTTAGCACAGCTGCAAAAATAGAGTAAAATCCCTTGGCGGGATGTGTAAATCCCTTTGATTAGGGCAACATACCTCCTGGAGCAGCCGCTTGAGCGACTCAACCTCCTGGGAGTGTGTGGCCTCGACCTCCATGGGGTGTTCGACCTGTACAGGACTCGAGGGTCCCTCGCACACACTCGAATTGGCGGAGACGGGCTGTGTGGAGTCCTCGGAGTAATCGAGCGTGCGACGCAGATACTCCTCTTGTTGACTGCGCAGAGAAAGAGAGAGAGAGAGAGAGAGAGAGATAGGAGAGAGTATGTTGAAAGAGAGCATTTGTTGAGAATCAATTTACTTACCGCTTAATGCGCTCTTCCTTCTCGCGATCCGCCTGCAAACTCAGTCTTATGAGCTGTGCAACCTCGGAATTTTCCGGATCACGTTCGCGTCCGATTTGAAATTTGACTAGACCGGAAGTATTGCGCAGCACTGAAGCTGCATAGGCTTGAGTCACGCCCACTAAACTCTTGCCGTCCACCTCAATAATCTGATCGTTAACCTGCAATAGGGGAATGTGGAATATAATTATAGATATCTTTTTAAGAAATACTTCATATTATTGTTGAACTGCACATGCTACTTCTATATATATAAATTGCTGCTAATTTACATATCATAAAAAGTATAAAAAATTCTAAATTCTGAATTGATTTGGCACTGGTCCGCTCGAGTGCTTGTGCGTCTCCATGGCGCCATAACGTATAAAGCAAAATTTCTAATTGATTCAAATTCATTTTCTACCAGGTTTTAACAATGGAAATAAGTTCAAACGTACTTTTTTAGCCTAATTTTATCACCTGGAGTCGATTTAAAAGCTAAAACAAAGATTTAAAATTTGTGAAAATTTTTGAAAAATTTAAAGGGGTAACACTGTAAAAATCGACAAATTTTCGGAAAAAAATTGTTGTCTCAGAAGCATAAAATTGAAATGCAAAGTTAAAGCAGGGTTAATTTTATGAAAAATAAGACATTCCTCAAGCAAATCGGATGAGCTTTAATAAAGTTGTGCTTGTTGAAAGTCCCAAGAGTCGACATTTCTCATATGTAGATAAGTTATCACATTAGTTGAATTTTTGACTAACTTTATTAAGAAGTAAATTTGATTCAAATGGAACTAAAATTCTGTTGAATGTGCGCAAATTACTTGACAGTATTTATGCAATTTATTAAATAGTTTGATACTTGAAAACTCACTTGAATGCGTCCGTCGCGCGCTGCGGCGCCGTTGTCAGTGATCGTCTTGACGAATATGCCCAATTTTTCGAGACCCGCATCGGCGCCAACGCCCATGCCAATAATGCTGAGACCCAAACCTTCAGGACCTTTCATTAGTTCAACGGGAAAGACGTGCATCTTCTCGACCCGCTTCTCCAGCTCGTATTCGGCCGAAGCGGCCACTGGATCGACATCTTCATTGCGGCGATCGTAGTCGGTCACTGAGAACGTGGAGTAGACGTGGATGGGGCCAGAGCTGAAGCGGACCTTGGGATTCTTGCGTACGGTGATGGGCGGATAGGTTGGACAGTCGTCGTCATCAAAGTCTAGCAGACCTTTTAGTAGAATTTTGAATTTTGAATTGGCGAACTTAGAGCAACGACTTAATAATAAAGAAGATGATGATGATGGTAGCCATCTGCTTGACCTACCTGGCACTTCCATCCAAAAGTTGCCATCCTCAAAGTAATGCACGCCCGCCTCAACCAGAACCTCCTTGCTGCGTACGGGCGGATATTCCGGTATATAATACTGGTTATCGTCTAGCTCAGTGATTGCCGTGCTTAGCACCTGTGTTGAACTAGTCGCCTGCTCGACGGCATCCCCCAGAGAATATGTCGAGTTGTGTTTGCTCGAAATGATGCTGTCATCGATGGTTGTCGTCTGATTGAATGTGGCATCCGATTGTGTCGATTCCACCGAGACAATTGACTCATGCAACGATTCCCCGCCGGTCACATATGTTTGATTTAAATCGGAATGGGAATGGGATTGGCTGTGAAAATGTTTGCCTCCTATTCCTCCCAGTCCAGCTGAATCCAAGGACTCGTAACCATTCTCAAGTTCAGCTCGATTGTTGTTGGTTATTAGCAGATTCTCTAGACTGCGCTTTGGTGCCTCGAGTACATCACGTAACCATTCGGGTTCATCATCATCATGGCGTGTTGTTGTTGCTGTTGCAGTCGATGGTGTTGTTGTCGTTGTTGTTGTGGTTGTTGTCTCGGTCTCAGTGCTATCCGCCTTGACAAAGGTGGCATTCAACGAGCTTGCAGTTGCGACTACTGCATTTGTTGCATGTCCAATGCCCACAATGTCCACAGCTTCAACGTCATCCGAGTCAAAGTCGTCTTCATCAAGTTGTTGCTGTAGCTCCTCCTCCTCTTCCCTCTCGGTCTCGGTCTCCTCCCCTTCGTCCTCCTCCTGGATGACCGCAGGGACAGCTGCAATTTGTATGTCAGCAGCTGGAGCTGGAACTGGCTCCTCGTTGAGATTCTTGATGCTGGTCGGCGATGTGGCAGTTGCAGTTGCAACAACGGCAGCAACGGCCACCGTCACATTCGGCGATGCGTTGAGTATCTGCTCAACCTCCTTGGCCTGCTCGTCCGACAGCAGCGACTGTTGCCTGTCAATTGAGGATAACAAATATCAAATATTAGCATTATTATATATTCCAACATAATGGAGGCAATAAGGACACAAAAGGAGCAAGGAGGACACACTACGAACCTGATTTTGTTCTCCAAAATGCTACGGCACGAGACAAACACACAAACGGATACAAATCGAACGACAGACAAACGTTTACATTTTGTAGGACAGTGTACAGACAATAACAGGCAATTATGATTAAGTACAGTACATTCAAATAAATGCGTTTAAAATGAAAAGAAAGAGAAAGAATACAATCAAAAGTTAAATGAAAATACATGCAAATTAAATACATACTTATTAAATACAATTATAATCAACTGCTTTTCAATATTCAATAATAAGCAACTATAATTAAGTATACGCAATACAAAAAATAATTATTATTATTCAATTAAATAAACATTTGAACTCTTTAGTCAAAAATAAATACTCTTTAATTAAACGAATACTACAATAAATATGAAAAGTAGACAGGAGTCCAAGTCGCAGTAGACTTAAATCAAGCCAAGGTTTAGAGAACTAAATTTTGAGAAATTTAGAAAAAACTTTTGTTAGCTGAGTCTTATATTCAACATTTTTGATTCATTGTTCAATATTATTAATAATTAATAATATTGTTTACTAAGCCGTTTCTAATTTACCGCAAAGATCAACTGCATAAAAATGGACTAATAATAATAAATAAGTATAATATAAATATAAAATTCGGAAATTGCAGTTTAAGTGCTTTGTGCCACTGGCTCCATTAGATGCAATTTATGACTTTAAAATGTGGCACTTGCAACAATGTTGGCACCACTTTTGCCACTTGCACCACCCAACAAGGCAGTTGGACCAACAAGTTGTGAATTTTATCGCAGGCAGTTGGCATTAAATGAAATGGCAAATGTAATAAAATAAACTCGCGCTCACTCCCTCTCACTCACTCAGCTCTCTTGTCTCAGTCTTTCTATTTCTGTGTATGTGGTATAAGAAATTAAAATGCATTTCCCATTTGGCAAGCGCCGCAAAGTATGCAATGCCAAATTAAACATGCACGCTTACACGAGCACGTCGCACAGATGAGAGGTGTGAGGGGAAAGGGGGCGGCCAAGTGCGAGGGATGGGGGCGTGGTAGTGCGTTGAGAGTGAGTTAAAATTATGGCGCATACGCCGTGTTGCACACGCAATGACACCTGATGTGGCAGCTGGCAACGCGCTGTGGCAAGGTGGCAGGAGAAGGAGACAGAGACAGAGACGGAGACGGAGACAGAGACAGAGATAGAGATGTTGAGACTTTAGTTGTAGTTGTTGTTGGGTGCATTTAACGCTTAAGTGTTTCGTCACTCTCACTTGTGCGTGACGTCACGAGTGAGCAAGTCGCGTCTGTGAGTCTATGTAGGTGAGTATTTGTGTGTGTATGTGTAACTCAACTCTTCTCTTTACTCCCCTCTTCTCTTTACTCCCCTCTTCTCTCACTCTCACCTCATCTCTGCGTTTGTTAATTACTGCCAACAATTGGCAAAGCTGACTGCTGGCGTCGACTCTTCTTGCTAATCAGCTAAGACACACACACAAACACATGCTGTTCACACACACACACACACACACACACACACACATACACACACACACACACACACATACGGCACTTATGTTGCCTTTTATAAGTGCTTGATTATGTTGTTGATAATGAGCAAAGCTGCCATAGAAAACAACACACGTATAATTTGGAAATTTGCTGCTTTTCTTTACGTGCTATGCCCCTTAATATTATGTCAAAGAGTGTATCACAAAGTCAGGCAAACTCTCTTTAATTGAAATCATTTCAAGTAATCTCTAAAGAAATTAATTTAAAACTGTTTATTAAAATAAATAATAAAATGCATTATCCGGATTAACTTAAGAATTCGCTACATTTTATTGAATTATTTAAATCTTCCTTTTCAATTTCCTCTACAGGGCATCTCTTAGTCGTGCTTCCAGCCCATTTCAATCCTGTGCTGGCCATGCATTTAAATGAGTTTTACAGGCAACTTCAATTCTATAATTGCACTGTCAGTTGCCATTGGCCAATGTTAATTAGCATTTTGTGTGAACGGAACTGATTCCGAGTTCAGTTCTCTTGCACCTGTCGTTGAGTTGAGAGTGTGTGTGTGCTTCTCTGTGTGTGTGGGTGCGGAAAGGCAATTCCAAAAACAATTAAAATGCGAAAAATATTTGGTAACCACAGAGATTCAAAAAGTTTTGTAGTTTTGAAAGCCGCTTAGCAGTCAATAAAATTGCATTGAAAAACAAAGTGGATATGCTAGACTGTGAAATACCTTAACTTTAATCATAGTGAAATGTCTCTAGAGAAAGGTTTAAGCTCTTAATATTTTAACTCAGCTATTTTCAGTGAATACAGGGTATGATAACAATGCAATTTTCAACTAAAGTTCTTTCTTCAATAGGGGACGCCAACTAAAATGGTTTTTTTAGGGTAGAAAGTTTGAAAATGCGCAAAATGGTTTAGAATGCGAGGGGTTAAAAGTCGTTTTGGGTAAAACTCTAATCGGCTTATGCTTAACTGTATTTTGTGTCACTCCCAGAGCTAGGGGAGACAACAGGGGAAAAAGTCGAGTTGTAGATTGAGATAGATTAAGAAATGCAGAAATTCGAAATTAGCATGGCACTATAGTTTTCTAATTAAAATAAAAATAACACGAAAGCTTTTAATTGCTTTGGAATGTGTGTCACACACACATACACACAAACACATAAACAACACACAGTGGCCTGAGGGTAAAACTACACCCCACCTCACTTCCAGCCCCCTCCTCCTTCTCGTACCCCTCGCCTGAGGTGAGCGCACACGCGACGCATGCATAACCATATGAAATATTACGCATTCGACGCGTCTGACGGTGACAAAGTTTCATTTTGGCTGGCAAAACACGGAAAAAATAATTATGAGAAATAATCGAGTTGCCAAAGCCACAGAACCACAACAACAACAACGAGAACAACGAGAACATCAACTATGGGCAGCGACTTTAACGATATTTAAATATGTGTAACGTGTGTCACGAAAAGCGAGAAATGCAACAATGAAATTGTTGTTTGTATAAATCTAAAGAAACTAAAAACGACTGATAAATACTCTTTTATTTCAGACAAACATCTTGCTAAAGATAATAATGTTCTATTTCATTTCCATAATTATTAATTTAAATTATTAAATAATGAAATGAATAAAATTTTTTCGCTGTTAAAATTTTAATAAATAACATGTATGTATTTATATTATATACTTTTAGTAAATCTATCTTTTAGGCTTAAATCTTGAAGAAACCAATCGAAACTAAGTCCCAAAGTACTTTTTTACCCTAATTTTATCACCTGGAGTCGATTAAACGACTAAATTTAAGATTTTAAATTTTTGAAAATTTTCGAAAAATGTAAAGGGGTAACACTGTAAAAATTGACGAATTTTTGAAAAAAAAAATTTGTCTCAAAAACAAAAAATTTAAATGCAAAGTTAAAGTAGGGTTAATATTATGAAAAATAAGACATTCCTCGTGGAAATCGGCTAAGATTTGATAAAGTTGTGATAGTCTAAAGTGCAAAGTCTCCATTTTTCATATAAAGATAATTTATTTTCTTAATTTTTATTCTATTTTTTAACTTTTTAATCTGCTCGCTCGGGCACAGGGTATAGTAATAAAATTAATAAATATAATTGATGTTATTGTGACAAACAGTTTGAGCTAGCTAATATGCCCCAAAGGAAAGGGTGAAAGCTTAAGCAGGCAAAGGAAAATATTCTGACGCACACAAAAACACACACACACAACAACATCGAAAGCGAATGCGAACATGAATGTGAAAGACAAATGCAATTATGCGAATGAAAAGTCAGAGAGAGAGAGAGAGAAAAAGAATATGAAAGAGTGAATAAGTAAAGTAAAAAGGGGAGGGGACTCGTTTGTAGCTGTTAACCCGCAGTTAACAGAGGGCACAATTCTGGTTGTTGTTGTTGTTTTAGTTGTTGTTGTTGCTGCTGCTGGGCAAACAAAGCGCGCGAAAAAAAGCAGAAAAAGCGACAAAGCTGCTGCTGCTTTTTCATTGTTATTATCCTCGTTGTTGTTGTTGTCGCGTTTTTGGAGTGAAAATGAGACTGAAAGCGTGTTTTTGTTGTTGCCTACTTATTGGGGCAACAGGCAGGGGACGGGAAGGGTGGCAATGCTCATTAGGAAAAGCCACAAGAGGCAAAGGCAGACGACGCCTCTCAACATATGGACAACACGCCATCAAGTGAAACAAACAGGCAAACAAATAGATATAAAAGTGTATTTGTTTGTGTTTGCGTTGGAAAAACAAGGTCAACGCTTATTGTTTTGTCATACACTTTTAATTAATTTAAACAACAACAAGAACAACATAAAACTGAAAGCAACAACAACTTCAACAACAATTCGGGCAACCACAATGAAAATGGAAAAGCCTTGTCCCACAAAATGAGCAGCCAAAAACAGCTGGAAGTGTTCTCTCTCTCTCTCTCTCTCTCACTTTCTCTCTCTCTGTTTGTTGAGTGAGTTTTTGTTGCTTGAGTGCAATTTGCAAGGCTGTTGCGATGATGACGTCATCGAGAAAACACACAGAGACTCGTGTCCCTTGTGTGATAAATATAACATAATTTATGTTTAGTCATTCATGAGTATATTCACTGTGTATATTCAAAGGCAGGTCAAAGGGGGAAAGGCCAGGGAGTGAGAGCTTGATTTTATTAATAGCTGTCAGTTAAATTAAAAGAGCTGTCTGGACATTTCAAAGTCATATTGTGGCCAACAACTTGTGTGTGAAGTTTGGCCCCAAAAATAAAAGCATGGAATAAAGCTGAAAAGCAAGTCAAGGTAATTGCTGACGCTCTGCGCAAAACGAATACGAAACTGAATACGAGTGAGTGCACTCGTACTCGTATTCACATACCCATTCACATTCCACAACACACACACTGAAGCTAATTTCGTATTTCGTATTTGGTAGTTGCTGCACTTAAATCATTTTGGCAATTTTCGTACATAATTTCACATTCAGTTGCAGTTGCGACAACTACGTAAATTGTTCTACTGCTGCCTGTTGACAACAACGACAACGAAATAAATTGAAAATACACTTTTATCATTGCAAACACGTACGCAAATACAACAACAACAACACATACATATAAACAACAACAATCAGACTGCGCAGCAAAGTATGCAACAAGAAAATCACAAAGGCCAGAGCATGTGATAAGCAGAAGGAAGAAAGAAAGGGGAAAAGCTGAGTAGATTGATACAAAGATGAGGAGAAGGGAGAAAGGGAGAGGAGACAGTAGTGTTATAAGGGTAGGAACTTAAGGAAGTGCAACAGAGCAGTTGTCAGTGTTGAAAATGACAAGTTGGCAACAATTATAATTGAGCATCTGTTTTGATATACCCTGTAAAACAGCTAAACTAAAAGGGTATGTTGAAATAGCAACAATTACTACAAAAACTTAGGTCTTTTTGTTGGACTTACAGTGCTCAACATTAAATTTGGCCAAGTCCTCAATCAGACCAACTTCAAACTTTCATAACTTTGTTAAATCTGATCTGATTCCAAGCGGAGTCAATTTATTCATGGTTGGGCCTTTAAATTCAATTCAAATTATCAAAGGGTCCCGTTCTTCTTGTAAACAACTTGACAAATTACCAAAATTTCAGCTACAATTACTCAAGTAATTGTAAAGTAATTAAGCAGTAATTACGTTGAGTAATCCAAGTGAAACGATACATAAATTAATCAAAACACAGGGTATAATGCATTTCTGAGCTTTGTTTGCTGATTTATCTCCCATGCGTGTGTGTGTGCGTTCATGTGTGTGTGTGTGCTTGTTTGTGTGTCACTTATTGCGCTCGATTGCACAGGGCATATGAGCAGAAAAAAAAACAAGAAAAAAAACAGACAAATAACGACAATGTCAACAGCAGCTGGGAAATGCTAGGAAAAGCTGAAGTACTCGCAACTCAATCGCAATGGGGGAAAATGCCAGCGTAATGCAAAATGCCAATCGCCAGCAAAGCAGAACAAGAAAAAGCTGAAACAGAAGCAGAAACTGTGGCAATAAACAACGCATAACTGTTGACAGTTGGCTAAGAGAAAGAGAGAGAGTGAGAGATAGGGAAAGACGATGACAGAGGCTAGGCTCATAATTCAGTTGAATATTTGCCAGTTGCCGAGTGAATTACCGCATTCAAAGTGATGCATCGGGGCAGGACATCAACAGTTATTTCCCAGTTGCAAGTTGCTTTTAATCAGTTCACACAAGAACAATTTTTAACTCGTACTTAAATACATATATCCTTTGTATATCCTTTTTAAGTATGCATTCAGAATATTATTTTTAAATTAAATTATATGAGTATCAAATGGCAATTGCTTGTCATTAAAATGTACATAATTCCAAAACATATTTCATATTTGAAGCTCAAAAGTTGAAAGGAAAATGAAAGCAAGATGAAAAACCAAACTTGAATCCAGTAATATAAAGTCAGTTTAAGAAATTCCCTTATCATCTGTGTGGAAATACCTCAACCAAATATTAATAAAAATTATGGGGGCAACCAAGTGTTGTGCATACTCAAAGTACAGTTAAATATAATTTTTGGCATAACTTTAAGTTACTTCCCCTATTTCAATACCGTTACTCTCTCACCCCCACACAACACTCACCCCACTCAACACTGAAAAGTGCAACAGAAACGGCTAGAGAAATAAAAATTCCATAACTTGCAACTAAAATGCAAAGTTTCAAAGTGCTTTGCCACATCAAGTGGGCGCAGAGTTAAGAAATGAAAGGACACGGCAGGGAAGCAGATAAGTAAAGGAAAGTGGAGAGAAGAGTAAAGGGAAAGTTGCGGCAACTCGAAACACTTTCACATGCAGCAGCTGCCTTCAAGTTAAAGGCAATCAACTTGGCAGTTCTCTGTTGCACACAAATAGACAGGAAGTAGAAGTGAAAGCCAAGCCGAGGGGGGAAGAAAGGGAGAATGAACAGGGGGGATGTGGCATAACGGCAAACTGCCGTTATGGGATGCCTGTTTATCTTTTATCTCTGCCTGCCAGCGTGCACTTCAATTAGCAAATCTTCATTTCCATCTCCATTTTCAGCTCGTAAAGGCAAACTCAGTTGTCAGTTTGTTTTTTATTTTAAATTTCTTTCTCTTCTACTTCTTCTTTCTTCTCTTTTTTACTTGTCTTACTACTTTAATTTCTTACTATTCCACATGACCCGTAACTAAAGATTTCAAATCTACTCTTAATGGCAAACAAATAAATTTGGGTATTTGCTCAAGACTGCAACTTACGCGTAAAGTTGGTAAACACAAAGCTTAACATGGCCGATAACAGGGTCAACAGCAACAACAACAACAAAAGAAAAGGTGTGCATGGCGATAAAGTCACAAAAACAAACATTTAGTGGCCGCACAAAGTATAAAACGTAGAGGGGAAAAAGAACAGGCAAGTAAACAAAGAAAATTGGGGAAAAACGTTTGAAAAACGAACTGGAAACTACACTAAAATTTAAATATTTCATAATAACATCAATTAAGCGAAGGGAACTGCTATCTAAACTTGATTTAAGTTACTCAATTACCATTTAATTACTATCACAATTACTTTAGTAATTTGGCGGTAATTACACACTTTTTCATGGCAATTTTCATAAACAGTGAGTAAGTTTAATAAATTCCTTAATAAACTAACTCAAATGAATACGAAAAATTCATTTTTTAGTTATAACTGCAACAGCTGTGTCCAAAATTGAAAACTTTTCACTTTATAATGTTACAAACTCCATTAAAACTCGCACAATTCCCGCTCATTGAGTGCAGAGCATCTCGAGAACCATTCAAATAAATACCCGTGCCAACAAATGGCAGAGTGTGTGTGCGCTCCATTTCCAAAGTTGCCTTCAGAAAAATATAAACTTTTCTTAGTGCACTTGCCGCACTTTTTTCTGATTGTAGCGCTTGTTGTTGTTGTTTGGTGTTGTTTCTGTTGCAATTGAGCGTGCGATAAGCAGGGCAAAGCAAAAAACGCGATTACAACACGAAAGCCAACAAAATAAATAGAAATAAAAAGATAGAAAACAAAAAATAAATTCGCGCTTAAATCCCCGAGGACAAAAAAAGAAGAAAGAACAGAAAACTTGCTAAACGCAGTCAAAAGCAAAAGTTCAAAACCAGAAGTAAGTACAAAAACCTAAAAATAAAATAAAAGTCAAAGTTGAAACAACCGAACAGAAAAAGGTCACGAAAATTATTGAGAGCAAAAGGGGGGGAAAAAAAAAAAAAAGGCAACTGCAACAGAAGCCAAAGTGGCCAACGGGCAGTTTAGCCAAAAATAGAAAATAGTTGAAAAGCGCCAGCTGCTAAGAAAATGGATTTCCCTGTGGCACTGTTACATGCAACTCGCAACTCGCCGTGGAAAAGTGTCCACAATTGAGCAGCAAATTGCCACAAAATGCAGGCAATGCAAATGGCCAAAGGAGGCCAGCAACAATTTGGCCCAAAACGACGCGTGTCAAGGACAAACGCACAGAGTGAAATCCCCTTCCATCTTCCCCAAATTGCCAGAACATAAAAAAGGAGCGAAGTTTCACTTTTCCCTCTCTCTCTCATTCTCTATGCCTAAAAGATAAATGAGCCAAGAGCTAGAGGCAATTTTTGGGCGACTTTTGGCCAAGGACATCATCAACACATGGTCTAAAGCAAGTGACGGCTGCCTGCATCAGCAATTTATGTAAATTGCGGGCTAGTTGCAAGTTGCAAGTTGAGAGCTTCGGGGGCATTACCAAACGGCAACGCGGCGTATGTGTAATTTTTTTTTTCATTTTCTATTTCACAATGAATCTTAATTTTATGCAACTTTCGTGACAGCGGGCGTTGCTGTGGCATGTGGCAAGTGGCAAGTGGCAACTAGGGGCAAAACGAGAAGTTTTTCAATTGGGCCACAAAAAATGCGCAATTTTGAAGTTGATGCTTGAAATGTTTTAAATATTTTTAATGCTGCGTGTTTATATATTTTAAGGTGTGCATTAGTGGTTGCAAGTGATGCAAGAGTGTAGTATGTGATTAATACTAAAAGCTTGCCACACACAGCTTGGGTGTTGACTTCACTTATACGCTTTTCCTATTTGGCTATTTATTCAGCTTTTTTCCCCAATCGGAATCTGTAGTGTTGTGGCACTTAAAACCAAACTAGAAATTGAGTTGCCACCGCAGCAGCAATTGAAATCAAATCAGCTTAAAAAAAGAGAGCAATTGCTAAAAGCAACTTGACTCTGTCCCTGTCTTCGTCTCTATCTCACTCGCTCTCTCTCGGTCTGTTTCAAATGCATTTCGCGTGCTTAGACTGACAGTTGCCCCAAGGGGCACGGGGTCACACTGCGGCACTAACTAGTGGCAAGAAGAAGAGGCAGACAGCTGCCTTAAGTGTTGGCATATTGAATGCCAAATGAGCGATTAGCACTTGTCGCCTCAATCTTGTCTTGCAAGTTGTTGCCTGAGTCAAGCTTGGCTTAAATTATACATTAACAACCATTTAATTTGAATAAACTAATGGAAATTCATAACGCTTTTTTGTCGCCAGCTGCGACAGCTGCAAATTTTGACAACCCAAAAGTTCTTTTTTCCTCCCTTTGCCAATTATTTTATGCAAATCAAAAAGTTATTAGTTGCACGTAAAAAAGCAGCAGGCAATTGTTGGAAATGCAAGAAAAAAAGCTAAGGAAATTACAGAGATTACCACAATGCATTTAAATCGACAAAACGGATTACACTAGGCAACAAAATTTTAAGCACACTATTTCCGATCAATTTGGAGGGTCTTATATAGAGTTTTAAAATATAGTTTTATGGTAAGACTTTTTTTCTTCACTTTCTTAGAATTTTTTTCTAGCTTGTTTTTAGATAAATGAATTTTTGATCATAATTTAAAAATGCCTCAACCACTTTTAAGAAGCCTGACACTCCCTTAAAGCTAATAAATATATCTTTTACACACGTTTAAACTTAAATCATAATTAATACAATATGATTTTTGTAAGTTATTTACTTTTTAGCTTTAAAATATTGACAAAATTCGAATAAGCAAATGCATATTTTAATAACTGCATTACACTCAAGCCATTAATCATTGCAATCAATAAAGAGACGGATGAGATATAACAACTTCAGCAATGCCATTAATTACCTGGTGTTATCCTTAATGCGCACCTCGAAAGCCAAAGGACATGCAGTGCAGAACTTAACACCAAAAAGCCAACTAGGCTCAAAGTAAACTCATTTAATTGGGCATTGGCAGAAAGCATACAGATTTAACTGGACTCCTGCTGAACCGAACCGAACGGAACTGAACTGACTGGACCACAAACGAGTCGAGACTCCACTAGATTCGATTCGACTCGACACGATAGACGTCTAATTAAAAGCTAACGAGGCCCACAAACTGCAGTTAATGTGTGGTCAGAGTCATGAGCCTCAGAGCTCAGCAGCAATCGTGACATCAGCACACAAGCAGCGACAACAACAACAACAACAACAACAAGAACAAGAACAAAGCCAACGGCGACAGCAACATGGCCATTAAGAAGCTTCAATTGGCATGACCAAAAACCATGACAGCCAATGAAACCGCAAAAACATCATTATCATAATCATTATCGACAGCATTGTCATTATTAACGTTAAAATTTGCACCTACCACAGTGAAGATTCAACAGTCGTGAGACTTAAACAGTTATAAGTTGTATTCTGTCATCACACGCGGCGTATGCGCAATATTTTAATTAAAACTTATTTCCGTCGACAACGACAGCGACAGCGAATGCTGTTATTTTCTTACGCTTTTTCCTGCCTTCTCTTCTCTTTTTTTTTTTTACTTTTTTTAATATATTTTCCGCTGAAGCACAAAATGTTAATTAAAAGGACGCTTGGCGTAGGGCAAATGCCGATTGCGAGGACAATTTTCAAGAGCTGGCAAAGCGACGCGACGCGACAGGCGAACGAATGGCGGCCATGTGATTGGATCTGTGAGTTGCAACAACGGCAGAGGCGGCAGCTCCGTCGTGTGGATGCCACACAAACTGCACTCAAACACTGCAAACAGCACTCACAAAAACTGCAGGCGGCAAAGGCGAAAGGAAACGAGCCAAAACGAGTTGTGTGTGTGGGAGAGAGAGAGAGAGAGAGAGAGGGAGAGGAGAGAGCCAAGAGCTCATACAGAGAGAGCGAATGTATAAAAACACTCAACAGGATAACAGTCAAATTTACTCACTCTCCATTCATTCACTCTCTCACTCCCTCTCTCTCTCTCTCTCTCTCTCTCTCTGGAGCTTATTTGTTGAGTGCTTTTTGCACATTTGAGTTGTTTGACACTTCACACGAAACATGCACATAAATATAGACCTAACAAACAAAGGCAAAAATTGCCTCAAATGACTGACTAATTGACACAAGCCACAAAGTATGCAACACACACATTGGCCATATGTTACGTGCTCAGCTCTAGTTCTGTATGCCAACGAGACTATGCCAATACCCTGTAAAATGTGACGTGCAAATACCCTGTAAAACGTGAAGAGTATTAAGTGAGCTGAGATTTTTTGTTGAAAATTACAAAAGCATAAAATCTGTGCATATCTTTTTATTATTATGATTATTATATCAAGTTCTGGTTCCTAACTCTTAACCTAACCCCACTTTTCTATTGATTTCCATGCGATTCAATTATATATTTCTACAATGTACATCTTTCAAAATTTTCAAATATATTTTATTTAATTAATTATTGGTTCCCATCTATTCACTTAACGCCACTTATTTTATAATTGCCGGTTTTTGACTGACAACTAACTCAAAAACTTATATTTATTTTAAATATTCATATATTTAATATTTATAGTTCAAAAACCCTTTTTTATCCTCTTTTATAAGCGAGTCATTGAAGTATTTCTACAATTGAAATATATACATATTTATTCTTAGTAATTCATTGCATATTTTTCTTGAAATATTTGCTACTTTAACGAGCTCAAAAACTCCCTTTCTTGGGCACTTCAATAGAAACCCACAGGAAACTGCAAACAATTTTTTTCTGCTATTTTTCCGTTTTGTTTTCGTTTTTTTCATAGAAATTTACGTAAAAACCAAAATTGGTTATTTGCGTGCCAAGCGGCAAAATAACTGTGCCCCGTTGTTGTGAGTTTGCCTCACTCCCTTTGTTGCCAATTTGCACATTTATAAGGTACGAGTAGCCCCAACAATTGTGCATGATAAATAGGCAAACAAAAGTAGTAGAAGAAGAAGCAGAAGAACTATAAAAGCTTCAAGCGTTGAAAATAGCATTTTAATACTTTTAGAAAGAGTTGTGCAAAAGTAACATTGCCTTCAAACACACATAAATCAATGGCAAGTCAATGCAACATTGGGTAGTGGTAGGGGCAGAAGGAGGTCAAGGGGCAAGGTGCAAGATGCAAGGGGCAGGGGAAGCAGGCCAGAAGTCGAAATGAACGAGTGCGAAATTGTACTTAGGGGCAAGCCACAACTAGCAGGTGTCCAGATAGATAGTACCGATATGGAGTGGGGGCAAAAACCAAACACACACACAGATGCCACGCACACCTGAGAATGGTAGTGTGTATGTGTGTGTTTGACACCAAACTATATAAAACTGAGAACTGAGAACTGGCAACTGAGAAATCGACTCGAAAGGGGGCAAAACAAAGCAAAGTGCATTTTGTGGTGCGTCTCCCAAACGACGTCATTAAAGAAATTGATGCATGACTCGAACAACATGAAGCAAGGGAAGAAGAGGGAAGAGAGAAAAGGGGTTTAGTCAATGGGTTAAAAGTTCAGCACAGTTCAAAGTTTTGGCAGCTTAAAGTGCAGCGAGAAGCAGCAGCTTAAAAAGTGAGAAACTAGCCGGAAGGAACTAGCAACTAGAGAGCTGAGAACTGAGAACTACAACTTTGGGTTGCATTGCGACAAACGACAGATTAGCTTACAATTACAACAATGTTGTTGTTGTTGTTGATGTTGATGATGATGATGATGATGATGATGAAGATGATGATGATGGAGTGAAGACCAGAGTGGAGATGTGTGGCAAGCATGATGAATAGCAGCTGCCAGCTCGACTTGAGGCCCTGTGCCAAGGACACACAAAAGCCCAACAAGAAGTCTAAGGCGATGAGGGGATTGAAGAGCCATGGGTAGGTAAATATTTATACAGCTTGCCAGTGAATAAAGCAAGCAGGAAGCCAAGGATAACATCAACTAAAAGCCAGCTAAAGATCAAGACGGAAGAGAAGAGCTTTCGACTCGACTCGACTCCACAGACAGACAGACAGACAGCAGACAAACTGCTTGGACGGCACACTTAATAGAAACAAATGCTTAAAACTAACTAAAAATAGCAAGAGACTAAGACTTAAACTACACTACAGGATGTTGCGACATTGTTGGCGGGATTAGAAAGGATTGCAATTCATTTCTTTAACTATTTTAAATGTAAAGAATTTCTAATTAAAATTATCTATGATTTTTGAGTATTGGGATAAACAAATAAAATGAATGTATAAAAATAATTTAAAAAAATGAAATAGTTTCCAAAATTGTAAATATAAAATTTTAAAATTACCAGTTTAGAAAAGTCTCAGAACTAACTAACTTATTCTAAATCTCTGCTCATCTTTTAATGATATTAATTGGGTTTTAAGAAATAGTTTTGTGATTAAATAATCTCTTTTAAAAACAAGAATTATCCTCGCTGACTCCAACAATGTTGCAAACATTACACAAAACATGCTTAAGGACTACAAAGAACAAACTACAATTCAAAATTAAACATGCCTTGAGATGGACTTTAAAGGAAAAGGATTCAGGGACTCACCTTGAACTCAACAATCGCTCCGCCTCGGCTGCTGTCATGGCATCCGGCAAGCTGTCATCCCTGGGCAAAGCAGCAGCAGGAGCAGAAGCAACTGGAACTGGAACTGGAACTGGAACTGCAGCTGAAGTCGGAGCTGTTATCGCTGCAGCCGTCACATGCATCTTGATCACTTCATCGACCACATCGTCGATTAGTTCCTCGTCCAATTCTCTGCACTTCAAATCGTGCAATATATCCTCCTCATCCTCACCAGCACTGGTATCCGCATACTCCAGATCCTGCAGCTCCAGAGCACCTTGGGCTGGAGCACGACGCTTGGGTAAAACAGGTGCCACCTCCTGCTCCTCCTCTTGCTCCTCCTCTTCGTCGAGTACCTCAACATATTCGACGGCCAGCTGTTCATCCTCTTCCTCATCCTGCCGCCTCAATTCCATCTCCAGCTCCAGCTCCTCCTCTTCGTGTGCATCTATCGAGGCAATCGGTGCGATTCCCTTGACCCGAGCTGGCGACATTGGAGGCGTCGATTTGTTGCTGCCCGTGCCGCTGTTGCCGCCATTTTGTCGCCTGATGGGCGAGACCACGCCCACCGGCGGTGAACTGTAGACGATGCCCCGATGCAACGGTGATCCAGATCCATCACCCAAACTGGACGTTGGCGACTGCAGCAGACCGCGTGGCGGAGTCGCTGGCTGTGGTTCCTGCGACACCGGATCCGGTTTGATAATCGCATAAACTGTGCTCGTCTCCTGGACAAATCCGAATCCGTTGGCGCCATGGAACTTGCGCTGCATGTCGCTCACCTTGGCCGTGTCATAGAGTTCCGCCTCGGAGCCGTACACCTCCCGCGACTCGCTGCCATCGGGATTGAGGCGATAGCCCACATCCACATAGTTCAAGCTATGCGGCTGCTCCTCCTCCTCCTCTTTCTCCTCCTCCTCCTCCGCCTCCTTCTCCTTTCCGATCACCCTATCATCATCAAACGACGGCTGCAACTTGGCCTTCAAGTCCGGCGTGCTCTCGTTGAAGCCACCTTCGTCCTGGCTGGTCGTCGATATGATGCTCGGCGGTCGTTGGCCCAATCCCGCAGCTGGCATATTGACCACAATGCTGCTCCGCTTGTTGGCCACTCGCTGTGGCGAACCGTTGACGGAGACGTTGCTGGAATGTTGCTGTTGTTGTTGCTGCTGTTCATCCACAGACTTGCGACCTGCAAGTGCAAAAGAGAAGAGAATTTTTTGAAATTGTTGCTTTTTAAAATACTTAAGTTTTTAAAATGAAACAGTTCCTAAAAACGTTTTACATTTAACCGTATTCTTGAGTTCTCTCAACTCAGTGTGCCCCAGGCACAGGGTATCCTACAGTCGAGCACACTTCGAAGTTGGTCGAATCTATTCAAATCATAAGAGTACCGTATACTATGTACAGAGACAATTTTGCCGTTTTTAGCTTCGATTTTAACGAAAAAAAGTGGAAATTTGCTCAAAACTACTTTTTTACCCTAATTTTATCACCTAGAGTCATTAAAAAGCATAAATTTGAAATTTAAAATTTTGGAAAATTTTCAAAAAATTTAAAGGGGTAACACTGTAAAAATCGACAATTTTTGAAAAAAAAAATGTTGTCTCAGAATCAAAAAATTCAAATGCAAACTAAAAGTAGATCTAATATTATGAAAAATAAGACATTCCCCATGGAAATCGGGTGAGTTTTATTAAAGTTGTGCTCTTTGAAAGTCGAAAAATTAAATTTTTGTATATATAGATACATTTCAATAATTGACATTTTTTAATGTTTGAGCTATCTCATCCAATTTTACTATTGACAGAATCGTTGCTGTTTTTTTAATATTCGAAAGATATAAGGCTTTTCCTTTGCTTCTAAATCGATATCATTTAAATAAAGTCAGTTCTTAATTTTCCGAATTAAGTTTATCTAAAAACTATGTTTCAATGAAAGAGACGGCGTAACAGACTTGTGACATAAAAGTTTATTTCAAAGTTATTAAAAGTGTAAAGCACACACTCGGAACACACACATACACCCTCAATCACACACTCAGAGAGAAAGAAGTTACAGTAGATATTTTTTGTTTTTTAGATTGTCACTCGGCCAACAATTTGATCAAATCGTTCTGCATATTGAGCAACATGTGGATGCGTTCCTTGGAGTCATCAACAGCCGCTGTGTGGAAAGTCTTAAAGTCGGGATCATTGTAACGATGTCGTGCATAGAATTCCCGATATCTTTTAAGTTCCAGCTCAAGATATGCATCCGGTTCCGGTCGTTGTTCGCCATGCAGTTCACTCTTGATCGTGGCCAGCAGATAATCCATGTCCTTACGAACCTGATCATCGATGGGGCGACGATGGCGACTTTGCCGACTCTGACGACCCTGGCGACTCTGAGTCGAACTCATTGGTTTGTCGACAGAACTGAGACTCGAGCTGCTGGAAGTGCATTTGTTGGATTTGGAATCACAGCTCATTGGACTCGATGAGCTCTGGCTGTAGTAGAAATGTTTGGGCACAAGTTTTGGCTTTGATCTGTAGGCCAATTTATGTGTAGTTCCCTGTGGATATTTGCGTTTAATCGAACCGCCTGCAGTGCGAGAATTAAATGTGGATTGTCCAGCTTTTGATTGATTTGAGTGACTGCAGCAGCTGCCCTCGTGTTGCAACATGTTGACCATGGCCAAAAAGGCACTGCTTTCGTTGCCATTGCCCATCGCCATGCACTGGGAGGCATTCGGATCGATCATCTCCTGAAATTCCACCCAGTTGAGTGTCTCCGGCGGATCCTGTTGAAAGATTCCGAGCAATTGCTTCTGATTGAGACAGACACTGAAGTAACTAACGTAAGTTTGTCGCAGACGCAACTCGTAGATTGTGTCGCATTGCCAGCTCTTCAGTTTGTTGTGCCACAGCGTGGCACGTGTGAAATCGCCAGACTTGGGGCAAAAGGCCTCGTCGGGACTCGGCGACATCGCCAGCATCAGTTGAAAGTCCTCGTTGAGCAGCTGTTGACTGAAATCGTAATCCTTTGAATTGTGCAGGCGAAGTCGACTCAGATTTTTGCGTCTCATGCTCGTCTGACTGCCCCTCTCCCTGTCCCTTTCCCTCTCCCGTTCCCCGCGACTGGATTGACTGCGTCCACTGCGATTCCTCGAGCTGTTCAATTCGCCACTGTGACTGTCACTGTGTTTCAAGTCCCTCCGTCTCTCCTTGTGCCTCGACTCGCTGCCCGACTGTTGACGTAGCGAGGATTTATAGCGCGCATCTATTCCATAAACTGCCGCCATTTTCTAAACTGATTCCTGTCGAATCCTTGGCCAATTATGCATAAAAAGTGTCAATTTTGTTTTTCAATTTTGAGCATAAATTCCGAAACTTTAGACGACCATTTCACAATATTAAATGAGTGTTTAAACAGAGACTGTAATTGTTGTGAGTTTTAAAATAAAAAGTTATAATACTTTTCAATTTTTGTATACTAAATT
The DNA here is from genome assembly GCA_035043635.1 of Drosophila rellima. NCBI lineage: Eukaryota > Metazoa > Arthropoda > Insecta > Diptera > Drosophilidae > Drosophila > Drosophila rellima. The sequence continues at coordinate 489,328 of JAWNMV010000146.1, read as the reverse complement.
ACATTTATCATTCAGTGGTGGTGACACTTTTAATGAATTGTTTAATAAAAGAAAATTTTTTTATTCATTTCAAATTTAATTTGAAATGAGTGTAAAACCAGAGGCAGTAATTGCTTTGAGTTTTAAAATAAAAATTACAATTATTTTAAAAATTTTAATATATTATTATTCATAATTCTCTGTTGTGACTCAGTGAAGCATTTGTTGTGACACTCTCAATGAATTGTATAATTAATGACCTTTTTTTTAAATTTAAATGTTCTGCAAAATGTTTTTTGGAATCATCTCCAACAAACTATTATGAGTTCGTGCTATTTATATATTTGGATTTAAAACATTTCTGCCATAAATTTTGGGGGAATAGACGACACTTGCGATGTCGTGGGCGTTGCCAGACAGCCGCAAATGCGAAAGACTGGCAATCTGGCAGGTGAAGTTGGCAGCCAATAAATCTGTTTGAAGTGTTTCCTTGTCGTCTCCGTGGCGAAAGCGAAACACACTCAACGCCCCAATTTTTAATCCAATTATAATTTTAGCTAAAATTTAGCAGGAAAAAAAAGTTATCTTCGACTTGATACCCTTACTATATATAAATAAAAATAATACTAGAAAGTAACACATTTTCTAAACAAACAAAAGTTCTTTAATTTATTTAAATATTTGGAAAAATAAAATGCAATTAAATTGTTTTTGATATATATTCATTTTTTTCTGATATTTTTCTCACTCATCCAAGATGCCAACTCTGCCGCGTTTCGATCTTTTTAGCCGAAAATAAACCTGCTCTAGAATAAAACCCACTAAACTAAGCAAAATTCCAATGATCCACAAATAGAAAGCACCCTGTAGAATGTCCATGGTGAGCACGACGCGCTTCTTTCTTCGCTCTGGCGAATCTCCAGTGATTCCCCCGTCCGATGCCAAATCCGTATCATCGCCGAGATCCTCAAAGAATTCATCGGACTGCGTGGAACGACTGCGTTTCGAAACATCCAACTGGGCCCAATAGTCGAGAAATCCGTGCTCAAAGAAGGCGCTCATTAGCATCTGGAACTTGTAGAGATAGGGTGATCCCAGGGGTAGAATATAGGTGCCGGGCATGGATCGGAGATATTGTTTGACAATGTGATAGGCGGATCTTCCCTCCTCCGCATTGTAGGTGATGGCCAGAAATTCCTTGGCGACATCATCGCGCATTATGAAGGCGGCTCTTTTGAACCGACGACTGACGGTCAGCTCATACAAATGATCCGAATCCTTGAGCGGATGTATCCAACGCCAAGCAGTCAAGGCTTTATAATGACGATCCGACAGAGATGAATTGATAGCATCGAACATGGTGGTGACTCCATGAACACGCCACTTCAAGGCAGGTAAATCATCCAAATCATCCAATTGTTGTTCATAGCTCGGCTGGACAAAGCTGCTCTCGAGTTTGCCAAAATAAACGCTCGTCAGCACATAGCTGAACAGAATCCAGGCCATGAGAAAAGCACGCAACGAACTCTTCCGGGAGAAATGCTCCACGGGTTGACCCAAATGTGTCTTGAACAACATATCCAATACGTCGAACCAACGATCACCAACTTCACCCGTAATCCAGTTTAAAAGCCATTGAAAGATGATGAAAATGACAAAGGCAATGAGAAAGTTGACCCAAAGCAAATGCCAAACGGAATTGCGAAAGGCGTCGAGAAATATTCGATACTCTGGCTGCATTCCCGCTGCTGGCACCACCAGAGAGATTGTGACACGTCGATAGGGATAAGTAAACTCCACCAGTGGCCAGATGCAGTCCAAGACGAACCGCATATTGAGTCCAATGTCCGCAGCTCCCCTCATCAGATCTCGAACGGCGCCAGTGAAGCTGCCATTGGGCAGACAACGACCGTAAGCCTCTCCATCCGATGGAATCACATATCGAGCTGTGGCATTTAGTTTAGTAGCAAAGAGTCGTGCAATGGAACCATCAATAGCCTCATATCCCTCAGTCTCGACGGGATCCAAGGGCAAGGCACGCAATGCCATAGTAAACATGGAATAACGTAGTTCAAAGCCGCGCAGGTTTCTCAACTTGTCAACGTATCTGCCCCTGGCGGACTTCTTCAGCTCCAGGCCATCTGCTCCGAATGGATCAAAGTCGTAGATCTCTTGGGGTCCAGTTATGGCCAAGGCAAAGAGCAGCTGCTTCCGCCAACAACCCTCAAAGAGTTGCCTCAAATGTTGCTCATTGGCCTCGGGCCAAACGAAGAGATATTTGTGGAAATGACGACGCGGCTGTCGGGGATTCAACATGTCCAAAATACGGCGCATTATTGGTTCTCCAGCATCTGCTGCGGGTATGTGAAAGATATTCATGCTGTCCGTCTGACGCACTGGCTCCACTTCATGCATCTCCAGGCTGCGCATGGAACTGGGCAACTTAGAGGCCACACAACGATGCAGTGACTCCTCCACTACAGTGTCTGCAACTGGACAACTTACACATCGATAAATATAGTTGACTTGGGCCAACTGTGTCACAGCAATTTGGCAGCTAATCTCCGCCAGCTTCAATGTGTTGTTGTTGCTGTTGTTGGACAGGCCAACTAAAAGGCCAAGTAGCGGCCACATCTTGTCAATGTGGACAACTGACAACTGATGGAAAGGAATCCACGAGCGGTTAACAACTGTTTTCAATCTGTTTGTTGCCCCTGTCGTATACTTAATATCAAATGAAACTTGCGTGCGGTTTCAATTAAAAGCAGCATGAATACTTAAAATGCCAAAGGGAGCAATTCATTCAAATCAGACAAGTCAGTAAATAAATATGTGAATAAATATCAAAATATAAACAGGCATATTCAAACCATTTGGAAACCAACGTTATTTGCAGAGAAATTCAATAAAGTTGAATATTTATCCAACTCAAAATTTAATTAAATCAAATAAAAAACAAATTACACGATTTTATTGATTGTATAAAATATAGACCAACGCTTATTAATTTTGTTGAAGTTGATAATAAATTTATAGCATTTCTGACTACAAAAATAAATCTGGAAAATTAAATCTCAGCCATCTTTAGAGATGTGTGAAACACACTTAATAACAGTTTAATGAAACAGCTTACACATATATTTATAAAGTAATTTCATATTTAAAAAAATGGTATAATTTAGCTCCTCACTAACCTCGACAGGCTTGACAGAGTTTTCGCAGACTTAGACACATTTTCACATACACTTTTCACGAATTTAAAGCACGACGCGATCAAAAATCTGTCACAATTGTTAAACTCATTTTGTCAACACTAAAAAAATAAACGAATTAAATTAATTAAATCCGAATCAAATAACTTCATGTTTTGCAATATGCGATCTTTGCTAATGAAAGTAAGAAATCTCGAAAGTATTAAATATTATTTAAAGGCGACCTTTAAATTTTCTATGCACTCTCGAGGATCTTCATCTAACCCTTTAACTACCAACGGATTGCAATGCTTTTTGGCCCGGAATGAACCACATTTGGCCAATATCGACTGGCTGAAACCACGAGTCGGGTCAACGCTGCTCTCGCTGCTTTATGTTGGGTGCACCCTGGCGTATACTTAATGCCAATTAGCAGTACCAAACTTACATGCATATTTAATGCCAAAGGGAATTAAGAGGGGGTGGATGTGATATGGTTAATACTCGTATTTGCCACAGACACAGTTGTGAGCAGATGGTCAAGAGTTGAAATTGAATGCACATCATTTTGGAGGCCAACGTGGCGTATGGTTAATATGGTTTCAGTTCAAGTAAATAAACTTGATGAGCATTTTAAATGTAAAACGAAGGTCGACAGCGAAAAGGAAAGAGAGCGAGCAAGAGAATGAGACAGATATATAGGCAGCCTCCAATTAAATCGATGATGAAAAATCGAAACAAAATGAGAAAATTCAGCATTGTTGTTGTTGTTTCGGCATTTAATGAGCTGCAAATATGCGCAGAAGGAACAATAACAACAAATCATTGATGAAAAGCGGAAAATTTGGCCACTGCTAAAAATAAATAGCCCCAACGCCGAAACAAAACACAATTAGTATACAAAAATAGCAAAACAAAAAAAGAAAAACAAAAAAAAAAGAAAGTAAAGTGAAAATCCTATTGAAAAATGTCAGTTTTAACTCGAAATAATGCAAAGTTTTAGTTAGTTTCAGTATAAATTTCAAATGACCCAAATTCAATGGCAATTTGTCAGTAATTAATGAGCACAAATACACACACACACAGACACACACACACACACACACAGTCTCCAGTTGCCATATTGCAACTAATGAATCAAACGAATTTTACAAAATTTTAATAAACGAAAGCAAAACTCTCAACTTAATTGATGCAACAAAGACCGAGGAGAGAGAGAGAGAGAGGGAGAGAGAAGAGTGTAGAGAAGGGAAATTGATAAATGAAAAGTGCTGGACCATGGAAATCTTAGAGTTCAAGTGCCTTGCACTTACTCTTTGCACTTGTAAGACAACAAAACCTTTTTTGCTGACTGGAAAATTGTGAAAAGAAAAGCAAGGCCAAGGAAATTGTTGTTGTTGCTTTTACTTTTGTTGTTGTACATATGAAAATGCAAAAATAATTGTTTGAGTAACCGCAACAAAGCGACAGCAAATTAGAGAGAACAGCAAGAAACAATAAAGAAGATAGAGAGCAGAGACAGAGAGAACTGAGGAGAACTGAGAGACGGAGAAATTGCAATGTGTGTTCGGCATTTGTGACATTTGTGATGTCAAGACAAAGCCCAGAAAGTTTTTACTATTTATCTGAGATATGGAAGATTAAATACCCTAAGTAATTAAATCAAATCTGACATAGATTAGAAAGTCTGAGAAATGAAAAAAGGTTTAATGAACTTGTTTGATTGATAGACAGATAAATAAATAGATAGTTAGATAGATAGATGGATGGATAGATAAACAGATAGATCAATAAACAGATAGATTCTTGACTAGAAAACTGGACAGATATCAATTTTCATTTTTCATAAATATCATACAACAAAATTCGAAATAGAATCTCATAGTTTAAGTATGAAATGAGTAATTTCGTGTTCAATTTTCATTGATAATTCAATCTTGTGTTTATAAATTTTTCGAAATGTTGCACATCTGCCAAGACAGCCCTCTATTCTATACATCTACAGGGTATAAGCCAAACGGAAGTTGCTGTCAAAACGACAAACTGGCAAATCCAAAACCGAGGCAAAAGACAACAGGGGGCCGAGAACATTTGTTAGGCCAAGTTGCAGCTTGGCATAAACAATGCAGATACCAGATAATGAATGAATCAAAAACAAAAGCAGATAGTTTTAAATCTTGTGGTCATACTACAAAGAAGCTAAAAAAAAAAAAGCCTGACACAACATTTTGGCCAAAAGAGTTGGCAATAATCTTAACTTTAACAAATGCCCTTAAAGCCTCGATGCTCATTTTACAAGTTGAACGAGTAGCTTATGGTTTTTCCGACTGGACTTTCTTCATTTTTGGAAAAGTGCAATTTAAGCTGAACGTGGAGAGCCGCAAGTTTCAATTTCCTATCTCGCCGATGGGCAACTTGGATTAAGTTGAAGGCAGTCAAACGTGCAAAACTCGGTGAAAAGTTTTTTTTTTTTTTTGGAGGGGGGAAAACTCAATGAAAACTTTGCTTAACATTTTGTCATCTTCAATGGGAAAACAAATATTTGGACACATTGCTGCCAACAGCAACAGGCAGTGAAATGAGAGGTAACTGAAAGAAAAAAGACCACAAACAAAAAAAATATTTGACAACAAAATGTTAACAACGCATCCCAAAACAGAACGAAAGAGACAGGGGCAGAGTTAAGGAGAGAGAGAGAGAGAGAGAGAGAGAGAACAAATAGCTACAACAATGGGAAAAAAGTGCAAGCACATGACAATTGCAATTTGTTTGCTGCTTCTGTTGACCAACAACATTTTTTTCAATTTTCAAAATAAACTGCACAACAGAAAAAGAGTTGGAGGTAGAAGAGTGGGGAGCGGTAGGGGGGAAGAATCAAGGGGAAGAAGTAGAAGTAGCAAAAGTCGCAAGACAAATTTAAAATGTTCTTCTAAAAATTGTAAGCAGCAGCGAATTGTGTCCACGTTGTTGTTGTTTGCTCTGCTTGTTGCCTGTTGCCATGTTGCAATATGGCCAACACACACACACACACACACACACTCGACACACATACACATGTAAGCGCATTTTTTAAATATTTCTCTCGCGCTGCCTGTCGCCTCTCACAGTTCGCCGAACCTTTGTACATTTAATGTCCAGACGAACAAAAATTCTTTTAATGCGAATCAGAGAAATGAATGACACTTGAAGATACCCTAGAATATATATTTTTAGAAAAGAAAATTAAAACGGAATTATAGAAACACTTTAAATGCTTATAAACAAAAAGAAATCATTTATATTTCCACTATTTTTCAAGCTGAACATACCCTATGTTAAGTCATTTACAGGGTATGTAGCTGTATTCAATAATAATGTTTGTTTATTCTACATTTTATTTATTTTTCTTCCTATTCAAGCTGTATATACCCCTTTCACACACTCTTACAGGGTATTTTCTGTGATTTTCTACGGCCAAACTAAAGAAAATCGAGTTTCAAGCAATTATTTCAATGTGTTTGTGTATGTGTGTGTCAAGGGGGGGAGGGGGGACAACATCATAGCTGTTCAGTCTCCCCCACTCTCCACTCTCCATTCTCCACATCTCTCTTTCATTTTTGCATTTCATTAACTCTTTTTCATTCATTTGCTCTGACCAAATTAGGGTCACTCGGGCGATTCGCAATGAGTTTTTAAATCAATTATACAATAAGAAAAACTCGAGTTTCATCAACAGCAACAACAACAAAAAAGTTCATATCAATTATGACAAGATAAACAGAGGAAACAAAGCGAAATCTCACAAATTTTCACTTGAATTTTGAATCAATTGAAACTAAAAATGTCCATCTTATCAGCTGGGGAAACTGAACGAAAATCCTACAAACTCAAAAAGAATTGAATGAAGACGGTTCTCCAATTACTTCAATCACGCATTGAACACATGTGCAAATGTTTAGTTGAAATGATAATGATTGCGATTAATCGTTAAATTAATTTTTATTTTTGTTTTCATTCAAATTTTTGACAAATTTCCGCAATTAACTAAACGATCTTCATGTTGTTTGTTATTTTATATTTTTTCGCACCATTAAGATTAAAATTTCTTCTTCTTTATGTATACTATAATTTTTTAATTTGTTTAATTTGGCAGCGCGTTAGTTTAATTTATTATTCTGCCAATTTAAAATCACACGCGTTTACTTTTCCAACGATTTAATACCAAACAAAATTATTCTTGAGACTTTATCAATATCAGTGGAAACGCCAGCGAAACGCGACATCAACTGAAATGAAAGATCAAGCGCAAAATTTGTGTGAAGAATTGAAAGAAATTTGCTGAAACACACAACAAAAACAATAGGAACAATGAGTGAGCGCGAGATCTACGCTCTCACACTTTTACTCTCTTTTTGACTGTCGCTCTCAGTCTAACTCTTGCTGGCAAATTGCCCGGCAGACATGCAGCAGCCAAAGTTCCGTTACACAGGGTGTACCAACACACACATGTGACGATCTCACTCAGTCTCCCCCTCCCACCATTCACTCGCACGCTCTCTCGTTCTCTCAGCCCCAAGGGCTGCCACTTGTCAAGCTGCCAGATTGCACAATCAACGTGTGTGTTGGGTAAGGCCAGAAATTTGCCAAGGGGTAGTCCGTGGGGAGGAGAGAGTGAGACAGAACTATATATATACACAGTTTGCAGCTATATATATCGAATATGCTAAGAATACAATTTACTGAACGTAACATGACAAACTTTGTGCTTAGCTGCAAGAGTTTTGCTTAATTAAAGAAAATCCAAATATTTATTTAAATACTATATTACTTTTTCTTTTCTTTTTTAAGACGAATCTTACGACACAAAGACCATCAAGCGAACCATCAACATTGACATGACAATTTTTCTCAGCACATTTTTTTCTTATTTTCTTTTGCTCAACGAACGTCATCTCACAGACAGACAGACGAATGAAAAGAAAAACTAGCCAGTGTATTTTCCCTCTACTCATCCTCCTCTCACTCTCAGTCACTATGATGCCACGTCTGCTTGGGTGGCCATCTAAATGGGCAAAACTATGCAAGAAGAGGAAGAGGATGAACAACAACAACGGCGACAAGTGGCTGTCAAAAACCCACGCATTGATGGGGCAATGAACCGACGTTGACTTTGCAAATCAAAGAAAAACAACAACGTATGTCAGGAATTTGAAATATGCGGCAAGTGGCGCCAGCTAGCGGTAGCTTTGGCCAACGCTTTGCATTTTACTCTATCTCGACTGGTTCTGGCATTCGCTAAAGCTTTTTGTAGAGTTCAAGTCAGCCTGATGCTGGCACTTAGCTTGTTTCACAACCGCTGGCTAGTTGAAACAACGCGTTCAATTTCAATTTCGTTGGAACAGCTTTTGACTTGTTTACAAATGCAAATTGAAAGTAAATTACAGTTGCAAATGTGAGAAATTGAATAAATAGTATGAGAAAACAATTGTAGTTATTTTTTAATTATTTAAATTCTGGTTGAAAACTTAAGGAAAAACTTATATTATATTGTTTTCAATTCAATATTTTTTTATCAATTGCTGCTGCCACCACACAAAATTGTCGCTGACAATATGTCAATATTTGAGCTTGTTCTAATTGTGATAAATAATATCTTCCGTTTTGGATTAACTGTGGCATTTATTTCAATTGTATGTGTGTGTGTGTGTGTGTGTGTGTGTCTGTTTGTTGATGTCGATTCTTTGTCTATTTGATTGTACAACATACAAATTGTATTTTTTCTTTATTTTGTTTATATGTAGATACAAAAGCATAAAGTGGAGCAGTGCCGTCAACCGTTTTGGCAGGCATAATTTATATTCAAATAGACGCATTCTGAGGAGGGGATTCTCCTCGTTGTTGTTGTTGTAGAGACACACACAAATACCTCGTACTAGTGCTCAAGAAGTGTTTTCCCATTTTATTTATAAACTCGTGTGTGTTTGACAGACAGCCAAGTTCCATTCAAAATGTGCCAGACAGACGGAGAGACAGACAGACGGACAGACAGACAGACGGACAGACAGTTGCCTATTTGCCTAGCTATTCTCCCCATTCATGTCCGTCCTCATCTCCCTTCCCTTTCCTCTTCTCTCCTTCCTCTCCATCCTTCCCCTCGACTGTATATACATAAGTATATCTGTTTAAATCCAGAGAACACGCAATGACGAATTGACGTGACATTAAAAAACGGCAATAAAAACGTCGTGTTTTAATACCCTGTAAATAGGCAGCTTTCATAAAATACATAAATTCTTGATCTGTAACATTGTGCAAATCATTTTCAACCTCTCAACTGCTTTAACTTGCTAAAAATTAATTGGAAAATCTTCATTAAACTTGGAATAGAAAAATCTTATGTATTCCTATCAAACCAAACTACAAATGTCCTGTAAATTATTTAATCTGAATAAATTAAAGAAAAGCATAAATCCATTCTTCGTATACTTTATCCTTAATATTCCTCCTATACTATAACATTTTTTATCATGGTCAAAAATTAGTTGAAATAACTCTTGGAACTTGAATAAAATCGGGTCTTTCTTGATCAAATTAAGATCTTTTCAGTATATACTCTCAATTTTAGTAATATAATTTAATTTCGTTGAATATCTGTCAAGTGTGCCTATTCACAATAATAGTAGTATTGTAATATATGTAAATTATATACTTTAATTCCTTAAAGTGCATCTTAAATGAGTTGAATTACCTCATTGAAGCTGGTCTATCAATTTTGAAGAAGCTATAGACAAATTGTTGTAGATATGCGTGAAAATGATTGTTGCCAAGTGCTCGACATTATCATCGATTATCATGGGGCTCATCTTCAATAACAATAAGTGTATTGGGAAACTCGAGTTCAGTGCGAGAGTTCGACTCAAGATTAAGACCGAGTGCAGAGTGTAGAGTGAGTGAGACAGAGTGCAGAGTGAGTGAGACGGACAGCTGCCCCCTCCGTGATAATCTCTGTCCGGTGTTGCCTTCGAACAGCAACAACAACAGCAACAATGAAATGATTAATAAATCAAGGTAATGCCACGCCCACAAAAGTACTCGGCGAGTACACAACACTTATGAATTGAAAATGTTATGGGCATTGCACAGTTGCCCCCCTCTTCCCACTCACTCTCCCTCTCTCTCTCTGCATCTCCTTCTCCCTCTCACCATCCCCAGACTCCTCTTGGAGCAGCTGCCCCCTTTGGATTGGATTGGAATGGCAGGCGGAAGCGCAGCGTGCAAATTCCAATTTTGTAATCAGCTAGTAGAAAAAGACGAAGCAGAAGCAGAAAGAGTAAAAGAAGCAGAAGCAAAAGAGGCAACGCATCATTGAATTCTTAATCTGGCATTAATACAATTTTATGTATGAAGTCGGGAATCAAGAGAATCCCAACAAAATCCGCAACGTCGACGCCGTTGGAGTTGGCGATGGTCGACGACAGATTGCGAGCATTGCAATGAAATAGAAGAAGGAGCAGAGGGATCAGGAGAAGGAGAAGGAGGAGGTGCAGCGACAGCGACAGCGACAGCGAGAGCAGGAGAAGATTGGGCTTGGAATGTTGCTTGGACCGTGGGTCTCCATTTGATATGCCTGCTGTGTGTTTGACCCATATTGGAATTTGCCTCCCAGAGCCAAGCGAAAACAAACTTGCCACAAACTGAGGCAATAGAAAAAGCAGGAGGAGGAGGAGCTGCAGTCACGATTTGTGTGCAGCTTAGAAAGAATAGAAAAAGAAGAAGAGTAGAGAAGAGAAGAGAGAAGTTGCAATGAATGGTGCTGGGCTGGTTGGATAGTTGGATGGGATGGCATAAGGGCAACGAAACAGTCGAGAGCCAGGTTCGAGCTCTGGGTCTCGTCCAAGTCTAGGCCTAAGGGAGTTCAAAGCGCGCACACACACACACACACACAAACACACAGACAATGTGCCCTGTTAAGGTGTTTGAACTCGACAACACAAAGTTCACAAGTTTTACATGACCAGAAGAAGAAGTTAGCAGAATAGAACATGTTGTATTCTCGTATTGAGTTCAGCATTCAGTTGGCGAATTACATTGTTGGCTAAAAGGGAACAAGGTGGCAAATGATCTATAAACGGAAATAATAAATAAGCTAGCGAGCCACTTTAGTCATTTTCAAAGATTCCTTATATAAAAGTAAGAATGAAGTTTTTTTTTCTATAAAAATTATGAAAATTTTGAAGAAAAAAATAAAGTTCATCAGATGAACAACATTTAGATGCAGCAAAATTAATGATAAAACAATGATAAATATACCTAATAATATTATCCGAGTGGCAATTGATGAAGTTTTTACCAAGTTAAAAGATTTCAAAAAGATGGAAAATATCGAAAATTTTCGAAAAAATTTTAAATTTCTAAGTGAATAAAATTTAAATGCCGAATGAATTTAGAGTCCAAATAATGATCAAATTGACATTCCGCATTGAAATCGGTCAAGTTTTGACAAAGTTGTAAGAGTTTGAAATATTTGAAAAACTGTAAAGGGGTAAGTATGGAAAATATTGAAAATTTTCGAAAAAATTTAGATTTTCCAAATGAACAAAATTTAGATGCAGAATGAATTTAGAGTCTAAATAATGATCAAATTGACATTCCGCATTGAAATCGGTCAAGTTTTGACAAAGTTGTAAGAGTTTGAAATATTTGAAAAACTGTCAAGGGGTAGGTATGTAAAATATCGAAAATTTAAAAAAAAAAATTTTAATTTCTAAGTGAATAAAATTTAAATGCAGAATGAATTTAGAGACCAAATAATGATCAAAATGACATTCCGCATTGAAATCGGTCAAGTTTTGACAAAGTTGTAAGAGTTTGAAATATTTGAAAAACTGTAAAGGGGTAAGTATGGAAAATATTGAAAATTTTCGAAAAAATTTAGATTTTCCAAATGAACAAAATTTAGATGCAGAATGAATTTAGAGTCCAAATAATGATCAAATTGGCATTCCGCATTGAAATCGGTTAAGTTTTGACAAAGTTGTAAGAGTTGGAATTATCTAAATATATATAATTATATATTTCAGATGAAACTTGTAAACTTATAGTTGACTCACCTTCATTCTCGCCGCGTCGTCGTCGTGTCACACTATTGTAGTTGTTGTTGTGATAATGCTCAATTTGCGACTTCTCCGTGGATTCGTTCTCCTGCTTCTCATCCTCGGTGTGCACCGGTGAGGATGGTCCCGACGATGCACTGGCCACCGGGGATGAGCCCGAGGTGCCCGAATTGGTGCTGCCGGAGAGACCGTTGACATTGCCCAGGTGGCCAGCGGCATCGATGGAGCCGCGCTTGGCCGCCTGCAAAATCTGGGCGCTGTGCGTGCTCATTGAGCTGGTGGGCGAGGCACAGGAGGAGGGCGTGGAGCAGGTGGTGGGCGGTGCATCCTCAATGAGATCGATGGACTTTTTGCGCGGTTTCTCGGGCGGCACAGGTGCCATGAGCTGTTGTTGTTGTTGCTGTTGTTGCTGCTCCTGTTGCAACAATGCGGAGCGTTGCATGGCCGCCGTGACGGCGGCAGATTTGGCTGGTGGCGGCGGTGGCGCCACATCCGTTGCACATTTCGTGGGCGAACTGAACTTGACGGGACTGACATTCTTTGGCTTGGCCGCCGGAATCGGCGGCAATGGCGGCGACTTGACCGGACTGCCAATCTTGCCGCTTCTCGGCTTTATCTCTGGCGGAATAGCTGTGGGCGGAGGCGTGGCATTTGGATTTGGAGTGGGCGTGACTGTTGTGGCATGCTGATGACGCAACGGCGGCTCTGGTGTCTTTGGAGTCACCCGCTCGCCATCCATGATGAGACCCGTGCCCGGCACCGTTCGGATGATGTCACAACGATTGAGATCACTGTGCGTTCGCGTTGTCTTGGTCTTGGTGAAGTGCGATGTCCACTTCTTCTGCTTCTCAATCAGCTCTCGGGAATTGAATTTACGCTCGGGCTTCTCCGGTTTATCGCCACCGACGCTGGCAAAGAGAGCGCTGACGGAGCCACCAGTTGGTGGTGCCACCGATGTCACCTGCTGTGCGGCTGCTGCTGCGGCAGCTGCTGCTGTGACCACCGCCAACTCCTCCGACTTCAGACGCGACAAATTGTGCTGCGGATATTTGACAACTGACGTCGTCGTCGTCGTCGTTGTCGTTGGTTCCACAATAAATTTACTGTTGCTGAGACGTTCGCCGCCTCCGTTTAGTGGCGTCGCTGTCGCGTTGTTGTTGTTCTGGATGAGCGAGGCGCCCGAGGGGAAGGGCATGCGACGCTTTGGCGGCGACTGCGAACGATCCGAGCTGCGCGACGAGGAGCGATCCGAGCCGTCGCAGAGATTGTCCTCCCGCGAGCCACTGCGCAACAGACGCGAACTCACATTGGAGTTGGACTCCACCCCAAGTTTTTCGAACAGCGCGCGAGCGTTGTTAAATCTCGCCGAATGGGATTCCGTGCGCACGGCGGGATTGGCGGCAGCGGCGGCGGCAGCAGCGGCGGCATGAGCAGCGGCCACGGCACTCAACTGTTCCACCGGCTGGATTTCGATGGGTTTGCGCTGGAAAATGTTGGCGATTTGGGAGACTTTACCCACGGCGGCGGGTGCGGGGGCATGTTGCATGGGCTTCTCCATGTTGTGACTGCAGAGAGGAAAGAAAAAAAAAGAATTTTTAGTAAATTAGATAACGCTATCAAGTGCTTAGTTAATAATATCATTACACACTTTATGACTAACTAACTGTTTTCTGATTGCGACACCTCACCAAAAAAATAAAAATCTAATGACTACATTCGTTTTCCTTTTTTCGCTTTTTTTACCTTTGCCATTTTTATTATATTTATATCATCGATTTTTTGACTTTCGCAAAACACTTTTCACTTTTTTGCTTGCTTATAACAATATAACAATATTATAACACTTGATTATGTTTGTTTTTATGATCTATTGTTGGGGTCAGCTCCGTGTGAAAGTCTTTGGCGACGTTCAACACCAAAATAAAAATCCGCATAATCGAAAAAAAAAACCCGAAGAAGACACACACATTTAACGTTTCTTCAGCTATCGATATGCGAAAGAGCGACCAAAACGAGAGAGAAAGAGAGAGAAACGTAGGGCTAATTTGAGAGAGAATGAAAGAATGTCGGTGGGACGCGACATTGAAAGCTATTTGCGTTTTGTTGCTTCCACTGATAGGGTAATGGTAATTGTTATCGGTCCGCTTCGTTCAAGTATTGATTTATGGTTAGACCAAGGCGAATTCTAGAATGCGCTGCTAAGTGAAAAAACAGAGCTTGGCAAAGCCAAAAACTATCTGAGAAAAATCTCAACAAAATATGAAATTTATGACAAAATGTTGGGTAAACAAATTATGCGAGACTATAAATTGTGATGCGTTCTACTCAAAGTAAACTATAGAAGAGTATAAACTTAACGTATAACACTTGAGCTCTACTCAAATAAAATCAAAGAGCATAAACTGAATGTATGACAGTTTCTGTATAACAGTCTCCGTATAACAGTTTATGTATAACAGTTGCGATATAACAGTATGCGTATAACAGTCTCCGTATAACAGGCTCAGTATTACAGTCTCCGTTAACAGATTATGTATAACAGTTTATGTATAACATAATTCTGTATAACAGCTATGTATAACACTCTTTGTTTAACAGTTATTTATTTATAAATAAATAAAAAGAATTCAATCAAATGCCATTTACTCAAATCTGCTGGAGTTTCCCAGAAATCTAATGAATATTAAACAAGTATTCAAAGTGTTATACTAGACATATTCGAACAGAAAATAATTCCAGAGTTAAATGAAAATGCGCTGCATGTTTTTGTTAGTGGCCTGTATGAACAGTTAGAGTCGGTTGTGTGTGTGGGTGTGTTTGTGTGGGTTGTGTATTTTGTTTATGACAAAATTATCACAAAGTCAATAGAGTACAACAAATAGCAGATAGGCAAACAAATGGCACAGCAGATAATGTGAACTATGCACAGAACTATGCACTTTATAGTGTAGAGTGAAAGAGAGAGAAGAGCGAGAAAACTAGTCAAAGGTCGCTGCGGAACGACAACTGCTCCGTGTGTGGGCCCCATGAAAAGTGTAGGACAGTTTACAAAGTTCAAATAGAAGCGAGTTTTACGACATGAATAGAGCACGAGATACATAATAAAAGTGGCACAGCTTTAATCTAATCTCACCGAAATTCTGTTATGAAAATAATGATGCGGCGATGAGAATGAGATAAACCGAGATAATATCATGATAAAAATAGTCTCTGATCTCGTAACGTTTTACGGTTGTTGTTGATGCGTTAAGCTGTTGAGATAAAACGTGCACATCAAATATCACGTATACGCGGCTTATGCCCCAAGAGAAATGATGCATTTAAGTTTGGCTGCATCGGCTAAATATTTAAACAACACGGCTATGCTTTATTTGGCAGTGCCGAGCAGATATTGCGATATTGATTTAATTACACGTTTGCAATGCTCTAGCGAAAGCATCGTTCAATTTCCCCCTCAAGTTCATTATACATGAATGAGGCACAAAGTGGCCAAATGCATTGCCAGTGACAACAGGGGACGTGGAAAATTGACATAAACGGACACGGTCAGCTGCACAGAACAACCGGATAGAGGCAAGAGGATGTTGAAGAGGTTAAGCCAGCGACATGTCAGTTATTTATAACAACGTAGAGAACAAAATGGCAGTGCTTGTCCTTGCACTGTACAAATTCAATTGGTCACTTAAGGTCGATTGACTTGTACGAAATAGGGCAAAGCTGCTTGTATAACAGTTTATATAACAGTTTGTATAACACTTTATATAACAGTTTGTTCAATACTTTATGTAACAGTTTTTGAGAATTCTCATAAAGAAAACAGCAAAATTACCAATTCAAATAGTATGGGGTATTACAGTTTCGCAATGCATCAAAATTGATACATTATAACAGATGCAACTTATAAACAATACGTTTTATTGTTGTAATCATAACATTTAACAATTACAGGATATATACGCATTAGGTATAAGAGTCCACAATTATAATCACATTCAAGTGTCACACTTTGCACTATAGTTAATAGACATTGGATCCATTAAATAACAGTAATTTACACTAATGCGGATAACGTTGACAATTTGACGCCCTGACAGAGAGAGAAGTAAACACGTTTTGTTTTTTTTTCTGCCTCAGCTAAAGTCTAATTTTTGCATAAATGTTAATTGTTGACGGCAAAATGTTAAATTGTGCTCGTTAAACGCGACGATGTCAGAGATGCAGACCAAATAGTGACAGGGGGCAAGGGGGGCGGTACAACAGGTGAGCACGGGTCTGTTATATTTGTGACAGCAGCAACAACAACAACAAAGATAAAAAAACAACAAAGCCATGTGTTATAATTGCGTCAACGCTGCGACTCATAGCGTGAACAAGAAAACAATGTCAACAATGAAACGATGGTCTCCATTGTGTGAAGGAGCAGGTGAGGAGGTGAAGGAGGAGGGGAGGTTAGTTGCCACTGTTAGTTAAAGCATTAGATTGCCATTGACAGAAGACTAAAGCGAATGAAGGTTGCTTGCCACAAAGATTGGTAGCAATTAGTGAGGCAGCTAAAAGTTAAACTCACAGCTAAACAAGTTCCTCTCATATACTTATTCTACCTATATAACACCTCGTTTGTACAACAACTGCCCAGAACTGGGCTTTAATGGCTCTCGCAGTTCCCATGAAAAACTAACTGGCGCCAAGGCAAAAATGTCTTCTAATTATGATATAATAATGGTAAAATAGCTTGACTTGATGAGACGACATAACCGGCTGTGAGAAGCATCTTGTTAAAGGTGAGAAGAAAGCGTAAGAAGCATTAAAATTAAAAATACAAATTTATGGAAATTCATATTAGGATATGTGCAGGATATATAGAGATTAGAGATTCATTATATTGAATAATAAATAATTTATTCATAATTATTATTATTAATAGTTGAAGGAAGAATCTTGTTTATTCAAAAAACATTCTGATTTAAAAATAATATAAAAATATGTTAGAAATACATTGTTGATCAATTACGATTTTATTCATCAAAATAAAGATATGTCTCGTTCATAAACACATAAAAATAATGCTGAATATTTAATTGTAGTTGTAAAAATCTATAATTCATATAAATAAATATGAGAAAAATTTAGTTAAATTTGTAAAATTTTACAGAAATCCTAATTTATTTGCTGAAATAAGAGCTTATAAGTTTTTACGCAGATAAAATACATAGCTGGAAAAGGAATTTAATTTACAGTTTATCAATTTAATTATAGTTCTAAAAAATTAGAATTCAATTCTCTATAACAATTAGAAGCGAAAGGTTTACCAAAAAACCTTGAATTTCGGTCGTTAAACTTGCTGCTGCGATAGTTTTAAGTCCATTTGGACTGCAGGTAACAAATGAGTAGAGTATGCAAGCTCCAACTCGTGACACCTTTCCGCGTAGGCTAGACACCGAGAACAACAACTACAATAGTTACAAAAGAGAGAGAGAACAGTCAACACAACAACATTCACAACAGTCGAGATGTTTTGATACCACAACAACAACGAAACAACAACACACAGATGACAACAACGGCAAAGGAATACAAAACAAGTTGTTGTCGTTGTTGTCTGGTCGCTTGCTTGGTTGGTTGGTTGTTTCGTTGTTCTTGTTAGACAAATTATGCCAATTAAACGGTGGGAAAACGAGTTGGCAACTCTGCACGCGTGTCGCCGCCTCGACAGTGGGTTGTATTTATTCCTATCGAGTGGGGAGACTGGATGTCAAATGTGGTTTGGCTCAGTTTGGTTCAGTTTGGTTGGCCAACTTGCAAATTGAAGTCATTAATCTCGTGTAAGACAGTCGACAGGCGACTGCCTGGCAACTCTGGCTCATACATAAATATGACAACATCTTCAATTGAACATTTTTTTATGGCGGCATCAAAGGCTGCGACAAACAACTAATTGAAATGAACGAAAGAAACTGAAGGCATCCTACACAACATTGCCAGATATCGAATCTAGCTTTTTAGATCAAGGGACTGACAAGTGGCAACTCCCTGTTCTAATATCAGAGAACAAGTTAGAACGCTTCAGTTGAATACAAATTATATTTTAGAAAATTTAAGAATTTTATACCATCACATTGTTTTAAGAAAAAGTAACACTAACTAAATATTTTCCACCAAAAAAAAGGCTTGATTTTATTTAGAATAAATTTGCGGGATTCGAAACTTATCCACTATGTTCTCAAGCGAAAATGAGGTCGGATCTCTATCCTTCGGCCTGTTAAATATATAGACACCAAGCGATTCCTTTTCCATACTCCTCCAATCAACGGTAAGGCGTCTCTGCTCGAATCTCAAGTTGAAAGCCCCCCAAAATAAACAACAAACCCAAGTTATGCACTCGCCCACACAGAATAGTCCGTGCATGCGAGGGTTGCCAGTAAACTTGACAATTGTTTTGCACATTTGCTTCTTAAAACTTGAAACACTCTCTACATGAATAATTTGTGAGCTATATAGCCATAGCTTTGAAATCGAATCAAGTGCTATGCTACAAACGAATAATAGTAAATAAATAAATAACAATAAAGACAATAATTTTTAAAAATAAACATTAAACACATTGCCCAGACAATAGTAGATGTTGGGCCCTTTGCCGTCGCCCACACAGCTGACCTTGTTGCTCAGCCGATTGATGGCCACGTCCCACAGATTCGTGTAGTTGCTACACACGAATAACAGTTCGTTTTTCGTCGATCTCGAGTCCCACACTTTGATGATGCCATCGCAGGAGCCACTCACAAATCGCCGACCATCCGGCGATGCTGACACCGACATGACTAACGCCTCGTGACCCTTCAGACTCTGACGCAACTTGCCGCTGGGCAAATCAATGACCTTGATGCTCTTATCATCGCAGGCGGCCAGGCCAAAACTCATGCTCGAATCAAACACCAATTTACGCATTGGACTCTTGCAGTTGCCGCGTCGCACCAATTGACCGGTGGCGCCATCTATCAGCGTTATATTGCCCGCATAATCACTTGCTCCCACGAGTCTTTGATCGCCGCTGACGGCCAATCCGAGAATATTCTCACATCTATCGGTATTATAGCTATGCTGCAGTTTTCCCAAAATTGTGTCGTACTTGAAGATTTCGCCATTTCCGGAACCGGCATAAACGGAATCGTTGCTGCCACCAAAAGCCGTTGACCAAATATTGTTGACCAGCCGATGACTGACGTTGGGCAAACGGACTCCGGATTTGACATCCAACAGCATCAAGCTCCCATCGACAGCGACAGCTGCAATCGAACTGCTATCCGGACTGACTGCCAAATTGTGCACGCCCATCCCTGGTAATTGCAGGGTATATTCATAGGGAAAAACATGCTCCTCATACGGTGAAATGTGCAGAATCTTCAGCTGCGTCTCAGCTCCGCCTGTGATCACAAATTCCTTGGGCTTCTGTTTACCTGTCGACGAGTTGGCGGTGAGTTCTTCATCCTCGGACGTGTGTTCATTGTGCTCCGGTTTAATCAGACCCCAGGCACAGCACCAAGTTCCCTTCTCTGGCTCAATTGCGATGTTTGTTTTAGTTATTTCCATGTTTTTCAAAGTTTTTTCTTAAATTCTACTCTCTGCCTCTCTCTCTCTCGTATTTTGAACATACTAACTATTTGGTTTGATTGCTATGACTATAGTGATTGAAAAAAAAAAATTAAATTTTACTCTTGAATTTCGGGAAAAGATCTGGATTGGAAAATTGTGTATTTTGTTTCACTTATTTATAAAAAAAAAACAAACCAATAAATTTAATTTTAGCACTCGATCTTTTTATCAGTTTAGCTGCCAACAACAAGAATAACAACCAATTTTGCTAGCCACCCACGTAGCTGAATATGCAAATTGGGCATAATCGCAGAGCTGCCAGACCAAGTGGAAGTTGAAGGGGGAGTAAAAGTAGTCACAGGTTGTCTGACAAAAATCTCAAAAGTTGGCCAAGAGGATTGGCCAAAGTCTGCCATAACGTCAGCTAAAAATAACGCAACTTCAGCTTGGCTAAGGAGGAGAAGGGAACAAAATGAGTTTCTAGGCTCGTGCCAGGCAGGCGCCTTGTGAGTCAGTTGTGTTGTTGTGTTTCCTGACTGACGCTGTCATTGCCAGTCATTTGTCAGGCTTATAAAGTCAATCAGATCAACGTTAATGTTTTATATTGGCAAACGTATCGATGTGAGCGGAATTAAGCAGACAGACAGCTGCAGATGGAATTAAATCATAGTTCAGTTAGAGAAATCCAATAAGAAATCTGCAAAAGCATTCTGAGAAACCAATTATAAATTCTGGTAGCACTGGAAATCTGTGACTTAACTAAAGCTGGTATGCAATGAATGAGGAGTACAAAATTGTGAAGTAAATTGGTTTGGTTTTCTTTACAAAACTAATTTTAAAACTCCTTTTCAAATATCTACACCAAACATTAAATTATTTATTCGATTTTTACACCGTGAAAAAGTCGCTTTTCTCGGAGGATTTTATGGATGACAGATTTTTTAAATCTTAATTGCATTATATAAACTAAACGTCAATTTTTTCAATGATTTTCAAGTGGGAAAAAATCTAGTGAAATTTGAATATTCTCACTATAAAAACAGCAGTAAATATCTTCAATATCAAACATAGAATCAACTAAAAAATATTTTATATACTGAATGAAAAACGTGACAGACATTTGATTTTAAAGTGATAATCTGGAAGTTTGCCAAACTGCCTTGGCTGGGAAAAGCACTTGACAGTCATCAAACTTTAACATGAACTGTGACCAGGTGTATGCAGCATAAACAGACTCATTAAATATGCACATTCTCACCTGTATTTTTAGCTCGTTTTTGTTTTCGTCTCCTCTTCTTTGTCACTCCTTGTTTTCCACTCTATATGTTAGTTTTTTGGCTATGAAATTGCGCTTTAGTTTTTGGCCAGGGCCAACGCCTAAAAGCAGACTCCACGACTCGTCGTTTTGGCCATGTTTTGGGCGGTGTTCGTTGAGCTTGGTTTGTGTTTTCCCAGTTCAACCAGGTGATGTTGGTGGTTGTTGTTGTTGTTGTTCCACCTACTCTGCTGCTGGTTTTAAGCACTCAAGCGTGTCGTTGTCTTTTCCTCTTCTTCTTCGTTGTTGTCGTTCTTTTTGTTGCTGTTTTTTGCTGTCCGCCAATCAAGCAACCGCCTCTCTCAGCATTTTCTGTGTTTTTACTTCTCTCTTTTTTGGCGCAAGATGAAAATGCAAATTTCTGCAAAAACAAGAAAAATGTAAATTTTTTTATTATTTTTATTTTTTTTTGGCTTGCAGTTGTAACAAAACTGTGCAAAACTTTTTACCCTGGAAGGGGGTTCATTGAACCGTAGAAAACCCAAAAAGAATTGCCACATTTTAAAGGCCTGCAAAATTAGTTTCTCGACGTTAACTTCGACTTCAACTTGGCTTGAAATGGAAATTGAAGGTGAAATGTGGCAAACGGAAGCAATTAGTTGCAGTTGTTCAGTTAGCCACGATCGTTGTTGTTGCAGAGAAAGTGCTGCCGAAATTGTTAAACAAAACGCGTTGACGCCTCTACCGCCAGACTATCAATAAGCCAAAACAATAACAAAAACAGCTTGAAGTGACCATCAAAATAAAACAAATAAAAATAAAAAAAAAAAGTAGATAGAAATTTTATCTTTGAAAAGCCGAAAATTGTATGCCCTTGAAGGGCTTCGTAGATTTTAACATTATTTAATCGAGTTAAATTCAGGGACTGTCAATGTTATAAATTTAAACATAATATTAAAGAGATAACAATAGTTTTAAAATATTTATATTACTCAAATAATAATTCAATAATTTAAATTTTAATTTAAAAATTTCGCAAACGTCGTGACAAAGTTGTAATACTCTCTCTAAGAGTATAACACCAAATGAAAAGCAAACATCAAAATTGTCACGTCAAGAGATCTACAAAACCGGCTACTACTTTAGGCCTCTGTTTGTGAGCCCATAAATTGTTGGCTAAGCATACAGATAGTTAATTGTCTTTTAATTAATAGCACATGGCATAACAATTTCATTTGACAACATGACTTTGGGGCAGGTTGGCAGCATTGGGAGAGATAAACTTTCCCAAACTTCATTCTGTCTGTCGTCAGTAAATCAACGTGAAATGTTGATAAACTAATCCCACAGTCACATAGATTTTTATCGCTCCATTTGGTAGGCAGCTGGCTCTTAACAACTGTCTTAATATGGCCAACAGAATGAGGAGGCAAAACTTTGTTACATTACATGGTGTCTGTTCTGGGTTTCATCTTCCGTTTCAGTTTCAGTTTTGTGGCCACAAATCACCATAAAAGGTCATGACAAAAAACTTGCTCACTTTTGCGCCTGATGATGCCATAAAAAGACAGCCTGCTGATGATGATGATGATGATGATGATGATGATGATGATGATGATGATGATGATGATGATGGCCAACAACTAGAACAGAAAAGCTACAACCGGCTAGAGAGTCGTGTCGAGTTGAAGCCACACACCTTGCGAGGGCCATAAAAAAAGTAGAGTTAAAACATGACATGAAACCTTCAATGTAATTTACAAGATTCAGTTTACACAATTCAGCCTCGAGTTACACACATCGCACATAACTCTGTTTAAGCTGAAAACTGATTGAATTTGGCGGCCTTGCTTTGAAGAGCGTCGACTGGCAAAAGCAACTCGTAACAATTCACAAATCCACTTTGAATCCACTCACCTCGTTATATGTTATGAGTGAATGAGTGAATGAATGAATGAATGGCGAATGGCATTTTCAAATCAAACTTATGACATATGGCAATCAACGCATTTTCTGTTTACTCTTTCATCTTCTTATTGGCCCGATATCATTTCAAAACAAAGATAATCAAAAAGCGGAACCGTTATTATGATTATGATTATGATTACGATTTTGATGATGCCTCGTATCAGTTCAAATCGAATAGAGTCGACAGACGATCTCTTCTATAGCGAAATTACCGGGCATTAACTTGGCCAACTAATGATTATGCTTTCGGCACGACGAGAAATCTCTGATTGATTGTTAATTGCCTGATTCTACACGGCGTATACACGATTCTAATGCCAACGTTATTAGCACTTTCCACATGTACCACATTCAGTTTATATCGCGAGTTTCCCAGTTTAATTTCCGGGTTAAAAGCGGCCGAGAAACAATTGCATAAATGGAGAACAGTGGGTTGCAAATGAAATAAAAGTCACTTGACTTATATAAAATTATACTTTCTGTATTAATTAGAATATAAATGTCTAGCTCATTCTTGAGTTTACTCTAATATCGTTTTGATATATTTATTAGTTTTCTGTTCAATAAAATAATGTAAGTTCTTGGATTCAATTTCTAAAACATTTTCTCCATCGTCTCATATCATTTGCCATTTTTTATTTCAATTGCTTTCATTCATAAATTGTTTTAACTCAATTTGTAAATTCCACACTTTCCATTCATACAAATAATAAACATTAGCTGGCACACTCGAAACACCTTGATTCATGATTCATCAAACTCATTAACAAATCCAAATCATTACTCCAGCTTTTTCACCTCTTTCTCCCTTCTCCGGTTACACCCCAGCGATTGCACGAACAGCTTTATTCATCTACAGAAATTGGACTTTTATTACGAAGTTAAGACTGGAAAATATGTAATATGAAATATTTAGATCATAAATTGCAAGCGCGTTGTAGCGTGTAAATGTTTTACTAAATGCTGGTCATGGCATCAATGTTATTTTAATTACCTGCCAACAGGTAAATAACCAATTTTATTACAAAACGGTAAACTGTTTTTGGATCAACAAGAAACGATATTAGAGAATAGGAATTGAAAGAAATGTAATAATAATAATTACAAACAGAAAACGCGAGAATTTTCAATTGAAATTGCAGCAACTGAGACAAAGCAATTTAAGTAATTGAATTGAATTGAAAACTAAACAAAACAATACTTAACAAATCTTCCCTTTATTGGCTGTAAACCAGTTATTAACGTATTTATAGCCTGGGCCAAGGAAAAAAGGCTTCAAACAACTTTCACAATTGCGTTCCTCCTTCTAGCCATTCATTCCCCCTTTTGGCCAACGTCTCCAATTTCAGACACACAATTTATTGTCATTGTGGAAAATTGCTTTTCCAAGGCCTTCAACGACATGTGCAACTTCTGCCCCCCCAACCCTTTTTTTCATGCCACTTTGTGGCACCGCTTTTCCAGTTAGATGCAAAATAAAAAACATAAATAAATGGCAAAGTGTTTTCCTTGCATGTCGCTTTTAATTGCATGTTTGAAGCTGTCAAATTGAGTTTATTTAATGGTCTGCAACATCTTTCACTTGCCACAACAACAACAACCAAAACAACAACAACAAGTTCAGCACTGATAAATATTGGGCACGTGGCGTATGCGCAATATAAGATAAGATACTAAAAAAGCCATTTGTGTGATTTTTTGGCAAACATTTTATTGATGAATCACCCACAAATCTTATCGCTTTGATAAGTGCAAACTCGAAACGCGCACAGTGGGGCAAAACAACAGACAACTTGACATAAAAGTTAGATAGACAGAAATTCAGTCAGAGACTGTTGCAATTTTGCTGCAGATCCGTTTTGGCCAGACAAATCGAGCATGCTTATAAAATGAAAACAGGTCTTGTCTATTGGCCATAACAAGTCTTAGAGATGAGTTCGTGAGTCGTGAGCTAAATAAAAATATCCGAAAGTAATATTTGTAGACAATTTGGCTTGTAAAATTGCTAGGTCAACAATCACACAAATTTCAAACTTTCATAATTTTGCCAAAACTCATGCAATATTAAGTGTCCTTTTGATCATTGTATGGCCTTTTAAATTATTGTGTTCATAATAAATAAATGATAAATAAATAAATCAATCATTTATTAAACTCATCATTCTTATTTGCAATCCCTGGAAAAGATACAGTCAAATTAACTTGTCCGTTTAATGGAATGTTACGACTGGCCGCAGTTATTATTGGCAATCTTCAAGCAATTTTGCCTAATAAATTGTCTTGGTCAAGAGCAAAGCATTGAAACGCTTCCTTAGTCTTCTCATCTCTGCCTCTCTCTATCTCTCTCTCTCTCTCTTTCTCTCAACTCTGTTGTTGACGGAATGTGGCAATGAACTTGACACTAATAGGACTTCCTCCCGCTGCTCTCCCCACTCCACAGATGGCAAAATTGACAAGCGGCAGCCACAAGAGGATTTGGCCAGGCTGACAAAACAAGGCAGAGAGCGACAAGTCAATCGACTCAAAAAGATCTTGGCAAGTGTATAAGCCAACTTTAAAGGCGGATGCGGACCGAGCCACAAATGGCCATGGCCTTAGACGGATTTCATTAGAAAACTGCACAGAACAAAACAGGATTATGGCCAAAAGGAATGAGAATGCAGAGCAACTTCTGGCATCTAGGGAATGCTCTTCTGCATTCAAGGTTCAGTATTTTTTATTTAAAGTTACTTTCAGTTTAATCAACGACCCCAAAGACAAGTAAACAAAAAAAAAAACAAAGCTACCCAAAAGTTTATTCAAGTGTTTTGGTTGATTTTATCTCTTTTCTTTCCATTTGCTGGAACGAAAGTTCAGCGCATGACAAATTATAAAGTAAATAAAAATTAAAACTACAACAAACACCGAAAAGGGGAAAAGTGAGAAAATTAATTATTTATGCGGCATGACCAAAAAATAGTCGAGTACCACAATCTTCCCATCTCTCTTAACCCAATCCATGACAAATGACCCTGACGACGGCCACGCCCCTTTTTGGCACAGTGGGCAAACGAAAGCGAAAAGCTGAACAAAAACTCATCAAGCTTAAGTGAGAGCGTGACAATGACAAAACAAAATTAAAAATCAACAATAAAGCACTTAAAAGCGTCTCAGCAACAATTAACAACAATAACAAATAATTAGTTATAGTTGGAAGACAACAAAAAATTAAATTCTTGCACAAATCATCTTGTTAAATGTGACAAATTGCTTTGTGATTGATTATAAAATCAAAAAAAGAAAAGAATTATTTAAACAATTGCCAAAACTTGTAATATTAACACGTGAGCATTATGTAAATACAAATTTAAAGACGGAAATTGTAAAGTCAAATAAAACTCGACATAAATAATCGTAAAATAAAAAAATTACTCATTTCTTGTGTAAGAAATGATAAAGTATTTTATTTAGAGAGAGATTACTTAGTTGATGTTATTAACTTGAGACTTGGCATGTCTAGAGATAGTTAAGCTAGTTATTTGTGAGCTAATCTGCAGTTTAGTAAAGATATTTACTTGTGACTCTTGAGTCGTTTCTTTGCTTTATCAAGCAGCTCAATTTACACAGTGAAAACACTTTTTACTTTGATTCTCGAGTTACTTTTACGGACAAATCCCTTTTGCGTATCTATTTACAAAAGTTTTCCTTTAGCAACTTTTAAGGTTTTGCCTGACATTCACTGGCCATAACTCGATTGCCAGTTCTTTTTCCTATTTACATTTCGGATTTTCTTACATTCGCAGCAAAGGTGTCAAGTCGGGGGAATTCCCTGTAAAAGCCGCTTAACTTCATTTTTTCACTCTCTTTATGTTCGCAAGTCAAGTGCAGTGTCAAATCTGCATTTAAAGTGCAATTTATGTTTAACGAGTTTATTGGCAAACATTTGCAATCTGCGTGATAGTCACGCTGTCTAATTCGTCTGTGATTTTTTCAATCAAGATTCAAGTCTAGACCAGCTGTACTTCGAATCTTATCAGCTATTACTCGTTGTTAACACGTATAGTATAAAGATTTAAATCAATTTCACAGTAATTGGCCTGTCATTAGCTAATCAATCTCCCTAGTTGCTGCTTCTCAAATTCAATTCATTAATGAGATAATGAACTTTACACTCGGTTCTCAGTTCATCGTCATCATTTGTTTGTGTCAAAAAATAAAAACACTTCAATTGATGCCCCCCCAGATAAACTGCATTTAGTACATGAAACTCATATTCACATTCATATTTCTATTGTTGTTTCAGTTAATTGCATCGTCATATGACAATGTCTGTCCGTCCGTCTGTCTGTCGCTCTGTTTTTCAATGAATTTGATTTATTTTCATCGTTTATTTGTGGCCATTAAAATTGTCGACGCTTTTGTTTATTTTTTAATTGGATTTCGGGACTGGTTCGCTTCAGTTCAGTAAATGATTCAACTCGAGTGTCATGTTCAGTTGAGTTTCTATTTATGCCTAGCTAAAGATTATAATCTTTTTTTTCAAGTCATTATTTATGTCATAACTCGCAAACTTTAAGTTTTTCTTTAGAGTCGTGCCTAAATCTCTAGGGCATTTTATGGATTATTTTTATGCCTTTTGAATTTTGCTCCTGTCGGCTGTCACATCTATCACAGCCTTCAGCTCAGGATGCAACTGTCCGCCCTTTTTTCGCACTGCATTTTTTTGGTTTTTTATTTTAGTGGCTCTCCTGAAGCAAATTATTGATTTATGGGAACACGTCTGCTGTCATTGTCAAGATAAAGTGGCTGCAGCTCGATGTGGATGCGTTGTTCAGTGTCTGGGCAAGTTCGCTGGGCGCAAGGCGTGACAACTACAAAGCCAGACAAGGGCACAGCAGGGGAGGAGAAGGAGGAGAACGGGGAAGAAAGAGGAGGACACAAAGCAAGAGCTGAAGGTTGCACCTTCAGCAGCAGCAGCTAAAGAAGTTGGAGCTTAGAGTGCAAAGTTGACTCAACCTTAAGCACACACACACTGCACTTTTCACACTTTTTAGCCCAGTACCCAAAAGAAGACAAAGGCTTTTGGGTTTGTGATTAAGTCTGTTCGTTTGTATGAATAGATTTTAGAGTGAGTTAGTAAAGTAAATATTTTTAATTTATTTTAATTACTCGTAAAGTTGATTAAACATATTGTTTACTGGGCATCAAGCAGTCGAGCAGTCGATTGTAGCGCTTTGACTTTTTCCTCATCTCGTTGCTTGTGTTTTACTGTACTTTGCAGAAGCTGCACTAAACTTTAAGTGCAAACGCATGACGAAAATGCGAAAAAGGAGCCAAGAGGAACAACCCTTAGGAATGCAGTGCTCAGAAAACAGAAAAGCCAACGCAAGAAGTTCCAAGGATGCACAGGGAAATCGAATAACCAAGCGACGGATATAAAAACCAAAAAAAAAATAAATAAAGAAGAAAAATAACAAAAGCAAACACAATTCTGTTTTCTCTCTTTCTTTCTCTGTCTCTTTCTCTCTCATTTCTCCCACTCTTTCTCCACTCAATTCCATATTCGCCCATTGTGCATTGGAATGCCAGAAGCAACATTTTTTGTCATTATATAAGCGTCGACGCTTCAGCAAACTTTACCCCAATAGAGACTTCTCTTTCTCTATCTCTAGCTCTGTCCTTCACTCAGCTTCCCCTCTTAGCATTTGCTCTTTCACTCTCTCTCGCAGTTGTCAAAAAGTTGTGGGGTTTTTATGTTAAAAATAGCAAATTCAATAAAGTAAAAGCTGTCTGCCAACTTCCTAAATAGCCGCCAGGCAGACACAAATATTAACACAATCCAATTTCCACCATATTCTCTCTACCTTTCATTTTCTCTTCCTCTTCCTCTGCCGTTTCCTCTTCCTTTGTCCTTAACTGTCAGTCGCACACATGAATGCATTTTCATTTTTTGCCCGTCCAAATGGAGCTAATGAATGAAAAACCACCTGAAACAGGGCTTAAATTGACAGGCCGTCTGTATTTAATGCAGCTAATTTAGAAAATTATGTCTAATTTGTGGTCATCTACCCCAACTTCCTCTACCTGCGAAATGGGGTCAAAGGGAGCGACCTGGACAGGTCTCTGCGGTTGCTCCAAATTAGCTTAGACAGTCCAATTAATTAAGTAAGAAAAATAGCATAAATAGAACTCTTGCGTGTCAAAAACGAGAATCCTTCAAAGGGTGATAAAAGCACATTATTGAGCATAGAAGCTAAGTAAAATAAAACAACACTGCAACTCTTTTAAACAGGAAACTAAAATTGAAAACATGGAACCAAACTTCTAACAAAACAATTATGTTTTAATGTGCATTTAAATGCAAATTAACTTTGATTTAAAAATTTGAAATAAATAAATAAATCAAAAATATGATTTGCTTTAAATTTAAATGAAAAATTAGCGTAACTCTAATTACTTATTTTAATTTAAGCGATATATTAAAAAATTATTATTTTAAAAATGCATTCAAGTTTCTTAACTTTTTGTAATTACTTCTTTTCAATGGTTTCGTTTCGGCATCAATTTCAGTAACAACTTCTTGTGTCTCTCTCTTTGTGCTTTTCAAGGGTATCTCAGCTTCGTCCAAAATATCTTTCGTGTGTTTCTTGCATATTATTTCTTTAGTCAGTTGGCCAAGGTGTTTTCGAGAACAACTTTACAGTTTGCATTATGCAATAGCGCCGCATTGTTGTCTGTTGTCGTGCTGAAGGCGGCAATGGAGGGGGCGTGGCAGCTTATAGCTTACAGCAGTCATGCAATGCAATGCAACAGAGAATCGGCATCTCATTCTCTGCGGCGACTGCTTATTATTACTTCATTCAATTCAATGCATGTTAATTGCAATTACACAGCTCGACAATGGCTACGACAACAACAACGACAACGACAACAACAACAACAACAACTGGACAGTTGTGCTGTCTAATGACAACGGCAACAAAGGGTTAAACACTTAAAGTGCTCGTTATTCGCTACTCGTTACTCGCTACTCGTTACTCGCTACTCGCTACTCGTTACTCGCTACTCGTTACTCGCTACTCGTTACTCGCTACTCGTTACTCGTTACTCGTTACTCGCCACTCGTTACCAAGTAGCTTCTCAGCTCACATTCTCCCTCATTCCTTAAACAAATTTATGCAAATGTAGGCGTATTGTCTGCAAGTGGGAGTGGCAGAGAAGGCGAAGGGGTCTGTCTGAGTGGGGGTAGGGGGAAAAAGCCAAGTGGCTGACATGCTTAGGCCCAACCCACAGTCCACCACCAAGTGGCCGGGCAAATGTTGTTCTATGGTTTTTACATAAAACGCTTTCGTTGTTTTCTTGAAACTGTTGGGGTCGCAAACATTTCTAATCTATTGAAAATGATCCAAATATGCGTATCTAAAACCGAGCATAGAATTACTGAAAACTTGAGATTGAGAACGAATTCGTGGATAATAAGCAGCTGTATCAAATGAAATAAATTGCAAGGGTTGTACATATGTATATTTTCATATTGGAAATTGAAGTATAGAAAACTATTATATTCAGAAAGAGAAAATCGAATATAAGATTAAACAGTTGGAACAATTGAAAACTATTCAAATTACTCTAAACATTTGTATATTTTAATTAATCAAGCGAAAGTAGGAAAAATAACTAATTATTTTAGATTGGGAATGATAATGTGAGATTGAGAATGAAAATCTATTGGAATGTGCAATTGAAATATATTATGAGAATATATTATGAAGTGATGTTGAAATACAGAAAACAAAAAATCACAATAGGAAATTCAAAGATTATATAACATTTTATAATTTATTAAAACACTGCACGTTTTTCCACAACAATTGCAAATACACTGAGCCTGAAAATTAGTTAACTGATATTATAAAATTGTTCATTTGTACCTCGCATTCAATTTTGTGATTGTAATTAAGCTTAAGATCAGTGAACCCCATAAAAACCTAAAAACAACAACAACAACGAGTCACAAATGTTAATGTGGGCCACAATTTCCTCGAGACAAACATAAAAACTGATTGATCATTGATCAAGCAAGACGACGGGCAAGACGAGGGCGCAATTTGGCTCAGTGTAAGCCAGTGCCACATATGGCAGCAAAGGCAACAACTTCAACAACTACAACAACAACAACCATCATCGAAATAGACATAGACCATAAAAATCGGCAACATTTGGCGACGACGACCCCAAACGGCAAATGTTGCCAGTTGTTGTTGTTGCCAGTTGTTGTTGTTGTTGTTTATGTTTCCATTCAAAGATCAACCGACGTCGTGTGCTAAACTTGCACCAAATCAAGAGGCCATTCATGTGGACAGAGGGGAAGGGAGGTGGGCGGGGGCTTTAACGATATTGAGACTTGATTTTGCCCAGCTGCGCGTGGGCCACAACTTCCCCGTCCCCCTACCCTCCTCTCTATCGCCCCGCATTCGATAAAATAGCTGAACAGCATTTTCTGCAGTAAATGTAGCAAAATTTGCAACAACAAAAAAAATACTTTTCATGTGCCAAATTTGGATGCCAGACGAAACGTTTAAAATTGAAACAATAAATTTCAACAAGCAAAAGTTCAAAATAAAAAATGAACGAAATTAACATAAAATAAACATTTGCATGGAAATTATCGCATTAAATGTTAATTTGTCATTTTATGCATAGGCAATTGTTAGCAAAATTAACATAAATATTTGTTTATCTAACATTTTGGAGGCTGACATTAATTAAGAATAATTTGCTTAGCGCTTTTTCGACTAATTAATGGATGCTACGCGTAGGCGAAAGTTTTACATTAATATCTTTATATTTTCAGGTTTAATGACAATTTTATGGGTTTTAAAGCCGGCGACAAATTAAGAAAGCAGAAAAGGAAGGCGGCAAATGAAATGGAAACGTTTTTAGTGTGCAGCCAAAGATGAAAAACTAAAAATAAACAATAATCAACAAATACAATAGGCAGTCCCCTTCATGACCTCTCTTACTAAACTCGGGGCCCCACAAGGAAACAAATCCCCAGAATGAAAATCCCCAACAATAATAAAAACGACAGCAGAGAGCAGCCGCTGTTGCAGTCGCAGTCGACGTCAACGTCGACGTTGACGCTGTCAAGCGCAACTGTTTCTGCAAGACAAAGAAGACAACAACTGCAACTGCAACTGCGACTGCGATTGAGAACTGAAAAGGGAGAAGGGAAAGGGCATTGAAATTAAATATGGTTTGTAACCAGAATTCCGCACTAAAAATAAACAAAAGAAGAAGAACTCTCTATATGCACTCTAGCACGCGACGCGAAGGGTGTAATTGAACTACATACAAACATAAGCACATATGTACACACAAACACACACACACACCTAGTTACATGGCACTTATGTATAAGCAAAGAACAAACAGCAAGTTTATACAAATTAACAACAATGTGGCCTCCATACACACACACATATGTACAAAACAATTTGTATTGTTTTGCGGAAATATGCAATTGCAATTGGAGTCTTTTGCATATTTGCATAAATCGGCCGACGCCATTGCAAAACAATTAACAGCAAAAACGATAAATGAGCAAAAACAACACGATAACAAATCACTATCAAAAGCAAAATGCGCAAGAACCTAAGACAACAACAAAAGCAGCAGCAGCAGCAACGCAGCGCAGCAACAGCGAATGCAGATAAAGCAAAAAAAACAACAACACAAAGTTGTTTGACTCTTGTTTTGATTTTTTTCGCAATTTTATTGGCGACTCTCTGGCTAACGTTCTCTACCGTTCTCTTTCTCTCTCTATCGATCAACGGTTCTTGCTCTGACACAAGGGCGAGCCTTTGGAGCTGTTGTTGTTGTTGCTGTTGTCGCTGTTCTCGGATTGACCAAATTCTGCCGAAGCAAACTGAAAAACCAGTTATTTAAAAAGGAGCAATGCCGTTCATATAACTGTAAATACAGCAAATCAGCTTTTTGGCCAGGTGTCCCAGCTGTTTGATCAGTGTGCAACGAAAATTACAACGCTGTCAGTGCTCCCCGCCCCCACTTCACCCCTGGACATTGGTCGAATCGCTTCTGCGCAGTGTGACCAGGCGGCGAAGATAAAGAGAGAGACAAAAAGAGAGATAAAACAAGCGGCTAAAATGCCGCTATTACAACTGTATATATTTATGTATTTACTTATAATTTAATTCACTTTACGCACCTGTCAAACTTTTATGTGCACAAGGAACAACAACAATTATTGCTGGCTGCAGCTGAAGCTTTGCAGAATTTTGCCGCTGCACATAAACACACAGTTACACATGCACACACACACACAAATACGCCCTCTGCTTACTTGTTTGTATGTATGCGAAGTTCAACTTCGGCGCAGCAGCTCTCGCTCTTGCTCTTTCGTTCTCACTCTGTCGCACAGACGACGCTACCTTTTTACATTCAATTTCTTTTTTGCGCAAAAGGAGTGGCGTCCACACGGTTCAGACTTTTGCTTCTGTTTTGCATACACACACATACACACGTATGTGCATGAACAACACAATGTACATGATTATTTTGCGGCACTTTTCCTTTTCGTCATGTTCCCTTATTTTTTTTTGCAAATATTCAACTCTGATTTTTGCGTATTCCTTTTTGCGCGCTGCTTTTCAATTCGACAATTTCATATGCATTTATAAATAAGAGATTTCATAAGAATTGCACGATTATGATTTGTAAAATTTATTAAAGATGCTGATCAGTGTATTTTTATTTCAAATCGGCAACACTTTGATTCACTTCATTCTTTTCTTTATTTTCTTATTTGTATCTGTCGGAACGCGTCGTAGGTGCGTCGTCTGGGCGAATATTTTCGCCTGCTATGTTGCGCAGTTCACTGGCTGCCTTGCGGCAGGAGATAATAGGTTTTTCTTGTATTTCCTATTGCAATTCCACAAGCACGGAAATAGAATTTGTTAAAATAATTTTTACGCACTTTTTATTCAAATAATTTTGTAGAAATTCTGCTTACGCGCGCCCGCAAAATACACGATTCGATGCGAACAATGAATTTTTTTTGCATTTAACAAAATGAATTTATTTGCCACTGTTAAAACACTCCGTTTACAACCGTACGCGTCGCCGATTCGTTCACAACTAAACGCGAGCTCTGCAAAAACGATGGAGTACAGCGAGCAAGAAAGAGAGAGAGAGCAAAAAAGATAAAATAACATTGGCTTAACAGAAGCAACCACCGCGCGAGAACCCGGCAAGCAGCTGTTAAAAGCAAATTCCTCTATGAAAGAGAGTAATACATTCACATTAATAATAAACATAAATAAATAGTCATATTTTATTTATTTTCTTTAGAAACAGCATACTAGCTGATATTAAAAATATTGTGCAGAGGAGTTTTGGAAACTTTTAAAGCAGCCCTCTCACAGAGCAACATAACATCTGTGCTGTACAGCTGTTAAACTCAAATTAGCACTGTTAATTTGGAAACTTAGAGTCCATACTAAACTTAACTTTTAAAGCAAACTGGCGCAAAATTTAAAATGTAATCTTGCTGTATTCACTTAAAATGCATAGGACTCATTATTAATTAAATTATAATTTAGATTGTCAAAAGGTGATAAATTTATAAAAGCACTCTGTGACGAGCAAGTAATTAATATTTTAATTAAAATTATTAAATACAAAATGTGAACCAAGGCTGCCACACGATTTAAAAGTATCGGTCACTCATTTTCTGGGCACCAAGGCTGCCACTCGTTTTAAAACTATCGATGACTTTTCGTCGGCAAAACAAAGAAAGAGCACAACAAGTGAACAATATATTTTTGAAACACGGCGTTAAAATGCGAAAACAATGGATATTCTTTATATTAAGCTGCATAGCGCATACAGTTTTGAGCACATCTTGCAAAAAACTATTGCACGAAC
The DNA here is from genome assembly GCA_035043635.1 of Drosophila rellima. Classification (NCBI taxonomy): domain Eukaryota; kingdom Metazoa; phylum Arthropoda; class Insecta; order Diptera; family Drosophilidae; genus Drosophila; species Drosophila rellima. Next base: position 454,328 of record JAWNMV010000146.1, on the reverse strand, counting down.
TGGCAAACGAACAAAAGGATTTTGTCGTCTGCACCACAACTCATGCGATTCCCGACAACGACCAACGATTCTGCGGGAGTTGCAAACTTGAACACGAACAAATGTCAGCCGCCTACGATTTGCTGATGAAAACGGAGAATTGTTCCAATTTGTATAAGGATGCGGATCGCATGAATGTCGTGAGCACAACGAACAAGCTGCTCGAGGGTCTCTGGGACAGAGCCCACTGCGATAGTGAGTCTGTGATGACTAATGCGAATGCACTTATTCATTTGATTCATTTGTTTACATTCAGATTGCTTCAAATTCAATGGCCAAGTTTTAAGTAATTTCACGGAACTGAATCTTGAATTTACAAAATGCTTAAATGTTACGTTTAAGGATGATATATGCGCCAAATGCAAACCGGAATATATTGATATGAACGATTTCTATTTAGAATTGGATAAGAATAACAATGGAAAGATTTGCTTCGATATACAGGATATTGTAAGTTTTGTTTTATATGTATGTATGTATGTCTCTTGATTCTTATTATTATTATTCGCTTTGCAGATGAATCGCACTCGCGTCCAGTGGTCCAAGGAATTGAAATGCTGCCAGCGTGTGGTGGATATGACTGCATTCCTCACCAGCGTCGCAGTTGTCGCTCTGCTCCCCCTTCTCCTCTTCTACAGCGCCGCCGTTGTGCTGACCAAGCGACGCGAGTCCCGTCATGGTCTTCTCAACGAGCAGGAACCCGAATTGGACGCACCATCCACATCACAGCTCATCACTGCGGCTGTTCTAGCAACACGCGCAGAGCCGCCAGCTGTTGTTATTCAATCCAATGCAGAGAAAGTCGCGAAACTTGTGTCAGTAACTGACGATTCGAGCGAGTTAAGCAGCGATGATGAGCCAGCGATTAAGCCAAAAATTAACTAAATTATAAGCATCAATAATTATCCAATTTATATGTGATAAGCATTTCAATAAGTTCACATATTTGTCATCTAAATTGTGGAATTCCCCTCATTTGATATTTCAACTGAGCAAATTTCCACATCTAAAATCGTAATTGGAGAATTCCCCCAAATAGATAAATCGACAATTGAAAATTTTTAAAATTAACTAAATTATAAGCATCAATTGGGGAATTCCCCTTATTTGATATTGCCACATCTAAAATCTAAATTGGGGAATTCCCCCAAAAAGATAAATCGACAATTGAAAATTGTCTTACACAACATTTTTTATTACCCTGAACTGAACTATTTTATTTTGTATTTTTAATCTCAAGATTCATATGTTTGACATACATGATAAACATTTGGTTAGTTTGTAACATTTTGGTAAAATTATTGAGAATCTCATCAATGAATTGTATGAATACATATGAATAATGAATACATGTCTCTATATATATGTACAAAACTGAACTTAAGCTTAAAACAGGTAAACGAGATGCGTTTATAACTACAAACTGAACACTTAAACTAGTGTGCCCAGATGTTCTATATCCAGATCGGTTGCATATAGTTTTTCAGGGTTGTCAACAGCGCCGAATAATTGTTTCTTCAACATTTTATCAGCCGTTAGTTGCCGCACATTGCAATTCTTATCGACGGTTTGCTGTTGATCTTGTTTTCGAATTGTATCTCGTATCTGTTGCATGTCGCTGTCTGTGCAACTTCTTGTGGCAATGTCTGGACTCTGTTCGTGCGGCAACACTTCAAACTCACGTCCCAAACATTCCAAGACACCCAATTTGGCCTTTAACTGCTCATTGGCCATGAGCAGTTGCCGTTCTGCCCGGTAGATATCTGCCACCTGTATGGACAGCTCCGTGTCGAGTCGATCGATTTGTTGCAACACCTCCCCCTTGGTGTGATAAGCGTAACGCACCTGTTGCTTCCTCACCTTCGCGTGCAGACGCAGCAGTTGCTCCTCTTCCCGTTGCAGTTGCTTGTTCAATGCATAAACCTTTTCCAGCCAATAGATTTGCATTTCATCTGGCAGATTCGTGTCAACTGATAAATCACATGAGTACCTAACCTCACTTTTGTTATTGCTATGTGAAATTTCTTTACCTGTGGCAAATTGTGTTAATCTTTGTCTATGCTCTTCTGCTGTTTCGGCTGGTTTATCGATTGTCTTCAAGTAGGCATCCAGTAAATAATTTTTGCCCAATTCTCGTTCCCTTACGCGATGTTTTTCATCCTCAATCTGCAGTATTTCTTGTTCTTTTTTACTGGAATGGGTTTAAAAGAGGAAACTAGTATGTAGTATAGATTTTTTCTGGAATTAACAAGGGAATTGGTTTAAAATGGTGAATAAGTATGTAGTGTGATTTTTTTCTGGAATTTACAATGATATTAGGTTTAAAAAGGAGAATTAGTATGTGGTATAGTTTTTTCTGGAATTAAGAAGGGAATTCGTTTAACATGGAGAATTAGTATGTAGTGTGATTTTTTTCTGGAATTTACAATGGTATAAGGTTTAAAAAGGAGAATTAGTATGTGGTATAGTTTTTTCTGGAATTAACCATGTTATTCAGCTTTAAAAAGGGGAATTAGTAAGTGGTATAGATTTGCTCTGAAGTTTGAATATTATCTAGATTTTTTTCTGAAATAAACTTACTGCAACAAATTGATTTGCCTATTGATTGTCTCGTCTTGGGCCAATATAATATTCATCAGGCGTTCATTTGGATTCGCAGTGCAATGGTCTTTCTCCTCTTGTTGTTGTTGTTTGCTTCGCTTTGGTTGTTGTTGTTGTTGTAGTTGCATTGTTGTTGCCACCGTTGTTGTGGCTGTTGCCGTTGCCGTTCCCCTTTGCTTGCCCCGCCGCCGGCGAAAGCGTTCGCTTCGGGAACTGCCCACGGGACTTCCCATGCCGCTGTCCTTATCGGTCGACATGGAGAGCATGGAGAACAGCTGGTTATGGTTCTGGTTCTGGTTATTGACTCTCGCTGATGTCAGAGCAGGTGTCGTTCTCGCTAGATTCCTCAACTGCAGTTCGCACTGTATCAAGATCGAAGAATGAAGATACAAAAGAAATTCTTTATTAGTTCATTCTGCGAAAAAAGGGCAACATTTCGAAAGATAGGGGATATTGGGCATAAAACTAGGGTAATTTAAAAACATCAAGAAGAGAAATATTTAAAGAAAACTGCAAAATAAACTAAACATTGAAAATCCCTAAGCAAAATAATATTTAATAATTAAAATGTGAACATTAAAGATTTAATTGGGAAAAGAATCCTTAAGAGCTAAACGAAAATTGAGTAAGTTATACGATAATATCAGAAAAAATTCAAAATAAATTAGAGAACTTTTAGAAAATAATATGATGAGTTTCAAAATAAAACAAAACTATGATAATCAAGTTACAAAGGGAAAAGATCGTAAGACGTAAGAGCTAAACGAAAATTGTGTAAGTTATACGATAATATCAGAAAAAATTCAAAATAAATTAGAGAACTTTTAGAAAATAATATGATGAGTTTCAAAATAAAACAAAACTATGATAATCAAGTTACAAAGGGAAAAGATCGTAAGATAGAAAACTCAGTTGACAGTTTCAAAACAAAAAAAATAACTATGATAATCAAGTTACAAAAGTTAAATATCTTGAGATAGAAAACTCACCAGTTTCTTGCCGAAATTATCTCGCAATGGTATGACGTCCAATAGACGGGTGCTACCATCCAAATATTCCTCGAAATGGCAGTTTCGCAATCGCTTGACAATCACAAATTCGTGTGAGTTCTTGAGACTCCTGCTATAAGTCGGTTCTTCGACCTCGACCTCGTCTTTTTCCGCTTCTTTGGTTTGGATGGTAATTTGGTTAGATTTGCCAATGGTTTTCGCACTAGAAGTTCCATTCGGTACTACGCCACGTTTCTCCTCGAGATTCTGATAGTGCAGTAGGGCACAGATGAGATCCGCACAGGTTGTGGTTGAATCTACACCCGATACCCAATGTTTCTCGCCATCGATTGTTATGGACACTGTATCGGAGAGAGTCTCCATTGAACCATATGAATCACAATCCACATTGATGTCAACATCTGGTTGACATTTTGTGGCACTCTCGAACTGGGAAATGGAGGCAATGGCTGTGATTGAGGCTTTCTTCAGGGATGCGCTGTCTTCCTCCAACATTGTTGTTGGCACTGCAAAAAGGAGAAGAAAGAGAAAGAGAGTTCATCAAAAGATTTGTCTTTAAAAAGTTTGTTTGTGCCTTGGAATCGACCTACATCCAGTTGACTCACCCAAAGAACAACACTTGAATCTTATATATTATATGTTCATGTTCACTAATGACGTCACCTGAAGCAAAGCAAAAATCACTGAAGTATGCATTAAAAAAAAACAAAGCAAAAAGAAGAGAAGAAATTAACAAAGCCAAGAACAAAAGGGTTAAATCGTCTGGCTTCTTCTTTGGGTCGAAAGAATGAAAGAAACAAACAAACATAAAATACATTTAATAGCATTTTGTATCCTGATCAAATTGCTTCCGTAATGTTTTGATTAATGGCCACAGATATCAGTTTCCTTTCCGCTCAAAAAAAAAAAAAAAAAAAAGAGAAAGAGAAAGCAAAGTACACAAAACTCAATTCTATCTCTTGATATCTATTTTCAGTCTTTACGGTAGAAATTACGATGTAAACAGTATTAAGTTGAGCTTAAACTGAGAATACTCTATTAAAAATATCAAAAGAATTCTGTTTACTTTTAGAACAACCTTTTTTAATCTCCATTCCACTTTAATTTCGAAATAAAAAGTGTTATACACATTATATTACACTTAGGTAATACACTAACAACAGATCAAAGCGTACTTTAAGCAGTTAGTTGAAAAAAGACATGTATAACAGCTGTTATACAAATATACAAACTGTTATACACATCAATTTCCATTAATTTTATGCTTAACTAACCTATTTAAACATATTTAGGAGATATTATTATAAAAGCTTGTATAACAGTTGCATTATACACATACAAACTGTTATACAGATTGCATTTAATTCATAAAATGCCTAATTAATACAAATCCTTATAGGAACATGTTCACTATATACAAGTTTCTCTGTATCTGCTTATACAAAACTGTTATACACATTGAATTCAATTAATGTAATGCATAAATAACAGATCATAGCGTACTTAAAATTCCAAAAAAAAAAATAAATAAATAAATCACAGAGAAAAAAACTGGATATGGCTAAGTCTTAAGCCTGTGCAGAATTACAAATTCCAGACACATTGGCATTTTGCTCATTTGGCTCGTTGTTGTTGTTATGGTTGTTGTTATGATTGCTGTTGTTGTTGTGATTGTTGTTAACCAGACAAGAGACCAACGACATCGGCCATCAGGTTTAAGCCATATACCACACCCAGATTTCAGTTTTGTTTGGCATTTAAAATGAAAGCACTAAATACGTGTACTTAAAACATAACACCAACACTTAGTTACTTACTAGCAAGCTTAGTACAAGCTTAGTAAGTGCTAAGTGTAAAGACTTTTCCTATGGCGCAAAAAAGAAGAAACTTTCAAAATATCTTAAAGCGTAGCGTAGATGAATGAATCTCAACTGTAACGCATTATTATACCCTGTATAAAGTGTGAATGACTTAAAGGGGTATTTTGACTGTTTAGGTAGGAAGGTAACGGAGAGAAAATGATAAGTTGAACTCTGTATATAAGTTCTTGATTATTTTCATAAGTCAAGTTGATTTAACAAAATTAACAAAGTTTTCTCTGGTAAATATGTTTTATAAACCAAGTTTCTATTTACGAAAATCTCTTTTTGTTGAAGAATACATTTAATGAAATTCACTTATAGTGTATACTTAATATTATATTGACATTATAATAATCCTTTAAAAGCTGAGTTTTTCACTTAACAATCTTTTTTTTTCACAATAATTTAATAACACTTTCAAAGGGTATTAAAACTTCTATAACTTTAAGTTAGTTGAAGTTTAACTTCAGCTTTTTTTTTGCGCCGACTTCCATTTATAATGGTTAATTATGTTGGTTTGCCTGTTTGGTGTTGCGGGGGCGCCGGGGTGAAGGGAAATTTGGGTTTTAGTTTTGGTTTTGGCCACGGTTAAGGCAGCCGCCCATAGAAAGTTACAGTGCATCAGATAATTGTACGTACGCGACGGTTTTAAATTGTTTAACGACTTTAAACGGTTGTTAGAGTTGCAAATCAATTTGTATTTGGCACAAAGCCATTAGCATTTTGGCCAAGTTTAAAGCGCAGACCGTTAATACATAATCACAAATACAAATATTTACATAATATGCGAAAATAAAAGAAGGCGATTTTAACGGTTTCATTGATGCCATAAACACAGTCAGTTATTGTTTTTTATAGCACCATTTGAACTTTCTACAAAATGTGTGTGTTTTGATTATTAACATTAATGGATTTGCACTGCAATTGCCATAAACTGCTATAAATTGCGGCTTATTATGATCGCAATTCTCTTCAGTTTGTTACACATTTTATGTAAATGCAGTTGCGTGTGTGTGTGTGTGTGTGTGTGTGTGTGTGTGTGTGTGTGTGTGTGTATGTGATTGTGTTTGTGATTTTATACTTTTGAACTTTCCCGTTTGATTACACCTGTTGGCCAACACGCCGTTAAGCTCAACCAACACATTTGGCGTCGTACCAACAACTGAGCCAAGAATCCAAAATAACAGCAACAACAAACGACTCTCAAGTCTGTCTTAAGCTTTGAAGAGAAACTTTGGAGAGATAGAGAGGAAGAGAGAGAGCGGGAGAGAGAGAGAGAACGAAACGAAGTCTGTCTCGGCTTGCAGGCAGTTGGCCAAGAGCTGTCGCTGCTGTCTTAGCCGCTTGTGTGGCAAGACACACACACACACACACACACACACACACACACTCACACTCTCTCACACACATACATATATATACACTCTCTCACAACAAAACCTCGAAATTTGTGTGCTCTTACGGTAACTCCATGGCTTAGTTTTGTAACTTGGCTAACGTAATTGCTCCAGACTCAACACTAACCCCTTCCCTCAACTTCCCCTCCCTTCCCCTCTCCACCTCCTCCCTTCCATTCCCCCAACCAGTCTGTCAATTGTTTGTCTGTTTGGCCAACAAATTCTCAGCTACCAAACAACAGATCTTATGAAACAGGCAATTCAGTTGTTCAAGATTTCTGATAAACACAAATTATGAGAATTGTCAGGCTAACTTAAATTTAAAAAAAAATATTATTTAATTAACTATTTCGAAATGCAATAAATGATTTTTGTAAAGCATTAACATCAACAACAACATTAGCATAAACATTATTCAGTTACTCAACAAGTTGCCGCTGATCTCGATCAATTCCAGTTTTTTGTATCTTTTTTTTTCTTCTTTTTTTTTTGGTTTTTTTTTCTTTAGACCATTTCAAACATCGTGACGCCGTCGGTTGCACTTGCAACAAGTTGCGTTTTTTTTCGGGTTTTTTATTTTTATGGCAGACTGTTTGGCCTTTCATTTTCATGTGGCGCAGTTATTGCAGCCGTTTATACCCTTACAAATGGGGTAGTATTAACTGACTAACTTATTAGCCATGAATATTTATTTGTATACAAAAATCACAAAATTGTTTAACTCGCATTACCTGTTTCTCTCTCTTTCCATCGCTCTATCTTCCACTTGCCTTGTTAGTGTATTAAATATTCGGCATGCCCCATTTAAGCCTTTTCTTCTTAAAGCTCCTAAGCCTTCAAGCATAACCATGCGCCAAACCGGTTTTAATTGCTGTGTGAACCCAACAAATAGCCCCAAAAAATATATTATAATTATGCCCAAGCTGACCTCTGCTCTTTCTACGAAAGACTCTTCACATAAGGCCGAAACCTCGAGCCTGGCTAATTAAAAGGCTCATTTAACTTTATAACCTTGCCAAAAACTCGATTCTTTAGCTAGAATTATACTCTGGCATGAATCAGCTTTTAATTTCAAGATCTTATTTTCGGAAAACAAAATTTAATTCACGAAATTTTGAATTTTTCGTTTACACATTTGGAAAAATATTTAACAAAAAAATTTTAAACTTTTATAAAATCTACTTAATATTCTTTTTAACATTTTCTGGTATAGACATTTTTATAAAATAATATTAAAGGTTTTAATCTTTTTACCTGCAAATTTAGAAGATTTTCTTCCCATTCGCGAAAAATTATCTTTCTAGATTTTCAGCTTTTATAACATTATCAAAATTTACTTAACTCTAGTTAGATTTCTCACTTTGACCATGACTTGACCTCTAGATCTATTCTACATTTTATTTCTATATAGAAAACGATACATTTCTTAAATTTTCCTCTATTTACGTTGACTACTTTCAAGCGGATTTTAAGTAAAAGTATGCTACAAAAATTTGACCAATATTTTAAAAAAAAAATTTAAGTTATTTTAAAAAATATGAAAACCACCTTGTATTTAATTTATAATTAATTATGCAATATATAATTGCATTTTTATGTAGATGTGTTTCTAGCATTTTGACGGTAGAACCTCGAAAATAAAGCTATTTGTTTTTTATTGTAAATGCCAATATATTCACCACACTCAAATAAATGGAGAGAGTAATATTTGCTGAGAGAAGGAATTGCTAGAGCGTAGCTTTATTCACCACAGCTGTGAGTAAGCTTAAACGTACTCCAAACCTGTATTTTCAACACAGCTTCAAAAGCAACACACAAACAAAGCTAGAGGTAAGTTAAATAGAGGTGAGTAAAAAAAAGTAACGATAGACACGACTTTAACACGAGGCAGTTGAAAAGATTCTAACTATGGGAACATTTTGATAAGTTTTAATATTGATTCGTAAAAACAAAATTAAACAAACGAATATATATTCAATAGTTGCATATTGGAATAATAATTTCTATATTATTTAAAATATTTATTTTATGTATGTATAATATGTAGATCATAAATATTCTAGTTCTATAAGTGTAAAAATTTCTCTATAAATTTTCTCAGTTGAAATTTCACACAAAGCGTTTCAAAAGCTAACGAATGATCGACCAATGATTTTAAAATTAAATTTCGAAAATTTATTAGAAATATTCAGTTTATTCTTAACTAAAACTTCTACTATTTTTTTCCCAAATCTCTAAAGTTTGTAAAGTTTATGAGACATATTCAGATTTAACCTTTACTTAAGCTCCTAACTCCTAACTATTTCTTTCTCAAATCTCTCCCAGCTGAAACCTCTCGTCACGCTGCCTTGTACCTTTCAGTGTTCTGACTAGAGATGGGCACGTGCCTGTGCGGGCTTCGTGTCCCGCGGGCCTCTTCAAAAAATCCCCGGGCTTCGTGCATAACTTGCGAAAACGGGCTTTTTTCGTGCGGGCCCGGGCCTAAGCCAAAAGCCCGGAGGCCCGGTAGGCCCGGTAGGCCCGGAAAGTCACGATTTTAAAAAAATTTTATATGGATTGGTAAACATATTTCTATAATTCACTGCTATATTATTTACACATCTCCTTTGTCGATATGACACTTATCGATATGTTTGTCAAACTTAATTTCACGTGTGTTTATGAGAAAAAGAAGGCGACAAAGCGGTAAAATGAATAAGGAAAAAAAAGAATTTTTTTTTCTATAGTAATATCGGGCCGGGCCTCTTGAAAATTTGACCGGGCCGGGCCATAAAAATTTGTTTCGGTCTCGGGCAGGGCCGGGCCTTCAAAGGGAGGCCCGTGCCCATCTCTAGTTCTGACCACATGAGAAGACACGATGTGTCCCCATCTCTATAAACTGGATGGGGACAAAAAAAAACTTGGCCGAGAGGCAGGCGTAACCCGAGTTTAGTTGTTAAACAAACGTCAGCGCGCGCGGTTAACTCGCGTTGTGGATTCACCCGGAGCGAATGCGCGCAGCTGCTGAGCAAAATCTATAGGAAAACGGAGACAAAAGACGGCGAGAAAAACGATAGGAAAACGACAAAAAATAACTAACAACAAAAATTAAAAAGGAAAAAAACCAAAAAAAAAGAGTAAAACAATAAACCAGAAACAGTAACAGCGAAAAGTATCGCATGGGTTTACGCAGGTCGACAAACAAACAAATGAATAGACACGAGTGTGTTTGAGTGTATTCATCAAAACGAATAAACAAGTATTTTGTCGTTGCACCCACGTCGATTACTATTATTAAAGCTCTTCCCTCAACAGCTTTGTCAAACGGAATTCGGAATTGGAATCGGTATCGGATTTGTATGTAGATTTCTAACAAATTGAACGCACTATTCTTTTTTTTTTTAATTTTTATTTTAACCTTGCAATTATAAACGTACATACAAAACCAACACATACATACATACGTTTCCACAGGTAAGCGTATGTGTGTGTGTGTGTGTGTGTGTGTGTGTGTATACCTGAAATACAAACACTGTGCGAATTCCTCAATACATTTTCGGTTAATACGAGATTTTTCATAGTTAACATAGCTAAAATAAATTTCAATGGATCTCTGTCTGATGATTTCAGCCTCGTTCAAAAAGTGAAAAGCTTCGCATCATTTAATGGCAATTACGACATTTTTTTAGACCAGGTTTCACTCATTTATTGCCAAAACAACAGAGAGAAAAAAACGTCATTGAATTGCACCAAAAATCCACGGAAACTTTGAGTTATGCATGTTTTCAAACCATAAATATCGTATACAGTATATTCGAACAGTTTATGGTCAGATTTATGTGGGCCGGTTGAACGACTTGCATGTTAAATTATCATAAGAAATGTTAAAGATAACATGCGGTTTAACATCATGTCTTCTTAGATTCAATTTACAGTTGACTTTGACTAAAAACATATTTTTCTTAATACAAAAATTAAATACATTAGATGCAACTTCCATAACTCGAACTTCTATAACTCAAATTTTCTCTAACTCGAACTAAATCTTTAGAGAAGAATTCCATAGATCGAAATCTTCATAATTCTAAGTCTTTCTTTGGCGAATGGTGATTCGAGAAACTAATGATTTAAATTTAATTATTTAATTTAAAAATAAATAATTGATAAATACCTTTAGTTTATAAACTTCAATTAGTTTTCAGCTTTTCAGAATCCGTTATAACATTCTCGAGTAATGATTAAAATTATCTGAAAAAATAATTTTAAAAAATTACAGATTTAAAATTTGTTTTCAACTAACAACGCAGAAAAACTTTTAAAGTGGTTTTTCGTCACTTCACTGGATAAATAGTTTTAAAAGCAGCTTCACATGAGCATGCAAAAAGATGTGGTAATTAGGAAAAGTGTTACTAATCAAATGACTTACCAACTTTTCAGCTGGCTTTTCGCAAGGTCAAGCACCTGTTGATTTCAAAGACTGCACAAGGAATCAAAAGCTACAATGCCGCGCAAATTGCTAAAGTTTCTCATTATCTTCGATAACACCTCACTGCTGTACTTTCCCGGACAATTTCTGTCGGGCCGTGTGCTCATCGAGCTGCAGGAGGAGACGCCCGCCTTGGGGCTGCACTTCCATGTGGTGGGCGAGGGGGTTGTGCGGGCGGGCGGGCGACAGGAGCGCACCTACGACAAGGAGAACTATATAGATTTCCGCATGCGTCTGCTGGGGGATGTGGACCAAGGACCTGCCATTTTATCGCCAGGCATACATAGTTTCCCATTCAAATTGGGTCTGCCCGTCGGTCTGCCATCCACATTTCTGGGCAGCTTCGGTTGGATACAATATTTCTGCACGGCAGCTCTGCGGGAGCCCAAAGGTCTGACGCACAAGAATCACCAGGTCTTTATTGTGATGAATCCCATTGATTTGAATCTGGAGAAGCCCATACTATCGGTTAGTTTTTGCAACTTAAATGTGTAATGAATATTTTCTGAAATTATTTAAATTCATTTAGCAACCCTTTACCTGTGAGGTCGAGCATAAACTGGGCGTGGTCGCCTGTGTGGGCGGTGGTCAGATCAAATGTCGTGTGATTTTGGATCGCGGCGGTTATGTGCCCGGCGAGAATATATTGGTTACCGCCTTCATCTCCAATGCCAGCAACGTGACCATCAAACGTACCAAGGCCTCTCTGACCGAGGTAACTGCCAGACTCAATGAACTCTGTGCTTTCTTAATTATACATATTTCTCTTCCCCTTTAGACCATCGAGTACTTGGCCCGTGGCAAGACCGTCCAGACGGAGAAACGCGCTTTGGCTGTGCTGGTGCGTGGCAAGATACGTCCGGGTGGCAAGGACGAGTGGCACAACGACAGTCTCTATGTGCCACCATTGCCACCGACAAATCTGCAAGGCTGTCATTTGATTAAGATCACCTACGATGTCTTCTTCGTCATCGAACCCAAGTCCATGGAGAAGGAGGTCAAACTACAGCTGCCCATTGTCTTGGCCACATATCCGTTCCGCAATAATGCCAATGATGTGTCCAACACGTGGCCCGAATCGGTGCTAAAGCCGGACACCCATTATCCATCGACATTGCCCATATTCCGTCCCTGGTTGCACGAGAAACCAGATGCATAACATTCACTAGATATTCACACGACACGGAAAGTTGCGATCTATTGTTAAATTAATCTTTGCGCCATAAAATAATTGATAACTTATTTAACTTTTAAACACTTTGTAATGTTTTGTGACACAACTAAAAAAAAGTTAAAAAAAAATGCTGCTTTTTTATTTGGATAAACTGGAAACTGAGTCAATTTCGGGATAATGGTAAGGATATTCACACTCAATAAACTCAACACAATTTCACTAGACATTATTTATAATTCATCGATCATTCAATCGATTAGATGTCCTTGATTGGTTCGATCCTTTGCTTAGCTGCAAATAAGCACGATATAAATAATTTACATGTTTTTATATTTTTTTTTTGTTGCTTTTTATACAAATTCTATATGCTTGTTATACTTCGTACATACATTATGTATCAAAACAAATGCATGTGTGTGTGTGTTTATTTACATCTCATTTAGGCTGTACATAGTCAAACACTACTTAGTTTTAGATAAATCGTTAATTAATTATGTTGCTTCATATGAATTAAAATAAACTAAAAACTGTTGATTAAATTAATTATGAACTTTTCATTTTCATATTCTCATTCTCATTTATGTGACTGTTTCGACTATAACTAATCGAACTTAATATATATATATATATATAACTTAATATATATATATATAAATATTTACAGTGACAGTATTATAATGGAGCTGCTTTAATCTAAGCCTATTCAAATATAGTTGTAGTAAAATTATTTAGTTTATTTTTACTAAATATAAAAATTAAAATGTTTTATCTTTTTTTTGTTTGTTGTTGTTGTTGTGTGTCGTTTTGTTGTATTATGTTTGTTGTTCTTATTGTTGTTGTTGTTGTTGTTGTTTGTTAAACCCAGCTTCGTCCAAATGTACCAACAATAAAAGAAGATTCGTTCAGTTAACATCTATCAATTGCCTTGACCAGAAACCTGTTCCCGAAAGTTTTTGATCTTCTGGACAAAGAAAGATTCAAGCGCTTCGGCGCACTTGTAGAACGAGGACTCCTTTGGGTTATAATAGCGGCAGTTATCAAAGATTTTTGTCATATCACCAATAAATTCAGCGAGCTTTGTGTATGTGTTTGATTCGAGCTTTGTTTCCATCTGCTTGAGATCTGCAAGGAATAGAGTTTTATTAATTTGACTGAAAAGATTGATGCTGACTATGAGTTGACTTACCCATGGGCTCCTTAATCACTTTGTAATAGTCGGGTGCCTCTTCCGGATCAACCGGTTCCATAAATGGCCAGGCACTCTTATGCGACTGCAATTTGAAAAACATACTTTTAGCAAACTTTTCTCAATTATAAGATTTTCATAACTATTGAGCTCACCTGTATTTGCTTGATCAAGCTTTTGAGCTCAACAATTTCATTTTGCGTTAGACTTTTCATATTTGCCGTATTTGCATCCGAATTGCGTTGACATTCTGGACAGACATACTCGTCAATATATTCCGCCTCGCTTTGGACAATGCCAACGCAACGGCCATGGAACCAGTCCTGGCATTTATCACAGCAAATATAAAATTGCGACTCATCGTACGGCTGCTTGCAGCTGCAATAAAGCTGTTGCGTTTCCCGAGCCTTCTGGCAATCGGTGCAAATGAATTCCGAGAGTTTCTTCGATGCCTCCTCGGTGATGTTAACACAATCGCCATGGAACCAATTGCTACACAAGTCGCAGCCAACATAGAATCTGTGTAGGGATTAACAAGTTTAGTAAGGAATGAAATTAGATTTAATTTAAATGCAGTATGTCAAGTAGTTACTTACTTGGTATCATCATAGGGCTTGCGGCATATGCAATAAAGCTTCTCCTTCTTTCTGGTCATCTTCTTGGGTCGACCCACACCACTGTGTCTGCTATGCAGCGACGGTGGCTCTGGCCCAAGACTGCGTCCCATTGGCGGTTTGATGAGCCTGCAATTAGTTTAGTTTAGTTTAGCATATTAATAATCTTCTCTAAGTGTAGTTCAACTGTCATTCTTACCGCTTGTGCTCATTATTCTGATCCAGCAGACGTTCAGTGAACACTGAGCTGCGTTCGTTTTCCGTCTGCTTCTCTGGCGGGCTTGAGGTGCTCATCGGATGCACATGACGCTTCACCTTGGCCTCGACCTCCTCACGGATCTCGTTCTGCAAATTGCGCTCGAGCAGCGAACGTTTGCGTAGAATGCTCTTCTTCAGCAAATCCTTGTGGCGCTCCAGCTGCGATTGCTTCGGCTCACTGAGATTCCCTGAGACATCCTCGAGCGGCAGCTGTTTGCGATTGCTGCGAATTGTGCTATTGTTGAAGTGACTGGCGCTGGAGTTGCTCGGTTGACGTTTCGTTGGCGTGCGAAGTTTCCATTCATCGTCGTCGTTGTTGTTGTAATGACGCGATGCAGTGCGTCGACGTGTCGATGTGCTGGCGCCATCAACCGAAGAGTTGGATCTATTGCCTGTTGGCGTCCATTCGCCCAGATTATTGGAATTCTGTTGCTCCTGCTTCTTGCGCATGTTCACCAGTTTCTCCTCAAGCTCCGGACTCAGATTGCCCTGTTTCAGAGCATTCGTAATGGCTGAAATTAATTTAATTTATTTGAATAATAGTTTAAAACATGACAACATCGGTAGTACTTACATTCTTGTATGTAGCCGCTGGTGACGACAAAATTCTCGCTCTGCTCCTGATCGACTCCTTGCAACGTCAGTGCTGTGCCCAGTTCTGTTGTTGCCACTGTGGCATACTCTATGTTCTCCGCGGTTGTTGTTGTCCCTGTTGACGCATTGTTGTGGTAGCTGTTGTTGTTGTTGTTGTTGGCCGTGTTATGCTTATCAACTTGGGCACTGGAGTCGAGGAGCTGAATGGCATTTGTGCTGCTGTTGGCGCTGCTGTTCTCGTTAATCGCTGAAGTCGCGGTGGCGTCGTTGTTCTCATTAATGTTGCTGTTGCTGTGGGTATTGGTGTTGCTGCTATTGTTGTTGTTGGTGTTGGAGTTAGTCTGCAATATATATCGATTGACGGCTTTAGCACTATCAAAATCGTTAAATTGTTGCGCTTGATCATGATTAGGTGGTTTATCAGTAACTACAGCTAACTCTTGAACTGGCACATTCCGTTCACCATCATCGTTATCGGACTTAAAACTACTATCGTTGTTGGGGCATGCAACATCATTGGATTCTTTATGCGGTTGCACGGACTTCTCAGGCGTCTCGTCAATTCTAACTGGAGATGGGATCAAAATTGGATTCTTACGCGTCGGACTGCAGACAACAATAATTTCTTCATCATCATCATCGTTGTTAGCATCTTGATCATTATTATTATTATTAATGTTATTGCTGTTGGATATGACATCTTGAACGGCTTTAGCTTCAGACTCTGGTTCATTTTCTTGTAAAACATAATTTGTGCTTACAACATAAACAATTGAGATGCCACCAACCTAAGTGGTTAACACAGATTATTTACAAGTTTTTAATAATAAAAAAAAAAAACAGATTAAGCAATTCAAAGAGAAGTGTATATATAAATACACTTGGATTATAATATATGTTCAGCACCTACCTGGCTTTAATCAGAGATCAGTTGTAGTATTTATTCCAGGCAACCTTTTTAGTTTTTTTTTTTTAAATTGTTATTGTTTGTGGAGTTGTTGTAATTGTTGTAGTAGTAGTAGTTGTTGTTGTTGTTGTTTTGGCGAAGAGATTAACACGTGTATTTTATTTTATTTTTTTCATTTTTTTGTTGGAGTTGTAGTTGTTGACACACGGATTTTTTGAGGCAATGCGTTTGGTTTTCGGTATGTTTTCGGATTATTTAAGCAGTGGGCAGCATGGATTTGAATTTTTGAAAGGGTATTCGAAATTCATGTTTAATATTAACAAAGTTAGTTTTCTCTCACTCACTCTCTTTCTTTCTTTTCATTAAAAAAAGCTTGCTTTAAATAAGTTATAATGAAAATTGCGGCAAAATGTCTTTTGTGATTGATTGATTGATTGATTGATTTTGTGTGTGTGTGTGTGTGTCTGTGAGTTGTGTAAATGTGATGTGTGTAACTCTTTTGTTTTAATTTTGCTTTTTTCTTTTTTTTTTGAACAAGTGTAAAAATTCATTTCGATTTAGATGAGATGATTACAAATATGGTTAAGCCTTTGTGTTATATTTATTTTTGGAAATTTACTCTCTTTTATATGAAAACTAGCTCTCACATGCGCTTTACGCCTTTTCTTTTTGTTTGTACGGACAAGGGAGGTTCGGAGGTTAAGAAAACGTTTCGTTTGCCATTCAGCAGATGCCTCCGATCTATACATATACATATATATATATATTTAATTTATATATATATAAATATACACATAAATAACACAAGTCAGCCAACTTAAACTCTGTGTGTTTGTTAATCTCTTCAGCAATAACTTTTCTTATTTTTTTTTTATTTAATTTTTCCATATTGTTTTTTTTTTCGTTTTAAGCAACTTGAATTTTGGCCATATTAAAAGGAGCAAAAAAAACAAGAAATTTTGGTCCGATCTGTTTTGGTTTCAACTGATTTCTGATTAAAGTCATTTGTTTTCTTTTTTGTTATATACTTTAACATATTGTAAATTGTTTAGCTTTAGCTTTAAAATATTGGGGTTTTACAAAAGTTTTCATTTTCATATATGGTATATACAATACATATATATATGCATATATTTGATCTGTACATATCATATCATATATCATATATATATCGTGTATATAGGAAGCGAGCGCTTTTTGTCAACACAAAGGCCAATTTGCAAATAATCATCCAACTAACTCAGAAACAAAAATTTACACACAAGTTTCTCAAATATATAATCAATGTGTGTGCATATAAGTTATATATATTGTAAATATATATATATATATTTATGTGTTACATAATAACTAAAGGTAGCGTGGGAGGTGTAAAGGTGGGATATAGGAATAGTATATACATCATACATCGAATTTCTCTCAGTTTTGTTTTTTACTGTTTTTCAAAGTTTTAAAAGGGTGGAGAAGTATAAAGTGGGGAATATTTTAGCTAAACCCTCGAATTAAAAAATTCTGCTGCAATTTTTACTTTTCTATCAAATATTTTAAAATATATATACTTTTTTGTATACATTTTAAGTTATTTATTGTTTTAAGTATCTTTTTTTTGTTTACGAGTATTCAGAGAGTTTATTTTCAATTATATATATCTATATATAAATATATATAAAGTGAGAATGAATTATGCATACATATATATATTTATATATATATATACATATGATTGGTTCTGCTCTTGAGTTTATTGTATGAAAAGAAACAGGATTGGTCATCGTTATTTTGTATTATTAATTAATACATGTATATTTTTATTGCAAAAAGCGCTTTACATATAGATTACAAATAACATAGGATAGTACTAGAGATACTATATATCAGTAGTTTTAAAAGCCAAAATGAAACTAGGCAAGAAAAATTCTATTTACGCCTTTTCTGTATTTAGCGTATTTTTGTCTAATACTTTTTGCCCTGGTCGCTAAGATTACGTCACAGTCTGTTTTTTATTTATTTTTTTAATATATTGCTCTCTAAATTATTCCTTAATTAAATTAATTAAATCGATAAATAACTATGTAATTATCTGAACTTGAATGCTAAACCAAAAATATAGTTTATGGAAATGTTTCATTATTCATTTCTTGCTTAAGCTTATAGTGATAGTTATTAAATAAATTGCTTTAAATTATAATTACATAACTAATTGTAAACATAATTAATATACGAATTGAAACCAAATCAAATAAATACGTATAATTAAATAAAATGGATATATATCGGAATATATTATATCTCGCCTCTGGAGAATTAGCTAGCTGCAAACTAAATATTTATGATATGAGTCTTGTTGTGTGCGTTTATGTGTGTGTATGTGTGTATGTGTTGGAGAATTAGTTGATAAATAATTATATTGCAAAATTAAGCCATTTGTTGTTGTTTTTGTGGAAATTTGCTGGAAAACTCGCTCGAATCACACTCGTACATGCCATAAAAAGGAATGCATATGAGATAAAAATGTAAATTTGTATTCTTTTTTTTTGGTTTTATTACTTTTGCAGTGAGTGTGATTGTATGTGTGTGCGTGTGTGTGTGTATGAGTGTGTGCCAAATATATAAAAAAAAAAACAGGTTTAACAAATAAATGATAAGTACCAAACAAAACTCGTGTAATAAATAAAATGATTAATTAATTCAGAAATCATAGCAACAACATGCTTATTTTTCTCTCTTGTGTTTGTTCTCAGCTAAAGATTACATTACAAGTTACATGTTTTAAAAGTATTTTTGTATAAATAATAGTAATCATAAATATAGTAATCGAATGATTGACAGACTGAACTGAACTAATTGATTGATAGAAGCGCAGCCTAACAATTTGTATCTTGCTAAATAACTATCTCAATAGTATTTCTCTCTAATTATCTCACCCTTATACTATTTGTTTGTTTGTTTCTTGTTGTTGTTGTTGCATTTAAAAGCTACTCACTTGTTGATGTGTTGCCGATTGATGGACAGGTGTTAATGGCGGCGGCTGTGATGATTGAGCCGTTGTTTCCGGCTGCACAGCCAAATAGATTTTTGTTGGACCTAAAACGCCGAGTTTGCCATTCGATTCTTGGGCTAAACAATAAAACAAAAGGGAGTAAATAATTTAAGTAAATGTTGAAAATTGTGTTTAGCAGTTGTTACACACCTTTCATAAGCTGCTGCTTGACTTGCGTCTGCACCAGCTGCAATTGTTGGGCCGTAAAGTCATTGCCAACCAGACCTTGCAACACAATGCGTGGCCCGTGCTCCGTTTGCAACACTTGGGCGGTAACGCATTTAATGACCGTGCCGGGCGGTTGATTTTGCAACAGACTCTCTTCAACACTTAGCGGTTGTTGTTGTTGCTGTTGCTGAGGCTGTGGTGCTGCTGCTTGCTGTGTTTGTTGCACCACATGCTGTACAACATGTTGTTGTGGCTGCACAACAACTTGCTGTGCATTTTGCTGCACGACAACTTGTTGTTGTTGTTGTTGCTGCTGCTGTTGTTGCTGCTGTTGTTGTTGTTGTGTTGGCAGTTTAACTGGTGAGGTCTGTGGACTCGCTTGAGATATTGCTGGCGTTGCATTGTTGGTAACAATGTGTGCATTGCCATCGCCCTGATGCTTAATGTGTGCCACGATTTGTGCCTGATTGTTGCCCAGCGGCTTAACAATCACCTGCTGTCCATTGATTGTTGCCACTTGCAGTTTTCCCTGCGCCAATTGCTGGGCAAGCGTCGAGTTTGGCACAAGCACTTGTTGTGTGGTTGTCTCCACACTTTCTGTGCTACTTTGTGGCTTTTCTTCAACTAATTGCTGTTGTTGTTGCTGCTGCTGCTGTTGCTGTGATTGTTGTTGCTGCTGCTGCTGCTGCACCACAATCTGCTTGACCAGCTTTGTTTGTGTTGTGGGTGACGATTGCACAGTTTGATTCGCTTGCACCACAAATTGCTGTTGTGGCTGCACAATATGTTGTTGCTGCTGCTGCTGCTGTTGTTGTTGATGATGCTGCTGTGTTTGTATTTGTTGCTGCACCATCTGCAGCGCTTGACTCTGCGGCACATTGCGTTGCGTGACAATTGTTTGTCCTGGACTCAAAATGATGCGCTGTCCGCCAACAACAATCTGCTGTTGCACGTTGCTCGTGTTGACAATCTGTTGTATCACCTTTTGAGTGGCCTGCTGATTGACAACAATCTGTTGTTGTTGCTGCTGCTGCGGCTGTTGTTGTTGTTGTTGCTGTTGCTGCTGTGGCGACTGCTGTATGTGTTGTTGTATTGCCTGTGTGTGCACAATTTGTTGTTGCTGCTGCTGTTGTTGTTGTTGTTGCTGCTGTTGTTGTTGTTGTTGTTGTTGTTGTTGTTGCTGTGGTGTTGCAGATATGATAACCTTCTGACCCTGCGAGCCTTGTGCCACCAACAACTTGGAGCCTTGCTGCACAAACACTTGCTGTGTGGGCGACGCAGTTGTCACCACTTTCGGCACCAATTTCTGTACTGTAGGCGAAGCCACTTGTTGTTGCTGCTGCTGTTGCTGCTGCTGTTGTTGTTGTTGCTGCTGTGCCAATAGCAATTTATTCTTCACTTGAGCCAGGGGAAGTGTAACACGTTGTGATGTGGCAAGTGTCTGTGTGGCCGGAGATTTGGCAACATGCTTCACGGCAATTTGTTTGATCACTGGCGATGCGGCAGCTGTTGTTGTTGTTGCCACAGCCTGTGTTGCCTGCCCCGTTGCAAGAGTTTTAATTGGCAATTTCCCTTTAACTAAAAGAGAGGGAAAAACGTATTTTAATTGAGTGTCAAATAGATTAAAGGGGTGTTTGGGTGTTGCACTCACCTGGCGTTGACGCATTCGATGTTGTTGTCGTCGTTAGCACATGCAATTTACCATCGGGCATTTGCACCAATTGCTGGCCGGGATTCAGGCCACGCACACTCACTTTACCATCGGGTCCACGTATGATTTGTACTTTATGCGGTGTTGGCGAGGGCGTGGCCGTTGAGGGGGCGGGACTTGCAGCCGATGCTGCTGTTGCCGCTGCAGCCGATGCTGTTGATGTTCCTGTCACTGTGCGCGGCACTTGCGTCACGGCCTGTTGAATGATGCGCGTTGAGCCATCCGGATTCTTGACTATCACACGTCGGCTGCCAATTACTTGACCCTTGACTGTAAATTGTAAATTGATTAAGGATTTAGTTTCCATCAACAATCCAAAGATGCCAGAGGTAATGTTTTTAGCTTGTTTTTGTATGCTATTTACCTGGTGTTGATGAGCGCACCACTTCGCCGGTGTTAAGTATCTTGCGCTGTTGATGTGCTGCTCTCTGTAGCTTCAGCTGTTGCTCCATCTTATCCTTGACATCTTCACCGGGTTTGGGTGTAAGCAGAACACGGCCACCACCACCACCAGCTGGACTGCCGTTGGTGGCAGAACCATTGCTGGCTTCCAGTTGCCGTGTTACCACTGAGCGTGTGACGGTGGCAAGTCTTGCCTTCTCCTGTTTCTCGCCAATGAATTTGATTTCCCACAACTCCAGCTTATCCTCATCGACCCATTCCTCGCTTATTTGCGGCTCTGTGGGTTGCGGACTCTCGGCACGCTTGCGTTTACGTAGTCCCGAACGTATGGATGTGACCTCTGTATTTTTTTGAGGGAGGAAATAAATGTGATTAATAAATTTCATATTGCACTCAGAGTTCTCAGAATTTCATGGTATTAAATAGCTAGCAAACCGAGAAGTCTAGCTATAAAATAGCTAAAATAAAACTTACCCCTTATAGTCTTTGGCATCTCCAATGGTATGACGACCTTGCGTCGCAGGTAGCTCGTCTTCTCGCCATATCGACCAGCGTGTCGCAGCTTGAGTAGCTCCAAGGTGACAATCTCATTCTCCGTTGTCACCTGATGTTTGCCATCTGTGGACGGTGACTTGGCAATCATATCGTCCCAGCGTAGACATGACCACAATATACGCAATTGCAGTGCAATCGAGGACAGTGTGGTGGCATTGGAGGTGCGATATGACCAGCAGGTGCGAAACAATGGCCTGGAGCATTGATATTGCCAAATGCAATTGTTTTTGGCCGCATGATGGAAGCCACTGCTGGGCGATCGACCCGCCAAGCGGGCCAGCTTCATCAGCTCGAAACGTGGCAAGACCAAGAGACTACGCTTCTGTTTGTGCGTCAGGAAATTCGAGATGAGCGGATAGCGGGCATAAGTCGCTTTCTTCACAATCGTCGTACTGTCCTCAACCTTGACGCACTGCTCATACAATTTGGCCGCCTCTCGGATAAGATAGACGCGTCCTCGCGTCGATGTCGCTGAATAGACACGTTCATTGCCATTTTTGAAATATTCGCGTTCGTATTTGGTGACATCCTCACGTTTAACTGGACGCGCTGTGATGGGAAATCGTCGATTCTGTTTGTTGAGTGGTATATCCTTGTCCAGCGTCTGATCGAGCACATCTTTCGTGCCGATATATGCCTTCTTCGGCTTCTGTGTGCGTTTGCGTCGTGTGCCCGCAAAGATGTCGACATCATCGGCATTCGCTGTGACCGAGCTGGCGGCACTTGCTGCCGCTGCCAAAGAGTCCTCGGTGCTCTCAATCTCCACATTGCTGCACACATCCATGCTCTCAATGTAGTCCATTTTATCCGAGTCTTGTGTACTTGTATCCGGATTTGAATCCTCCACTTTAACAGTGACATCAGATGTTTTCGTCTCCTCGGTTTTGGGCTCCATTTGCAGGCAATCCGTGAGCAGTTGCTCACTAAAGGCAATCGCATGGGCACGCGCCTGTTCCCAGTCTTGCAACAAGTCGAGTGGCGCCTCGGATTCCGCCTGCTTGTGATCATCCGATTCATCGAGTGGCAATTGAACCGACTCCTTTTTGCCCTCGGTCAATTTCTGTTCAAGTATGGACGGTTTCTTCACGGCACCAAGAATGGCGGCCACAGTCTCCTTGGATCCATTGCCGGCTGTGTGCGCTTTGCGTAGCAACAGGAGCAGCTCCTTCTTGGCACGCGCCTTCTGCAGACATAGGGGGGAATAGCAAGTGTTTTGGGTGATTTGTGACACGGCATTTGAGTTCGTATTGCACTCCTTGGTGTAGCAGCGAAAGGTCTTGGCAAAGCGATTCAATTGACTGAATTGCATGCGAACCGTTTGAATTTGCTTGGCCAGCGAATTGACCAGATCCAAGTTGACATTGGAGGCAACCGTTTTGCCCGCTCCATCGGTTAAACGCAGCAGACGCTTCTCCAGATACGTTTGTTTGCTATTTGCACCCGTTGCTGTTATTAAAAGTGGCTTAACATCGCTATCGGCATCCGAATTGCTGGCAATTTGTTGCTCCACTTCGGCCAATTTGGTGCGACGCTCGAGCAAATCATCGAGGCGACATTTGCGTGCCACCTTGGGATAATAATGTCGACCGGGTGCATTTAAGGCTTTGCTCACATCAATGTGTCCACTGACACGCTCTCCCACATCCTCGTAGACCTTCACGTGCTTGTATTGCTCGGGCAAATAATGGCACACCTGACCGGATGTATGAATCGATTCGCACTGCTGCATAAAGCGCTGTGTCCGTGGATCAACGAGAACGCTTTCATTGACCGTCGGCTCCTCCCCGAGCGAGTAATGGACATAGATACGCGTATGTGTCAGCGGCTGAGCGCGAGTTCGTCGGACGCGAACGCCACAGCGTCGACTGCTCGATAGCCAGAGCCAGCCCCATTGGCCGTGGACACGATACTCCTCGCCCTTTTGCTTCCACACCTGATGCTTCAGGCCCAACGAGTATTTAATGTAATTGAATGCCAAACGATTGCGTTCCTCTTCATCATCACGTTCGCGCTTCTCGCGTTTCTCTTGCTTCTTGCGATCCTCGCGCTCGGCGCTTGTGATGCGCTGCAGGTGCATGTGGCCCAGCTGTTCGTGCCACACGTTGGCAAAGACAACGCTCTTGAGAGATGCCTGAAATAGCAGCATAACGGCAGCAAAGTCTGTGGCACGTTTCGCATTCATCACCGCCGTGTTCCACATCTTCTTGTTGTTCAACCAATTGGGATTCATAAAGGACGCCGCAATATTCGTTTCAAAATTAATCAAAGTCTGTCGCAGCGTTGTGATAATATTATCACAAGAGCCCATCGTGATGCCAATCCATTTGAAATCGGAGGCTGTGGTTAATGAGAACTTATGGGAGAGATGTCGTCGTTTATCGCGCTCCTCATTGCGCTGTGGTTTGTTCAGGGCAATGGGATTTGTGGCATACTGATTGACATAGTTTTTAAAGCCCTGTTCCATGCCCAGTTTAAAGTAGAGGGTGCCACTATTCAATTGATTTGTCTTCTGTCGTGTCACCATCTTATTATCCTCGGCCTTCTGAACAATCTCAGCTGCCGTCTCTTCCTCGTCCTCCTTCGTTGACTCCTTGTCGAGCAGTTCCTGTGTAGCCTCTTGCTCTAAATCAATTAAGGTGCGTTTATTATGCTTGTGTTCGTTGGTTAGCGACTCGGTTAGCTTCATTTGACGTTCAATCTCATCCTGGCGATCTGTCAGTTGGGCATACAATCGTGTCTCTAGCTCTGTTGCATCCATGCGCTTCAACAGCAACTCCAACTTGGCCTGTGTGCTGTAATACCAACAGCTGCCATCGATTTGATCCTCGACAAAGACGCGCCGCGCAATAAACCAATATTTGCGACCATGTCGATCCACACCGAGACTGTCGTGGCGTATGAGTACACCCTGTTTCTCCTGCGGCAGCACACAGTCCACAACTCCGGAGACCTTGTGGGAACGACAGAGTCCACATTGCCAGTCCTCGGTGGGTACATCGTTCATGGGTGGATCTACGCACTCCAAATGATAGACAGCGGGACATGTTTCGCAGCATAATAGATCGCCGAGACGATGACAGACCCGACAATGATCATCATAATGTATGGGACCCTCCTGGACCATCACATCCCGCACCGAATTGGCGGTAAGGAATTGATCGCCCAGAAATTGTAATACAATCAAACGATGATCGACACCCGTATAGGGATATTCACCAGTGTTGAGTATTTGATAAACATGACGATCAAATTCCCTGTCACTTTCCACATAGCTTCGCAGCACTTCTGGCCATGTGATGGCATCAATCAGATATAAACTGATATTAACCGTATCCTTCTGATCGAGTGGACCAAAATGCGTGCCCTGGACGTCCTCCTCGCGTAATATCGCCTTGAGCAGCATTATATGGACATCCGTTAGCAGAGCACTCTGCTCCTCACACACCAAAGCCGCACAAAAGTCCTCGAAGCGAAAGGGCGAGAGTCGCACCAGATGACGAAAGCGTCTCAATACTTCATAAATACTTAGAGCGCGCAATACGTGCGCATTGCCTATAAATAGATCTTCCGATGATTCGGGCAACTCCAGGGCCGGAAACTCTCGACCCTCTTGGAGCCAAATCGGCTCCGGGCTGGGCGGACGCGGTGGTCGACCAACTCCATTCTGTGTAAAACTGCAGACGGAAAACTCCGACTCACTCTCGTTGGCCGCATCCAAGC
This sequence comes from Drosophila rellima, assembly GCA_035043635.1. Lineage (NCBI taxonomy): Eukaryota > Metazoa > Arthropoda > Insecta > Diptera > Drosophilidae > Drosophila > Drosophila rellima. Next base: position 428,625 of record JAWNMV010000146.1, on the reverse strand, counting down.
TCTCGTCGTCGCTGGGCGTGAGTAGCATATCGTCTTCATTATCTGTTTTCTCCTCATCCGAATCACCAAAATCAGAGCCATAATGATACTCCGATTCGTAACCTGTTTAAATCAAAAATTCAATTATAATCTTAATATTTTTGAAGTGCTGTTTTCATTGCTTGTGTTTTATGTTTAACATTTACCTTTTAAGCGACCAGAGTTTGTGTTTGTCATTTTAAAACCCCTTTTTTTGCCTTTTGATTATACTCTTCTATATAGAAAATTACCCGAGTTGTAATTAAATATTTATATTTTCTTCTTTCTGCGCTTTCCTCAATGTCTTGGCGTCTTCTTTTTCTGGCTTTTAGCTTGCGTTGCAATTAATGGCAAATCTCTATAAATTGTATCTTTCAACTAGACCCAAATTCGAAGACACTAGCACATTACTTTACTTGTCAATTGAACAAGACTCGTATAATGAATTATTATATAGCATTTGACAGTTATTTCAAAGTTAACTGCGCCAATATTTTTTGTATTTGAATGTGTTAAATCAAAAGCCTGGACAGAGTTGCTGACTGAATATGATAAACAAATTTTTAGCCAGGATGATTTTTTCTTAATATCATATCCAACCTTTAACCAAGTCAAATAAATAATTGGTAGTGTTTTACATATTTAACAATTATAGTAAAATTAGCCTAGTAACTAGAAAAGTTTTTGCCAAGTACTATTACCAATCTGTACTACAGAATAGAATCCTTTAAGTTTGAAAAAAAAAAAATAAAAATTATATTATTTTGAAACTAGAGTACCTGTCTATATAAGGCATGTTTTATACAATCCATTCCAAAATAAATTCTGTACTAAAAATTTCTATACTATAATATTATTTTATTAGAATTTAATATCATATAGTCTACTTCCTAGTCACCGAATGGTTGTTTCAACACTTTAAACTTCTCAGTTCTCATTTTTTTTAAATTTGTTTACCTGATCACCTCCCAAATTCTACCTAAATATATCACAAGTCTATACTAAATTAACAATATTAAGCATATTTTAAACAAATAAGTATTCTTTAATTTTTTAGCCCTTTAAAGGTAATTCTTAGAAATGTATTTGAAATGAATTTGTTTACCTTTTCTGCCTGAATAGCTGTTGGTGCTGGTATTGGCATTCACATTTGATTTCCGTCCGCGTCCTCCTCGTTTGGCGGCGCTGCCCCCGCGGCTGCTGCGATTGTTGTGACTGCTGCGACTGCACTCATCGCTTTGGGGCGAGATGCAGCGGGACGCTGACGGTGTGCTTGGTTGCGATTTGCCTTCGCTGAGATATTTGGGCTTCTTGAGCTGTTGATAATTGAAGCGTCCCGTCGATCGCTCATTTGGCGTCTTTGGCGGACGTCCACGTTTTCGGCTACCGCGACCGCTCATATTATATAGTTTGCGTTGTTGTTGTTGTTGTTGTTGTTATTATCCTCCACCCACTTTTTGCTTAAAACTATCCGTACGGTGCGAGCGTGAGTGTGTGAGCTAGTAGTGTGTGTGTGTGTATATATGTTGTACCTCAAATACGATTTGATTTAATTCTTGTTGTTCTTCTTGACGAAACGCACATTATCTAAAAACAAAATCAAGTTTGTTAAAAACAATAACAATTTGTGAACAACTGTAATAGCAACTGTAACTGGCACTCGCTCGCACTCATTTGCGCATATGCATATGTCTGTATTTGTATCGCATGTACATGTGCCGAGAAAAAATCGATAAAATTCACAAAAACTTTGAAAATGCCATTTTGTTTACAAATTACATATTAAAAAACTTTATTAATTGCATATATGGCGCCAAAAATCACGCACACACACACATTCACATATATACAAACATCATTCGGTTAAGGATGCTTTGCTCAGAGCCAGGTTTGGCAAATTATACATTCTCAATTTTTAATGTAGTGCTTGGGGTACTCGACACGCACAATTGTTCGTGTGATTTTGCATGTGTGTGTGGGCCTGTATGCGCGTGCTTGGGAGTGTGTGTATGTGTGTGTGTATGGAACTGAAGCCAACGCACATTGTCCGCCATTTATAAAACCGAGAAAATTTGTGCAAATTGCCACAGAAACGTTTAATTAACACAATTGACATTTATTTCAAATGCACCATTTACCCAGAGCACTTGGCAACACATTGCGAACGCGTTGCAATATTTTATTTGATATTATTTAACTATTTTTAAGCAAACTGCTAGAGCGACTTTTACCTTACATTTTAGTTCTTCACTTATAGCCCGAATAGCGTACAGTCAGCCAATCACAGCGCGTCTTTCATTTGCTAATGCCGCAAGCGACATCTGGTATTCGTTTTTGGAACTAAACTACACATGGTTGCATGCGCGTCATGAGCAGTGTCGCTATCGAACTTTATATCGTTAGAGCTCTAACAAAATTTTGAATTTGGCAGTCGCTCCGATAACTGTGCCGTGGTACCGGTTATTTTTTGTGCTGCTGCGAAATTAATAATTAGTTCAATTAAAGGATTAAGTTTAGTTGTCAATTTCTGATGACGTACAAATCGTTGATTTGTACTTCAGTTGTTTTTCGTTCATTAAATTTATCACACGATACCTATCGCCCGACCGCCACAATCTGTTGAATGAACGGATCTAAAATGTGCTGGGCGCGCAATTTAAATTATAAATTAATTTTTTAAACTAAAAAACTTAGCAATAGGATTTTAAAAAATAAACCATTTAAATATACATTTGTTAAAATAAAGGCGATATGCTTAAGTAAAGTTGCAAGTTCGTCACCTCTCGGTGTGTGAATTTTTATTAATTAGTTTTAGTCAAAAATATATATATTCAACAAAACTCTAATAATTATTCACGCAAAATTTCAGATTTCCTTCTTCAAAATTGTGCACCAAAAAAAGAATTCTTTTGAAAAATGACCTAAAACTGACTATCGTGCGTTTCTGGAAACTAAGGTTGCCACACTTTTGGTTTTATAAGTTGAAACTTTTGAGCGACCCTGTCTTTCGAAAGTCAGGGGTGTCTCGCGGCTCAATTAACCGTTGGATGAAGTTGCCGGTACCGGTTATTCTTATTTTAACTGCCGCTGGTAATTCGCTATTTTTTTCAATAGCCATTGATATTTGATAATTTAAAATAAAAGTGCTCTAGACGTTTAGTGTTATGTAGCCCTGCGCATATTGTGCGCTATCTTATCAGCAAACAATGCGTCCAGGTCGCTTATGTGCTTACTAGACGCTGATTTCGCTAGTATTACTTCATTCTGCACGCCCGTCGGATGCATTTTTTTAAATAAATAAGCGCAAAGTTAAATATGCTGTAAAATCGAACTTATTTATGCTGTCAATTAGCATTTCGTGAATATTTCAATCGTGTATGTATTATAAATATATATTGTAGTTTAATACCAAACACAACTTTACTATTCATTGGCATGTGAGTAAATAAAACATTGCTAGATAAAGTTACGTTACCAATACAAATACACCTGTCTGCCCCAATGTATTGTATGTACTTACGAATGTTATTATAAATAGTTATCATGGCGTGCAAACAACAAAATGTGGAATGTGTTAACTTGTAATTTATGATACCAAACAATTTGACGTCCCAACACGCCCTTTAACCCCCCACTTTTTATCTAACTGGGAGCATGCTTTCTGCTTGAGCGGTTATCATTGGATTTTTATTAAAAATGGTTTTGTCACTGATTTCCATCGAAATCTACCTAATGAATACATACGTTTGTATTCAGGGAATATCGCAATGGACAACAGTAATTTTAAAAGAATTTCTTAACACACTCATTTCACATGACGTCATGTGAATTTTATAATTGGAGTAGCCAGTGAAAGATAATTAATGTATATTCATGTTGATAGGTTCTGTTCAGTGTGTGTGTGTGTGTGCGTGTGTGTGCGTGTGTGTGTGTGTGTGTGTGTGTGTGTGTGTGTGTGTGTGTGTGGGTTGCACCATTGATAGACGCCGTCTAGATATCAGACTGTCTTCAATTATACTTTATCTCTAGGTTGTTTGGCACAATAAACTTTTACAGCAAATAGTTATTAATCCGTTTCTCCATTAAAAAAAATTACATATGTACATATATAAAAGTTGCTTGTGTATCGAGTTTCTAAGCTAAGCGAAGTTTTCAGTTAACAACATTTATTTATTTTTATATTTTTGCCGGCTTCATATCGATTTCATTTCAGTTTAAGTAAACACTATAGCGATAATGGCAATTCGCAGTTGGAAGAGCGGTTTCTATTTCATACCCACATTTATCTGTATTTTCACGATACTAACCAAAGCTGAAGATGTTACGGTCGTAATGAGGAACGAAAGGTATTTATCAGTTTCATTCGATCAAATATCAATTTAAATATAATTACTAAATTTTGTAATTGTTTATATTGTTTAATTTTAATGTAATTTTTACTTTAATTTTGGTCAACTGTTTCTAGTTGACATTAAATAAATAAAATAATAAAATAAATATAATATATAAAAAAAGTAAAATAAATAAAATAAATAAAATAATAAAATAAATAAATAAAAAAAATAAATAAAATAAATAAAATAAATAAAATAAAATAAATAAATAAAAAAATAAAATAAATTAGCAGATATAATAATTATTTTTCAATTTTGATTATATTTTTAAGAAAATCTAATTGATTTTACCAAATTTATAACCTGCTCATCTCTCTAGTACAAGCATGACAATGGATGCTTTGACCGAGGTAAACTATAGCACCGTGTCAACAACTCCAACACCAGAATTGAGCACACAAACACCTCCAGTGAATACGACAGCAACATCGACGCTTTCCAATGCTAATAGCACAAGCACGCGACCACCAGATATCAGTTCAACTCTAAGGCCCATACAGAAACAGTCCGTGCCAGCAGATTGTTCACAGCGCGCAGAGGTGAAAAATCAACCGAAATTCACCTCAAACTCACGATTGCGCAAGTGCTGTCCACTGGGCGAGAATCTGGACTACTATCGCGAGAATCAAAGTGATTCCATGTGCGATAATGCGGTGCTCAATTTCGAGCCCACGATCATCACTGCTATGCTCTATGATAACTGCATTGAGGATTTGGAACTGAAACCAGAATTGATTATCGAAATTGGTAATCCATGTAATAGGTAAGTTTAACTATATAATAAACTATTAAATTTTATATATGCCACTTATTTTTCGAATTTGTTTAGGTTAAAGTTTAAGAAAATTTGAACCAGGGATCATAGTTATAATTATTATTATTATTTGAGTTCCGAATTCTATTTAGGCAATGTTTTTTAAATAGTTTTGAAATTTCACTGTCAGTGAAGCGATGTTTAAAAATACTAAATTGCTACAAATTTATGCAATAAAACCATAACTATGTTATCTTTAGGTATTATCTCGGTTCCAAATACAATGGAATATACTTTAAGTGCGCTGTAACTCTTTGTATCTGTAATTATTGCAGTGTTGACTTTTTCAGCTCGTTTATCTACGACGATGCGGACGATCAAATGCTAATTATGCAAAATGGAGCCCTATTAATGATCGACAGGAATGGCACCGACTATTCGGTTGAGGAGAACTATTGTCTGGATATGGATAAATCGGGTAGAATGCTAGCCTTCGTCTGCATTTCGCAGGTCGAGGAGATCTCTCAGGCAAAGATTGTCATCATTGCGGTACTGATGCTTATAAGTATGCCATGTCTTCTCCTCGTCACCTATTTGCATCTGACACTGAAGTTGTTGCGCAATCTTCACGGCTGGTCATTGGCATTGATGTCACTGTGCTTGGCCTGCGGTTATTTTGTTTACTCGGTGGTTCACATATATGAAATACCATCGGACGGATTCATTGGATACGTCATACAGTTCTTTATATTAAGCTTCTTCTTTTGGTACCTCTGCATATGCTGTAACATTCTTCTAAATATCTGGTACAAGCTGCCCTACTATATACAATTGAGCAACACTTGGACTATACTTAATTTTACGGCTTACCTGTTTATTGCCATTACGGGACCCTCGGTACTGGTTTCTCTCACTGTACAAAAGGGACTACGCGGCATGCCTTCATATTTCCTGCAAGGACTCACAGAATCCATTCGTGAGTCGCAACGCTATTTTATACCACCAGTTTCCACAATACTTGGACTTAGTTTTCTGGTAAGTATTTAATCATAGTTTTATAATAGCCAACTTCTTGTTGTTATTATGTTATCAGTAATACGTTTCTCATTTATCACGTTGTTGTCCAATTAAAAAATTGTTATTAGAAATAGACTCAAAGATGTTATCTTAAAAAAACCTGAAATTCAAACAAAAATTGTATTTTATGTAACAAAAGATAATATTAATGTGAAACTATATTAAAAGTACCATTTGAGTCAGCATTTTTGTAAATTCCCAATGGGAACCCCGCGGAATCAGCTCAAATTGGGCATTCTTGGAAGCAAATCTTTAAAAATGTTTAATACAATCTTTATGTTTCTTCCCATAGGTCATGGTCATAGCATTCTTTGGCTTTCAACGCATCAAAACAGATGGTTATTTGCGTGCCCACGACGATGAGAAGGACGCAACAACGCCGATACGTCAGTTTGATATAGAGAAATATGAGAATGTCAAAAAGGAGTAAGTATGGCTGATTCCTCTCTATATAGAATGTTGTATAATAAATAATTTCAATTTGATTTTCAGTGCCAAATGTGTCGCATTGCTGGGCATTATTATCATATTGGCCTGGCTATTCGAAATAGTTACATTTTATAAGCCTGGCAATGAAGGTAAGTAAACATAATCATAAATTATAAATTATAAAATATGTATATTAAGAGAAACTTTACCTCTCATCTTACAGGTTATCTGTTGCTCTGTGATATGATCAATGGCTTGCAGGGCCTGTGGATAATGCTCATATTCCTGGTCGTGCGTCGACGTCGAACTATAATCCTACGCTGGTGGTATGATCGCGGTTCGCATTCCATCACTGAGGCGGGCACTGAACTGCAACCGGTTAACAAAGCTGCGAATCCTTCATAAGAATTTAGTCACATCACACCAAATTGTTTATATATATGTATGTATATATAAATTGTTTATTGCATTTTACATAGAAATGTATTATTATTATTATTTTTTTTCTTTCTCTCACTTGTATACATAAAGTGTCATTGAGTTGAAATGCCCGTTTGTAATTGATTTTATTCTTCTTTTTTTTTTTTGGGATGGATCGAGGTGTGAGAGAGAATCGTCGTATCAACTATGTTGTATGTAAGTGGTAAAATGGTAAATGTATGTGGAAAGGAAAGCAGTAAATACTCGTAGTTCTTTTCTTTTTAGTTCGGCTACGTTTCTTGTTTTCTTTTTGTCAATGTCGCGATAAATCTAAATCATGCAAATCTAAATGTTTCTCTAAATGTGATTACAGGGAAATTGTTCTTTGTATGATGAATGAATAAATAATTTATCGTTTTTTGTTTTGTTTTTTGTTTCGCATACGTATTTGGGAATGCGCAGCAATTAGCGCTATAATACTATTTACATATTGTATGCTACGTAAATGGGATCCAATTGATCGGCCAGAAAGCCATCCCGTAAATGCATACGTTGCTTCTCGCCGCGACTGTTGATCGGAACAACACCTGCAAGAAAAATGCAATAAGTAAATAAATAAGAATTTGACAAAGTTAGAAGAGTTGGAAATATTTGAAAAAATTTAAATTTTTTAAATGAGCAAAACGTAGATGGATCATGAAATTAGAGGCCAAATAATCCTCAAATTGACATTCCGCGATGAAAACGGTTAAGTTTTAAGAAAGTTACAAGTGTTGGAGATTTTTGAAAAACTGTTAAGGGGTATGAAAAATATAGAAAATTCTCGAAAAAATTTAAATTTTCTAAGTAAATAAAATTTAGATGCAGAATGAAATTAGAGGCCAAATAATGATCAAATTGACATTCCGCATTGAAATCGGTCGAGATTTGAAAAAGTTGTGGGAGACTGAAATATTTGAAAAACTGTCAAGGGGTCGGTATGGAAAATATTGAATATTTTTGATAAAATTTGAATTTTTTAAGTAAATAAAATTTAGATGCAGAATTAAAGTAGTGGTAAAATAATGATCAAATTGACATTCCGCATTGAAATCGGTCAAGATTTGAAAAAGTTGTGGGAGACTGAAATATTTGAAAAACTGTCAAGGGGTCGGTATGGAAAATATTGAATATTTTTGATAAAATTTGAATTTTTTAAGTAAATAAAATTTAGATGCAGAATTAAAGTAGTGGTAAAATAATGATCAAATTGACATTCCGCATTGAAATCGGTTAAGTTTTAAAAAAGTTACGAGACCTTGAAATACCTAAAAAAAACTGTCAAGGAAACTTACCCGGATCAACAACCACAACGACGCCCACAATGAGCTGGTGCTCCTCCAGCACAGTGTTTGTGACCAAGGGCACCAAATCGAGAGCTTCCGACTCGTTGCCATCCAGTTCGACAACAACAACCAGAAGATTAGTCCAAGTAAAGACGGCGCTGTAAGAGAAAGGAAAGGATTGGAAGTTGTTGCAAGAAGAGTATGATTCACATATGGAACTTACCACTCGGCTATTTTCTTGTGACAACGCAGCACCGAGTTCTCAATATCTATTGGATGATAGTTCATGCCACGCAACGATATCACTTCGTCCAAAGCACCGACAACGTAAACGGCATCGTGCAACTCCTGATCTGAGGCATTGATGGCGCCACCGACGAGACTGTGCTCGGAATTGCCACCGAGTGATGCATTTGAGAAATTCAATTGCAATTGGCTCATGGAATTTAAGGACTCTGTATCACTGTCACGACTTGCCACACTTGGTGTGGTCTCATCTAAAATGGATGCTGCCTGAGAGCATTCTGTGCGCCGCAAGAAACCCAAATAACCGGTGCGTGCATACATCTCTGAGGTGGCACCGGTTACCAATTTGGCATTGAAGTGGTCATTGTAATCCGTCTCATCGCCATAGATGGTAAAGTAACCATTGGCATTGTGTGGAGCTTGCACCTAAGGAATGAAAAGAGAGCATCAGTTTGATATAGTTTATATAGTATATATAGTTGTATATTCTATGACTCACCCAAATTTCACCTAAATGCGAGTCGCCACAGTGTCCCTTGGTCTCGGGATTGGCAATGATTACCTTAACACCCGGCAACAGTTTGCCAGATTCAATTAAACACAATGAATTGGGTGCTCCTCGCTCCACGAGTGCCACACGATTGTTGCGCAAGGCGCGAAGATCAACATAAACTTGTGCGCTTTCAGCGGAACTGGCGCCCTGGACACAGATGGCTGGATTCACGCGACAGCCAAAGGATGTGGATACACAGCGTGTGTTGAGGCCCAGTCCCTGGAATAACTTGCAAAACTGTTGGGTCAGCGTCACTCGAGGACGTTCCTCGCCAACGACAACACAGGTGCGCACACATCGCAGATCCACATTGCGTTGCTTGAGCGATGGCACCGAGTTACTCAGCGCCTTGGTGCACAGCTCGATGACGCCATACGAACAGAAGGTGTCACGCACACGATGTTGCGAGAGTGTTGATAGCCACAGACTGGGATTGGCCTCCACCTCGTAGGGGGCAATCAGAATGGAATGGTGACCGCTGTAAACACCAATCAGAGTCCACATGACAAAGCCAAGTCCACAATATGGATCCAGACAGAGGGCGACATGACGCGATGGATACAATTCGCAGGCCAGTTTTAAACTGGCGCACAGACTAGACAGAGATCTATTCAAGTAATAAATAGAGTTAGATTTTATATAACATAATTATCTCTAATCACCCACCGATGCGTTATATTGACACCACTTAAACGTCCACAGGTGGACACACTGAAATCCAAATAGGCGCTCGAATCCAATGAGACTGTGGCTATGCCCGCCAGTTTACGCTTTGGATTATCATCGATATCGAGTATCGGAGGCCACGTCTTGGGATCGATGGATGAGGCCGCCTCCCTCGATTTCAATAGCTTTATAATCGGCTGTATGGAGAGCACAATGCCACTCTTGGATACATCGACAATCATGCGAACGGTTGGCAATGTTGTTATCAAATTCTGCGGATGCGGTGGCCTAATTGTTATAGGTATAGCACCAAGATACAAACAGCCATAGAACGCACACAGCAAGTCCAAGCCAGGTGGAAAGATTAGTGCTACAAGTAAGGAAAGTACATAAATTAAATGTTTTGATCAATTGTGATAAATTGTTAGAGTCTTACCAACATGATCGCCTGGCTCGATTTTGCCACGTTCCTGCAACAAGGCGGCAATCTTTTCAGCCCGTTTGTGCAGCTCCGAGCAGGTCAGCGTTTTGGCTATGGCGCCTGGAAAGTTGAGAATGAATTAAATTGGTGATATAAATCGAGGAAATTCAATTTTAAAATAAAAAGTAAAAATCGACAAGAAATTAGTCGAGTTATCAAAATATTTTCAATTTAAAATATATATATATATATATTTAAAATAAATTCTTAAAAAATTGTAATGAAATCAGAATTGTTTTTGTACATGCTGTTCGCCTTTGGAACAATATTCCCCATGACTTAAAGACAATTAAAAAATCATATATAAAATCATAGACTATTCAAAATTATATTTGAAAAGTGTACTTTGAAATTGTATTTATAAAAATCTTAATCAAATATTGTAACATTTATTATAGTTTCTTTTAAATAATTTTAATGCCAATCCTAGGATTAAAGCAACAATAATATGCTTTGACTAGTGCCGTAATCATAAGTTCCTCACAACTTGTAGCATTAGGATGTTAAATTAAATAAATTTAAAAAAAAAATCATAATAAAGTTGAGAAACTTGATATTATATATTAATTGTAAATAGAAAGTACAAACATAAATTTTCACTTGCAAAGTTGCATGATCTAAAATCAGACCAACTTTAAATACTTTCATAACTTTATTAATATTAGTCCGAATTCCAAGCGGAATGTCTTTTTGAATATGGTTTGGATTTTTAACTCATTCTGCATTCAAATTTCAAAAAATTTCATGGTCTAAAATCAGACCAACTTCAAATACTTTCATAACTTTATTAATATTAGTCCGAATTCCAAGCGGCAATGTCTCTTTAAATATGGTTTGGCTTTTGAACTCATTCTGCATTCAAATTTCAATCATTTTGATTTGAGAAGCTCTTAAAGTTATGCATATATATAGATTTCTTTCGCAGCTTACCCTTGGAGTTGAGAAGTGTGAAAATAATGTGATCTGGCGATGTATTAGCGCGCCAACGCAAGACGCCCGTTATCAATTGGGGCTGTGGATAAAGATGCAATAGATTAGTGGTCATTAGAGTTGTTACAGTATTTAGATTATTCAATTTGTGCTCACCTTGCGCTCACCATCTTCGGCCATGCCCACGTCGCGTCCATGTGCAACGGCCAAGCGGTTGCCCTGCACTAAATTGCCAACCATGACGGAGGCGGGTCCTACACCCGTGTCTGTAATACCACAGCCAGATGATGAGCTTAATTTTGCAGTTGTTTGCACACCTTTTTTTTTTTGGATTTGGTTTTTTTTTTTTTGTTTTTTTTTTTTGGTTGGGATTTTTTTTGGTTAGTATTTAGAATGATTGTTGTTTTGTTTTTGTACAAGGATATTTTTTTGAATTGGTTTTGATATGCAATAACAATAGATATGATGAGTTGATATATGATATGATATATGTGGAGTTAATTGCAAACAATTATTATTAGGAGAAAGTTGTTGTATTTTGTTGTTGTTGTTGTTAATGTTTTGAAAGCAATGCAATGCAATTAGTTGTTGACATAATTTTAGTTGTTTGTTTGTTTGTTTGGTTGGTTGGTTGGTTGGTTGTTATAATACAGTGTTGTGGTGTATTGTTGTAGTTGTTGTTTATTATTAGTGTTGGTGCGTTGTTGTTGTTGTTGTAGTTGTAGTGGGGAGCATAGTAGAAAGCAACGCGCAGCATTTATCATTATTATTGATATTAATTGTTATTATTATTATTATATATTTTTTTGATTGGTTGTTGTTGTAGTTGTTGTTGTTGGTGATTAAGTAAAAAAAAAGAAGGAAAACAATATTTGTATTTTCATCAGATACGAATATGTATGTAAAGAAAAGCATAGAGAGACACCAAGAGACACAAAAGCCAATTATTATTAATTAACAATACGAATAACCATATAAAGTGGGATTCTACACTACTACTCCGACCCCTCGCCAACTGCTCAACTCACCTTGATGCATCTCCCGTGGCTTGGGCAAGTTGGTAACACACGTATGCGGACACATGAGCACATTAGCCGGATGCAGTGAACCCTCGAGAAAGCGACGTCTCGCCTCGCACAAATGGATGCCGCCCAGTGGCGTTTTGGGCAAATGATTGGGCGGCACGAGGGCCAGACAATAGATGCCCACTTGATGTATGGAATCGACAGCTTGCAGGACACGTGACATCCATTGGAAACTCTCCTCCTCGGAGCAATCGGGCCGTTGTTCGGCAATAACACAGACGCGTTCGTCGCGCAACACTTTAATGCTGAAGACGGCAATGCGTCCGCGGTAGATGAAACGCATGGGCTCCACGGCCAACACTGTGGCAATGATGTCATCTGCATTGTGCTTTCGACCGGTCACGGTCATCAGGCCATCCCGTGAGCCGCATACAAAGACCAATCCTCCGGGTCCAAGGAAACCCAAGAGACCGGAGCGCACATAAAATTCCTCGCTTATGGGTTTGGGTGTGCCGACAATTGTGCCGCCGCCCTCCTTGGGCTGCTCGGGATCCTCCAAAAGTGGCTGCACTTTAAATGTGGAATTCGTCATGCCATCGAGGCCAAAGTAACTGGCGCCAGTTGAACCACTTGTCACACATATTTCGCCCACTTGATCCGTCTTACAGAGCACCGGAGTACCCTCGGAGCGTACAACGACCATTTGTGCCGCCGGCATCACCTGTCCACAGTCCTGGAGGGTGAGCGAGGTCAAGGAATCTTCGCTATCGACACGCACCACGCCGTGCGAGAGGGCGGCCATGGAGAGTACACCACGTCCAGTGGCCGATTGACTAAAGCCTGTCGAGGAGGAGCGTCCGGGTCGACGCAGTGAGACAGTGAAGACCTCGGAGCTGCTGGCACACGGACAAATGGCGTCCGAGCGCAGACCCTTCGCTTGAAATACACTCAAGAATTGATCGCAGGATGACAGTGACCAGGGATTGGCGCCATCGGCAACGAGCAGCATGCGCAACGAAGACAATGAAATGTCCTTATGATCCTTGGTGGCCAACAGACCCCAATGTAAATCTCGACTCTTCACCAGACAGCAGGAAGCCCGATGCTTCGTTATCAACTGCATCCACGACGATGGTCGTAGTTTCATCAACGCATAGGGAATGAAAACCACATGCATGCCATTCAATATAGATGTCAAGACGGCGTGCCACAGTCCAACCTCCCGCTTGAAGTCCAGCACACAGACAATGGTCTCTCCCTCCGTGTAATGACAGGCCATTGTCAAGGCGCGACAGTGATTGATCATGGCAGCGCGACTGACAGTGATGCCTGGAATGGAAGATGGAATAGATTAGTGGAGATCACAACTTGGCAGCGATAGACGTAAGGTTAAAGTTTGTGAAGGAGCAGGGAAATCTACGAGGGCAGTAACTATATATTTAACTTCACGAGTAATGGGAAATTTCCCAAATGACAAAGTGATTTAAGGAAATTTGCTTATTGCTTCTCTTATCACTTCTCGCTATGCTTTCTTTGTCTTGACCTGCTGAGACTCTCTACTTCTTCGACTTCTCTATCTTCTCTTTGACTTATTTGATATACCATTGCTTCTCTCATCTCTTCTGTTACTCTATTGATCTGTTCTCCTAAAAATTCAATAATTTTCTTCTTATTTTTCTTTTCTGAGCTCTTCTCGCTGCATCTCCTATCGCTTCTCTTTCTTCTTTCAGTTGATTAATTTATTTTCCTACTTTAACTTCTATTTTCTCCTCAATTGATTTGACTACCTCTCACATTACATGCCTCATTTGATCTACCACTCAACTGATCTACGATTCTCCTATTTATAAACCTCCATTCCTACTCCTAACTTACCCATTACACTGCCCTCCTTATCGGTAGTATATTCAATATAGGCAGCAGCTGTTTCCTCGACACGCAAGTTGCCCACATTGAAATCTTTGGGTGGCTTGGGCAAATGCTCCGTGACGAACCATTGCAGGCGTGGCCAGCCTTTCAGTTTGGCAATCTCGCCAGTTGCCGACTTCGGCAGACCCTTCAAGCACGCCTCCGAGGTGAGGGCGACTGTAATCCCGCACGAGCTGAGCAGGAAGCCCACTTGCTGTGGTGGTGTATCCGAGCTGGACAGCGGCAGCTCAATTGGCAGCGGCACCAGACCACGAAACATGCAACCATACCAGGCGGTAATAAAACTAAAATATGAAAACAAAGATTAGAAGATGAACAGACATGAGCTTTAAACCAACAACACACTTACCTCAAGGGATCATTATTGGGATAGACCAAGGCCACACGATCACCTGGCTTGAGGGTCACCTGCTCGGGTCCCTTGCTGAATATCTTTGTGGACAAGGCATAGGCGATCTTTTGTGCGCGCGACAGCAGCTTGCCATAGGTTAAGGTCGTGGTTATTTTACCATTAGGATCCAATACCGTTGCCATGGAGCTCTTGAACGAATTCGTACCATAACGCTGTAGAGCACACTCCAAGGTGCGCGGCAATCCAGCTGGTATCGAGAGTTGTTCACCCTGTACCGGAGTCATTGTGCTGCCCTCTGGCTTGGGCGCATTTGGATCCTTGGGATTGGCGGCAATCTCCAGCTCGATATCGTTATCCTCATAGAACTCGGGCAATGGGCGACGTTTGGGTCTCTTCAACGTATTCAACAGCTGTTGAATCTTTGCCGATACTTTCCACTTGCCATTCGCATCCGTTTCATTCAGATCGGTTTGGGAGACATTCACATAACGTGTGACACGGTCTGCAATGCGATGCGCATTGTTGAACTGGGTAATGTCTGGAGCGTTGTCTATATCGAGAGAATGACGCATAAATGAATAATTGGTGTCAATTAATATAATAATAATAAAAATTTCGAGAAAGTATACTGTCAATTAGCGTTAAAAGTTTACTCACAATGCTTTTGCTTATAGGCCTTATCAGAAAATTCATTATCTCGCTTATATGCAATTGGCGGTGACTCTGTGCTCGAAGTGTCCGATGTGGGCTAAAAACAATTCAAGAAAATTTTAATTTGAGAATCGCATTGATTAAGATATTACAAGAAATAATATTAAATAAAAATTAAAAATTTATTAAGACATAAAGAAATATTTCGTTTTCATCTAAAAAGAAATAATAAACAAACTTTAAATCTAAAATATATAGATAGGCGAATATAACTTTTATATAAATTATTTTTGATCTGATTAAAAAATATAAAGATAAAATACTAAATATGAAAATAAAAACGTTAATTAAATGATTAATATCAGAATTAGAATACTCCATTTAAAAATAGTTTATCTGAGACATTTTCATTCATCTAAATAAATGTTTTGGGTTTCGTTTTTAAATTTGATTCAAAGTGTGTTTATAAAGTGCACGATTTTGGTATTAATAGTTGTGACTATTATTGACAATTCACTGTTGATGATTTAACGCATTACATCATAGTTGAATAATGTAAAAGAAGTCACAGCTTTAATTAGTTGTAGATTCATGAATATGCATAAATCGTTTAACGTATATAAACAACTTTAACCTGCCAAGCTATATTTATATGCCAAAATACAGCGCACAATTGGAACTGAAGACGTATGTAGATAATGCTCGTAATACTTCTATATAATCCCTAAGTGAGTGTCAGTTTGTCAACTCACCAGCGGTGGCAAATTCTGTGGTGGTCGTCGTTCGGCGGCGCTGCCCGACGATGGATATTTTGGAATTGCTGCTTGAGATTGTTTCACATCGTGTTGTCGTAAATGCTGCTGCTGTTGTTGTTGTTGTTGTTGTTGGTGCTGCTGTTGTTGTTGTTGTTGTGCCATTGATGATTCACGTATTGGTGGCTTTATAATTGGCTCTGGCGGCAACATGCTATTGCTAATATGATCACGCGGATAATTGTATTCCTTGTCAGGTGATATTAACTCCTCCGGTATGGATTCATCATCGGTCGATGAGTCCACATCATCATTGCAGCCAGGACTGCGATTGAGCACCGAACTGCGTTTCGATGGCATCGGCAGACTCGGCTTGGGGCGACTCTTTAAAGCAGCCAGCGCTTGTTGCACCGCCTCAGTGCGTACCTCTGTAAGCAGATGAGTCAATTCAATTTACATAATCCCAGTTTAGAAGTTGAAATAGAACTTACCGGAATGATATCGCTTCTCGTTGTGCGTCACCTTGCGTTGTGTGCGACGTTGTCGGTGTTGACTGCTATTCGCCGCTGGCGGATGGGGGGCGTGGTGGTTTTGAAAGGCGCTCGGTTCGCGTGTATTCTGATAGCCTGGATCACCCACGGCACCGCCCTGTGGTCGCATATTTTCATAGCCAGGCAGACCAACACCTCCACCTCCACCTCCACCACCACCACCACTCTGACTCTGACTCTGACTCTGATTCTGACTTTGCGGTGTCGATGACGATGTTGATATAGCTGAACTCGACTGCTGAAAGTCCGACTTTTTGGAATGCCTTTGTTGGGATGAGGGCAGTGATGGTACTTCAGTCACATAGCTATATCCCTCACTGGAGACGATGACACCATCGTTGCTCACATTGCTATGGTTGCTATCTTTTATATTATAGTATGGCGGTGGCGGCAAATTCTTTGCCTTCTCCACATCATTCACTATCCAAAAAACAGAAAAGGCAAAAAGTTATATCCGTTCATTTACACCTGAGCAAATCAAAGCCATACATATGTTATGTATGGATTTTTGGCAAAACTTACATTCATGTTTCTTCAAAAAGGGTTGCAATAATTTCGCCCGTTTCTTTTCGTATCCCTTTTGTGTTATGTCGCCTGCAAAACAGAAATAAAAAACATGCGATAAGTAAAAAGTGTTATTCAAGAGGAAATGAAATCTGATGCCGCAAACAAAGCCGCAAAAGGTTAAATAACGTAATGTTTATCATCGGGGATTGCAAATAAGAGTTATGAATTAAGAGAGAATTAAACAGACAAATATATATACATATCTGGATTTTCTCATTCCAGATATATTTTAAGATGGGATCATAAAATATTAAACAAAATACAAATTTTTAAAATTTTACAAGTTATAAATTTAATAATTATTTCATAGAAATTTTTTTGACATAACATAGAACTCACAAAATCCAATAAATAATTTGAGTTTTATAATGTTTGTTTTAAAAGTTACAGTGCCTGGTTATTATAATTATAGTTAGAAGCAGATAATGCATAAACAAATGATTTACAATTGTATTGCATTTGTGCTATTTATAGTTATGTATATAAATACTTAGTACATAATCGTACTTTATTTCTATTATTGTTTATAGCAGTACATAGGGTCCGTTATCTCCAAGCCGTTTGGTAAGCATAGCCTATTTAGGCATTGGCCAAGCCTAAAAAATATGCTGATACGTGATTTAGGTAAAGAAAAAAAAAACAGCAAACAAACAATTCGTAATCAGTAACATTATTAGCTTCAGCAGACTCTCTCTCTCTCTCTCTCTCTCTGTCTCTTGGTCTTTCTGTTACTCAGTTGAGCGACAAATATAAATTGATTTTGATAAGTAAATAAGTATGTACACACTATTAGGTTAATCTGCCACTATAAAGTATTTGAGAGTCTCCCCTTCCAACTGTTAAAAGTAGTCGGTCACATTGTATCATATACATATATGTATAAGCATACAGAGCCAAATATGATTGTGTTGGTAGACTCCATGTGCAGTCTGTAATCATACATACGCATTTACATATGCATATATGTATGCAGATATTTAACAATGCTACAGTCGAGCTGCTCGACTGTTAGATGCCCAGTACACGTACTTTAGCAGGTGTTTAATTCAATCAGAACCAAAAATTAATCAAATAATGAAACAAAAATATTAAATAATATGAAAATTAATATAGAAAATACAAAATTATGAGTTTTCTTCGCCACGGTCATGTACCCAAAAGCCTCTGTACCCTTTGGGTACTGGGCTTAAAAGTAGGTATGTTGCGCATAAATACATATACATACATACATATATGCAGAGGCAGACACATGTCGTTTAACCGACAAAACCGCATACAGACGCTTCATATCAATAGCAGTTAAAGGGGTAGGGTACGGTACGGCAGTGCAGGGGGGTAGGCGCAATGACAAAAAAAAAGGAACCCCTCCCCCCACTTGTGACTGCCCTGCGCCACTGTCGCTGTCTGTCTGTGTGAAGTTCGAAGTGGGAATGCAGCTGTGACCCGTGGCCGGCGGCGTTGGCGTTGCTTTATGGCATGTTCTAATTGCACAACAATATAGAAATAATAATAATGGTCTAACTGACTGACAAGGGGACAGCAGCATACATATGTATATACATAGACATATATAGAGCAAAAGAGTATCTATTAATTAACGTCTATTTGGGGTAGCGCAAAGCATTTCATGCATAAAATTTTATGTTTTGGATACCTTCGGATAGCTCCAAATCCAATTCGGCCAGTTTTTCACGCACATCAGCGGGTAGCGATGAGAGATGCTCCATCCCCAAAAAATTTGCAGTCGTCGTCGCAGACATTTTTGCTCAGTTTGGTTGTTGTTTTTCTTACTGATTGGAGTTTTCTATTTAGTACATAAGCATGTACATACACATGTATTTTACTCTACATACACACACACACACACTCGCGCGCACACACACATACACGCCCGCTAGTTTGCAACTTCGTTGTCAAAAAAATCGATCGATTTTTAATACAAGACATTTAATGGAGCAGGCGTTACTTTTCAGCACAGTGCCTAGTGCATTTATTTGTTCACTAATAGCTTTAATTTTTGCATTATGTTTGCACAAATTTCCAAAACGCCTAGCTCCAAAAGGCCCCAACAATAACCGCACCGACAAACGCGTATATATAAGTAAACAAAGAAAAAGTAGCAGCCAAGATAGAGAGCAATGAAGGTATGCAAAGAAGTGAGCAACTTTCCTTCTCACTGCGCACGACGTCACAGTTGTCGTGTGTGCACGTTAAATGTCGATAGTCATTTAATTTATTTTTTTGTTAATTTTAAGCGAAGCGTTATAAAGCAAGATCTATATTTAATGTTTGCTTAAACTAGAAGCATATTTAATTCACGTTTAAGTTGTTAATATTTATGTTGTGACGTCACATTTTCAACTTTCACGCGCCGCACGACGGACATGCGCAATGAGTAACACTTTTTTTTGATCAGTGAGCAGCAGTGTTGCCAACTCTTCCGGGACTTAACAAGCTAGATCTGCATTGAAAACATGCTGGAAAAGGCTAGAAAATGTTAGAAAAAAGCAATATACTAAATTATTTTAGATATACGATTGTAAATGCTGAAATTAAATTGAACAGCTGGTAAACCTTGTGGCAACCTTGGTTCAACATTGGCAAACAAGTTGGCAGCCCCGCTTGTTGGACATTCTGCTTCTTTAAAATGGGTGCGCGTCTAATTTATTTTGATCTCATGTTAAATTTTTCATTCATTATCTATCCTTGTTTTTGACTTATAGACAACATAAAGCTGCAACAGGAGATAAATGGATTGAAAAATCTAGGTAAGTAAATGCATACAAGAAATCTATGGCAATAGGGAACAATAATTATTGCAGGGGAACACTTGGAGAGTCAGATGAAACTCGTCAGTTTTGAGCTCGGCGATCTGCCGGATGATATTTTGTCATTGCTGGACAAGTGTGTGGAAATCCAGGCCCAATCCCATCTTCACGAATTCAATCTGAACTACTTACGTGAATTTTATTATTCCAAAAAGCGTGAATACATTGAGAATAAGTTAATAATGGCTAAGCAAGCGGCTGAATTGAAGAAACTGAAGAATTCGCTGGAAGAAACGGAAAAGGACATAAATACATTGGAAAAGTATGTGAGAGGGCAGTATTATATATATATATATATTCACCACATCGCATTCCCCTTAGATTCAAGGATAAGGTCAGCAAACGTTTGATCACAGATTCCGCACTGCAGCGCAAGATTATTACCATTGAGGGCCAGTCGAAGTCTCTGCTGGACAGACAGAAGAACCTCAAGGAGCCGGAGGACTTTAATATCGAGGCGCTGATTGATAAGGTCGAGACACTGGAGCGGCGTAAGAAAACCAACACGAAATAGTTTTGTTGTATAAAAAATGATTTTAATATAATTCTTTTATTTAATCAGTAAATTCAAAAAACATCTTTTTTTAATAACACAAAGTCAGCGAATTTTTGTCAAAAAAAAAAGAAGAAAAATTAATGAGTTGTTGTTTTGGGCTTACAAATAGAGAAATTATTTATGCGAACAAAATGTAACTTGTCGACTTGACTTTAGTTTGATTCTATGTTTATTGGAAGTTAACCGTTTACAAACTGGTCAATTGCTGCTAGTTTAATTTTTGTGTTTGTTTGTTGTTTTGTTTACCTTGTTATTTATGTATATTTGTTTAAAGAACTGTTAATGTTTTAAAAAACTGTTGAATCGAATTTGCGATCGATTTGCCAGCTGCTTAAAGCATACAAATGTTCCAGGTTCCAACCTGCCTTTCCTCCAATGCTTTTCTCATTTGATTTCTTTGTATATTATTATTATTATTATTATAGACTGCAGCTCAAATTGTATCCAATGTGATTATATATGCATTATGTATATATATTTTCATATGAATATATATCAATTATTTTTTATTGGTGTATATATGTGTGTGTGTTTGCTTGTTTTGTATAGAATTAGTAATTTCATATTCATTAAGTTGTTGCTTTTCTTGTTGTTGTTGCTGTTGTTGTTGGTTATTCATCTTCTTGCTGTTGCTGTTGTTGTAATATATAAAGGGCGGGTATGTGGCAGACAAACATTTCAGCGAGCGACGCGATGCTCCTCTCCACACGCCGCCAGCCTACTGCACGCTTTTAGCCGTCTCCTAGCGGAATTCGGGCGCATCGTCCTGCGTAATGTCACCGTATTTCCAGATGGCCAAATGCGCCGCCAATGCAGCTTCCTGAGCAGCCCTATACTGCTCCACAAGCTCCTTGAGCTTTCGCTCGCGTCTCTTCTCAACCAGAACAAGACCATCGGCAACCAGTTGCTTGCCAAAGTCCGACTTCGTTGTTGGATCGTGCACGGTGGCAAGATGTGGACCACCGCCAACCTTCAATTCAACATTGAGCTGCACCTTGTGGTTCAGCACATCGTCGGAGAAGGCGCGCAGTGCTTCCTCCTTGTCCTCGTTGTCAGCTGGCAGTACGATTAAGGCAAGTGCGTACTCGGTAGCATGCGGCTTCTCGCTGCTAAAGGCAGGTGGCAGAGCAGCCAAACGGCTGACGGGCAGAGTCTAAAAAGCAGACAAGATACATTCAATTAACATCAATTTATCAAGCATCAACTGGGATTATAGTGAAATTTGTTTAATTTCTTAAGAGTATTTCAATTCAATTGGAGTTTATGTCGCACACTGTTCGACAAACGCTGCGTCATGTTTTGGATGCCCCCAACAACGTGCATCCTGATCCCCGTAAGGAGCACACGGCATTGCTGTCACGTTGCTCAACGAGGGTGACAAAAAATATGACACCAACGCACAGAGACGTTGTGGGCGCAAATTGATGTGACCTGAGAATCAGTTCACACATGTGTTGCTGTAGGGTTTGGTGTACATCATCATCATGGCGACAGCTGGCGTCGGAACAGTTGAGCAATTTTGATCTGGCAAACTTATGACTCATGCGTTTCGCTTTGAGACGGAAACGGATCTAAGGAGCTTGCAGAAAAGAGACTCTGTAGTAGGGTTGGGTAATCCCTAAACTTACCTCCTTGTTGCCGTAATCAATGTAGAGAACGCTGGCATTGTTGCCCTGGATGCGCTCCACCTTGGCGCGATACCATTGATTGTCAAAGGTGAACTGAGCGGCGACCAGGTCACCGCGCTTGGGCGTATAAGAGCCGGCAATTGGCGGATTCGCCTGGAAGTCAGCATGCAGTTTGCTCATCAATGTCTCCAGCTTGGGACCGTTGTCAACGGATTGGGCAAAGAAGGTCAGGTTCTCGGTGATCTCGGTGACAATAACATTCTCATAGTTCACTTTACGCTCGACGGGCACCTTCTCGTCCTTCTCCTCCTCGATGACAACCTTCTCCTCAGGCACTTGTTCCACATAGTTGGCCCAAATGTTCTTCTTGGCAGCCTTGGCACGATCTTCGGCACTCTTGAGCAATCGATAGTATTCCGACTTCTCGGCACTGAAGTGCACTTCGGCAAGACCTTCCTCAACGAGGGCAACCGAGAGATTGACATTCTGATCGGTCCATAGCCAGCCAATAATGGAGGATCCCGCCTTATCGGTCGTATCGATATGCACGGAAACATCGCGCTGGAGAACACGTTCACGGGTGAAGGTCAGCGCCTCATCGCCGAAGGGTTCACCCTCCTGGGCGGGAACACCGTTGAGTGCGGGACGTGAAGAGCGTGGGCACGAGATACCGGCGAGCAGGAACGTAACCAGGCAGCTATCCTTGGGCACATATAGACGCAGACGTGAACCGCTGGCAACGAACTCAACGATGGCCTCGGTGCGCAGGGCACGCTGCCAGGATGGCAGATACTGCACCTTGATGCGGGAATGATCCACAGTGAGATCGTTGACGCGCAACGTCACATTATCCTTCTTGGCGTGCATACCCTTCAGACCCTTGATCGCCTGTTGCTCGGCGGCAATCAGTTGATCATAGGCCGATGACCTCTGGTCATCATCCTGACGATAGCGCACACATGTTGCCAATCCCTTGGCCACCATTGCCTCGGCAACATTCTGTCCACCGATCAGCACGGTATAGCAGTGCTTCTCCGGGAAGTTATCACGCAGGGGCGAGATATAGTCCAGATTGCATTGGACCTTCTTGTTGATCAGCTTCTTGCGCAGAAATTCACGGGCATCGAACATGTGCGGAATCTCATACAGGGGACGGTAGTTCTTGCCACGTGGCGGCGCCTTAACAATCTCCTCACCCTCGGTGCCCACACGCTGGTCACGTGGTGGACGGATCGAGGAGAAGAAGACCTTCTTCACCTGTCCATTGGCCAGACGCACGTTGACGGCATCGCCGTTGAAGACCTCAACAACGGTGCCGGTAAAGTCCTTCTCCTTCGAGTTGAAGGCGGGCGTCTTCACCTGATAATCTTGCCATTGACGCAGACGCTTCTCCTTGGCAACGCGCTCAGCAGCCCGCAGCTTATCAGCTCCTGCAATTGAGATGGAGACAAGTTAAAACGGGTTATACTTGTAAACCAAAACTATGGTAATCTCTTGGAGCATTTGTGGACGGGGTGAAATGAACGCAGTGCCAATAAAACAGACACTAGATTCTTGGAGTCCGTCACTTTAATCTGGCAACCAGCACTTGAGGCAACGCAGCACAACACAAGGCTTGAGCCAAAGAGGCGCTGCGCTCTTCAAGCTGATTGCTGGCAAGGATTAGATTAGAATCAGTTCTTTAGTTAACTCACCTGTCTTCATAACAGCCATCGACCAGTCAACGCACTTGGCCAATCCTTCGCGCAGCAGCGACTCGGCAATGTTGCCCTTGGGATACAGAATGGAGCCAATAAAGTTGGAATTGTTGACCGACTCCAGACGGATCTCGACATCACGTTGCAGCAGACGAGTCTCGACATAGTAACGTGCCTCATCGGCAAATGGAACCTTCACGGTCAGATCGGGTTTGCCATCAGCGTCGAGTTTAACGCCCGGACAGCGAATACCCGATATCATGAGCGTAACGTAATGGAAGTCGGGCAGAAGGAAGGCACGCACCGTGGAGCCATCGCGGACATGCTCAATGATGGCCTTGACGGGCTTGCCGCCATAGACATCGACAATATGGGCGGGATTCTCATGCGACCACTTGATGTTGCGCACCTTATCGGCGGCGTTCACATTGTGCGACCATTTGCCACGGCCAGCGGCACGTGCCTGATCCTCCAGCTCGATGAGCGTTTGCTGCTCGGGCGTCGGGCGACCCTCGCGACGGACAGTCACAAGACCCTCGCGGACAATTGATTCGACCACATTCTCGCCTGTTTCCTTTTCCTTGCCGATCCAAACGAAACCGTATTCACGGTTGGAATTCGCGGGTTTGTCAAAGGTGAATGTCACCTCGGCACCGATCAACTTTTTGCGCAGAAATTCACGCGATTCCCAGGCCCAGGGCTCATCCTTGGTCTCATCACCGCCAGCGCCAGGACGGCGGGCCAATTTGGGTGCGAGGACATGCGAGAAGGTAATTTGTTTCTCCGGTGGTGGCGCACCTTTGGTGGCGCGTATAACAACCGTATCGCCGGAGAGAACCTGCAACAAGCACACGAGCCCATCGAGCAATTAGGTTAAAATGAAATTCAGAATGTTCGTTCAACACGTGCGTAGAAATATGTAGACAATAATTGCCAGTAGGGGGCGCCACTATTATGCTATTATAGGGTTGCTTCACATAGGTATGCTTACTTTTCATATTTAGTATATTTATTTTAATGTTATCGGTTTTAATATTTAGTAATTTTGTAAGGATATTTTGTATTTTTAAAATACTTCAGATTATGTGGCGCTAAATTGTACTCGTTTTAAATGTTTCCATATAAGTTCAATGACTTGTGTTAGCTACAAATGTACTTATCTAGAAAAGTAAACAAAATTCCAAAGTTGAAAAGGGCAGCAAGTGGCTAGACAGCAAACTATTCAATGTATGAATCACTTCATTATCAAATAAACATATCAAACAGGCTTTATAAATGTAATCCTTTAATGCTACTTCTATTAAGGAAAGAGAGCAAAGAGTTACATTGTTAGCAACTGTGGGCGGTAAATCTATAGCGTACTCGCTTGCACGCATCAAATGGGCGATAAACAGGTGTTGGTGGTGTGCAACGGCATTGCGGCGTTTTAAAAATCAACAGGTTTTTAACGTAAAATTTGTAACATGGAGTGCTGACGCGGCATTTGGGACGGGCCAAAAAAGAAATGTGTTGCCAAGACGTGCGTGCCAACGTCATCAGTTCAGAAGGCGTTTCGTTTCAATTGCAATTGATAACTTTTTGATAATCGTTATCAATGGCTGATGACCGGTCTGGTCTGGGCGTGCATTTGAAACATTGTATACACGTACAATGTATGTATGTACATAAATCTATGCATACATATGTATGTTTGTGTGTGTGTGTATAGGGTCAAACTTCGAAATATATTTGAGAATGGGTCTGGCAGCCTTAAACGCAGACAAATATGCTAAACCAAAAAGCGTAAAAATCGAAAGTAATGTACTTTGTTCATTATATGCCGTACATATGTGTTTTGCGCCTGTGCATGTCTCTTTCTAGGTTAGAAACGAATAGTTTTTTTTTGCATTTACTGAACTCGTGCCTATGTGTGTGTGTGAGTGTTTATCAGATAAAAACGCATGTTTCAAAACGCCGGCAATCGCTGTTTGATGACGTTGACAAACATGTTTAGCATGAACATGACAGGCACAAGTGCACGCCCAACACACATATGCATACATTTTATGTAAATGAATCGAGTGCTTCATACATTTTGGGGCACCTCTCAAGAAGAAAATCTGCCAGGTTGGCACCTTCGATAACTTTCATTTCTTTTTACGCTTTGCTTGTGTTCAGCCATCGTATGAGTGTATAGTCGTGTTTGACGTGTCACACTCACGCAACGAGCCTATATGCACGTCTCTTTCGCACTTGCTTCAAGAGGAGGAACTTGCCGCATTTGCCACGCTGATGATAATCACACAAATACTTTATATTCATATATTTACTAAGTTAAATAAGTTTGCATTTTATTAACGCACGGATTTTCCCATCTTACCTGTTTCACAATGCCGGACAAAGTTTTCGCAGGCGCTGGCGCTGCAGCTGCAGGCGCGCCGCCGTCTTTCGCTGCTCCAGCTGTCGTGTTTGCTGCTGTTGCCATTTTTTCGGGTGCGGTTTTTACCGGCGGGCCGTTATACGTGGCTTTGTTAGTAAGCGGGTTGAAATCCTCACGTTGGGGTTTAAAGTGCGTCTAACACTGTTTTTCTTTTTAACTTAATTAAGTTAATTGAGTATGAACACACCACACACAATACAATCACCTCAGAATTTTCACTGCTCACTGCGCTGTGTGACCAGCTTAAATAATGTTAAAAATACCACTCTTATCAATGCAAGCGCACAATTCGATAAGGTAATACCGAAATACTAGGTTTTCCAAAATAGCAAGTGTGCATATATATGTACTAAACTTAATAACTATAAATATATGTTGAGTTGTAGGTTATTTGCTACTTAGTTATTTTCTTGTTTTGATCGACAAATTAAAACTCTAAGCAAATAAGGTGGCCAGAATTTCAGTATGGGCTATCGATAATTTGTCGTCTCAGCTGATCATGGCAAAATTTGGGCGGGAAATAATATTTATTGTGTGTACAAACAAAGATGAGCGGTGCAAACAAAATGTTTGGCGATAAAGCCTTTGATTTACTGAAGGATCTTAAACGCTCAGCACAGACAATTCCTGCCTTTGACGATGACGGCGTGCGACAGGTGCTCGAGGAGATTAAGGCTATTTTCGAGGAGAATGTGGCACAGGCGTCCAGTTATAACAGTTCCGGCGATCGCAGTTTATGGCCACTATTAAACTTTAGACACGCAGCCTTGCAACGAAACAAACGGTGTCTGCTGGCCTATTTATATGAACGCATGCAACGCATCAAGGCACTGCGATGGGAATTCGGCCCCATTATTCCCGGCGACATTAAACAGGCATTGTGTGAGCCAGAAGTGCAATTCTTCAACAACTATTCCAAATCTTTGGCGGCTTATATGCGTTCCGTGGGCGATGGACAAGGCATCGATCTGACTGGAAACTTGCGGCCACCGAAATCTCTGTATATCGAAGTGCGCTGCGTTGAGGATTATGGCAAATTCGAGCTGGAAGACGGTGAAGTCGTTCATTTAAAGAAGAATAGTCAACACTACCTACCGCGGGCCCAAGTGGAAACGCTGGTGCGTCAGGGCATATTACAGCACATTGCATAAGTTGTACATAAATATATAAGATTAAAATAAATATAAATAAATAATTATAAATGTCCGATTGTAAAGTTCTGGCGCCTAATAAATAGGGCTGTAAAAATATCGATATGTCGATAAGTATTTCTTGCGATACTATATTTTTGCTTCATACGAGGGCTGCATCGATGACAATTCTATCGATATTTAGCTCAACAGCTGTGAGGCCGGCTGGTCATTACGTGAACTTGTATTTTTGTAAAGAAAACAAAAGTTTGCTTTTAAAATGAATCAAGCCGATGTTAGCAAATTAATGTCACAACTGCGTATTGCAGTGCGACCAAATAGACGTAATCTAAAGAATCCAGACGGTCCAGAAGGTCGTCTGCTGAAGCTACGGAAAACCGTCACAGCGCTGGTTAAACACGAGCGCATTGAATTATTCTACAATCGGGCGGACGAGGCGCGTGGTTATGCGGAACTGGTAGGCAATGGAATGGCAGCTGTTGGAATATATGACAGTTATATGTACTTCTGTTTTAGCTCATTTCGAATGCCATACGTCATGGCGACAGGCACAAGGCAACGATGGAGCTGGCGGATTATTGGCTGCTGGAGAAGCAGCTGGTGCACAAGCTCTTCAAGGTGTTGGTGCCGCGCTATGAGAACTATAACGTAGCTTACACACGCATGTTCAAAGCACCGCGCGATTATCCCGGCATTTACTATAGAAAGTCCGTGTTGGAGCTACGCGGCAATCCGTATCCAGTGCTGACACAGGACAACAGCCAGAATCGCAATCTGTTGCACAATGTGCTGCTGGATGAGGCACGCAAGGAATTTCGACGTGAAAAGTTGGCCAATTTGGCCAATCAACTTGCCGCTGAGACGGACGTAGCAACAACAACAACAACAGCCGGAACAACAACACCAGCTGTTGATGTTGAGAAAAAGTCACAGGAGAATGTTGAAAAGACGACGGAAGTTTAATTGTTTATTGTTAATTAAATTGCAAGTAATACAGTTTTCTAAGTTAAATGATGAATTGAGCAGATACTTAATAACGGGCGCCGGAAGTGAAAAGAAGTGAGAGCGAGAGGAAAGCTTAAGAAAGCTTTAATTTGGCTTATTAGGGGTTTGTTCCTGTTTAAATAATAACACGGAAAGCATTTTATGAAGTGCTTGCAAAAATACACTTATGTATGTATGTGTGTACATCAATGACAAAAGGTGGGGGCGTGTGCGTGTGTGTGTGTGTGTGTGTCTGCGACAACACTGATAAAACACGTATAAACGTATTGTTAGCTTTTATAATTTATCACGACGTCAACTAAGCACCGCTCTCTCTCGCTCTCTCTCTTTCTCGCTCTCTCTCTCTGGTGAGAAACCTGTCAGAATTGTGTAAGCGTCATTATTCATGTCAACTTGGCTTGGCGTCTGAGCCACCCCTCTCTTTCACACTCACTCCTTGTCGCTCTCTCCCTCCCCCAACCCCTCATCCCCACTCACTGCTTGTCTGTGTAAAAACCAAAATTAAAAGACAAAATTTACGATGGCTGTTTTAAAAGTGAAGCTCAACTTATGCGACATGTTAATTAAAGCACATTAAACAAAAAAGTTGCCAGCAATCAAAATAAGCAACAAGATAAATAGATAATAAGCTGGAAGAAAACAAAAGTTGAGAAAATGGACTTGAAATTGAAATCAATATTGGCAATTAGTGAATTAACTTTTTACTGGCAGCCAAATGGCGACACCTGTAAGCGACAATTCAATTGAAAACTCGACGGTTGCAAGCAACAAAAAAAAAACACAAAAAAAAAAAAATGGGAAAATGGAAAAATATACGTAAAAAGGGGCAACGAAATTGGATTTTTGTGCTTTCTTTTCATGCTGCATTTTTGTCGCTAATTGGCTGTGTTTTCAATTATTTTGGCCCAAATTCATTAGTTGGTCTATTTGTGCGTTTCTGCACGCTCAATTGGGCGACAAACAGTTCAATATTTAATTATGTCGCCCCCCCCTTTCCTCCCTCAATCTCAGCTGGAAGCACTTAATTAGGTTTTGCTTAAATGAAGCCACAATATGTACTTGATTTTTTTTTGAAAAGAAACTGCCTACTGAATAACGTATAATTTTCAGGCAATTTATGCACATCAAGTTGTGCTCCAAAACGGCTCTGGAAATGAGCTCAAGTCTGTCAAGGAGATATATATATATATATATATATATATATGTATATATATATATTCTTGTATATAAATATGTATACAGAGCTCGACTGCAGTTCCTCTGGCTGTGGATAGCAAATCAAACAAAATCATCAGCAGCAGATTAAACAGTAGAGAAATGCTTTTAAAATGCTCAACAGTTCACTGAAAAGGAGTCGGAGTTTTTGGCACCTTCAAGCCAGAAACTGTTAAATTAAAGACACTTTACGCCAGCGTAAATAATTTGTAATCATTTTCAGAAAGCATCTTTTTACCCTCCGTCTGGTGGCTAAACAATTTTTAAAGCAAGTGTTTTTTTTTATAATGAATTCCAGCATTTACTGAGTTTAGCTTAAGAACTTGAAAATGGGAGAAAATGTGGAGCATAAGTAAGATTAGATTTATAATTGAAAATCTTGGTCTTTTATAGTATCTAACTTATGTTAAAAAGTTGAAAATAAGTTAACTTTTTAAAAAGAAGTATAGAAATTTTTAAATTAATTTTTTCCACAGTTACAAAATTATTTATTTTTTTAATAAATTCCAGCTTTTACTGAGTTTAGCTTAAGAACTTGAAAATGGGAGAAAATGTGGAGCATAAGTAAGATTAGATTTATAATTGAAAATCTTGGTCTTTTATAGTATCTAACTTATGTTAAAAAGTTGAAAATAAGTTAACTTTTTAAAAAGAAGTATAGAAATTTTTAAATTAATTTTTTCTACAGTTACAAAATTATTTATTTTTTTAATAAATTCCAGCTTTTACTGAGTTTAGCTTAAGAACTTGAAAATGGGAGAAAATGTGGAGCATAAGTAAGATTAGATTTATAATTGAAAATCTTGGTCTTTTATAGCAACTAACCTATGTTAAAAAGTTGAAAATAAGTTAACTTTTTAAAAAGAAGTATAGAAATTTTTAAATTAATTTTTTCTACAGTTACAAAAGCTTTAATAATATGTAATCATTTTCAGACGGAGGGAGTGTCCTGTTGGTAAATTAAAGCAAGTGTTTTTTTATTTTTTTTAAATAAATTCCAGCTTTTACTGAGTTTAGCTTAAGAACTTGAAAATGGGGAAAAATGTGGAGCATAAGTAAGATTAGATTTATAATTGAAAATCTTGGTCTTTTATAGTATCTAACTTATGTTAAAAAGTTGAAAATAAGTTAACTTTTTAAAAAGAAGTATAGAAATTTTTAAATTAATTTTTTCCACAGTTATTGCAACTGCAAAGTACACACAACTCTCAAATATCGTATTCTATCATAGTTACTATTTTTTAATTCCCAGCCAGCCATGGAAAAATATTGCACTTGACCACTTAGAATCTTTAATTAAGCTCCGCGCAGCGAGTGTCCCTTAATAAGCTCTCAGCAGTCAAGCTTTATTTCAGTTTTCTCCTTCATTTTTATAATTAATGTCATCAGCTCAACTTATGTGCATGTGTCAGTATGCTTAAGAGTACACACACACTCACACACACATGTTTATGTTTGCATGTGTGTGTGTGTGTGTGTGTGTGTGTGTGTGTGTCTGTGAAATCATCACGTTTAATGAGGCAATGTCATTGGGAAGGCGCTTAATGCTGTCTCGAAGTACACGTTTGTATGCGTTTATATATGTATGTATATATATATATATATATATATATATATATACACAGCTTTCATCTCTTTGAATAGAACTTTTGTGCCCGTAAATTGGCTTCTTATGTTGCTCATTATAAGGCCGACAAAATAATGTTATATGTATGTATGTATGTATGTTCATATATATATGCGATGATATCCTCTGTACTTTTTTTTTTTTTTTGACTTCCTGCTGTTATAATTACGGGAACAAATTATGGCAAAGTGCTATATATACTACTTATAATAAGTAGATTTATATAGGGATCTATCTTTAAAAATGTTACACTGCAGTCAATTTTAAATCAATTATTCCTTATGGTTAAGTGGCTTTGTTACTTTAAGCTCACGTCTCACGGCACAGGTAACAGCTTAATGTAAATACACTTACCTACACACACACACACACACACACACACACACACACCTTACACTGACACTTAAATACCTATTTATATGTAAATTCAAGATGGCGCTTTTTACCGTTAGGCTTTAATTACTTTGACTAAACGCGTCGCAGTTAATTCAAGACATAGACAAAATAATTCTCTTTGGGCATTTTTTATTTAATTTACTTACGATGTCACTTAAGATTGAGTACGATCTATGTTTCCATCGTATATCTTTATACTCGTATCAGTCTTGTGAAATTGATAAGATGTTTGGGAACTAATAATTTAATATAGCTATCTATTCATAGCATTCATAGCTTCCAAACATTACAGTGACTGAGATGATCCGTCTGCCAATCTGTAAAAAAATGTTGTAAATTAAAAATTAATAATTTTCTCATAAAACTGTTAGATCTTTAAAAAAAGCGCGATAGACCTTTAAAAAAAATGTAAAGAGCCTAAGAGCGATTATCACATAAGCGTCATGTTACTCAAAAATTGTTACAATGTAAATATGTTTTAAGTATTAGAAAAACTAATTGTTGTTTATATAAGGCATTAAAAAGTAGTCTCTTACATTTAAAGCCACCTTAATACAAATTCTCACAGCTTCAGCCTTTTTGTTAATGCAAATTATGAATCGATTTTAATAACGAAAATCGGACCAACTTCAAGTTCTTTTAACTTTGCTAAAACTGATTCGATTTTCAAGCGGAATATCATTTTGATCATGGTTTGACCTCTAAATTCATTCTGCATTCAAATTATTTTAATTTCCTTAAAATATTTTTTTGCCCCAAAATTTCGATTTTTTAGCAAAGGGTCCCCCCTTTACTTTTTTAAAATTTCAAAATTTTAAATCTCGAGTTTTCATTTTTAAACAACTCCTGGTACCCAAATTCGTATAAAACAACACTTTAAATTTTGTTCTGAGACGTTTCATTTTTTTGTAAAAAATCATGTCAAAATGAACAAAAATTTTGACTTGTAAAGTGGCTAGGTCAACCCTAGGACCAACTTCAAATTCCTACAACTTTGCTAAAACTGATCCGATTTTCAAGCGGAATATCATTTTAATCAGAATTTGACCTCTAAATTCATTCTGCATTCAAATTATTTTAATTTCCTTAAAATATTTTTTTGCCCCAAAATTTCGATTTTTTAGCAAAGGGTCCCCCCTTTACTTTTTTAAAATTTCAAAATTTTAAATCTCGAGTTTTTATTTTTAAGCAACTCCTGGTACCCAAATTAGTAAAAAACAACAGTTTAAATTTGATTCTGAGACGTTTCATTTTTTTGTAAAAAATCATGTGAAAATGAGCAAAAATTTTGACTTGTAAAGTGGCTAGGTCAACCCTAGGACCAACTTCAAATTCCTACAACTTTGCTAAAACTGATCCGATTTTCAAGCGGAATATCATTTTAATCATAATTTGACCTCTAAATTCATTCTGCATTCAAATTATTTTAATTTCCTTAAAATATTTTTTTGCCCCAAAATTTCGATTTTTTAGCAAAGGGTCCCCCCTTTACTTTTTTAAAATTTCAAAATTTTAAATCTCGAGTTTTTATTTTTAAGCAACTCCTGGTACCCAAATTAGTAAAAAACAACAGTTTAAATTTGATTCTGAGACGTTTCATTTTTTTGTAAAAAATCATGTGAAAATGAGCAAAAATTTTGACTTGTAAAGTGGCTAGGTCAACCCTAGGACCAACTTCAAATTCCTACAACTTTGCTAAAACTGATCCGATTTTCAAGCGGAATATCATTTTAATCATAATTTGACTTCTAAATTCATTCTGCATTCAAATTATTTTAATTTCCTTAAAATATTTTTTTGCCCAAAAATTTCGATTTTTTAGTAAAGGGTCCCCCCTTTACTTTTTCAAAATTTCAAAATTTTAAATGTTAAGTTATAAGGTTTAATGAACTCCCTATGTCATTATAAACTGAATTTAAATCGTCAAACTCCAGTGAGTTGTGGGTTTTTCATGAAAATCGATTGATAGTCATAAAAATCAGCGAGTTAAAGTATTTGAAAATCGGTTCAAGTTGTGGATTTGTCGTTATATTTTGTAATCCACTATATTCTATCATACCTTTTCCAGTTAGACAGATCTCTCGCAGCATATCGCAGTGGCTGTAGAAGAACTGATGCTCATTTGTGTGGGCGGCACAGATGGGGAGAAAGGGATCACAGTCGTCGATGGCTTTGCAGGCATTCGATATGGACTCAAAGACCGGCAGGGAGAGCACACAGATCACGGATGCCACACAGATCAGCAGTAAGAGTATCGAAATCTTTGTTGCAATTCCCAGCGAACGCATTCTCAATGCCAGCGATAAAAGTAAACTGTTAACACATCCAATTAAATATCTATTGTGTGTGCACAGGTGTGATAAAAATGTGACTTACTTGAGTTTCAGTTCAGTTCAGATCAGTTTTTTTTTTTTTTTTTTAGATCCGTCTGCGGTCTGAGTAATAGATATTACCTAGGAGCGAAACAAGCGCGACAAGCGAACAACTGATAACAACTGGACAGCTTAAAGTATCGTACAAAATAAATCCCAACTCAGTGCTCTCTCTCTCATTTGCCATATGAGCTTTACAATCTGCCTCCCCCTTCCCCCCTCTTTGGCTTTGAGCTGCCCCCGTTGCCGACAAACTCACTATTCGATTGCCATGACAACGGCCGATTGTGACGCATTGTTGTTGCTACACAGACAATGATAAACATTGACTCCACCGTTGGCAGTTGGCGTTTCTTTTTTTCATTTTCGCGGTGCTCTATTGTTTATGCTCCCTCTGTCGCTACCTCTGCCTCTGTCGCTGCCTCTGTCGCTGCCTCTGCCTCTGCTGCTGTCGCTGTCTCTGCTACGGCTGCCGGCATATTCAATGAATGCCGATGCCGTTGCTCATCTAACTGGAACAGCATTTACAGCCGGATCGGAAGCGTTGCTCAGCGGAAGCGTAGCGTGCAGGTGCATTGCGGTGTTCACAGTAGATATACATACATACATAGATGTGTGTATGTATATGTTAGTACTAGCATAAAGCATAGATACCCTGTAAACATCACTTAAGTCACTAATAATGGGTATATCAGTCAGTGCTCACAGTAGATACATATGTATGAATATGTTAGTATTAGCATAAAGCATAGATACCCTGTAAACATCACTTAAGTCACTAATAGTGGGCATATCAGTGTAAACATCACTAAGGTGACTCAAAATGGGTTTATCCGTCAATTTTCACAGTAGATATGTATGTATTTGTTAGTACTAGCATAAAGCATAGATACCCTGTAAACATCACTTAAGTCACTAATAGTGGGCATATCAGTGTAAACATCACTAAGGTGACTCAAAATGGGTTTATCCGTCAATGTTCACAGTAGATATGTATGTATTTGTTAGTATTAGCATAAAGCATAGATACCCTGTAAACATCACTTAAGTTACTAATGAGTGGTATATCAGATAGCTGAGAGCTTTTAGAAGCTAACTCATATGAATCATTACTCTGAAAAATGCTGAATTTTGAGCATATAACGTTTTTTTTTAATACCCTGTAATTATGAAAAGGTGCCTAATAATGTTACAAGCAAATTTGTTGGGGAAATCACAATATATTTCATGTGAAAGTTCACTATTGAAAGTGTTAAAAGTTTGGAATACAAGTTTTAATTGAAATGTGTGCTCAAAATGTTTAAGACGTTTAAAAGCTGACTCATTTGGTAAATCACAACACGTTCGATGCGTATAAATAAATAAATCCCAAAGAATTATTTCAAAGTTAAACAGTACACGATTATTAAAATTGATTATAAAAAATATTAAATGTATCTGCGATTCTTAGAAGCTGACTCAACTAAGTTTAGCGGGAAATTTAGAGTGGTTTTATGTGAATACCCTGTAAATAAGAGGGACATACTGTTTTATATGCTGTATTTTAGTTTGTTATTTAAAAAAATCGTATACATAATACCGATTTAAAATGTTTCGTAGTGGGTTCATCTGAGCAATGTTTTAAGTACTCATCATATAGGGTATTTACTAGTCTAGCATGCATTTTAAAACCATCTTATCATGTTTCCCAATGAGTTGATCTCTCTTAAACTTGTGTTCTTAATGAGTTTATTGACCTGTTTTTATAAATGCACTAAAAGCAGGGTATTTCCTAGTCGTGGCACGCTCTTTTGGAGCTCCCTAAGTGGTTTTCTCAATGAGTCATGAACTTTTTATACAGAAATCAACGTTTATTGTAACTGACTAACCTTTAACCAAGCTGACCTATAAACAACTTGCAGCTACTTACTCAGAAGTGGAGTCTATAAACATATTTAATATCCAGTAACTGGATAGGGCCACCCCTTCATAATGTGGTGGGCCAAGCAATTAAAAGCCTTTTCACCCCTTGATATATGAGGAGAGACACTCGGCACACCCGCAGTTTGTGTCATAAGAAGCATTTTGTCAATTCCCCCTTTTGGAAGATACATATGTGTGTGTGTGTGTGTGTAGATAAAAGATACATAGTTACACATGGAAGATAGTTAAATGGGGTGTCAGCTTAAAGCGCGCTTGAAATGTGTATGTGGTTGTGCTACAAGTAGCAGCACTTTGTCGAGTCATCAACATACACACACACACACACACACACACACACACACACACACACACACACACCACGCACACACACGCATACATAGACTCGCCGCCAAGATGGCTGCATTTCCTGCTGGCGTAGATGCTGTTACTTTCCGGTTATGTGGTAACTCCGCCGGCATCCACGGCACGGAACTTCCGTAAGTTCAGCGAACATATGCAAAACAATGGCGACATCGACATCGCAAATAATTTAGCGAGCGAGGAAACTTAAGCACATTTGTATATATACATATAAATATATGTACGTACATACATATATGTACATATACACAGATGTGTGTATATGTATGTACATATCTACAATATAAGTAAATGACAGAATGTGCAAGTACATTAAGCATACGGTAAATACTTACAGTGGAATTTACATATATACATATGTACACATACTCATTACAAAGGAATAGAATAAAAGAGTATTATAATTCTAGATGAGTGAAAGAGACAAAGACACATGCTATTAGTGATGCAAAAATACATAGAAAAATCACAGGACAGAAGTTGATTAAATTTAACAACTTGAGATTTAAAATAATGAATGAAATTAAAGACCAAACCATGATTAAAATATCACTCCTCTTGAAAACCTGTTCAGTGTTGGCTAAGCTATGAAAAATTGAAATTGATTTGATTTTAGAACTAGCCACTTTATTTAAAATTGACAACATGACAATTAAGTTTGATAATATTTACTACAGAGTATCTAATAGTCGAGCACGCTTCATTTAATTTTCTATACCCGCTCCATTTTAGTATATCCCATTTCTAGACAAAGAGCAGAGTAAATACAGACATACCATATACACATTATATACCCTGTACTCATTTAAAAGCTTACAATGAAGTTTCGATATTCTATCAAACAAATATAAATTATATAGACTCTCAAACAGGATATTTCCCAGATTCCCAGATCTTAATGCCAGATTGATTTAGCATTTCAATTAAATTTATTTGCAAATACAATATTTAAATTTCCTTGCTTTTTTTTTTCCTAGAAATTGTTCAAAACTTTTTCCTTTAGCAATTTGCAATTTTTCCTTCTGGTTTCGTTGCCGATTTGCTTTGTGCTCACCGCAACTTTTGTTTATTTTGTCGTGTATTAAAAATAAAGCGAATAGCGTGAAAAAGAAGTACAAAACAAACTTAAATATGCAAATAAGATTTTCAGGGCTTAGGGAGGGGGAAGGGGGAAGGGGGAAGGGGGCGCAGGACTCAGAGCAAACACGGCTAAAAGGATTGCCGCCAAGTGTTTAAAGTTGAATTTATCATAATTAATTGGATCAGCTAATGGATTCTACTTATCAGGTTCTATGAGAGAACAATCCAAAGACTGAAAAAGAAATATTTAACAATGACTTTTGAGATAAAGAAAAAGGTTTGTAGTATTTATGATCTAATGAAAGCTGAGTTTTGACACTCCCATAACTATAAACATTTTTGTAAAAAAAGGCCAAAGGTAGCCGGAAGTCAGTTTAGATATTTTCAAGTCAGAGTTTGTGCTCTGTAAATGGACAACTGGTTGCTAAACTCAAAGCCTTGGCATTTAATATACAAAACTGAATACAAATTCTGTTAAAAACTGTGTAAAAAAAGGGGTCACAAAAGTATAAAGAGCAATTCACAAGGTCTACTGATAAACTTAACATAAATCCAAAGCACCGGAAACCTGTCCAGGCACTTGTCCTTCAGCCCCCAAAACGGATACTTTACTATACTATATTATACACTATCTATTCATTGGCATTGACTCGGGAAGTTTTAAGGCTGTAGTCAGGAAATGTTAGCATAGAAAAAAAAAGATGAGGAATCACTTTAAAGTCGCTTTTCTAAACCCCATACTTTTGTCTTTTATGTTAAAATATTCAGAATCAGTTTAAATGTTGCTTTTGGAATACAAAAATTGTGCTTTAATATCTTGTTAAAGTTTTAAGCATCTACCTAAATAAGATATTAACTTAATTGTTTAAAAATCAATGTCAAAAATGTCAGAAAATGTTTGCAGAAAAAAAGAAAGTCAAATAAAAGTAAAAAATATCTTTTAGCTACAATGGTCTTATTTTAAGAAGTTTCTAGTTTTTAGTTTTTAGACTAAAAACTGTCTTTGACCAAATTAAAGATACAATACTTTTGATTCTCCAAGTTTCTAGTTTCCAGTCTGAAAAGTGTCCTTGTCAAAATTGAAGAGATTAAATTGCTTAATATTTCTACGAGCACGTTTTGTGCTCTATTTAATCTTTATAATTATAATTACTAATTTCTATAATTGAATAGTTGAAGCGTGATAGGCAGGCTTCACTGTACATAATTGCAGTAGGCACAAGAACTCGCCATTAAAAGCTAAACTGTCTAAACGTAGGCGGAACACTTCAATACAAAAACCCTCAGAGCAGGACTCAAAGTCAACAATTAGCTGCCTTTTGGCGAGGTTATTTAAGTTGTTGTTGTTGTTATTGTTGTTATGGTTGTTGTTGTTCTTCTTCTTCTTCTTCTAGTTGTTGTTGTGAAACGTAGCGTGAATTATTTCCAATTAATGGTCCAAGCGCAAAAAGTTTTACGGCCAAAACCAAAATGGAAACTATGAGTAGGAAATGCCACACGAGCTATAAGCGACTATAACCAATATATATAAATATGTGTGTGTGTGTGTGTGTGTGTGTGTGTGTGTGTTACGAGTTGGTACGACCTACATAAATGGCAGGCTGAATAAGGCCAACATCGAGTGGATAATCTGGAGTCTGGAGCTCATTCGCTGCTGTTTCGCATTTTGTATGAGTTTTCATTTAGATTGAAATGCCCTCAGCAGCCATAAACTCAACTGGCAAAATCCACAACGGTCTTTCACTACGTGTTGTGTAACTGTGTGTGTGTATGTGTGTGTG
This sequence comes from Drosophila rellima, assembly GCA_035043635.1. Lineage (NCBI taxonomy): Eukaryota > Metazoa > Arthropoda > Insecta > Diptera > Drosophilidae > Drosophila > Drosophila rellima. The sequence goes on along the minus strand of JAWNMV010000146.1, from coordinate 389,467 downwards.
TGTGTGTGTGTGTATCTGTGTGTATATATGGGTCGGTCGATTGGTTATACGCTGCGTTATAAGTAATAGAGAACGATCTATCCATGACCTGCCAATGTGGTTGAACCATTCAGTCAGCAATATGAAAATATTGCTCCAAGCGCAAGTAACAACAACCAAAACAACAGCAACAACTACAACAAAAACATGGCCAATAGGCAGCACAAAAAAACAAAAGCCACGCACAGCGAACACAGCGAACACAGGATGAACAATGTTGAATACGCGTACACATGGCCCATTCACATGGCCATTACCATTACCATATAGCCAAACCCTTTGCCCCTCCCCTTACCTACCCCGCTCCCCTCGGCATCCTCTCCTCACAGCATGCTGTTTTTATTATTGGAAAATTGCTCAAACGCGCACAGATATCGACTCTTTTTCCTAGTTGACTACGTGCCAGGGGAAAGGGTAAAGTAGGGCTGATATTTCTGGTGTACACGGCGTATGTGTAATATTGGCAACAGTCGCTGTTCAAAAAAAAGGTCAACAAAGCAAGCAATAAACAGCAATTTCAAATGATACCCGCAGGATTGAACCGATTGCTCATAACTGTATCTGTATCTGTATCTGTATCTGTATCTGTATCTGTATTAATATTTGTTTTTGTTTACATATTTTGTAATTGTGAACTGTGTAGTTGACGTAGCTAAACATAAATGCTTAGCTCTGTTCCACTATCAATTAATCTAAGTTAATTAATTTGTATTAATTGCCAGAGCTGCTTACACCAAAAGATACATTTCATACAAGCGTTGAGATACATTTGCCAACACATATACATACATATCCATATGTACATTGTACAGACTAAAGTTAGATTAAAATGAATGTCAACCCTTTAGTTTTGGGCTGTCATGTTTTTTGACGGCATCCCTCAAATCCCATTTTCGATAGAGATGCCGGAGATACGACTACGTAAACTTTGTGACTGGTTTGTAAACTAGATTTGGACAGTTTTGACAAGACATGTCGTACCAATACACACAAACATTACTCAAACACAACACACACACACACACATTCGTTGTGTGTATGTGCATACATTAAAATGTAAGCGAATTGAAGCTGCAAAATATTTAAGGATATTTTTGTGTAACACTTGTTATAGTTGCGATCCTTAAGATACAAAAGTATCTGCTGATTGAGCTATTTAACTATATTTATAAATGGAATACTTAAGAATACTTAAGTGTTTCCTATATCCACAAATTAAATTGTGGCATAGAAATATCTATTAATTTAAACCTTTTCTGATTTTAATATTGTGGGATAAAAGTGAGAATTTGTTATATTTTATCTAATAGTTGAGGCTAAATTATGAGATACCCAAGTTATATAAGTATCTTCTAGAACTACTTCTTAACTATGTCAGATTCTTATTATCCAAAATACACTTTACATATGTAAGCTAATACCTAGCCTATAAATATTATATTTCTTTTTAGATTCTGATTTATAAAGGCAAATTCTTTGTTCTCTTCTCTGACCATTAACTGATTATGAAACTTGGTATAGGAGCTCAGTTTACTAGTATATAATACTTAAGAAACAATTTCTTAGTATGATAATTTTGTTTCATGAAAAACTTAGGAAGACTTTTCAAGAACCGTTTTTTATCATATCAGAAATATTTGACTTCAATATTTTATTTCTAAAAGAAGAATGCAAAAATAAAATAGAACGTTGTCCAATAAAATGTTTTCCATGTTTAAACTTGGACAACGATTCTTTCTCATATTTAAAAAAAAAAAGCTCTTAACTTAAGACCTTTATTTTTCCAGTGTTAAAACGTGAAATGTTTCCTTTCAACATGTTTCTCTAACCAAAAGTTAACGATACAAGATCCCTTTTTTTTTTAATTGAAAGCTGTTAAATTGAGTAAAGTTAAGAACACTTTTGAGAAGCTGTAAAATTTGAATTGTCTGGATGCGATGCGGAATGAAATGAATGAAGAGCCATTTGGACATTGGACTTTGGACTTTTGGCCCAAATGGGCAGTGATGTGTAGATGGTTTTTGGTTGTACCAGTCATACAATTAGGAGGAGCGCACATGCCCCCCCCCCACTTCTTCTACCCATCGGCATTAAATTACAAATGAATTCCAGGCACGTGATCTTTTGCTTGACTGCATCTTTTGGCCACCACCAGCCATTTGAGGCAGTTGCAAGTGCATCAGCAATGGCCAGAAGCTACAGTTGCCAGTTGCCAGTTGCCAGTATATGTATATGAGAGTACAACTCAATTACGGAATCGTTAGAGGGTGCAACATTTTATGGCCAACGATTTGAGCCAGTTAAAGAACTGTACTACTGTGCATGTGTAATTTTCTTTTGGTTTTAGGCTGATTGTATTACATTTAACTGCATATGCTTTTTTTTTTAAAGAAACTATTATTATTAGTATTATTATCACTTGACTATACGCACCACTGCACCAGCAAAGCGACAAAAAAAAAAAAAAAAAAAAATTAGAAAACTTTTATCTTTTTGCTTCCGTCGCCTTTTGCCAACTTCAATTGCTGACTGCGAGAAATTGAATTCTTCTTATTTTAGTCACGCAACGTTGTTCAAAAGACACCAACTGAAAGCCAAAGAGTTCTTGGCCAAGTTCTCGTCAAGAGTTCTTTGCTTTTCGCTTTTCTTCCTTAGCCAGTGCTTTTGCTTTTGCACTTTGGTTAAGTCCGCCGCCGTTGGCTGATTTTCCAGCGTTTTTATAGCCATCTAGCATTTTGTATATTAAAGTCTTTTCAGGTTCTCAACAAGCATCTGCAATGATACTTGTCCAACGCCTTTCACACAGTTCAAATTCACACAAATAAGAAAAAAAAACCAAAATAGAAAAAGGGTCTTCAAATGGTATTACATTTCTCGCAGCGCCAGACAAGCAGTTGACATTTTGGGTTATGGGTCAAGTGGACATCAAACCCAAGCAAAACTGTCATAAAAATACGAGTAAGTGAAGCTTGCCGCCTCCTCCTTCGAGTCATTCGACTGAATTATGTCCTGTATATTTAGTTATGAAAGTCTCCTAAACGTTAAATAAACATGCTTCGAGTTGGGTATATCAAATTAAAAGATTATGCCATTTGATTTCTAGTTGTTAACTCGTTTTGGTACAATAAAATAGCTAAGGAATAAATGTATTCTTGTTTATTATTTACTTAATTTTATTTCAATTTTAAAAAGTATTTTTTGTCAATTGCTCTTTGTTGACATTGAATAAAAATTATTCATTTCAAATAAATAGCTACAGAATTTGGGATTTCTTCAAACCAAAAATTAAGAATCTATCTTATATTTAAATATGTTTTTTTATTTGCTTTAAAGCAATACATTGTCTTTAGATTGTTTTTTTTTTAACGTTTTTAATTATTTGTTTTACAACAAGAAAAAAAATGTTTAAAAAGTTAATTTTCGTTTAATCTATTATTTATGCCCACATACTTATTTCCCAAGAGAGATGCGAGTAGCTTGACTCAAATGTGTCCTGAAAACTTGGGCCTAAAATTTTGTCTGATATCTTAGAAAATGCTCATATTAAATTTCAAGATTATATCTTCAAGATATTTAGTTATTTTGAAGTCTTAATATGCTTTAAAACTAAATTATTCGGTGCGTATATCTAACCCAGCAGTTCATCTACTTTAATCACACATTTGGAATACCATTAATGAAACTTCTCTTTCTACAGGGTATTGAAAGTGTACGCTTAAATGACCATTAAATGCAAATTCACAGCCAATGGCCATTTAGTGGGTATTCATGTTCAGCATAAACATCAAATTTAAATAATTTCGCAAATGCTAACAGCATCGTGAATAATAATAATGTAATTTAAGTACATACAATATTTCGACAGATTACCGTGGAATGCGTTGCATACTTTTCGGGGCAATTGCAACTGTAACTAATTAATAATAGAAACACGAGTGCGAGTCCTTTTTGCACACAGGATATTGGATTGTGCTGATAGCACGGCAGTGGAATGGGCATCAACGTCACACCGGACAGACGACCGAGACGACACGTCAGGTAATGCAATCAGTGAAGAGACGAATGAGCGAGAGCGAGCATTTCCCGTTAGCCGTTTGAGGTTAGGTTGCGCATGAAGATGAGAAGGAAACACGAAGCCCCGATTCGGTGTGAATTGCGACCTATGTGTGTTTGTTAGTACTGACCATGTGACTTAATTACATTTGCATTATTAAATTTTATGACAGCTGCTGGGCTCAATAGCAACGCCTCCTCACCTGTCTGTGCGTGTGCCTGTGCCTGTGTGTGTGTGTGTGTGTGCGTGTGTCTGTGTATTGCCGCAGTGCAATTATAACGAGTAACGGTTTGGACCATACAATGCAGCAGCCAAAAGACCAAGCTCAACAGTATTTGCCAAAGAATAAAGTTCGAAAATGAATTACTTAAACGGGAAATTTTCAACTCCCCTAACTTTGTCGAAACTTAACCGATTTGCTTGTGGAATATCAATTTTATCACAGTTTTATTTCTATTTTGTTTCTGCATCAAAATTTTATTCATTTAAAAAATTGATTTTATTTTTTCAAAATTATAAATTTTTTGCAAAAATTTTTAAACTGTGATAACTTTGTCAAAACTTAACCGTTTTGCTTGCGGCATGTCTATTTCATTATAGTTTGGCTTCTAATTTGATTCTAAATCAATTTATTATTCATTTGATATATTTAATATTTTTTTGAAAATTGTCCTTTTTTCAGGCCTAACACTTTTCAAAAACTTCAACTGCTTACAAATATGTTTGAAAAGTAAGCAAATAAATAGGGAAAATTCGACATATTACTATAGATTTATATCACTAGTTTATAAGCAATTATTATATGTATCATACATATTTTGTTTTCCTTTGCCTTTTCGCCCTCAAGATCTGCTTGAAGTGTATTTATAGCTGTCATACTCGTGAACTCATCGCTTGTTGCTATCAGATAACCTCGTGCCACAAAATATTTGTAAACGATTTATCATCTGATTTTTAATTTCTTTTCCGAGCACTTGGCTGTCAATGGGAATGACGCAACTGCAAAAGTCTGTCATCAGCCATCTCAGGCGAGAAATTCAATGAGCAAAAACAGAGCAAGGAAACGAAAAGAAAATAAAGAATGGAATTACACACAGATTTACGGGTACGAGCCAAAGTAAAAACAAAAAAAAAAAAAAAAAAAAACAGGTATCCTTGGCTACTGTAGTTAAGGTAAAAGTTTCTATTACATTTTTAATATGCGGGGGACATTTGAACATAATTAGTGCATAAAATTTAATTTAACCGCTGAAATGAGAATGTAGACATGTAAATCTCAGTGGAAACGATAATGTTGCCTTGATTTTTTTCCACCATATTTTAAACTTGGCACACACGAAAAATTAACTAGCAGAAAATGCGATGTGGAGGGGTCGGGTTTGGGTTCGGGTTCGGGTTCGGGTTGGGTCGGATATTGCTTTTGATGAGCTGGCATTATAAGCATAACCGCAGAAGAAGCATGCACGGTAAAGGATAACGTTGAGCAGAGTCTGAAACAGAGATGGAGATGGAGACTGTAAACCAGAGCTGAACCAGAGTCCTCAGTTCATTACGATGCCTAAAGGTTGCGCCCGTCGAGTGATTATACACGTACATGAAACGCGACCAGCAAAAAACACATCGTCGTCGAGTTAACCGCAGTCAGTTAGAAAGCATAACGAGCTACGAGGCTAAATCTAAAGCTAAAGCAGCCCCAACGGGCAATGGCAATGCCAGCCACTGCGTCGTATACGTAATATTTATGTACCGGGTTCATTCTGAGCTATATTTAATGGCAACTGCTTGGGGTTATGTGCAGGGGGAATCTTCTGAAATGTGTACATTTCATATTGTTGTATTTAAAATCAGTGTACTCGTATCGTATGCCTCAAATTTACAGGGTATACAACATTATTTGACATTATTCGAGAGGCTGTCAACCCTTTTTAACATATTCTAATTAGTATCATTTGAGTATCTCCCTCTCAAATACAAATTACAGGGTATGCGTTAGCTTCTTAAGTGTATATGCAATCAATTGAAAATCGCTGTGTGAATGTCAAATTTACAGGGTATATGCAATACGATTAGGAGCAATTAAAAATCCTATTGCTCCTAAATTTTCTTTCTATCTTTTATGACCCCGCTTGCTTATCATATTCCTCAAAATGTACAGGGTATCAGCAATGCGATTTAAATGACAAAATTAAAATAATATAATCTGCTTTTGAGCGTCTTGCATATGAAAAGTTTTGCTGAAAATAATATGCAAGAGAATTGTTTATTTCGTGTTGTTGTTGTTTGTTTGTTTGCTTTTCGGTAAATAAAAACTCATTAAATTTGAGTCGAAGCTGCAACAATGCGTTGCTCAAAACAGGAAGCACAAACAGGAGCAGCAACATTTTGTGGTGGGCAAGGATAAAAATAAAAACCGAAGCGTTTATTTTTGGAACATGCGCAGAGCTCATTGATAAAAGTGTCCTGGGTGCGCTGCGACTCTCAGACAGCGCAAAAAGGATGTGCAAATAGAGAGAGAGAGAGCGAGAGAGAGAGAGAGAGTGAGAGCGAGTAGATGTGAGCTGGAGAGCATAACATCCTTCAGGATACGACGCGCGATGCGGCAGCCTTTTTGCAGCTTTTCGCATATTTTGGCATTCAGTTTGAAAGAGACGCGCAACGAGAACAGTTCACAAAACATTCGATCTCAAGGCATATATAAATATATCCTTTTAGCCTCAGTCGCAGTCGCAGTCGCAGTCGCCGTCGCAGCCTGAGCCAATTGACTTTCTTAGTGTGCGTGGCAGTGGAGCATTTTGTGTGTGTATAACGGTTAGTTTAAGATTCCTCTGTGTGTGTTTGTGTGTGTGTCTCTGCTGCGTAGTTTGACATTTTCCACAGCAGCCACAATTCCAAATCAAATCACATTTAATTCTTAAAAAAAATCAGTGTATTTATATATATAAATTTGCATTGCTTTGTGTTTCTCTCACTGTATTTGCTGCCCGTGTGTGTTTCTAGAGGCCAACAAAATCAACGCCTATCGCAAGGATATTGCGTCACTAGACTCCTAGTTGAGAGCACACACTTCTAAGGACGCTTTTGCCCGAACAGCGTAAGTACGCAGTATTCTTAATTAAATTTGCATTTCTCCCTTGGGCTCAGCTTGGAAATGGGCCCCATGGAACACAAGCAGCAGCAGCAGCAGCAGCAGCAGCAGCTGGCTGTGAAAATTTATGGGCTTATTTTGGCCCCTTAAAAAAATATTTCATTTTTATGCTATACGCAGCCCCCAAAAAAACCAGAATCAATTAGATATGTCTTACTGATATTCAAATGAAAATTTAGAGAGAGTAAAATCAATTGTAAGGCATTTTCTAATGCTTCGTTTGATATTTCTAAAAGGATCTCAAAAGTTTTCATTTCAAATAACAATAACAATTTGTAGATATTTAAAATGATGAGAAATATTATATTAAAGGGTACTGAAACGATTTGAATGCAGTTTCTATTTGTATTTAAAATATTATAAAAACAACTATAAAATTTCTTTTTTTTTGTATATAGTAAAAATCTATAGGATTTTCTATTTTTCTTTACTTTATCTTCATAACATTTTCTTATGACTTACAAACGCCCATCTTAAGTGAAACAGTTTCTAAGCAAAAGCTTTAAAAAATTTAGAATTAATATATTCTCCAAAACGCTAGATTTCTGTAGCTGAATATTATAAATATTAAATATTTTTATTATATTTAGATATTTATATATTTAAAATTCCCTTTACCTGTTTTGTCTGCCTTTCAAAGTATCTCTAAGATAGTTTGCGCAGAAATCATTTTAATAATTCTATTTTGAAATGTTTCAAAATAAACTACTTTGGAACTACTGAAAATCTATCCGGAAATATTTAAAAATAGAGTCCTGCATTTCCTGTTTGTTAAACAAACATAAGATAGGGATAATTAATAGTGGTTTGGCTTCAAAATGTCGTGTCATATATCAACAGTTAAAGCACACGTAAAATGCATATTCATTTATATGTCAGATACGCTTGGAATTTATTTTATTTGCCCCACGAGTGTCGTAATTGCAAAACTGCTGCTGCTGATGCTTTTGCTGCTGTCACACGCTGCGTATGCGTAATGTCATGCATTAAGACTCATTCGAGCCCATAAAGCGTCTGTTTTGCAGCCAAATAAAAGTGCAGCCGTAACTTTATTAATTAAATTAAAGTTGCATTTGTTTGCAAATATAAAAACAAAGTTTTAACTACAACATTTTGCAGAACAATCGACAACAAACACAATGAGACACAATTGCAACGGGATTTTATTGGCCACGCTCGTCACATGGACGATTGTGGTATGCAGCCTGGTTAGTGGCACCACAGAGGGGCAGGAGACGCCATTGGCACTGCCGGTCGCGGAGCTGACACAGCCCACAACGGCCATACAGGGTGAGGTCTGGGAGGAGGACGATCACGAGGTCTTAATACGCAACGAGCGCGGCACAAAGAGCGATGGTAATTACAATTGTTTTGATTGCAAATTAACTACATCATTTGTTAATTCAATAAATTATGCACTTGGGCACAGGTCTGTCATGTCGTTATGGCAAAAATCCATGGACTGAATGTGATACCAAGACCAATACACGTTCGCGAACTTTGACATTGAAAAAGGGCGATCCGGCCTGCGATCCAACACGCACCATTCAAAAGAAATGCAAAAAAGGTACATTTCAGCTATATAATTTAATTTAAATATTTATTTTTTAACAGGCTATAGAATAGAAACAAATTTCGTTTCCAGTTACCGTATCGGTTATGCACTCAATTCGGGTTTCGGTTATCGGTTATTATATAAGCACAAATAGATTTATTTTGAAAACAGAAAATCTATTTAATAAGAGCAATATTCAAATTGTTAATAAAAATAAAAATGAGTTGGAAAAACGATGATAAGCCCTTCAAAAGAAAATTTAATTTGAAGCTAAATTAAATCGAATTTCGGTTATTTCGCTTTGATTAATTTTTGTATTTCGATTTCGATGCAATGAAAAAATTCTATTACGTTAATATTACCGGTTGAAGGTTACGGCTAAAGTTACTGTTTTTTTCTTTTTTTTTTTTAAATTTTTTTTATTAAATCTTTTTAATTATTTCAACTTTTTTTTTAAATCGTTTACAGCGTGCCGATATGAGAAAGGCACTTGGTCCGAGTGTGCCACTGGCCAAATGACCCGAGCTGACAAATTGAAGGCGACCAGCGATCCTTCCTGCGAGGCAACACGCATAATCAAGAAGAACTGCAAGCCCGGCAAGTCCAAGGATAAGAGCGCCAAGGAACAGCGCAAGAACAAGGACAAAGGTAGGCAAACTCAGCTCTTCAAATCTTCAAATCTTAATCAACTAACAAATATTGAGTTAGTCTTAATTAGTTACTATACAATAGTTAGTTTAATTACCAATTGTAATTTCTCCTTTTTTTATTTTTTAAAACTGCAGCCGCTCGCAAGGGACGCGTCTAAATATTTTTGGTAGCCAACTTACATACTGATTTTTTAAGTGTCAAACGTTAGTTTTTATTCCCGATACTCGTTTTACAATGGATATATATAATAATAATAATTAAAAAATGAAATGAAAAGGTAAAAAAATAAACCCATATAGATATTAATTACCATGTATAACCGTAAAGCATTCCATTTGAATACATTTAATAAGAAAATTGTAGTTTTGTTTTTTCAAACAATCGATATAAATAACAGAGTAAATTTCAATCTATTAACAAAACCTAAGCAAAGCGTAGAAATACCCCTAAAAAAAAAAGAAAGATGAATATGTACCAAGCATTTTTGTTTAATCAATAGATAATTAACTCTATTCCGCATTAAGATTTACAAGAGAAATCGGAATATGGAACGAGGTTGAATATCTAGATTTTATCAGACTAATCATCTACAACCCAGTCGGACTGTTGGGAAACATGATAACCCTGGAAATTGTGAAACAATTGTAACTGGAATACTTTCTCATAGATCATTAGCCGAGTTGTTCTTTCAATTAACTTTATATTAATGAACAGAAACGGAAAACACAAAAAGTAAAAGAGGAAAACCTTTCCATAAATAAACAAAAGTTATTTCCGCATTATTAATGTAAAATGTTTGTCACACAAAAATATCAGCTTCTGTATTTGATCTCAAATAAAAACCCGAGAACAAAAACAGTGGAAAATAAAATATAAAAAAATAATATAAAAGTGAATGATTGATATAAGTAAAAAAATAAAATTTTAGACATACATCAAATGCAACATTTAAAGAAGAAACACTTAGTGTAAATATTGTAAAAAGTAATACAATAGTATTGCAAAGTATTCGTAGTAAAGAGACGAGAGATTGGCGAGGAAGAGGAGAGGACAGACAGGACAGGAGAGGAAGAGGAAGAGAAGAAGAAGAAGAAGAAGAAGCCATGTCTAGGCACTACGCTGAATGCGATTGGCATTTTAAAAAACATATACAATACCCCCCATCATCAATTTATTTGGATATGATTAATAGTAATAATACTCATACATATACACAGATACACACACACACACACACAGACAGACACACTAACACAGATACATTCATGTTTTATTGAACTGAAAAGAAAATACAGAAAATGTTGTGGAATAAAAACAAAAACAACTTACATAACGTAAAATACCTTTTATGCCGTTGTTGTAGCTGAAATTAAAAAACAGCACAATAATTATAATAATAATAATAATAATAATAATAATAATAATAATAATAATAATAATAATAATAATAATAATAATAATAATAATAATAATAATAATAATAATAATAATAATAATAATAATAATAATAATAATAATAATAATAATAATAATAATAATAATAATAATAATAATAATAATAATAATAATAATAATAATAATAATAATAATAATAATAATAATAATAATAATACAAATAGAACTTCAAGACCATGGTTCGTCATTTTAATAAAAACCCCAAGAAATTGAACAATTTTAGAGCCGTTGTTTATGACTTCATGTATTTAAAACATAAACATAATTCTATACCGAAATAAAACAAACAAACAAACAAACAAATATAAATACTACCAATAGTATGGATCCATTTAGCCCTCACTCAAGTGCAGTTCCAATGCACTGACTACGTATTATGTACAGTGTTGGGTATACAAAATACATAACATAAATACATGCATACATACATACATACATACATACATACATACATACATACATTTATACTATATACATATATACATAGATATTTCATGTCGAAACGTACATCAAATTTAACTGAAATTATTATTTCGACTCTATTCTATTCTATTCTATTCTATTCTATCAGGAAGCCTACAACAGCAAGAACAACAACAACAATATAATCATTTGCATACATACATATTTACATAAATAAAATAAGAATAACAAGCAAGACAAAATGATTGAATGAATGAAGAGAAAACAAAAGAAAAAGAAGAACCGAAAAAACAAAAAAAATAAGTAACTGAACTTACATAAAAATATTATGAATAAAAACTTGACATGAAAATTTCAATAAAAACAAAATCTAAAAGAGTTTTTTCCATTCCATAGTTAACCTGTTGTTTTATAGGTAAACGAGTAACATGTATCTAAAGCTTAGCGAGCCAAAGTATCTCATACAAAAAGATACATCCGTAAGATACATGTCTCAAATATGCGCTTTGGCTGTTTGCCAGAATGGCGTGAAAAAAGTCATTTATCATCATGCAAATTAGCTTAAAGTCTGGCCACACTTTGCCTGCAGCATAAACTAGTTAGTGGAAAAAAGGGGGGAGGAAAGGGACAGGGCAAGGGGAAGGGGAAGGGAAACATACACAACTCTGCCAAGTTATCAGAGCGCACAACAATGAAAACAATTCCGTGCAAGGATTCTCTCTGTGGAGTGGCCTGCAATTTTCAGCAGGCAATTACAAAAAAAAAAAAATATATATATATATATGAAAGTGTTTTTTTTTTCGAAAACTGAAACGGAACAGCAACAAAAACAGCGATTAAAAAAAGTAAAAATAGTTGAATAGAGCGACACTATTTCAGTTTCAATGCAAATTGTTGGCAGCCTGGCCAAACAATGAAGTTTTTGCATGGAACCTACGGAAGCCGCCATGTTTGTTTACGTTCAACACCCAGGAACAACACACACACATACACATGTGTGTGTGTGTGTGTGTGCTTAGAACAGGAAGCAGCCCCAACAACAGCTAAAACTACAGTCGCTTTAAGTGCCAGACAATATTGTGATAGTTTTTTTTTTTGCCATTATTTCTACTAAGTCTGTCGTTAGCATAACAAGATATTATAGTCGTCCTTTGGAATATTTAAGATACAAGACTTTGTTCTTAGCTGGAATGTTGCCAACTTAACTTAAATGATAGCAAATTACGTTAGTAACTTGTGCAAAAACACAAATTCAGATAGTTTCTTATTATACTTTAATGCTATCAAATTACGCTTATAAACTATGCAAAATAAAAATTTCAGTTATTTGGTTACTATAAGATACAGTGTAGCGATCTTAACGATTTTCACATATGTTATTTCTAAGATCCACAGCCACAGCTGTGCCAATTTTCATCAATATATTTTGTGCCAGAGCTGAGTTCACATGGAACATGCAAACCCATTTAACTCAATCTACGCCATTATTCGGGCTGTAACAAAATTATAATTCATGCAGCTCTATATTATCATAATAACTCATTATAATTGTTATGCGTCTACTTGAAACACTTCTGCTTACAGGTATTTTCAGTTTGCTTTTCAGTCATTTTTTTTTTTGCTTAAAAATTGACTAAAAATTTGCATTGCCTCGGGGACGAAACAGCAAAAAAAAGTAGAGAAAAGCAGAGAGGTTGAAAGGGAGGTGGGAGTGTAAAAATTGGCAGCGTATTCCCAAGATGTATATCAAAAAATTGTTTATTTTTACTTTAGCATTCAATCATTTATTCAGGACACTGAAAACTTTCGGGTGAGTACCAGTATAATAATAATTGCTTGGATATAAACTTTCGCCTGACTGGATATTCGAATTGTAAGAGCGGAAAGAATAAAATCAAAAAAATAAAAAAGCATGACAATGAGCTGAAAGCGGATGCTTTGCAATTGAATTGGCATATCGTAGATAAGCTGAAGGAGGTAGAGAAGGAAAATGCGAAGGAGACAGAGACAGAGACAGAGAGAGCGTTAAGTAGAGGGATAAACAGTGGATTATCGCTATGATAGAGATATTTAACGGCGTTTTGTGGTTTGACTGTAAATAGATATTTGGCCGTATTGCTGTAAACCAAATTAACCTTTTTTTGGCAATTGCATTCGTTATACGCAAGGCCAGAGCTTTAGCAAGTTAAGGGATGTGGCATTTTGGTAACATTATTCATGCAATAAATCACAAAGGATTCAGGCAACAGACACTGGGATCTAACAGGACGTGTACGAAGTACGAGTACAAAAATAATAGTAGAAAAAAGAAAAATAAACAGAAAAACACAACTCAGTTTATGTGAAAATGTGCAATAGAAGCGGAAAATCTAGCAACTGGCGGAAGTAACGAAAGACGGGATGAGTTCCCGCTGTGCTGCCCTCCAGGAACCCAAGGGGGGTGAGGGGTGAGGGGTGAGGGGTGAGGGGTTCGGGGCAGGTCTGAAGTTAATACTGAGCACGTGTACGTATATGTACTTGATTGCGCTTGTCTGCGACTATACTGTACAGTGAAGCCTCCTGCTTGGCTAGTCATTATTATGGCACATTGTTGTGGTCGAAATCATGTTCTTCTCTATCCCTGCCTCTCCCTCTCCCTCGCCCTGTCTCTCTTTCTGTAAACGTTAACTAAAGTGCATAATGGCTAATTCGGTTGACTGTTGCACATGGCTTGTTATCCAAGGTCCGGTTACAACTCGTTAAACTATCATAAAGGTGTGTCCTCAGGGCTTGCAATTGACAGTCCTCGAAAGCAATAAAATACCGTCATATATAAGCTTGTTCTAGAAGATAAGCAATGTGGTAAAGTCCTTGTTAGGGACTACACATACATCTCCTTGGAAGAGATTGCTAAATTAGTCACTGGACAGTTAGATCTGGAATGAGTTTTGAAGAGCTTAACTTTTGGGTTTATTATGCGATTGTTGTAAAATTGGTTGAAGCACAATAAAGTACTAAATATCATGTGAAAAAAGGATGTTGTAGTTGATTTTTAATGAGTTGGAAAACAATTCGGGAAAGCATTTTTTTTAATTTAAATATCTTTATTGTAATTGACTAAACGACTAAAAATACTAAATATATTTATATAAAATTATATTATATTAAATTTCAAAGTATTTAGTAAACGACTAAAAATACTAAATATTATTATATAAAATTATTTTATATTAAATTTCAAAGTATTTAGTAAACGACGTAAAATACTAAATATTATTCTATAATTTTGTATTATATTACATTTCAAAGTATTTAGTAAACGACTAAAAATACTAAATATTATATACATATATGCTAAAAGTTTTCTAAATCGGAGTGGGAGAAATAAAATTCTGAAATATATAATCCCGAACATTTGTTAATGCTGGTTCTCATAGTTCTACAATCTTTAATCTTTATAAGATACTAACTTAATTCAGCTAATCTCTAATATATAATAAATAATAAATAATTTAATATTTATAAGATTATCTGTGCCTTCAACTTCTTCCTTTCCTACATTCGATCCAGCTTCAGTGATAACCATTGCAATTTATATGATATATCATATAGACATATTAAATAACGAGCTAAATAAGTAAGTTAAATTTCATATGGCTTTGCTTAGGCCGAGAATGTGTGTTAGGGCCAAGGTCTAAGCCATTGGGATAAACACTTACCTAGCCAAAAAAAAAAAAAATATAAAGGCCAAAAGGAAATCGCTGGGCAAGAAAGCCTAACAGGATATGTTGGTCAGAAAAATCCAATTACTTATAATTTCATATACGAGTATGTGGGCATCTGTGTGTGTGTGTGTGTGTGTGTTATGTGTGTATTTAGGTGCGTGCACAATCACTAAGGGTTGCATGTGCCATACAGGCAAACTCAAGTGTGTGTGTGTGTGTGTGTGTGTGTATCTGTGTGTGTATATGTGTGAAAAGGTAAAGCATGATGGCAGCAAATTAAAGCGCCGTAAAACCCTTGCACTGGTCTTGACAAACTGTTGGGCCATATGTGCGAAACCGGCGACATTCCGAGTGGATAAAAAACAACAACGACAAACCCGGAAAGCTAGGAAATGAATGATTTGGGCAGATGCGGGCGAGTTGCGGGCTGAAAACAGCGAGGCCTAAGCAAATTCAACTTAATCATAATTAAATTAACACGTTACAGCCTTGCCATGACGTTGAAAAACTGGGTGTGTGTGTGAGTGTGCACAGAAAAAAAATCATACTATAATTTGAATATAATATTTATGTATTTTATAATTATTATATATTAAAGCATATATTAAATATAAAATGGCAATTTATCAACATTAATATAGTCAAAAAATCGAAGATAATTTTTTTCACTGAAATAATTTTTATAGAGCCGCGATAATCATAACACACATACATATTAGCGAAGAAGGCATTCAAAAATCTTACTTAACTCAAATATACATATATTTTTTTAATCAAATTTGTACACAGTTTCTGATTGATTTTATTCCAGATTCCCGGATTGTTTTTTTCTGTATATGAAAAGCTAGTGTGTGAATGGACTACTCTGCACTAATTTGAAAATAATAGAATGCCATAACTTAGACAAGGGGTTGAGCACATTTCACATAGATGTCATCGAAAATTCATTTGCCAAGTCCCAAGTTCCAAAAACCACACAAAGTGCGAGAAAAAGCGTAGAGCAAAATGCCGACGCTTAAACCGTTTGGGAATTATAAGAGCCAAAAAAAAAAACAAAGTATATTGTATATGTAAACATATCGTAGGCACGTATGCAAAGTAATGCGAAAAACTGGCAATTTGATACTTGACATTTGTTGCTGTTACTCGCACCGGAACTGAGCATGGAGTCTGGTAGTTGAAACTGGTATTGGGTCCATCTTGGAAAAAGAAATGGGCAGAAAAAAAGAAAGAAATATGTAATCATTTCACTCGACGTGTCGTGTATCAAGTTGCAATTGAATTTGATTGTGAGTCGGCGAAAATTGATGTGCCGCAACGTCATGTGTGCGACATTTGCTGGTTGCGTTATGAGCCATCAATGGTGGAAGGGAGGGGGAGGGGTATAAGTTGGCAACACTGGCAACTAATGCCATCTATCGGTGAGGGGGGGGGGGGGTGGAAGCATGGAAGTATCATCCACTGGTGTCGCATATCAGCAACGTCATCAGACATGACGCTGCCATAAGTTATTGCACTGCCATATTGCCATCTATCGGATATAAGTAAATTATTATTCTCAAATCGAATGACTTTACATAAAGCCGTAAAGGAGGCCAAGAATAGTTGGTTATAAATATAAATATAATTTGTAGTTACATTAGCTAAGAGTTAGTTAGTGGTCATTGCACTGTTTAAGCGCTATTAATAACCGGACATAATCGCGAGAAAATCTCCGTGAAAATCAAAGCAAAAAAAAAAAACAAAAACGAAATCCAAGCAAAGGAATAACAAGAAAAGCATCAGCACATAGCAACACAAATGACAGAGGAAAATTTGAGAAAAATTTGAGATACAATTTCCCAGCAATTGAGTTAAACAACAGCCAGAGATTTAGCAGGGAGAGAGATAGAGAGGAACTTTGCTGAGAGCGTAAAGCAAGAGAGCGCGCCTGCGCGAAGAGAGAGAGCGAGAGAGCGAGAGAGCGAGAGAGACGAGAGAGTCGAGAATGTTGTCCAGAACTCGAGCTGATAAATGATAAAAAAAAAAAGTGGCAAATGAATGTGAATTCAGCTCATGCGCAGCAAAAAGCAGCAGCATAAAAAAAACACACACACAAAATAGAGAAGGAAAAAAAACGCATATGAGAATATGAGAATTGTATTTAAAGCCAGAGGAGGAAGGAGGCCAAGTTGTTTACTGTCTTTGCTGAGGCAACGCGAACTCTGCACATAAACAAACAAATCTTGTCGGGCTGTCTGTAAACCCCTCCCCGTTTCCCTCCTCCTTACCCACACTTGCCAGTCAGGCACAAAATAAACAGAGAAGCAGAAAAAGCAAGAAAACATAGCATACACTTCTAGATACATATCTACAAATCTACATATGTGAGGCTAAGGCTTAAACTGACGCCGCATTGTCACACAATCTGTAGTTTCGCATATACCCCACTGTGCAGGGTATGTCCAACTTATAGAGAGCATGCCAGCATGTGCAACGTCAACGATATTTTGCTGCTTGTTTTTTTTTCTGTCTTTCATTCCATTTGGCTTGCCTGCGGACCCGACGACCTGCCTGTTCCGTCTGAATACAAATCCAATTTTATTTTACTTTATTTTCTTTCTTTTTCTTTCAAAACCAATGTCCAGCGTGAATAACTCGCCCGGACTCTGTCTGCAAAACGGACTTGATTCTGTCTCACTCAAGAGGGATTTTCACTCAAAACTCGTTTCGGTCTCTAGAATTATTATTATGGATCTGGTTGAGTCGAATCAAACGCACTCTAAAGAGACCCTCGGCCTGTTACACAATTTGTGATCGTTGTTTACATTGAAACTTTCCTGACCGCTCATAAGTCACTCGGCTTATCGCGCACTGCACGAGAAATTCATTCAGCTCTGTTTCTCATTTCTTTATATCAATGTATGCCCTCAAAATTTAATTATAACTACAATCTGGCAAGTTTCAGAAATAACAACAAGTCAGCGACTTGTTTAAAGATTTGTACTACAAAAAGATTTTTTATGTAAAACATTTTGTAAAGAATGTTTTAGTAATTGCTGCAATCGTTGATTAACATTAGCTTGATGTGCTGTTAATTAATCTATGTTAGTTTGAGGATACTGTAAGTTGGCGATGTAAAAGACATGTCATTAACAGTAGCAGAGGGATTTCCACAGACTGTTCATTTTGCTGAAGAAGGCAAGATGTTAATAACAGTACATTTCCAAAATGTTACTTAAGAAATGTTACGAATTTTATTTACATAAATTTCACGTTACCAGCTGTTGATTTGACTAACTATTAATTTATATTAAAAACGAATATTATTAAACAACATAAACATAATGCTATTTTGGGTCAATTTATAAAGGTCTATTAAATCTGTAGATTAAAGTTCTTCAATAATATAATGAAATAAACAATTAAAATTGATTATATGCCAATTTTAATTTATAACTAAAATATGACACATCGATTTTTAATTGTCGAAATATTTTTACCATAAAAACTTTTGCAGGGTATTATGTAGTCGCGTGCGCTTGCAAACCGCACTATAAATTTTATTTCAATATATATTTGTAAAGAAATATAAAACTGATAAGAAGCATTTCAGAAGTCGAGCCTAAAGTTAAATTAATTTCATTACTATTCAGTACAACTTTACGTAGTCTCTGAGAACGTTGAATCCAACCGCAGAATAAATCTGAATTAGTTTTTATAATAATAATAAAAATGAATAGATTTAGTGCGTTAATTTTTGTAATCATCACTTTGGCTGCAGGCAGGCAGATCCCTGATGACAGTGACATTCAACAATTGCCCGAGGTGCATGGCGATAAATTCTATTATTTTGGCTTTGGCAGCAACATGTTGGCCAAGCGAATTCACATCCAGAATCCGACTGCGGTGATAATGGGACCCGCTCTATTAAATAATTACCGCGTGGACTTCACCACGCCCAGTGAGTTCTGGAAGGGGGCGGTGGCCACCATTGTGCCGGATCCGAGCAGCCAAACGTGGGGCACACTTTGGGAGATCGATCTCAGCAACTTGCCGGACATAGACAAGTGAGTGTCTGGTACTTTAAAATTAATAAGTATAATTCATTTATCATATCTCCATCTTCAGTCAGGAACAAGTCCATGTGGGCTGGTATAGACCTGTCAGTGTCCAAGTAAAACACAATGCCACTGAGATCCCAGCACGACTCTATGTGGTGGTGACTGAACCGAAGGGTAATGCACACGATATGCCAGCAAATGAGGTGCCCGAAGATCGACAGCCCTCAAAGACCTATCTCCAAGTTCTTGTCAAGGGTGCCATCGAGAGCGGCATTCCCGAGCAGTATGTCAAATGGCTGAAAGGCTTTAAGCACAATAACCAAACGGTCAAGGATTTGGAGGAACGCTTCGAGTTGAAATCTGTCTGTCTGTGCCAGTGTTGCCATCAATAATTGAGCATTAATTAAAAAGAAGAACAATTTCTTAAATTTTAATTAAAATTGTTATGATCTGAATTAATGTATTTAATAAAAAATGATTTACTAGCCAAACTAATACTCTCTTTTTCCTCTACAATTAAGATGTTAACATTTCACTGCATTTTACACATTTTATTTAAAAAAAAGTAACTAAATGAACATTTCGCAATTTAGAAAGTGCTTTTTATACAAATTGGTACCGTTTACCAGTAACAGTGACAGTAACGACCAGTAACATTTCTTAATCGTTTTACAGCTGCTAAATGTCTGTTAATAAGACAAGTGAAACGAGTTTAACAGCTGCAATTGAGCATTATCTGAAATGTATTGGTAATTTTCTTACTTCACATCTTCCATCACGTGCTTAAGATCTCAAGTTTTCAGTACTAAATATAGAAATGTAAATAAAGTCTTGGTGCTTCGTATGATTAAGTTGTATCCATCAGAGATGTATATATGTAAGTCTATACAAAATTAGCTTTATATATGTAAGTGTAGATTGGATAAGTGCTATTTGAGTCTTCTATAAACTGTTGTTTATATTGCTTTTGGTCTTATCTGAAATGACATGCATTCAGTTGCCATCAATCATATATTGGAGAGGCGGGGAGAGGCGGAAAGGGGCGGGGCAACGACTGATGCTTGTGGCGCTTGCCACGACGTTCCCCCAGAATAACAAGAAATGTCAGTACGGTTACTGATAAGACGAAATGTCATATATTATTCTCGTATTTCTATCAAAAAAGAAAATAAATAATAAAATAAATAAATAATAAATACAAATATTTATACAATTAGATACAAGGCGATATCAAGTGAGTGAACAACTTCAAATCAAACACAAACTCAATTGGCATTTCGCTCAGTGTATTGAGCGTGTTGTGTGCACCGCAAGCTGAGTTATTTTCTTGTCTCTGGTAATTCATATGAATAAATAAATAAATAAAATAAATAAATAAATAAATAAATAAATAAATAAATAAATAAATAAATAAATAAATAAATAAATAAATAAATAAATAAATAAATAAATAAATAAATAAATAAATAAATAAATAAATAAATAAATAAATAAATAAATAAATAAATAAATAAATAAATAAATAAATAAATAAATAAATAAATAAATAAATAAATAAATAAATAATTAAATAATTAAATAATTAAATAAATAAATAAATATAATAAATAAATAAATAAATAAATAAATAAATAAATAAATAAATAAATAAATAAATAAATAAATAAATAAATAAATAAATAAATAAATAAATAAATAAATAAATAAATAAATAAATAAATAAATAAATAAATAAATAAATAAATAAATAAATAAATAAATAAATAAATAAATAAATAAATAAATAAATAAATAAATAAATAAATAAATAAATAAATAGAATAAATAAATAAATAAATAAATAAATGAATAAATACAAATATATACAACGTGTTATCAAATGAGTGTACAACTCAAACTCATAAAACACAAACTCTATTGGCATTTCGCTCAGTGTATTGAGCGTGTTGTGTGTGCCGCAAGCTGAGTTATTTTCTTGCCTCTCGGATTTCAAGTGCTGCTTGTTGCTTGCTGCCTGCCTTCTGTCTGTCCGTCCGTCCGTCCGTCAGTCTGTCTGTCTGTCTGTCTGCTGCTTCTCTGTCTGCTGTCTGTCTGTCTGTCTGTCTGTCGTCTGCTGTTGTTGCTGGTGGCACAGCAGCAGCAGCAACCAACTCATCGCAACCAACTCAGTTCTCGCAGAGCTCTGACCAAGTGTCGATCGTTAAACAGCGCCAGCGGGCAAAACGCGTAGTCAACTGCGAAATTAGATTTTCCAACGAATCTATCAGCAATTGAGTTTTCATTTAACTGAGTAGCTCTGAGATTTTAAGCCTTAGACTCTAGACTCTTTGAATCGTGTCTTTCTCTCTCTCTTTGTGTTTATTTTGTGTGCGCGCGCAGCATTAAAAAAAATTTATATATACGTAAAATTCCCTTCGAAAAAAATCCTTCAACACAATTTTCAGAGAGTCCAACGCTGACTGAGTGAATTGTGGCCAACTGGCATTGAGTGCAAATTCCAGCTAATATCGAATCTACTGCAAATCAAGTTGATTACCCTCAGCAGGCAAAAACAAAACGAGGTAACTTTCTTAGATATGTGAGTACTCTTAATATTTTTAAGTTTGTGGAATACAGAAAACAAAAGATAGATTAGAAGAAATCAGTTTATCAAATGAGCTATACTCTGACAGTTTAATCCTACAAGTGAAATATGTAGAGTTATCAAACTTTGATGAAACTTTGTCCGAATCTGTAGAAAATACTTAGTCGAATATAAAGACGAGTTGTAATTCACATAAAAAAAATTCATTCTTTGACTGATTCTTCTATTGCAGCTATAATTCATAGGCCGATTTGAAAATCAAATTGAGTAGAAACTTGAAATATGATTTGATTTCCATAAGACTTTGCTTGGGATGCTAAATAAATAAATAAAATAAATAAAATAAATAAAATAAATAAAATAAATAAAATAAATAAAATAAATAAAATAAATAAAATAAATAAAATAAATAAAATAAATAAAATAAATAAAATAAATAAAATAAATAAAATAAATAAAATAAATAAAATAAATAAAATAAATAAAATAAATAAAATAAATAAAATAAATAAAATAAATAAAATAAATAAAATAAATAAAATAAATAAAATAAATAAAATAAATAAAATAAATAAAATAAATAAAATAAATAAAATAAATAAAATAAATAAAATAAATAAAATAAATAAAATAAATAAAATAAATAAAATAAATAAAATAAATAAAATAAATAAAATAAATAAAATAAATAAAATAAATAAAATAAATAAAATTAAATAAATAAAATAAATAAATTCAGTCTAAATGTTGCAGTTGTTTGCTTATGATAAAATTTGGATACTTTAAATGAGATCGGTAGAGTTAGAGCAAGATATATTTTTTAAACTAAAAAGTTCTTTATACCACATATACAAATCATATCATTATATCATTCTTTTTATTTAAACTTTCTATAATAGCTATATGTTGAAGAGTGGACATATAATCTAAAAAAAAAAAATTAAATTGCATTCTGATCAGAAATTATACAACTTTTCTGGAACACTTCCTGCGATGTGTCACCTTCTGTGTTGATATAAAAAAGAACTTATCTGAAGTAAGGTTTTATTTTCAGCTAATGAACTTACAGTGAACTCAATGCCAGATATGTCTGATATCTGAAACGGAAGGGGCTATAATTAAATTTCTCAATCTGTGTCCTCAATGTAAACAAGTTGCATTTGTATAGCATCTAAAGAGTTGAACAGATTTGCCAATGGGTTTTGGCAATCAGAGAAACGCCTTTTTAACTGGCTGTGAGTTTGTTTTGGCTGTCCGGTTGTTTTTGGCTGTCACGGCAAGATTTCGGCTTTATGTGAAAGTCTGAAGTCAGAAATACCTGTACTTATATATATACATATATTCAAATGTGTGGGAAAGTTGCAAACTGCAATTGCAACTTAGACAACATCTCGACTGCTTTTTAATGTCATTATCTGATGCAGACAACGACGACACATCGTCTTGGCCAAGTTAATTAACATGTTGTTGCCAATACTTTAACTTCAACTCTTCGCAATTGTTGCATTCACACAAATCGTAAGTCGTAGTTCCATTTCATAACTAGTTTTTTTCCTCTTTTTCTGCACATAGAAAGAATCATGTTTATCTTGACTTTGTCTTATTTTTCTTTGTTTTCTTTCTCAAGTTTCAACTACATTTTTTGTGTTTGTTTGTTTTCTGCTGACTTTGCAGTTTTCTTTGATTCAAGTCATTTTTTTTTTTGTGAAATTTCATTCAATTGAAACTTGAATTTGAGGCTTTGTATGTGAGCATATGAGATACCACATTATTTGTATAATTCACAAGTTATATAAAGCTATGAGGAAAGGAAAGAAACTGCGCTTTGTCTTTACTTTTTCAATGAATTGCCCCTTGACTTTTGGACAAACCTTTCGAGAGAAAGAGAAAGCGAAGATTGCTCTTTGTATGTCAAGCAAGGACAAGTAGGCTATTGTATGGTTTCCCAAATTTCTTACCCAAGTGCCAAAAAGAACAAAAGACTGGCGTAATACAGGGTGCCCAGGTGCAAATAACCTTGTGCCGTGTGCCACTTGCGAAATGATGTCGCTGCTGTTGGCATAGAAAACCAAACGCTGCTCTTAATGGGGGTAACACAGCTCACAGGTATACAGGTAAATGCGTTGTTCACACTCGACTGCATTAGATGTACCTACAAGAAAAAACAAAGCCAAACCCAAGCATTTCGGTTTTATATACCACGTGAATTCACGCGGAATCTTTAAACCTTTAGCTGAATTTAATATCCGGTAAGCTTAAGTGTTTCTTCTTTCCTTTTATATATATTTGAGCACACATATATCATGTTTTTTATACGTCTCGAAATAGGAACATTATGTGGTCCGTTGTGCTAGCTAAAAGTACAATAAAAGCGTGCCACAATCAACAACAGCCAATTGGTAATATGAGTGGGTCAGAACCTGCCGGGCTAACAATACTTGTGTGTGTGTGTGTGTGTGTGTGTGTGTATGTGAAGAATGTGCATGGCCAGGATATTGCCAAAACACAAGCGTTCCTTTGTGCATCTTCAATTGTTCTGTGACCACAAATAGTTTTGCCCAAAAAAAAAAGACAGTCAAGTAAACAATGGCACTACAAAACTTGCTTGGCTATAAAAAAAGGGCTAAGCCTCAAGCCAACAACAGTTTCTAGGCCAACAAAATATGCATATTTATATTTGTAGACGCGCCAAGAGAAGAGTCTACAACATGTCTTCACTTAATAATAATTGAAGGTATTTAAGAGAACACTTTAGATTTCTTCTTCTTTTTTTCCCAAAAGGGGATTCACAATTGTTTTCCTTGTGCCAAGTCGTGTTTACTGAACCCAACACAACTGTACACAGAAATCACAGAGCGTAAATAAGTTGATGGGGTTGTTCAATATGCGCGGGAAAAAAAATAAAAAATAAAATAAATAAATGGAAGCTTGAAAGGATGCTGAATGGGAGTGGGCTAAGGACAGGTTCCCGGCTCGAGGCAAGGCGGAAAAATCAATCAATCAGCTAGCTGAGGTAAATAAATATTTAAAATGCAAAAGTAAAACAAATTTTCAATCGCCTGCTTGTCAGCAAAATAAGTCACAAAAAATAACAAAAAAAAAAAAAATAAATATAAAGTAATTCAATCTTCCAACAATTGAACTCGAAAATTAACTCGGCTTCTCGGTTGGGGTTATCGAACTTGGTAGTTTACTACTTATACAAAAGCATCTCAAAAGAAACTCAACCGCAAAATATATATAATTTCTTTATATTCTGCAAATTCCTTTGGTTCCCTGGTTGTTAAATTGAAATGTCATATCGCTGCACCAAAAATAAATTCACTTATTTTATTTTATCATGCCCAACAATGCAAGTTATTTTTGTGTTTCTTTATATACCCTGTAGACTTGTCACAAAAGGTGTGTAGCAGGTATGAAAGGCTTGCAAAAGAAACAGTTTTGAAACTTTAAATTACAAATTATTCAATCTCAATTCGAGTTCAAGAAGAAACTGTATTTTTATTTATATTCCCTATTTTATAGCACAACTTTAAGGATAAAATTGATAATAAAATCAAGTAATCCACATATTCTGAAAATTTCATAAAAATTGCCTTAAAAATTCACAACTGATGTAATTTATATTTAAATATTTATATCAAATACTTTTTGTAGGATATCAGCTAGTCGAGTAAGCTGCATAGTTTCGTACGAACTTGTTTTAAATTGTATCTGATGTGCAACGTGTTACGATTGATTCACACCTGAATGATAAAAACCATAAATAACTCTCAATATTCAGTATTTTGTATTCCACAGTCCACAGTCCATATTCCATTTTCCAGTCTCCTTGTTCTATGCAATCTCACACCGAATGGGTCAAATAGTCAAATGCTATTTTGCAGCTCGGTTTCTTGGCTGAATTCCGTTTTCGGAATCACGGCAAAAATAAAAACAAATTTTTGCACAATTTGTGCAAGCAAAGCTTCTACGTGATGCTGTCCGGGGACAAATACGTGATGCTCTGCCTCGACCAGGTGCAGCTGAAAGTCCTCCAACTGGGAGCTGGGAATTGGGAGCTGGGAGCTGGAAACTGGGAGCTAAAGTTTTGTATTCCCCATGCTCACTCAGTTATTTATTGTATTATAAGCTGTTATTGTTTTGATGATTTCCTTTTTTTTTCTTTTTTTTTTTCTGGTATTCTTTTGCCTTGAACCCTTGTTCAAGCGTCAATTACTTAAGTGAAGCAAAGCAAACCAATTGCAATTGAATGATATATCCG
Organism: Drosophila rellima; assembly: GCA_035043635.1. Taxonomy (NCBI): domain Eukaryota; kingdom Metazoa; phylum Arthropoda; class Insecta; order Diptera; family Drosophilidae; genus Drosophila; species Drosophila rellima. Next base: position 363,550 of record JAWNMV010000146.1, on the reverse strand, counting down.
TTTTACACTTGTAGAGAGAGAGAGAGACACAGACCTCAATTGCATTCACACATGTCTCGAAACTTGACAAAAAACAGAAGTGCAAAATGCATTTACTGCATTGCTTTTGAATAATTTATTCAATGGAATTGCCAACACTTTGGCTGTCTTCTTTGGGCGGGAGTTACGAGTCAGAACTCGTACTATAGTATTCATACTCTCCCGTTCGGAGCAATTTTACAGCAGTCAACTTGCCCATAAATTATCTCAATTATTGCTTTTGAAATGAGCGATGCCAACTTCACATGTTCGCCAGATGTGCAACATTGTGCGGCATTTAAATGTCAGATGCTGCATGATTTCTCGGATTTAAAACTTACGCTTCCCGAGGGCTAATATACCCTTCTTGGCATACGGATATTATAATTGTGGCACAAATTGAGGGGGGCTTAACAATGTAGAATTTATTGTGTATATGATATGGATACAGACTGTCCAAGAGAACTAATCAAAGTCCATCAAGAAGTAAAAAAATAAATCACTTAAGAGTTATTTCAGTACTTTTAATGTATCCATCATAATTAAGAATTATTTGAGAATTTGTCAAAAAAAAAAAAAGATTATTTATTTAAATTATCTAAAATAACGATTGAAATTGAAAAAATAAAGTTTTTTATTTTATTTATAAGGAAACTTTATTTTATACAGAACTTTATTTTTTTTATTTGTCTTAATTATTTAAGAAAACGTTGGATTTAATTAATAAAAATAAATAACGATTGGAATGAACTAATTAAATTAAAAATTATATAAACCTTTTTATTTTTATAGGTTGTTTACATTTTCTAAGACAACGATTGAAATGAACTCATAAAAAATAAAGTTTTAATGGGAGTTTTTTCTTGAACTATATCATTTATTAAGCTGCTCTTTAAGCTGAAATTAAGAATTCATAAAATTTAATACAGAGACTTTCGCTAGGGTATTTCAGCAGCTGCATAAACATTTTTATTTGCCTTCTATTTTTTTTTTTTGAAATGGTTTCAATTTTTTGTTTGGAATTGTCCAAATTAATGCGCACACATGGCGTTGCTTTTATGTGTTTGTTTTATTTGTTGCTGTTGACTTTAATGTTGTTGTTTTGTCGATTTAAATATGCATTCAACGTTCGGCGTGGTACAATTGAAATTTTTATAGAACTGTACGATTCCCAAATTGTATTCATTAGCCAGCATTGATGCGCAGACATGCTGATAAAAGCCCCACACAATTGGCTTTCGATCTATATATATATATATATTTAGTATATTTGTATAATACTAATTAGCTAATACGTGATATTGTCAGCATTAATATTTAAATTCAAACACAAAGTGTGCTTTAAATTTATTTAATTTTTGCTATTGCATTTCGAGCAGCTAATTGAGTTTTTTTTTGAGTAGCTCGACAAACATTTAATTGGATTGAATGACGGAGAACTGGACACAACTTACAATTACAATTAACATCAGTTGCGATGGTTCAATGGGATTTTCAATGGGTGGTTTTGACGGCTTTCACTGACTTTATTTATTGTATATGTATGTGTGTTCGCATGCAAACTTGTTTTTGTTCTGGGCATTTTAATTGAAATTGCGTATCAAGCATTAATTTCATTTAACATTTCATGGGACAGCCGTCAGGATTTAAGCTGGGTTCAACGTTTTTACAATGGCCCCAACGGGAGGGACTGCCCAGCGCCTGTTAGTATGCAACAGTTTTTTGTGTAACACAAACTGGACAGTTGAATGAGTGGGAGATAAATTAGGGTATGCTCGACATAGAGTTGACCTGTATATAGTTAAGATATGGGAGAATATTCTCTTCTTTAGTTATAGCATGTAAGTTTCTCACTACATATATCTGGTAATAAATAAGGCTATATAAATAAAAAAATATATAACTTAGAATGTTATTTCTTCCTCTGATATGAATATTGATTTTTAAACATTTTATATAAAAATACGAAATACAAAAAAAAGGTCGTCTGAAAATTAAGCTGTTTCGCCATTTGAGTTTTAGTTCTCTAAACAATTTTGGGCCAACAAATTCTTAATTCTCAAACAATTAAGTCAATTAATTTTATTTAAATAAAAATAATAATTGAAAAATTTAATTCAATTGATTAAAAATGTAATTTAACTATCTTCGTATAAATAATCATCTAATATACAGCCTATAAAAAGTTTTCTACATTTTGTGACATTCTTATATTTCAATCTAATAAGCCCCATTAATTCACTCTGTTAGCTACAAGGTATTTGAATAATATTTTTATAAACTTAATTAAGCTTTACATGTTTATGCTTTTATTTTAATCAATTTTTCAAACAAATTATTTGATATTTAAAGTTGCTGTTAATCCTTCAATAGTTCGCTAGGAATTTCGCATAGTTTAAAACGACCTAAATGACCCGAAGGTTGTTGGGTATAAGCCATGGCTATAAATATTTGGCTAGTCAACATCAACAAGATGATGCTTAACATTTTGAGAACTTTAAGCTTGTTTATTAAAAACTCTTCTCATCTTTCAGGTAGCCGCTTTTGGGGAATTCTCTTGCCTTTTATGTTTTGGCGTTGTTTTTTTTTTTTTTTGGCTTCCATTTTGCTTTTGTTCTGTTTTTAGTTTCTCTTTCGGTTTTTACTTTTTTGGGGTCTAAGCAAAAGTTTTCCACTTAAAGGTGAAATGGCTGCTGCTAGTTTTGGGCTTGTTTTGGAGTTGCTTGACGTTGTTCTTGTTGTTTCTGTTGTTGTTGTTTTTCCTGTTGTTGTTTTTCCTGGCTTGTTGCAAGTACTCGTACTACATATTGTTGAAATGTTTTGTGGCTCTTGTGCCTTGGCTCTTGTTGGCTTTTTTTTTTAGTTTCGTTGCTTAGTTTGTTTTAAGTAAGTTTTTGGCTTTATTTCTCCGCCTCTGTTTCTCATTGTACTTAATTTATGCTGCTGTTGCGGCATTTTCTCAGCTTGCTGCAAAAAGTCCTTAAACAATTTTGAACACAAATAGCTAAATTGCTTTTGAAGCTGCTTTTGTTTATTAGTTTGCTTCACTAATTCTTCAAGTTTTCTTTTGGAAATTGATCGAAAAATTCTCGGCTCTACGAAAATATATTTTTTAATAAATGCAAATTCAATTCTTGGTAAACAAATGTATTTCGTGGAATTTGATTCAAAAAGTCATAAAGGCAAAAGTGCAAATATACGCACAAAACTTGACTTGAACTGGATGTTTGTTTGTTAGTCTTGTTTTGTTTGTTGACATAGAAGGGAAGCTGAAATACTGAGAACTCTTTTAAGTGTCGTTGTCGTTGTTGTTGTTGTTGTCGTAACCCAGATAACGATAACGTCACAAACAGCAAACGGGAACAGGAATAGGAACTGGAGCCATAGAGAGCAGACGACTTGCACGTGAATTAGCAGAGACAATAGCCCATGGCAATGCAAAAACCAATTAAATGTGAGTGTTGCTGCCAGTTCCAGACAAACACACCAACACACACACACACACACACACACACACACACACACCACATACAGTCAAGTCAGAGCAATTGGATCTGGTCTAGAGGTGTCACACACACACACACACACACACACAGACAATTCATGGGCCTGGTTCTGGGCCAAGTTATCTGCCGCATCAAACAAAAGCCATACGAAAAGCAATCAAACAATAAAAGTAGTTGTTGTCCAAACAACCTGCCACGCCTACCCTTCAACTAGTTTCTTTCCCGCCCCCTTGACGACTGTCTCTCTGTCTCTTTCTGTCTCTTTCTGTCGCTCTTACTGCCTGCCTGCCAAATGCCACACAATGGCAATGACAAATTTATGCGCCGCACGTTGTTCAACGTATCCTGCCACATGCATTCACATTGCAGCACACACACACACACACACACACACACACACACACACACACACACACACACACACACACACACACACACGTCACACGAATTTTGCTTGCAATTAGTGTGTGTGGCAGACAAAGGGTCGCCGCTGTGTTGCAAGTGTTCCTTTTTTTTAAGGGGCACGGCACACAAAAAAAAAATAAAATCCTTTTCAAATTCAAGTTTAAAATTCTTGATTTTAGCATGTATTTTTGAAGCAGTTATTCAGAATTTTATTATTAAATTAACACACAATATTCGAATAAAATATTAACCAAACAGCATTGAAATACGTTCGAACTGCCATAACTCGAACTTCTGTAACTCTAATTCTCTCTAACTTGCACTAAATCGAGCGGCAATAACTTTTACTTTTAATTAGAGAAGAATTTCAGAAGTTGAATTCTCCATAATTCGAACTTTTGCTTTAAGTAATTGTGTTTCGAGTTTGGGAAGTTCAACTGTAGTTAAAAAATCTAAAACATTTGATTTCACTGATAAACATTTTGTACACAGTTCCGATAATTAAAATTTTTCAAAGATGGAATTGAATCAAGTATTTTGTACTTGGTCTACGAAATTCAGAGATTATCAAACTTTATCCCGAAATTCCTAGCTTTTTCTCTCTGTGTACTGGTATCAGTGCCGCTGGAGACACTCGAAATGAAGTGCATTTTGCCAACTGTAACGAAATGATATAATGTCATGGCCCCTGGCATATTTCCGGTTAGATTTCGGACTAAATTTACGACTCGAGGCGGCAAAGAATCAATTGAAAGTTTAAAGGGAGAAACATAAACTTAAGTATGTCAAGTGCTGTTTATTTTTCTTGTTTTTTGATTTGGTTGCAAACCAATTTGCCGACTATTTACAAATCCAGCAATTTTCTGAACAAACTTCAAATTGCATAACTAACAAAAGTGCCAGCTGCCAACACGTATCAGCCATAATGGACAACGACCAAAGGGGGGGGGGAATTGTGATGAGCAGGGGAGAAAGAGGAAAGGAAAGGAGAAAGAGGAGCAGCTGGGAACCCAACGAACATTGCTCCAGGAGCTGCGAGGCTCAGCCGGAAGCAACTCATGACAATTAAATGCAAGAAATTGCAATAGTCAACCAGCTGGAAAGAGAGACAGAAATAGAGAAAAGAAAGAGAAAGAGAGATAGAGAGAGAGATAGCAAACGATACTCGTACACGTTGCAGAGTGCAAATAGAAGCAAGAATAATGATTTGAAGTAGTTGTGGAAAATGCAGTTGAGCAGAGCCAGAAACAATTTGATACAATTAGATTTTACAATTTTCATTTCGAAGGCATTACAACACGTCTCACTGTATTACACTGGTCAACAAAAATACAGCAACAGCAACATCAGCTGCGGTTGTAAACTTGCAATCTAAATGGCCGGGCTTAAAAACTTTGCTGTTGTTGCCAATTTCAAGTAGCTGCTCGGTTGACTTTTAATTTAACAAAGTTGGAAATAAAGCAAAGCAATTAGTCCAAATTGTATGTCGACTTGGCAACTTCGAATAAATTTCATATATTTATGGATTTTGGAGAAAATTATGAACAATTACTTTAATTAAACTTAAAGCATAAGAAATCTTACTATAAGGAAGTTATGAAATTTTCAAAAAAATGGTATAATACATTTCAGTTATTCGGCGTAGTTAAGTACAGGATATCTATCAGCTAATCAATTTTTTTCACTGTTTTTTTTTTGTAAGAGTTATAGTTGTTTACTTTTATCGAATAAGTGTTGTTTTAAAAATCGCTGTTTTATTGAAATATGTAGGGTATCCACCAGTCGAGCATTGTTATATTTCTTTTAAATTTGACTGCATTAAAAATTGTAATAGATTTATCAATTGTACTTACTTGTTAGCCACCTTTCCTTTAAATTGTTTACCTAAAAAAAATTACAGGGTATTCATTAGTCATACAGCTTAGAAATGTCATTATGGTAAATAATTAATTGAATCTCATTGCTGCTTTATTTCATTCAAACCAACTAGCTCAAAGCTACAGGGTATTTTTTCATATTTCCCCACAACATTTTTAAGTTACAGGGTATTTATCAGCCAAGCATGCTCTTGTGAAGGCATTGCTGCGCACTTATAAATTGAAAACTTTTATTTAAAAATGGTTGCTTTTAAAAATTAGTGGCCAAGCTCAAATTTTCCAAAGTTACAGGGTATCTACCAATAGAACTTGCTGCTCTAGAGTCTAGACTTTCAGTGTTGACTTTAATCTGAAAATTGTTGCTTTTAAGCATTATTTGCTAGACAAACTTGACCGTAGTTGGCTCTAATGTACGTCTAAACATCAGTTCGAGATACAAAGACAAAGTTTCAAGATTCACTTAAAATTGTTGACAGACAATTTTTGTAGTACTAACTTCAAATTCCATTTGAGAGACAGCTTAAAGCCATTGCGTCGACCGGGCTTAAGTTTTAGGTAACAAAGTGAGCTGGCTCAGTAACCGTCGACTCATTATCTCCATTGTCATTTTAATTTCAGATTTTCGTCGGCGATTTCTGGATAGGAGCACGTTGAAATGAATCTCTTAATAACACGGGCGATGCTCCATTTCGTGCTGGTCACATTGGCGCTGATGCCAGCGTTGATTTATGGCCATGGTCATCATGGCACTGGCAAAAAGCATCCCACTGCCATGGCAGACATCGCCCATGGTGCCCACTTGGTAATGGAGACCCGCTCGGGCGATGTCCATGTCCGTCCAGCTCGCCAGGCTCTGCCCGAGGAGCTGCCCACAATGGCCACCCAATCCGCCCAATCCACGCCCACTTCAGTGGGCGGTGGTGGCAACAAGCGTGTGAAGAACAATAATAAGAAATCGAATAAAGCACAGAATCAGAATCAGAATCAGATGCAACACGCTGGTCGCAGAAATGGCTATAAGAAATCAACTGCCCTCAACGGAGAGGAGCAGCCACAGGGACACCACAACAACAACAAACAGCAGCGACAACTGGCAAAGCATCCACAACAAGAGCATCAGCATCGCACTGGCAAGAGATCGGGTGCCAAAAAGACATCCGAGAAGGGTAAGTGCAGGGCGAACACTGGGATACATTTTCAACTTCAAACTTTCAAAACTTGGCCAAAACTGATCCGATTTTGAAGCGGATTGCCATTTTAATCATAATTTGACCTTCAAATTCATTCTGCATTTAAATTTGATTAATTTCCTTAAAATAATTTTTTGCCTCAAAATTTCGATTTTTAGGCATAGGGTCCCCCCTTTGGTTTTTCGAAATTTCAAAATTTTAAATCTCGAGATTTCATTTTTAAACAACTCCTGGTACCCAAATTAGTAAAAAACAACAGTTTAAATTTGATTCTGAGACGTTTCATTTTTTTGTAAAAAATCATGCCAAAATGAGCAAAAATTTTGACTTGTAAAGTGGCTAGGTCAACACTAGGAACAACTTCAAATTCTCACAACTTTGCTAAATCTGATCCGATTTCCAAGCGGAATGCCATTTTGATCATGGTTTGACCTCTAAATTGATTTTGCATTCAAATAATTTCAATTTTTTTAAAATATATTTTTGCCTCAAAATTTCGATTTTTAGGCATAGGGTTCCCCCTTTACATTTTAGGGTCCCCCCTTTACATTTTCGAAATTTCAAAATTTTAAATCTCGAGATTTCATTTTTAAACAACTCCTGGTACCCAAATTAGTAAAAAACAACAGTTTAAATTTGAATCTGAGACGTTTCATTTTTTTGTAAAAAATCATGCGAAAATGAGCAAAAGTTTTGACTTGTAAAGTGGCTAGGTCAACCCTAGGACGTACTTCAAATTCTTACAACTTTGCTAAAACTAATCCGATTTCCAAACGGAATGCCATTTTGATCATGGTTTGACCTCTAAATTGATTTTGCATTCAAATAATTTCAATTTTTTTAAAATATATTTTTGCCTCAAAATTTCGATTTTTTAGCAAAGGGTCCCCCCTTTACTTTTTCGAAATTTAAAATCTCAAGTTTCAATAAACTTTCAATGACAGCACTAATCCCAACTGAGAGATATGATCACAAAAATATATATGATTTGAAAAAACTCGCCACGCACAGCTATTAAGTTAATATATGTAACTAAATCATAATCCAAAATGGGCTAATAAACAACTGCGGCAATGGCGGAATGAAGATTTATAAGGTGTAATTAAGGCCAATACTGCGAGAGAATAAGGCAATAAGCATACGAGTACCCTACTCAAAATTGGACCAAATATCTAAACAGCTTTGGCATTTAAATTCATGCTTTTAATATAAAATACAGATGTATAGTTGTAAGGACATAGGGAAAAGAAAGACAGAGAGAGAGAGAGATTGGCAGGATATAAAAGGATACAAGGCGCATGTGTGTGTGTTTGTAGATTCTTAGTATATGTTGAATACGTTGAATGGTCCTTATTATTTCCGGCTACAAATCCTCAAAAGGTAGTTGGCGCACAAGGCAAGTGACGCATACAAACGACTAACTTAACAGAGGTTTTACATTACCACACACAGTCACACACACACACACACACACACACACACACAGTGCGGTCGCATACTAAATTGGGCGTCTTTGTGGGCCCAGGCTGTCGGTCAGGATTGTGGATATTGCGAAATTGGGCATTATGCAGAATGAAATGGTCAGACAATGAGATGTAGGACATCAAGCACATATCCAACAAATAGCTAAAACAATTTTCTTACATTTTGAAAAAAGGGTTTACTGATATCCTTCAGGCTTAGCTGCCTTTTTGCCTGCCTCAATGTCTTATTTCTACACATTTATTTTGAATAAGATATAATAACTATATATTCATATTTAAGTATATATCTCGTTCTCAGCCTCAACCTGTCGTTATTCGAAGAGCTCGTGGACGGAGTGCGATACCAAGACCAACATGCGCACACGTACTCTATCCCTGATGAAGGGCGAATCCAACTGTCTGCCCACTCGCACCATGCAGAAGGCGTGTAAGAAGCGTAAGTTTAACTTAAGCTCAAGAAATTACTCAAAATTACTACGATTTAAGCAACATTCAAATTAGTCGTGAAGCCGTTAACATACAGTTAACATTTCTTAATACTTTTATGTTAACTCTCTTCAGTCTTCAGCCAGCAACATTTAAATTAGTCGTGAAGCCGTTAACATACAGTTTACATTTCTTAATACTCTCTTCTGTCTTCAGCCAGAAACATTCAAATTAGTCGTGAAGCCGTTAACATAGAGTTAACATTTCTTAATACTTTAATGTTAACTCTCTTTAGTCTTCAGCCAGCAACAGTCAAGTTTGTTTAGGAGCCGTTAACATAAAGTTAACATTTCTTAACACTTTACTGTTAAGTCACATCAGTCTTCAGCCAGCAACATTCAAATTAGTTGTCGAGCCATTAACATAAATTTAACATTTCTGAAGATTTTAATATTAAGTCTCTTCCGTCTTTTATTCTTTGTTGACCAAGTCGCTAACATAGCGTTAACATTTTTTAATAACATTGATCACTTTACTTTTCGAGTAATTATATTATTATTATATTACATTAAAATGTAATTATTTATAATATTAAAGACTCGTACTGTTAAGTAAAAAAATGTGTATTGATTAAAAATGCACAGAATAGAAAAATGTAATAAACATTGAGTTCAGAGTTTCTTGAAAACCTTTTCCAAAAGTGTAAAGATATGCAACAATTATTTTTCTAATAACATTAATATAAATCCCTTATCAATAATTATCACCACTTTGATTGTCATTCTCTTTAGCCTGTCGCTATGAGAAAGGAGCCTGGTCGGAATGCATTAATGGCCAGATATCACGTGAGGACAAACTGAAGCCAGCCGATGACGGTAGTCCACAATCGACCTGTAATTCGGTGCGCGCTATGAACAAGAAGTGCAAATCTGGTGGTGCAGCCGGACAACGCTCCACCAAAGAGCGCAAGCACAAGGAGAAAGGTAAGATCAATATCAATAGTTAGACAAAATCAAAAGTTTTTGGATAACACAATCAAGTATTTTCCAGGCACTCGCCGTACATCGCCTCAGGCTTAAGACGGTCGTCAATCAATCGTCAATCGATGTAAATCAAAGTAGTTAGTAACAGCACAATAACATTTTGTAGCAATAATTTGACAAAACTTCAGTTCGAGCAACAAGTATCATTAATAAATATAATACAAATATAATTCTATTTTTTATAAACAGTTTAAAACAATGTGTTTGTTCTTATTTCGTTTTTGGACCTTTATAAAATTGTTCATTTTATTTTTCAGTTATATCATTTAAATCACAATAAATATGAAATGGGCAATATGACAATGAGTTGTACATCAAAAAAAGTTGAATTCAAAAAAATGATTAAACTAGTTAATAAAGTCTATTCGAGACGGGATTATTGCCACCGAAGGAACCGCCACCGAATCCCCTGTTCATCGGAGCTCTCGGCTCGACTCTTCTGGCATTCGTGAACGTTGATGAGTGGCCATCGCTGGAGAGATTATTGAAGGTATTGTATCTGCCGGAGGATCCACTGGCACCATTCATGCTATTGTAGCCACCACCACCTGGACCTCCTCTTCTTTCTCCTCCTCCTCCGCCTCCGCCTCCACCACCGCCTCCGCTATTATTTCTGCCCGTACCGCGACCTCCGCGACTGCGTCCGCTGTTGTTGCCGCCGCTGCCGGCTTCGCGTGCTATATACTCCAATTCCGGATTGACATTCTGATTGGCCTCGCGCAGTATTTCAATCAGTGCCCGAGCGCATTTGGCATTTTTTCGTGTAAAGAATGCATACGATGTTCCTGTCGTATGCTTGCGTCCCGTGCGTCCGATGCGATGGATATAATCCTCCGATGATTGTGGAAAATCAAAGTTAATCACATATTTGATGCCATCAACGTCGAGGCCACGAGCTGCCACATCGGTGGCCACCAAAATATTGGCACGTCCGCTGCGAAAATCGTTCAGGACATGATCGCGATCCATTTGGGATTTGTCGCCATGTATCGAGCCGACGCCAACGCCAAATGCGTTAATGAAACGGGCCAATTCGTCGACCTTCTTTTTGGTCGCCACAAATATGATAATCTTGCCGGGCGCACTCGCCTGATCGTATATATGCGACAGCAGATCCTTCAATTTGGCGCCCTTCTCGTGCTCCGAGCAAACTTCCACATATTGTCGTATATTGTGATTAGCGGACAGTTCCAAGGAGCCAATGTTAATCTAATCATTACAAGAATTCGAGGAGTCTTAGTGCATTGTTTTCAAAAAGCAGCTAGCAAATGAATATCACCTGTATGTAATTGCCCAGAAAATCTTCGGCCAGTTGACGCACTTCCTTTGGCCAAGTGGCGCTCCACATGAGTATCTGACGGTCGGGTCGGATTTGGCCAAGTATCTTACGTATCTGCGGCTCAAAGCCCATGTCCAGCATGCGATCGGCTTCGTCCAGTACGAGGTAAGTGCAGCGTCGTAAACTTGTAACGCCGCCCTGGAGAAAATCCAGCAATCTTCCCGGTGTGGCAATCACAATCTCAACGCCACGCTCCAAATCGTTGGCCTGCTTTGAACGCGGTGCACCGCCAAAGATACACGTATTACGCACATACGCATTCGAGCCAAAATCAATGGCCACCGATTGGATCTGTTGGGCCAGCTCACGTGTCGGTGCAAGGACGAGAGCAATGGGTCCATCGCCACGTTTCAAGGGCTCCTGACCATTGATGTGCACAATGGCTGGCAGTATGAAGGCCAAGGTTTTGCCCGAACCCGTTTTGGCAATGCCAACCAGATTGTTACCGGACATAACAATGGGCCAGGACTGCGATTGAATTGGCGTTGGTTCCGTATACCGCTGGCGTGCGATCTCATTCATGCAATAGTCCGGAAAACAGGCCTCATCGAAATACTGTATGGGATTTGGAGCGGCTCCACGTACTGTGATCTGATGCTGGCCACGATAGCGTTCAACCTCCTGCGGCGACCGAATGCGCGTCTTTGGATGCTCCTGATAGAAGTTCTTCTGAAATGGCTGCAGTCGCAGATCCGACCAGTTGACATTGTGCAGGCCTTGATCAATCACATATCAGTTGAGATTCATGTCTATGTAATAACTTAACTTACTGCCAAAGTCATCGTTCACGGCGCCGGCTCCGCGGTTTAGGCCGCCAGTGCGACGCTGACGGCTTTCAACGCGTCCGGAACGCACTAAAATATTTGTTCAATTTATCGAATTTCATATTCAACCGTTTAACATATTTATTTATGTATTTATATACGCTTGTAGAGGGCATTTAAATAAGTCTCTCAAGTTTTAATCAATCAGACGTAAAACAAAAAATTGATTTTGTTTCGGAGAAAATTTAATCAATCTCAGAATGTGAAGATAAAATTCTTAAGAAATTTTGCTAAGATTTGCTATAGATCACGCCAAATATTATTAAAAATTTTATAAATAAATTCATAAAATTAAATATTAAGTATACATTATTAATTTTGTCTAAAATAACATAAACCCCAACCAATCTGGGATTGAAAATTTGACGTTGTCGTAAAAATCTTGCAAAAATTTGGCTGAAATTTACTAAATTTCATGAAAAATATGATTAACCAATTTCATAAATAAATAATAATATTAAGTATCAAAAGCTTTGTTATTTTTTAGATCTCAACTTAACTTACATATTGTTTATTTGGCATTATCTTACACAATATGTGGTTGAAATCGAAGCACTATAAGATTTAAATTAATGTATAAATCTTGTTAATTTAATAACACATTAAGTTGCTTAATTTTAATAAAATGTTTTAAAAGTACTTTTTGTCATGTAACTAATAAATAATTTCAAAGCTCTGCAAGTGTATCAAATGTTCGGCGTGCCGAAGTTAAGCTTACTTTCTTGTTTTATAATTGAATTATTATTGCTATTCACCTCCTCCTCCGCCACCGCTGCCAAAACCGCCGAAACCGCCAAAGCCAGAACGTCCTGTTAGATTTTACAAAAATCCAATAAGAAAATGTTTACAATATATGCAAATATTTTGCAAGCTTTGTTTATACGCACCACCACCTCCCCCACCGCCTCCTCCTCCCCACCGCCTCCTCCTCCAAATCCACCATGTCGAGGTGGCGACATAATTTACTCTCTATGCAGAGCGGCAAACGAAACAAAAAAACAACAGCAAAAAAAAAACAACTTTTAATAATTGTTTTGGACCTTCTTCCGTAGCTTTCGTTAGTCTCTTTGAATATTTCGTTGGCTTAATCGATTGGAAATTGCGTTTCTTTTACAATTTTAAAATATTTTTGATGCTCGCCGTTTCAAAAGTTTACAATTCAAATTGATTTTAGTTTCTTGAAGCAGCTTTGAAAGAAATTTGCAAAGTTATGTGTGCTTTGTTGTAGTATTGTGTTATTTTTCTTAATCTTCGTTCTGCTTCTTCTCGATTTGCCATTCGACTGCTGTAACTTGTTTTTAACGATATGGCAGCACTCAAACAACTTTGAAAAGTGGCAACGCAAGCTTTAAAGTTTATTGCTGTAGTCTGGCAGCTTTGAAAGCGCGCCAATATTTGAAATGACCGTTATTTGAATATATTTAATAAAAATGATATTTATTTATATTTACATAAATCAAAATTGTAGCAATCGTTTTTTCAACTGCCAGTCGATTTGTAACTTGAGGATAGCAACAAATTATGTAAAAAATACCCTCGGCTGATTTAAACAAAAATGTCAAATTTCTTAGTGACCATTTCGTAAATTGGAAAATCGAAAATATATACTCTATTTATTTGAAACTGCAGACAAACGTTGCCATTTTTGCAAATGACTCCAATTGCAATAGGGCGTATACTATACGGAGGCTCACGCTTCAGCCGCAAGCTAATCAATACATCACGGACTCTAACATCTGGCCTATGGCACACCATGATCAATACTGTCAGGCTACAAACCCAGGCGGGCAAAGGCAAAGGCAAATCAACATCGTCATCGTCATCGTCATCGAATTTACCCTATTGCAGTATTTATACCAGCTATTTTGATCGGCCACATCGCGTGTATTTTGCTAATCGTCGCTACTCGACGTGTGAGAAAACCTCGACCCAGATCCTATCGAAACTCTTTCCGCAAACATCCATGGAGCTGGATGATGAGGAGAGCCGGGATCGTCGCAAGCGAGAGGAGGAGGAAGAGCTCAAGGAAATGGAGCGCGCCTGGAAGCGGATGAAAATTGGATTCGCCTTTTTTGGCATTGGAGGCGTACTGCTTTCATTTTGGGCTATCTACTTCTTTGGCAAGCCGTCGCTCGATGAGCAGGGCAATGACATCTTGGATGAGTTCAGTGCGTTGCCAATGATGCAACAGTATGTGGCACGAACCTTCAAGTCGTTGAATCATTTCCAACGGTTCATACAGGAACCGTCGAGCCAGAAGTTATTGCCGGATCCGCTCCAGGCGCCATATATACAACCACCCTATACCCTGGTGCTTGAGGTCAAGGATCTGTTAATACATCCCGATTGGACATATCAAACGGGTTGGCGATTCAAAAAACGTCCCGGTGTCGATGTTTTTCTGCGCGAGTGCTCGAAATATTTCGAAATTGTTGTTTACACGGCCGAACAGGGTATGACCGTATTCCCATTGCTGGATGCCCTCGATCCAAATGGCTATATCATGTATCGGCTGGTGCGAGATTCAACACACTTTGTGGGCGGCCACCACGTCAAGAATCTCGATAATCTGAATCGTGATCTTAAGCGCGTGGTAGTCGTCGACTGGGACAAGAACTCGACGAAAATGCATCCGGGTAATACGTTCTCGATAACTCGCTGGTCCGGCAACGATGACGACTCAACATTATTCGATCTGATATCATTTCTGAGTGTGCTCGGCAGCAGCGAAGTGGACGATGTCCGTGAGGTCCTTCAATATTATAATCAATTCGATGAACCGATTGCCCAATTTCGGGAGAATCAACGCAAGCTATCCGAGCAAATGCAGGCGGACGAGATCGAGAAACAAAACAAACCGAAGCCCATGGTCAAAAACTGGTCGCGTGGCTTTATGAAGCATTAACAACAACAACAAAAAATAATAATATATATATATATATATATATATATATCTCTGAAAGTCACTGAGACTTTCACGTTCACATTTCACGTTCCTTATGCCTTGTTGTGATTTAAACAAATTTCTTTCTGAAAATAATGTACGTAAACAAGAAACTTTAAATTTCACTTTTATTGAGAACAACTTTTCAGCAACTTTACACCCAGATTTAAAGATCTGTCTTGGATCATTTGGAATCGAATTCGAGTACATATTCCAATTTCTTTAATTGTTCATTGATTTGCAATTGTAGCATCTGTAATTCCTCCAATTCAATGAAGTTTTTTACAGCTTCCGTTTGTATCATACTTGAATGCATTACATCTCTGACCATATTGAATGTAAGTTGTTCCATTTTCAGATTCTTTCGAATCTCGTACTGCAATTTCTTCACATTGACAATCTGACGACTGTGTCTAAAGAAATCGAACTGACGTTTACAGGTATATAGCAGAAGAAGCAACCAGAGAATGATTATCAGAAAAAAATGATAGGGTTTCTCAGTTGCAAGAGAGTCCATGTCAGAATGTGAGTTTGCTTAACGGAAGTGAAATCTATAAATGACACTAAAAAAAAAAGGTTTCAATTCGATCTATTTTTTCTTCGAGCGAAAACAAATGTTACAACAACAAATGACATTTGCTTAAATGGTTGCTTGAATGAAGAATTTAATGTTAAATTCATATAACATGTTTCTCATTGTGTTTGAGTTATTTTAGAAATCTATTCTGTAGCAGGAATCTTTGCCTATTTGCATCTCACTACACATAACGTACAATGTATATAACATAACATGCACTGCAAATACAATAACATACTCTGTTAAGGAGCATAACATGCTCTGTAACTAAACATAAGAATAAGATAGACTAAGCAGAGCAGAATAAAGTATTCTTTATCCTTCACACTGACTACACTTCCTACATTTCTTTAAAGTCCAACAACTTTTATAGCTCAAGACCTTTAATAATTTGTATAACTTGTATTAAATTTTCGCTTGGCCTAGATAAATATTTGTTGAAATTCAATCATCGCTGGCATCGCATTCACCAGGCATATTTCGTGTTTTGCTTTTAGCCAAAGCCATTTGAAAACAATAAGTCTGTTGATCGGAATGGGAGTGGCTCCTGGGGCCAACTGACTTAGATTGTCCAGCTTTGGTAACATACTCCTGCACAAACACACACACTCACACACACACACACACACACACACACATTCCAGTAGTCTCTTTTTCTTTGTATATGTATAAGTACTTATTTATTATTTTTACCAACGCCATGCTGAAAGGCAATGCTCGTCCGTCCTTTCAGCCGTGTGTCCTGTCATCCATCCATCCATCCATCCATCTATTCAATTAAACTCAAACCGTGCCCGATTCCCGGCATAAATTTCGTTATTTATCCCTTCACTGCGATGTCCTCACATGGCCTTTATGGTTTTTACGTTCGATTTCTGAGCGCGGCAACGAGGAAACCAGAACAAAACAAACTACAACAACACTAACAAAGAAAAATAATGCACTACACTTAAGCCGAAGTAGACTAGCAGATGCCCTGTAGGCAAATAAATTTATTTACTTTGCAGAAATGAATAGAATTTCTTTATATATTTCAAATTATTTTAATTATATACCCTATAAATTATATTCGAAATAATAAAGTCGTATATATCTTATTTGTAGTCGTTACCACCTCAACTTGACCCACTTCACGATTACAGGGTATGCTCACAACAAGCAGAACAAAAGTTCTCTGCAAAAATTCATTCTATTATGTTATTAAGCTGCTTTTTGGTTTCATAGAGCTCAACCAGAATGTCCACAATGTTGCTGTGTGTGTGTGTGTGTGTGTGTATGAGGGTGTAAGTGTGTAAAAGTTAGTGTATGTGAGTGTTTGTGTTTGTCAGCTATTTTTATATTGGTCATAGGTCAATGTATACCCTAGTCAAGCGCTACCAAATTGAATATTGTGTAGAACAAAAAAAAAAGAGGTTTATATTTATGATTCGCTTTAAGTTCAAGATTTTTAAAGGTCCAAACAAATGAAGACAATGCAACATGTAGCAGCATGTGGCAACAGCTGCAATCAAAAAAGCAAAACCCAAGGCTCACAATTGCCACCAAGGACACCAAGGACATCGGCAGAACAAACCACAGACATATAATAAACATAATCAGCGTCAGATGAAGCGCGATGTTACTTATACCAACAGAAATACAAATGTTTACTACAGTTAGTCACACAAATGTTTTGACAAAATAAAATACATAAAACTCACATTTTTTGTTTCTGAAAAGTATATAAACCTAATTGATAGTTATTATAATTTATTAACCTTTCTATTGAACCAACTAAAAAAATTGTATATAAAAGAAATAAAAATACATTTGTAATGAAAAGTTTTGATTTTGTTTACCAACAATTGAAGTTTTATTTTTTGTTGTAATTATGATTAAAAATTTTCTTTTAAATCAAAAAAAAAAAAGAGTTATATAAATTTCTTTGGTAAATATTTAAATTAAAAGTTTATTCTGTTTCCAAGATACCTCTACTAAGAATAGTATATCCCATTCTTCCAGATTATTTTACTTATGATTTTCTTTTTCAAATTCCGATATGTGATACCAGGTCAAAACAATAACTTGACTAACTGTATATAGTAGCTATACAGTTGTAGGTGCTAATATGCAAAACAAAGCAAATTTTCACACACACGCACACACAATTACACACGCTCACACATAAAAAGCGCCCGCACACGTGGCCAATTTGAGTGTCGCCCACGCAAACTCAGCAACATGTTGCCGGCATTGCAGCTGTGTGTGTGTGTGTTGTTGCTGTTGTGCGTGTGTAGCTGATCACGTGCCAAAACAAATGGCATGCGGTTCAACAATCATCACCAACAAAGTTTATCAACATGCCATGCGCAGCTTTTGAGGCCAGCAAAGGGGAAATTTGCTGAGTTGCTGGCAACATTGTGACTACGAATCGAATCGAGTCAAGACGAGTCACGATGAGACGAGTTGCCAATGTGTCTAAGCAGGATGCTTAAGGATAATGCGGATAATTGAAGCAAAGTGCGGCAGCCACTTAAAAAGTATGCAACCAAATTAGGCAAAGAATTAGAAAAAAATTAAATAAATTTAATATTTAATTATTATTAAAAAAGAATTATTAAAATTAAAATTTATTTTTTATAAAAATTTAAGTAAATCTTGTCCCAACTTGCGCCTGGCTCTCAACAAGTAACAAAGTTCCAGCATCAAAAGCTGCGCTCCAACGTTGCGTATGATTAATGTGAATGTGGATTTTTAGTGCGTTTTCACTCGCACGCGGAAATGTCAAAAGCAGAAGCAGAAGCAGAAACAGACTCAGAAAAGTCCAACGCATGCGCCGAGCTGTCAACTGTTTTGCCGAGCTAAAAGCCGAGTTAAAAGCCGAGTCAAGTCCACTCGTATTCTGTCTCACTTTCACTATGCAAACGTCAAAAAAACAAAGATACCCGAGTCTCAGTGTATGTGAAAATCTGGCACAGCCTCCGTTTTTGCCAAAAGCTTCGCATCTCTTTTGCTGTGTCTTCCACAAAATTTTCTCTTTCTCCGCGTTGGTTTCTTTATCATTTTATTTTTTTCGAGTATAGATGGGTAAAAAGCTTTTGGCAATGCCGCAACGCAGATTGTATTCAGTTTTGACGGAACGTACGTCGCGTTTGTGTGTCGTGTCGCTAAATTTGTGGGGCCAATAGAGTAAAAAAAAAGATTGTTCGTATCTCGCAAATGGAATGCCATTGAGAAGAGGCACAAAAGTGCTTACTACTTATCGTGTAGTTGTGATAGTGTATCTGTATCTGTGTATCTGTATCTGTGTGCTTGTGTATATGCGTCTCAAACTGTAACTGTGTCTGTGCTTGTGTGTGCAACATAACAATAAAGCAGAGACGAGGAAAAAAATATAGACAAATTGTCGAAATTTGAAAGCCGCTCCCAATTGGCAGTACTTCATGTTTTCTGGGTGTGTGTGCATTTGCCAATTATTTAAGCCAAAAAGAAAATAGCAAACAAGTCATTAATATTGTTTGACAATTGCTTTTTCTTTTCTTCCTCTTTTTGACAATTTAATTGCAGCTACATTATGCACAATATGCTGGTCCTAGAGTACATATTTATTTACACTAAGACACCCCAAGAAATTTCACAGCTGCCAGGCCTAAACAAACGGGCCTAAAGACCCCCGGCGGCCCTGAAATGTATGCTATGAAATTTTGTGCCAACCATTTCCTTGAATTAAATTTCCATTGAAAATTCTTAAAGCGCAACGCATATAAATTGACTTTTCAAGCATGTCCGAGACAATGTCAACAATGAAAAAGTATATATATATATATATAAAATAAATATATATGTATGTATGCTATATGTGTATGTGTAGTGAAAGCCAAACATTTGTGCAGCTGTGTGTGTGGCAAGTGAAAAGTCAAGTGGCACTCTGCTAATAATCGTTATGTGTCGTTAGTTGCATATATGTAGCACTGATTCCATAATATTAGTTAATGTGCACAGACAGACAGACAGACAGACAGAGAGACGGAGAGACGGACGAGCAGCTTCTTAGCCACACCCTAAACACATTCGTTTCCAACTACAACCAGGCTCAATGTGTGCGCACAAAACACACACACACACACACACACACACACACACAGAACATGCCGCTTAAACACTGTAACGTAGTGCAACAACAACAACAAACAGCTACAACCACAAAGTTCTAAAGCAGCCATAGATTAATAATCATAAAAGCAGAATTGCAAATTATTAGCTCGAAAAAGTTGTGCACATAATCGTAAAGTAAAAGCTATAAATATATGTATGTATATATGAATATCTGTAGATAAATAATAGTTATTATTATTATCGTTTATATATGGCTATAAGCAGCTTAACTAAGCTGTGAAAAATCACCTCCATAGCCACTTAAAAACTCATTAATAACTGAAATACCTTTTCAGGCTAACAATCTTTGATTCAGTTGGCATTTTTGGCACTGCGATTATAGAGGATAAAGTTAAAAGTCGATTTATAGCCTTATCTGTGATAATCATTGTAAACGTTTATAAATACAAGGAGTGCCCCTAATGCCTTACAAGTTTGTAAATAGCTAAAAAGCCTGAAGCTAGAAATCTTTGCTTAGCTTTCTTTATCCGATAAATCCAATTGGAGATTTAGTTTTTAAAGATTATAAGCAGGTTTCTAAAAGCTTTTTGGTATATGATGAAAATATCTTATATTTTATTTTATCTAGCATGCTAGAACTACAAGGTCTACTTATGTATTTGTAAACAAAATTTATTAGATACTTGATTTACTTGACTGCATTTAGACTTAAGGAATAGATAGTGATAGTAAAATAGACAGATTTTAAAAGAAGTAGAATTTGTTTTAAATAAGCACTAGGAGTCCCCTTATTATTTTTAAAAATCTTATGACTGAAATATCTTAATCTTAAAAGCAAAGAGTATTTTTAGATCTTTATCAAGCTATGAAAATTTCAGCTTTCTATCTTTAGCGGTTTGGCCTACACGTTGATTCTATGTCAGTCAGTGAGTCAGGACAAAGAGTTTTATACACATATGTATATAGATATTTTATGCTCAAAGCGTATGTGACTTTCTCACGTTGTTTAACTGTTCCTAGACTTTTTCCTGTTTTTTTTTTGTTGCTGCTTTGCACTCAAGATCAAAGCATTTTGTTAGCGTTGTTTGTCTGCGCCGCAATGTGGCAAATGAGGAAATGGAATTATGCATATATGCAAATTGCTGGCATACTGAGTGTCAAGTTGTTGTTGTTGTTGTTGGTCGTGGCATTTTCTGAGTGTTCTTGGACAGCATTCAAGGTCGATTCACCTGTAATTCTGGGAAATGCTTTAATGTATATCTGTTTATCATATTATTTGAAAGATAATTTAATTATTTGGCCATGTTGAGCTGCCCTCGAAACAACAAATTGGATTGATTTCTGTCACTCGCGTGTCATTTCTGTCATTGTCCTGTTCTTGTTGATGTGGCAAGGTGGCAAGGTGGCAAGTTGTTGTGGCAAGGTGGATACAGTCATTTGTGACTGTCATTCACTGTCAGCAGCACTCTGGCTGAAATATAGAGCTACCTTTATATTTCTTTTTTACCAAAAAGCAGCTTCACTTTGACATGCGGACGGACAGACATTCCTTTTTTTTTTTTTATTTATGAAATGAAATTGAGAACCGCAGAAAACAGGCAATGTTAAATTAATTCAAGTGAGTTCTATCTTTAAAGTGACTTCGATATAAGTAAAATCACGCCAAATTGACAAACTGACAATGCTAAAAGAGGCTGGCAATTGAAATTCTTGAAAAGGCAAACATATAAAACCAAACGGAATCTAGGAAGACTATAAATATAATAAACTCTCATTATCTAGGACTTTGTGAAGGGCAAAATAGAAATTTCCATGGCCTTACCTAAATATTTTGACATTTATAATAAATGCAAAAGTAATTTTCAGACTTAAGACGACCAACAAAATGGCCAAAATGTCCAAGAATGGCTAAATGTAAAGGTCGCAGGCCAACACATTTGGTTTTGCACGTGCTGATTATCATAAATAACAAACAGAAAGTGAGAACTTAATCAAGACGAAGATTAAATACCCTTCAGTTTAAAGCAAAGGACCCACAAAAAAAGGTCATTCAAATGGTTCAACGAATTTCATTTCATAAAATACAATAATTATAATCTAACCTTTTGGCAAACGTATAAAAAAGAGAAGAGAAAAGAAAACGACGACATGAAAAGGAAATGCGATAAACCCACAGAATACTCGGTATCCCAACCAAGAGAGAATCCTGGCAAAGGATGTGAAGAAGGGAGTGCATTCGGTTCGTTTGCTACCATCTAAGATAACACAAGAAAAGCAAATATTATCGACCGCCAGATACATTATGACATGCGAGGTTTCGGGATACATTAAATAAAGGGATGCGAGTAGAAATAGGAGCTCTTCTTAGTTCTTCTTTTAAGGTGCACGGGAAAAATAAATATTTATAAAAATTAAATAGAATATACAAATTATAAATTAAAGTTTCAACAAAAAAAAATTCTAATAGAGCCTCGATAATTCAAATATTTGCGGAAAATTAATTGAAAAAATGTACTTAAGTCAAGTATATAACTTATATATATATATAGCTTCCATAAGTCAAAGTCTCCAATTTTTTCTTTGGATATTTGTGATTCGCGTTAGGGAAGTTCGACTGTATTTTGCTTTTAGTTTAAGACAATACCCAACTACTGAAAGTTAGACAACGTTTGAATTGATTTTATCCCAGAGTACTGGATTTTTTTTCTCTGTGTAGGAGTAGAAATAGGAGCACTGTTAAGTTTCCTAAAATGAAGTTATGTATTCGTGGAGCACAAGTCAATTTCATTATGCGTAATGCACTAAATAAACAGACAGAACACAGCAAATTCTGATATATATATATATATATAAAAGAGCAGACGACTCTCGCAGGACAGATTTCTGTGAGTTTTTCCCAAATATGATGAACTGTCCAGAGTCCAGAGTCCTGAGTCCTCAGTTCTTAGTTTTTAGGGTAAACAACAGTCTCTCACGTACGTATATTGCCCTGTGTATGTCTAAGTGTGCCAATGTTACACTGCACATACTAATTTTCTCACCATGAATGGCAAATGGTTAAGTTACGTGGCTGTAACAACAACCAACCACCCACAACATCCAAACATCATCAGCACCACCTCAAGACAGCATTCAAGGTCGTTTTAAGTGTCTCCTTGGGACACTTTTGTATATTTCTTTTAATTTCCTTAGGCTTTGCTACCTCAACTCACGTCATGCCCACATTTTTATTATATTTTCTTTGCCAACACTTGAACTCTACTAGCTGACTGACTGTTTAAGGCCCAGTTAATGGGCCAGCTAAACTTTGGATTGTGTTGCTGTTGTTGTTGTTGTTGTTGTTGTTATTGTTGCCTTTGTCTAGCACGTGCTTTGCTTTACTGTGTTTACACAGTCTCAACTTAGTTCTTAATTTGTTGACTCCTTCGAACAGGCAAAGTTAACTTCAAACGATAAATTGACTTTCAACTCGGTCTTTGGATCTCGCTCAATTTAATGTTGACAAATAATACAAGAAATACCAAAAATGGGGTAATAAATTAAGCACAAAATTAGGCAACTTGTAAAAAGAAAACCAAAAATTAAAATAAAACAAAAAGCAAAGATTAAAGAGAGTAAAGGTAAAAAATCTATAAAAATCTCTGTCTTGACTGACTAAGAATCATTGTGTAGGCCAAACGATTAAACTTAGAAAGATGAAATTTGCACACAACCTTAATGAATCTTTCAGTTATGCTAAACAATAATTCTAGTTCTCATTTTTTATTTTTTTGTTTGCTTTTTGTAATTCTTTCAATAATATTCATAGTTCGAACTTAAGATATGTTTTATAGCTTGCATCTTTTACTCCAGCTATCATCTGTCAGGTTTAACATAGCCTCTATAAGTTCAATCTAAAGATGGCAACCGAAACATTTCTGGACTTGACCTACGAGCGGGCTAAATCAACGAAACGTCCTTTAAGACCAAAGCTACTCAAGTTAACGGATGTTGCCACGCCCCATCGAAGTCGCAAGAAAACGAAAGTTAAGGTGAATTAAATTCCTGAATTAAATTTTCGATGTTTTAAGAAAAATTACTTAAGATAATGATTTAATAATTGAATTATTATTGTATGATTTAAAGTATTTAAATCAAAAAAATAAAACAATTTTTCCTGAACTGAATTTAATTTTTTAAATTTAAAAAAAATAACTTAAGATAATGATTTAATAATTAAAGTTTGCATTAAAATCGAGTCATCAAAAAAATCTACTATTATTCTTTTAATATTTGTAGTTAAGAGATAAATCGGACATGTCCTTAATATTATTTGTTTTTTATTTTTCTGTCGTCCCTTTTCAAACTGCAGTCCAAGGAGCGCTCGACTAATGTGCGAGATCGCATCTATGATGATCCGGCTTACACAGAGGACATTAGTCACCTGGCGAATCCTTTGCGACGCAGCAGCATTTCCGGCAAGTCATCGGGGGATTACAAGCTCAGCTCGGAACCGATTCCCAGCAGCAGCTCGTTGGGTAAACGCAGTCAGTTGACCAAGGATTTTCTCAAATATGCGGTCAACAAACACCCCAAGGCCAACAACAACAACAACAACAGCCACAACAGCCACAACAGCAACATTAACATCAGCAACATGGACTACGATTACGATTCGAGCAGCTCGGATAATGAGCCGCCAGAGCCAATTAAAGATGGCGGCATCACCAGACGCGTCCACAGCCTGGAGAGAAGTTTGGCAGCAGCGTCCGAGAAGAACGAGAAGAAGACAACGGCGCCGAGGTAGCTTACCAGAGTTTACCAATATATTTGTAATAATTGCACTACACTACAAATTTAAAATGAAATTGAAATAAAACAGACTATGCAGGGCAAGCCAAGAAAGCATAAATTTGGAAGTTTAAATAAAAACAATATTTAGAAATCAGAATTTAGAATATTAAGAAAAAAGAAAAACATTTAGAGAACAAGAAAAAATGAGTAAGAATCTATTTTATTAATATTAGTAAAAGAAGATTTTACTTCATTGCCTTTAGTGGAATTTTCCAGTAATTTTTAATACTTTGAAAATATTTGAAAATAGCAAGATGAGTTAAATCTCAAAACGCATACTTTTTTAATATATTTGTTTTCTAATTATTTGTATTTCCAATTTAATTTTCCCTCAAGTCTAAAATTTCTAATATCTAATTTTGGTTTCCCAACTTTAAGTTATAAATTAGATATTCTTATTATTAATATTACGTTTTTTTTGTCAATTTTAATAGAGAACCAACACAAAAGCGCAGCTCGAAGCAGAAACGCAATCTGAGTCTGGACAACAGTCGGAAGGGAGCAAATCAGAGCAAATCGAGCTACGAATCGAGTGAATCGCGGAATAATCGCAAGGAGCGCAGCAATCGCAAGCAATATCTGGAGGCGGAACGGGAACGGGAACGGGATCAGGAACAGGAACAGGATGACATTTACTCGGTGCGCAGTTCGGCAGCAACAATGCCAGGTGGAGAATCGACAACAAAGCTGCCAATTGGCAGACGATTTTTACGTGGCGAAATTGGTATTAAAAGCTTTAACTATTATCTGCTGAAAGAGGGCTTGAAAAGCAACAAGAAGCTGGATAAACAGCGCAGTGCTGGTGATGCGCCCAACAGCAACAATAGCAAAAGCAAAAGCAACAAGAGCAACAAGAGCAACAAGAGCAACAATATTAATGTTAAGAAATTGCAAACGCGCAGCGAGGAGAATATTTATGAGGAGATTTTCTTCAAGGAGTTGCCAGCGAAGCAGGAAAGCAGCTTGGCAGCAGCAGCAGCAACTGTTGTTGTTGCTGTTGAGGCAGAACAAAAGCAACAACAACAGCAACAGCAACAACAGCAATGCCTGCCGGATGCATCAGTCTATGCGGATTGTGAACTGTGCATGCAACAATGCAGCAAGGAGAATTGCAAGTATTGTCTGCAACAGCAGCAGCAGCAGAGCAGCGAACTATCGTCAGCAGCAACAGCAGCAGCAGCAACAACAACAGCAGCAGCAGCAACAGCAACAGCAGCTTTGCCAGCAGCTCACATACTTGAATTTCAGTCGTACAATCCGAACAATCCGGGCGTATATAAAATTGAAACGACACCCGTGGCCATAACTGGTGAATACAATCCGATACTGCAATTTCAGGCAGCAACAGCAACAGCAACGCCCAGCGAGCAGCAGCAGCAGCAACAGCAGCAGTTGCTACAGCAACAGCAACAACAACAGCAGCAGCAGCAGCAACTTTATGCTGGTTTCTATCAACAACACAACAAGACTTACCAGCAACAACAACAACAACAACAACAACAACAACATTATGCTGTGGGCAACAGCCTGTTGCTAACACAGGTAACGCCACGACGACCACAGCAACAACAACAGCAGCAGCAACAGCAACAGCAACAACAACCTGGTTATATTGTTGGTTATCATAATGGGTCAGTGCATCGCATGAATACAAAATCCTCATCCTCGAGTGACTCGCTGCCCTATCACAAATACAACACAATGGCCAGACTGGAGGCGAATGCATTGTATGCGTCACCAGCGACTGGTGACATTTATTATGCCATCGGCCAGCATCCTTTGCATCCGCTGATGTATGCGGCCAGTCGTCCCATTGGGGGCTCTCAAATTCTGCTCGATCAGTTCGATGCACCGCAAATGTATAAAAGCGATTCGCGCGCTTCGATTCTCAGTGAATTCTCGCTGAGGAGCAGCGACAATTCTCAGCGATTCTCGCATCGATATCCGCATCGTTCGAGTCTCTTTGCGACAACGCCACATCAACGTCGTTATTTTGGCAGCACGGAAAGTTGTCGCATTCCCTACGATTGTCGGCGTTGCAGTTTGGATGGGGCCGGAGCAACAGTTGCTGCTGCAGGAGCAACAGTTGCTGGTGCTGCCATACCAACGGCGGATAAATGCAGCTACTCGGACAATTGCCGCTACGAGTGTCGCAATTGTGATTGCAGCTCGAGTTATTTTAGCTCCGATTTCGATGACATTTACGGCTCGATGGCACGTGGTGGCAGCAGTGGCATTCCACGTAAAACAGCTGCTGGCACTCTGCCCTCGAGTGGAGCCACCGAAGCCGCCGATTACGAGCAGCCATTGATGACAGCAGCACCACAGCAATCACAGCAATCGGCACCACAAATGGATCTCAAGCAAAACAAATATGCCATGGATTTCTTTAAGCATGTGAATGATGTGAAACGCAGCATTTATCAATCCGAGATGCAGCGCAACAATAGCTTGGAGTCCACTAGAAGAATACATCGCAGCCATAACAAGGATGCCAATCCCAAGTCGAGTCCCAAACGCGCCGCTTCGCAACCGCAGGAATCGACACTTGTGGTCACCACTTTGCCACTGAGCAAAGGACGCAGTGCAGCCAATGCCACGAAGCCAACGCCCGCACCTCGCACCAGTCTACAGCAGCAGAGCCATGAAGGTGCCACGCCCACAGCCGCGCCCGCGCCCGCGCCCACGCCGAGCAAGCGAAAGCCACAGCCCACGGAGCGCCGGGAGTATCCATCATTGGATCGCTTGGTGGCATCCACCACAGGCGCCATTCCCAAGCGGCAGAGTCGCGCCACAACCGAAGAGGAGCAGACGAAAAACAAGTCCAAGTCCAGGACTAAAGAAACCGATGGACGACGGGAACGCAGTGCACCCGTAGAGTCCACAACGGGAATTCATTTGAATACTTCCAGTAAGCGACATCATCGCTCGAATAGCGGCAAATCCCATGCGGGCTCAACGAATCCTCTGCCCAATCTACGGCGCAAGGACATTCCCGCTCCGCCGCCCCCCTCGCCAGCCACCTACTCCGATCTGCAGGTATGCTTCTTGATATGTCGATATATCGATATATCGATAGATATTTTTGGCGATCATACATTTTTAAGTGAACGACAATAGTAATATCGATATATTTATGGAATTTCATCGTGCGCTATAAGTTTGATTTATCGATATATCGGTAGATATTTTTTAGCCATAATTTTATTTTGAAACGATTTTATCAATTTTAATATATTATTGAAATATCGATAAATAATTTCTAGTGATGATATTTTTTTCCAATGATAATATCAATATTGAAATATTTGTGCGATTTATCTAAGCTGACTTTCAGATATCTATATTATTGATATTATCGATATTTCGTTGTCAAAAATATTGAAATATAAGCAATATCGATATTTTTGAAAATATCAACAACTCCATTTCCAGGAACTAAAAGCCAACATGGAGGGATTACGTGATGATACCAAGTCGCGTTCTTTGGAAAGTGAAACAAGCGAAACGCCCACAAAAATAGAGCGCAAAGCAGCCCTGGCAGCCAAGTCAGCCCTGGCCCTGGCCCTGTCCCTGGCTGTGAAGCCATCACCACCGCCACCGCCAACCCCTGAAATTCATGCTGAATGTGCGGCAGCGCAGGAAGTAAGTGCCAAGTGCAGAGCAGCAACAATGGCGCCCAAAAGTGCAACGGAAGCGGAAGACGATGACGTGTTCTACGATGCGAGGAGCGAGGATTCCGCTGCAGGACTAAGTGCCATGTCCATGGCGGGAGAAGCTGCCACTGCCACTGCCACTGCCACTGCCATTAGCCAGGACAAGCCAGGACAGACAAAGGTGCGACTGACATGCTAATTAGCCAGCTCCAACAACCTTTAACCTTTTTACATTTCACATTTTACATTTTACTTTTTAGTCATTTCTAAGACCACAAACTGTTGCACGAAATGCAATTTTAGTGTCTGGTCTGAGTGGTTGGTTTTTTATACCCTTACCAGGGGTAATGTGGCAGTATTTATATATATAAGTATATATATGTATATTCTTGATCAGAATAACGATATAGCCATATTTCTCTGTCTGTCTTTATTTTCGAATTTATCTCTCAGTTTCAAAGCTAGCTTAATCGAACAAGCCACATAAGGTAGATATTCCGATATCAGACTAATCGTGTAACTATATCTTATAGTTGTCATATGAACAATTAGTCAAAAATCTACTTAAAATAAGAAAAATCCGATTTTTTTAGTTATCTCAAGTAAACTCACATATAATTTATTTAGTATTATCCCAAGAAACCTTATCAAATTAAGTTCACATTGTTCAAAAGTTGAAAATCATATAAAGGGTATCAAAACTTCGGCATGCCGTAGAAAACTCCTCTATCTGGTTTTTGTAAACCATTTAAATATGCTCAAGCAGAGGAATTTCAACGCAATTTGTGTCCTTGCAACCATTTTGTGCTTTATCCTTTCAAGAATCCCTTA
This sequence comes from Drosophila rellima, assembly GCA_035043635.1. Taxonomy (NCBI): domain Eukaryota; kingdom Metazoa; phylum Arthropoda; class Insecta; order Diptera; family Drosophilidae; genus Drosophila; species Drosophila rellima. Next base: position 334,502 of record JAWNMV010000146.1, on the reverse strand, counting down.
ACATTTTGTAGATAAATAAATGCTTAAATACGCAATCGTTCATCATTTCATTATGCTGCTCATTTCTCCATAATTTCTAACTCATTTGCTAAGAATGCGAATGTTGCATGCCTCCTTGACTTGGGTCCATTATTCAGGCACGAGATACAAACATTTGTATCTTATTAGATGAAAAACGAAGACAAATGAAGATAAACACGAGTTTAATTTTATCAATTATTTTTACAGGATGTGTGTGTGGCACAGGCGAAGCGTGAGTGGTCCGGCATATTGACACAAGCAGCAGTAACGACCCTGACAAAGGATAACAGCAACGGGCAGCAGCAACAACAGCAGCCGCCCAAGGACATTGTGGAAAGCGCAATGGCAACGGATGCCGCCTCCCTCCAACTTGCAGCAAATGTATCTGCCACAGGGAGTCAAGAGCCAACAAATGATGAACAAGTTAACAAAGCCAAAAATGAAGCAACAACAGCGGCAGCAGCAGCAACAATTGTTTCAGCAACAACAGCTTCGGCAACATCAACTGCAGCAACAACTGTTTCAGCAACAACAGCTTCAGCAACAACTGTTGCAGCAGCAACTACAGCTTTGGCAACAAATGCTGCTGGCAACATGAAAAGCTGCGACACATGTTGCGTCAGCGAGGCGGGAGAGTGTGTACAGCGTGACGAAGCAACAGTCAAAACAAAAGGCGAATTAGCGAGCAAAACAAAACGCAATAATGTGTCTGGCAATGGCAATGTTGACGCAACATGTGCGGAGGGGCAAGCGACCAGTTTGTTGCCAGCGTCAAATGTTGCGCACAACAGCAATAGCAATAACAGCAGCAGCAGCAGCAGCAGCAGCAGCACCAGCAACATTAGCAATAGCAACAACAACAACAACAACAACAATAACAACAGCAATAGCAACGTCAACGACAACGACAACGACAACGACTCAACAACCATTGGAGCAACATTGGAGCTCGAGTTCAGTTGCAAGTCGGAACACACGGACAGCGCAACGCTGGTGAACAGGTACGCGTATCCGTCAGATACTTTACACTGCCGCTAATCTGTAACTATGTATGTAGATACTTATGTATGTACGAATATATGTCTGTATCTGCAAGCTGTATATAAAAGTCAAATGCCTTGATTTGTCTGTTGTCTGGCGTTGGGCTTAAAAACACTTGTTGTTTATTTTTGCGCGTAACGCGTTAATATACATACATTGGATTTGCATCCGTGAGATACAAGTGTATCTTTCAAGTGCTTGGCGGTAAACCCCAAGCGAATTTAACCGCAATCGCATTCGTGTGTGTGTGTGTGTGTGTGTGTGTCTTGTTTTAATTAAACGTGTATTACATGTGGAGTTTAAGTTGTTTCAACTCAAGATCTGCAATTCGTGTCGTGATTTAAAGTGCAATGAAAAAAAAATATAATAATCTGCAATCAATAATTATGCATGGGCAATTGAAAGTGAAACTATTTGTTTAAATATACAGTCAGAGCAGTAATTGCTTTGACAAAATGTAAACAAAAACAAATCTTATTATTTTTAATCTGTATCTAAACCAAAAGCATCTTTAATAAAACTACAAAAAATCATTTCTTTTATCAAAATAAAATTTGTGCCCTCCTCATTTTGTCAAAGTAATTACTTAACGAACTGTTTGTGCATTTGTCATTTGACAAAGACACTTCATTAAAAACTGGATCCAGCCCACGCCATTAACTCCCAACCTGCTCTCTGGGTAGGCTGCCGCTACACTGAGCGAAAGAATTATATAATTCCATAAAAAGAAGAAAAAGAAGTGGAAAGATTAAGAAATTCTCAGAATTTCTATACAATTAAAAATGAATTACATTTTATTTGCATAATTTTGCAATCATTTTAACTAAAGAGAACTGCCAATTTCTTGCGGTGTATTGTGTGTTGAAACTTGTTCGCCTCTTGTGAATTGTCCAAGTCACGTGGCCATTGTAGCTGCCCCAATGCAACAAACTTAGCTATTCTTGGCCCATTGCCATGCCACAAAAACCCCAAAAACCTGAGAGATGCCCTTGCAGCTTCCACATGCAACTCGTGGCACTTGGACTTAGAAAACTAAAGACTAACAAGTGATACATACATGTAATTAACACTTTGCAAGACAAAAAAGGTCAACTAAATATAAAACAGGTAAACCTTTTGACCCCCTTTTGAACCCCCCCCCCCCACCACATAATGTGTGTGGTTTAAGCCTAATCGAATTGCATTGCGCTTGGCCGAACACATGTTGGCCAAGTGGTGTTAACGGCAAATGCCACATAATATAATAAACATGCATATATGTTTTTAATTGTGGTCACATGAATAATCATAATAAATTGTAATAAATTGCACAGCTCGAAATACACGCAGTACGTTAAATGACTTTCAAAATAACAGATGTTTATTTTAGACCAGGCAAATTGCCTTTTTGCTGGCCATAATTTAATGGCCTTTCGCATAGATGGCGTAGATTGCGAATATCACAGCTCTCCACACCGTGTTCGAGAAATAGTTGTTGAAATTTGTGTGTTTTTGGTGTCGAAACCGCAACCATAATTAATATGAGAGGCAACTGTTTGTTAGCAGCTCTTTATCGCCAATTTAGTGGAATTCTTTTAGCCATAAATTCAATTGTGTTTATATTTCGTTGCAGCCAAGTGAGTTGCCAATTAGAATAGAGCATTTTTAAATGTTCTATAAAAATTTAACTCGTTTTTTGCTAGAAAACAACAGATAAGTGTGAGAAATGATCAGGCTCAAGGCAGTTGAAGAAAGTTTCGTTTTTGACTTATAGATACTCTGTGATTGTGTGCAACTTGTGAAATACTTTTATCGTCCGTTCAAATGCGGTGAAAAATCTCTGAAGTCCGAAACGAACTATTTAATAAAAATTAGATTATTATTTTTTAATCTTTTTCAAATTAAAGTTATCCCTCTTTCTTCCGCCTAAATTATGTAGATTAAATATATTTCTATATAACAATTGTTTCAGTGAACAAATTAGTCTCCCTAATAATCCATTGAAATAATCAAAATATATATTTATTAAGTGCTGCATACTTAGTTTAGTTCAAATCTAAGCAATATCTGAAAATTATTTTAGACAGCCGTTTTGGCTGATTAATAATACATCTTGTACTGTCGCTTACAATTTGTGGCTTAAACCCTAGCCCCAAAATTTCATATGCACAAAGCATAAGAACTTGTCAGCAGCTAAGATATGGGTCATCGATTGAATACCCATTAGCGTTAGAAATATGCAAAAAAAAAAAAAAAGAAAAAAAAAAAGCCGAGACAAGCTAGAAGAAGGCAGCAAACAAAATGGCATAAAAGCACGCACAAGAAGACAAGACATGTGAGAGAGCAGCTCAAATCTCAAAACTGTAGCAGAGTTGCACGAAAAGCGCAAAATCATTGGACTGCCAATAATAATGGAGGTTACGTTACGTATACGTATTGTACCTAGCCACAAATGTGTGTGATACTTGTGTAATGTTTGTGGCCTATGGTCTGGGCCTAAACAGGCAAAAGAGGCAAAAGTGAAGAGCTTCGACAAGACACTTGCTGAGAGTGTCGTGCCATTTTTTTTATACTTTTTTTTTGATTGAGAAGTGGCAGTCAGAATGACGATGAGACGGGGTTTTAACCCCAAGCTGCTCATTAAGTGCCTAATGCAATGCTGCCGTGGTGCTGTGGTGCTTTTGCTGTGGTGCTGCTATTGTGGTGCTGCTGTTGTGGTGGCTGAGCTCAGTGATTAATCGCTCGAACAGCATGACCTGTCATTGGCACTCTGAATAATCTCTAGACATACATACATACATACGTTGCCTCACAGGCGCCATTATAATTATACTGGCAAAATAATTGAAAGCAAACGAACGAAAAAAAACATCCAACTCCTGTCAATGTGGCAAGATTTATAACGAGTCGAAGATTCATATGTCTCAACTTTTTTAATAAGAAACACAGTTGAGCTTCCTGGAATTGAATTTTGGCCCCAATAAGTATGCTACATTTTAAGCACTCGGATTATTTCAAGTGTGCTAATCTTAAAAGTCGCATCTTTTTCAGACATTAATTAATAACTTTTAAATGAAACAAGGCCATTTTTGTGCAGTTTCATTATTAATGTTCTACAAACATTTAGAAGTGTTTCTCGTTTCCATTATTAAAAATATCTAGTGAAAAGTTGTCTTTAGTTTTATGAAACTAGCTTGACTCTGCCATAAATCAAAATTTAAGCTGTGCGTTCAAGGCAAGTCTCACTGTATTAAAGCCAGCTCACTTTATAAGTAGCTTACGGCAAATGCAAGGCAGAAAATGTTTCGAAATTAAATGTCCTGGATTAGACGACAGCATTTGTGGCTGCAGTTCAAAGAGGAATACAAACATAATGTTACTTTTAAAATAAGCACAAATAAATAAATGTATATATAGATAGAAAGCAAAGCTTAGGCAAACGTTAATGTATATATATATATATATATATATATATATATATAAATAAAGCAGAATCGTCAGCTTCTGTGTACCTGACTGTCTGTCACGTGCATTATAATTCGAGTATAAGCGAAAAATATGCTGAGAAGCACGTTTGTAGCCGGTCCACAAAAGGAAATCAAAATACAAATTAGGATTGCGGAAACAGTGAGGAGAAGCGGACAACAACAACAACTACATGGGAATAAAATACACACCGCGCAGAAGAGCACGCAATTATAATTAAAGCATGCAAATAACATTAAATAAGCTGTCGCAAAACCGTATTTCAGTGGGTCAAAGCCACCCAAAAATTTGTAGGTGGAGAGTATATAAGTATATGTATTTATATATATATGTATCCACTCACTGGCTCTCTCTCTCTTAATGATCTCTGTGCAACCCGCACAAGGCCACTTGCGGTAAATACCAAGTCAAGTTTTGGGCGCGTTAAGGATTATAAACGTTAACGAAACGTTTTTAATGACTAGCCGAAATCCTTAGGGATTCCTTTTTGATTTCATTCAGCCTATCAAGTTTTGAGAGCCAACTTCGATTCGTCTATCAATTTTTAGATGACGCTCAAAATGAAGCTTTGCTTATATTAATCATAAATGTTAATGCGCTGTTAACAGCAGAATGTTAAAGGTGCCTTAAAGTCCTTAGGGATTGCTTACGATTTTATTTAAGACATTTTTAAAGCTGTAAGTCAGTTGATTTTATTTACGAAAGCTTTACTAACAGAAATTGTTATACCAGTTTTAGACATAAATTCTTTATGTTAAACTCAAATGTTAATGTGACGTTAACAGTAACTTGTAATTCCCCGGAGTTTCGTTTGATTATTCAAGTAAGATTGAATTCTTTGCTATAAAATGTTTTATCTGTAGCTCATATAAAAGTTTGACTCGTCTTTGTATTCAAAGATGCCTTTAAAATATGATAAAGACAGAATTTTCAAATACTATGTTTAATGCTGTGTTTTAATATCTCTACTTTACCAGTCTTCTCTGTAAATGTCTCTATCATAAATAATAAGAAAATGACATCAATAACAGAAATTTTCTTTTCAACGAATAATTCCACAATCTGTTAAGCGTTTTTCCGTAATTATCATGAGTGCAGTTCACGTTCTGTTTACTTGAATTGTAATTGATTGAAGTCATTCACATAAATACATAACGTGTCATTTAATTTGTGGCCAGATACAGATACAAATATATTGATGTACGAGCATCAGGTGCCTGTCGTTTTTTCACACAAAAGAGAGAGAGAGAGAGACGAATACAATGGGCCAAATGATAGATATCCAAACATGCATACACATGTACATACATATATACATACATATGTAAATCAATTCACGTACATTCCTTACATTTATTTTATGCTTGCAACAAAATTCGTTTCGCTTGCTTTCATAGGTATTTTGCACAACAAGTCGAAGGATATGCTGGTCGGGCTGCGTTTTAAATATAATTTTGGTAATCAATAATTTGCGGAAAATGGCATTTTTCCTGCCTTTTCCGCCCAGGCATTCAAAAGGCAAACACACACACACACACACACACACACACACACTTATATAAAGTTATGCCATAGTATGAGTTTGGCATGAATGTAAATCAATTTTTGTGCTTTTTGTTGCCGTTCTGCCTTCTTGTTACTGTTGTTGCTGTATTCTATTTGCATTTCGGTTTAAGCACTCGCAACATACCAATATATATATAGACATACCCACATCTACCCACATATACATATGTATACACCGTATGCAAATAGCCAGGAATATGTAAGCACTTAACCAGAACTTTCATAGCTTGCAAATCGGTGAAAACAAAATAGTAACGAGTTTTATTGTAGTCGTTGTTGTTGTTGTTGTTGTTGTTGTTGTTGCTATGAACGCGCATTTCATTGTTTTTACGTATTTTGCGGTTTCCCCCATTTTTGCAACTGCCAAACTCTGTTGTTACCATGTTCAGCAAAGCAAAAGCAAAAGCAAAAAAAAAACTAAAAGAATTCTAAATAAATTCCCCCATTTTGCAATTCCTTCAACATGTTCATCGAGCTATGTTAAATCCTATTCATAGTTCTTCAAGTGCTTCCTATAGTATTTATATTCATATAGCTGTTAAATAGTTTTACATGTTAAAGTTTTCTTCAGTTTGACAATAACAAACGCTGAAAAAACGGAAGTTTATCAAAGTTCACAACAAAGTGCAATGCACACGTGTTGATGACATGAAACTGAACCAACTAGTTTTTATTTTTTGTTTTTGGCAGCAAACCAATGAAAGTTCTTTGCTTTGCCTCGAACTCAGCAAATTGATGTTTATAACTTTGTTAACAAACAAAACAAAAAATTTAAGTAAGAATTGTTATTTTTGAGCTGCTATAACTTTTAATATCCTGGGATTAGTTATGGCTTCCGTTAATTCTAAGAAATGGGTTTTGTGCCAAAATCCTATTTTCCTAAAGTTGTTCTTTAAATTTATAAAATTTATATTTATTTATTTGACCTTGTGCCACTGTTAAATTTGTTGTTTATTTATGTACAAAATATTTGACCTGCTCATATATATGCATTATACAAATTTACGGATTGTCCGAATAGAACACATTTTAAATTTATATAAATACAAATTTTATGAGCTGACTTTCTGTATCGTATTTAAATAATAATACTGACCATAGAATACTCTTAGAAGTAAGCCAAGACATAACATATCTAAACCAAGTTTGAAAACCATTGCTTAGGTCAGAGTTCAATGTGCTGTATGCTACACAAGAGAATCATTATACCCTCTGCCAACGCATATAGAATTTTGCGTAATGAAATAGAATTTGTAAATGGAATTAATTTACAAAGCGCATACCTGAAAAGCTCTCATTGTGGGCGTCTTTTAAAGCGCGTTTCAGCTCATCATAAATATGGCTTTAAGGCAATATTCATAGCACAATATTAACCAAAGCAAATTGGCCAACAAAAAAAAAATACGTTGACACAGCTTAGGAAATACTTGTAGTTGAGTTGCGGCTAATTGAAAACAAGTTCAGCACAAAAATCATAAATAAATAAATAAAAAGAAAAAACGAGAGCTGCGCTTCGATAATAAATACGCGTAATTACAGTTGAATTTGTAATACGAAAACGAAATCAGGGCCAACAGCCAAAAGCTCAGCTACTGGCAAAAAGTTTTTTGGTTAAACATTTCGGCAATTGCGTCAATTGTGGAGTTAACAAAAGAGAAACAACAACAAAATAAAGAAGTAAAATCGAGCGGCTAATTGAAAATAAGTCTACATAAAGATTGCGCACAACCTTGAGATGCAGCTTAATGTAAAATACAATAAAAATTGAGGAAAAATTGGCCAAGTTTTCAAGAGTTTTTTTTTTTGGCCAATTGACTACTATGTAGTAGGTACAAATGTATGAGGTTTAATGTTTGATTTAAAGAGGTGAAACTTGTTTTCTATGGCCGCAGCTTAATTTGGTCTTGGTCATTGGCTTTCTGGCGGCCAGTTGCAGTTGCAGTTCCAGAGTTGCAACATCGAAAGAGACGCAGCTAGAGTTGAAGAGGGAGACAGAGAGCGAGAAGAGGCAGCTAGTTAAGTGACTCGGTCTTGGCTCGAAAGTGCAAGTTGAAATATGCAGGCAAATGCAATCGATTTAGCCAAACCCTCGACTCCGACTCCGACTCCGACTCCGAGACTCCGAGACGACAACAAGTGCAGCAAAATATACAAAAAATATTATTGAAAACCAGTTTCGCATGTGTTGTATGCTGTGTGTTGCACATTGTTTTGTGGATGCCACATCTCTCACATCTCTTTCATATATATGTATATAGTATGTGCCGCGTTTGTGTTTGCTCGCATATTAGCGATTTTCATTTGAAGATATGTGGGAATAATGCACTTTTAAATGGAAAGTTTAATGCATTTTTCTGTAGCATGTTGCCTAAGAGGCAACATCAATACAAGCTCTAACCATTGTTGTTGTTCATAAATGCTGTGGGCCAACATAACAACAACAACAACAACAATCTTAAAGCCTTTTCCTATGTCAGCATACAATTTCATTTTCATTTTCATTTCTATATCTTTTTTTTTTAATGCAAATTGGGCACCTGTTCAATGCATTTTCTATAGCAACAATAATCTGCTTAAAGATAGAAAGAAAGAAAGAAAATTATGTAAATGCAATTTGTAAAAGATGCAACATCTTGTTGGCTTCTCAAATTATCTATCTAAACTTTACCTATCTCTCTCTCCTCTCTCTTCTCTCTTTTCTCTTTGTCTCTATCTATATCTATATCTATATCCCTGAGCTGTTTTTAATGCTTGAGTTAAGACTTTCATTATTATCCGTTTTACCTTTTTGCACTCATTAACAAAAAGTTCGAATTACATGATAAAAACTGGTATAGAAACTCCAAGAATATGCAAAAAAAAAAAAATAGAAGATACTTTGCTTTAAGCCATAACAAAGAGTTTGGCTAACGATAAAAAAATGGCACGAAAAAAAGTGCTCAACTTAATTTCGCTAATGAACTATACTAAGTATTAAGCATTTGTGCGTTAAGTGCCTAGCGAAATGAAAGCAAAACATTCACAAAATTCTTGTCTAAATACCATAATCTGGAATTATTTGGCACGAGAGGTTTTAATCACACTAAAAGCTAAAACGCGGACCAGAAGATGCGTGTGCTGAAAAGCCAAACAAGATATTGCCAAAAGGGAATAAGTCTTTAGATACAAACAAAGTCCTAGAAGGCACAGAGAGAGAGAGGGAGAGAGAGAAAGGCAGCAGGACAGCGAAACTGAGATAAACAAGTCAACAGAAAATAATGTTGAGAGACAGACAGACAGACAGTTGCATTCCTTGGACTATTAGGAATGCATTTGCAATCAACTTGCTGGCTGTCCCAAAGGTTTCTTTTTTTTTATTATTTATTTTGCCTTTGTATTGCATTTCTCAGATGCAATAGCAAAGAGAGAGAACGAGAGAGAGAGAGAGATGGGGGAGTTATGTATCTCAACTAAGGCATAAACTAAGAATTGGCTAACTTATAAATGCGTTCATAAAATGTTGATCAACTTTTTAATTGCCTAATAAAATTATTTAAATATATAAAATATATTTAAATATATAACTGCAGTTAAACGGTATTTTTATATATAAATATATCTTTTATATACTATATACAATAAGGTAGATTGTTTGACAGAGCGAAACTTGTCTTAAGACGCGTTCGCTTGTAAGCTCAAATAATTAACGCACAATACACACACACACACACTCATGTTAAGTATGTGTGAGTGAGTTTGTGTGTGTGTGTGTGTGTGTTTTGCACTCATATTGCATTCAGTGTCATGCATTTCCTGCTTAAGACCAGCGACCAGACTAACAAATCTGCACTTTCGCACACTTTTCCGCCATTTTCATCCTTTCACTTAGAAATAATAATTACTTTGGCACACGTGAATCTGCAAATTGATAAACGGCTCATACTCAAACGTCGTTGTATTCGTGAGTGCTCAATGAGTGGCAATTTTCATTCAATTTTCTTTTATAATAAATGCATTTTAATGGATTTACATGCAAGCTTATTGTCTTGACACTGACAACAAACAGTCGTTGACCAAGACGTAAACAGGGTAATCAGATAAGCGGCTTTTAGTGTTGTACAACACACAAAATAATAGACAATGCAATTTAACAAATTTAACATAATTTTTGCATTTATTGTTGATTTTGCTTCTATTGCATAATCTGTTTTCAAGGCATAAGATACAAAAGAGGATAATATTACTATTTTAGTGCTGTAAAATGCAAAAAAAAATGTACATTACAATTTGACTAAACTTGCTTTTGTTTTGAATGTTATCATTATTTTATTTCTATTCAAAAATCTGTTTGTAAGGCAAATAATTATTTTTAGTGTTGTAAAACGCACAAATTATTAGGCAATTAAATGTTACTCAATTAGCCATATTTCTGCATTTGTTGTACAATTTGTTTCTATTCAAAAACGTGTTTTGCAACTCGTAAATGTTTTCTAGCCAAATGAAAAGTGCATGCAACAAATGGGGGAAGTCCCTTCAAACATTTCTCAACAACACAGACACTTCCCTGACAGCTAACACGCACAACAAGTGAGTGTACACACACACACACACACACAGTCACCCATAGACAGAGACACAAAAATACTGGGCAAGCATTATTCGCATAGGCCTGACAACCATAAATCATGAACAGAACCAACAGACTGAAGAGTTACAAATAGGAAGGAAGTCAATGGAGTAAATGGAAAACTGTGGAAATCACTTCAAGTTGTTCGAAATTGGTAAAGTTGATATGGAAAAGTTATGTATTGTAGGTGGTCATTGGTGTGGTCTAATTGAAAAAGCGCTTCAATCACCAAACAATATCTTAGCTTCGACAGTCGGCACATGGCCCAAAAATAGCTGAATACTCGTAGAACTGAAGATATGTGAGATGGTTTTTGGTTTACTCTGCAAAATGATGGATCGATTTGTGTAGTTGTGTGTTCTTCTTGTTGAGCTGCCTTGTTGTTGTTGTGTTGCCCATCCATAACCATCACTGAAAACGACAGACATGGACAGAAAAGACAGTGCCACATATTCATACATACACACACACACACATATGTATTTGATGTGTGTGCCACATGTTGAAACTTTGTAAAACAACCATCATCAGTCCTGTTCTCGTATAAAAAACAAAAGCTCATTCAAGCGCATTTATTTACTTTAAACAAAATTACATTTATTTTATATCGCAACCCACGCGAGACATCAAATAAAATTATAAAAAAAAAAACAAGAAGGAAACGTGGCTCAAATATGATGTATAATATTAAAAGAGACTCCTTGTTGAGCACAATTTCAATTTCAAATTGAACTTGCGCTGCATTTAATCAGTTTTAATATCTAATTAAATATGTCAACATAATCGGATTACTTAACCCCCAATGCACGTGCACTGATGTGCAATTTGAAACCCAATTTTAATTAATACCTCGTATACTTTCTGCATAATTATGTATAATTAAAATTCACTTAATTACGCAAGCGACCTTAAAGAAATGAAAAATCTATGTTATGATGAGTTAAGTTGAACCAAAAAATATATATTTTTAAATATCACAACTATAAATGGCAACTAGACGCAGCTAAGAATTTTCACCACAGTCAAGAAACAAGTTGCCCTATAAGGCCAAATATCCAAGTCAACTCAAGACTTGATTCTTCAAACAAGTTGAAGCGAAAACCATTCAATTAAATATCGTAGGTGTTATATACATTTTATAATCTTTTCTTTAGCTCTATATATGTATCAAGAGCACCAAATTTAATATTATGTTGCAAATTTATGCCACATGATGAAGTTATAAGTAAATAAAGTGCTCTCAGCTCCCACACAACATTATTACATTATTATCATTGTCAACCGCTGACCATCAAACCAGTTGCACCCACGTCTTGACCATATACTTTGGTAGGCACTGTTTGACACTCTTGTTGTACATACACTTGCACTATTGGGTATTGTAGCTTTGGCTTGATGTGGACAAGATGCTGACTTTTGAGATTTTTTCAGAATTCTCAAGCAAACTTTAAATTTAATTTGTTGTCCTGACTGACTGACTGGCCCATAAGCGTGTAGGCCAAACGGTTAAACTTAGGATACTGAAATTTTCACACAACATAGCTGAAACAATTTTATCGTGCAAGAAGAAAACGTTTTGCAAAATTCGACCTGTAAGTGGGTCAAAATCGAGGTCAAAGGGAATTGCTTAGTATGAAAATCTATTTGGTATCATCTTTGGTATCATCTAATATGCCCCAAACTTGTTTTTACCAATATCTCACTACAATTTAATATGACACAAGGGTATTAAATCTTCGACGTGCCAACGAAACCGGTTAACAAATTTTTGTGACTGCTCTTAAATATTTAAATGATGATTTCCTTTAACCATAGTTGTCATTTTGGTCGACAGCACATGGAGAGTCTCGTTTATCGCTTCGTATGTTGCTCGCACTTCTTTTGAAGTGCTTCTGTTGATTGCCTGCACTCAGCGAGTGGATAAAAACCACTTGATCCATCTACTTTTGTACACATTTATATTAACAAGACATCAAAAAAAGTTTTTGTTTTGGCAAAAGCGCACGACTGGAACAATAAAATGTCTATGCTTTTTCTTTCTTTCTGCCAAAAAAAGAAAAGTTCAACTCGCGAGTTGAAAAGGAATCAAAATGCGAGAGGCAACAGGCCAACAGCCTAACTTCAGTTTTAGTTGCCTCTCCTCTCCTCTCTTCACCTCTCCTCTCCGCTTACACTTCAGCGAATTTTACTGAATGCTCATACGCTGCATAGCCCACGCATCGAGAGAGACAGAGAGAGAGAGAGAAACGAGATGGGCGGTTGTGGGTGTGGCACATCTGCAAGTCTTACTTCTGAGCAATAACTGATGCTGCCAGCCGGCAAAATGTTGTCTGCTCCATGTTATCTAACTTGCCACGCCCCCAACAGTCCAACAGCCCACCAGCCTTCGTTCAGCATTTGTTGACTGCTCTCTTCTTTATTTTTCTTCTTTTTTCTAACCAAAACAGGCAGTAAAGTGTGGATTACTATGCGTATTATTAATATAGGTGCACTCAACAGCTTTAAAGCTTAAATTCGTTTCAAAGAGAAACTATTTTATTTAAAATTATTTAAATATAAATAAAAGATATATTTAAGACAAATTTATCAAAATAAATCAAATTATTATTGCTATTTGAATTTTCTATTTATAATAATAATTTTTAACAATCTTATATAAATTCAAAAACTAAGTCAACTTTTCGAGACTCTTCCTCTTTAAGCTGTCGCGCCCAGATCAAATAAGTATTTAGTGTACCTATAAATATGCTCATGACTGTATTCATTCGTAGTGTTGAATGGTTGAGATTCTCTTCACTCACACACATGCAAACAGACGCGTGTGTGTGTGTGTGTGTGTGTGTGTGTGTGTGTGTCTCTGACTGTGGGTTGTGACAATGTCATTGACATTTCAGAGCCAAAGTTGGTTTTTCAACAGAAATTAATCGTAGTATTTTTTCGAATTCTTGTTCGTTGTTGTGTTTTATATATATTCAAAATATGTTTTCTTTACATCATATTTGCCACAGGCCACAATAAAATAATGTTGTGAGCAAAGAGCTTCATCTAATGGACACCCACATAGAGAGACATATTTCTGAATTATTTAGCACCTGACAACTTCTAAATGCTTGATGGCTAATGGTAACTGCTAACTGCTAAACTTAAAGCCAAGCTTAAAGAGACCAGAGACTCTTAAATTGTGGGTCGTGACTTCTTTGTTTTCCTAGCTCTACTTAAAGTTGCGACTATTATATAGACTTCAACTAGTTAACTGATGGTTTTTGTGTGCATGTTAATAGAGTTCTATAGTTTAACTATGAATGTTTGAGTCTATATTTTATTGTGTATTGTTAAAATGTTGACTGCAGCTGCTTTCATTGGACATAAAAGGTATTAAATGCTCAACAAATAGGCTTAAAAAGTTACAGGCATTGCGCATACGCCAGATTGTGCCTGATGTGCACTATAAAACTTCTGGCAGCACTGTTACATACCCTGTACAATTTTAAATTGGGTACATTAGCTAAAAGATACATGTGTAAAGTTAGAATAATTTTAAAATATATTTTAATGGGTAGCGGCAATGCACGTAAGACTACACAATATTAGCTGCACTTTTTGTATAACCATTTAGGCCACATTGTCTGCCTTGTCATGTGCAACTACCACTCCTCCCCTATTCCCCTTTCCATCCTGTCTATTTCCGCCCCGAAAGGCGTTAAAGTTCCTGCTCGGAGGGTTTCACACTTGAAGCCAATTCCCTGTCAAGCACTCCGGCAACAAACATGCCTTCCCACTTTGCAACTAGACAGGCAAATGTTGCATGGTTATTATTTCAGAAGGTGGGGCAAGTGCAAAACTATGTAGCATAGGCGGACATTGAACCGTCGACGTTGCACACAAATTGCAAATTGCTGAACTGCGTTTCGCAGTTTAAATATTTAAGTTACACATAATTAACCTGGTACTGCTATTTATCAGATGAACCCCATGCGAGTGCTGAATACATTTGTAAGACTATAAACTAAAATAAAATTTAGGAAACGCAAAAATTTAATGCAAAAAAAAAACAAAAGCTATAACTTTTCTTAAATGAATACAAAAAATATTTAAAAAAATCTAGTTCAATAATATAAGGAAAAAGTACATTTGTTTTTGGTACATAAGTATATAGTTGACTCCAGTTAAGTTTAATTTTAAAATATTAAAATATATATAACATTTGTATGATTAGTTTTAACAAATGTTAAGAGAAGTCTAAAATGTTTTTTTTTTTGAGTATTATTATTCTACTATTCTAGCCTGTAGAAAAGTTTAAGAAAAAAGTGAAAATTATGTAATATTTTTGATCTAGATTTCCTATTACATCTAATTTAATTAAATAAATAAAAAGGTTTTTGATTTGGGATTTCTCTTTATTTTTCCTTTGCAATGCTATCCCCAATTTTAATTTTCTAGCTTCTGTTATACTAATTTTGGTTTTCTAACTTTTATTATACACTTGAAAGTTTTGCAAGTTGAATTTTCCTTGTTAGAAAGATTATGAACAAATGCAGAAAAATACGTCTAAAAGAGGGAAAACTTTGGTTTAGAAATAAGTATGGCCAGTATGCAATTCTAGTTTTTAAAATAATTTTAGTAAAAAAAATTCGAATGGGGAATCTTCTTCTATTTTTTCTCTTTGTTGTTTTTTGCAGTGAGCCTGCAAGAACAGTGTTAACGCGACCGGACTACACCTGCCCCGACTCGAGTGAGGCCCAATCGGACGACAGTCACCTGACCCGCGACTCTGTGACCCGTGAGTCGCAGAACGACGAGCTCTCCTCCTCGACACTGGACAAGCTAGATCTGAGCACGTTGCCGTTGCCCGCATTGCCGCCAAAACGACGCAGGACACGGTCACGTGCCAGTCCCTCGAAGCATCATCACCAACAGCAACAGCAACAGCAGCAGCAACAGCAGCAGCAACAGCAGCAACAGCAACTGTTGCCACCGCAGCAACAGCAACAACATAGCGAACATGCAGATGCAGGAGATAAATGCATTGCAAGTTCAGCTCAGACATATCGCAGGCAAAAGCGAGATTCTTTGCAGGATACTGTCAAAGCGGAGCAATTAAGCGACAACAGCAATACCAAACAGCAACAACAACAACAACCACAACAACAACAACCACAACAACATCTCTCAGCTTTTCAGCAATACGTTGCCAAGCGACGCGAAAGTCTTGAGGCATCAACGCGCAACTTTAACGAGAAACTGGAGGCGCGTCGAATGCTTTACCACATGGGTGGTAATGGTGGTGGGGCAGGTGGTGCACCACCAGCAGATGGCGGTGTGCCCACCTATCTATTCGGTGAGCATTTCTATGGTGTGCCCAGTGCGCAATCCATGCGCAAATCCACATCGCCAGCTGGCCAGAGCAACAGTCACAATAAGCAGGAGCAGATCTTTCTCAACAAATCCGGTTGGGTGCAGGTCAGCAGTAAATTCAACTCCAACGCGAATGAGAACAAAAGCCGTCGCCTCAATTACGCCCATCAAAATGGCAATGATAATGTGGATAAATCACATGGTCGCCATGCTGCCATACGTGTCATCCAAATGGATCAGATGCGTCGCTCGGAGATGGGCCGTCAACCGTTTGTCCATCAGCCGGCGAGCATGTGCGAGCGGGAGCCGAAATTCGTTGGCTCCAAGGTGGAGGAGCTGATACAGCGCAATGAGGCGCGACTGAGTGGCATCTCCTCGCGTGATCCCGCACTGCGTCCGGGCTATCGAATCCTGGATCCGCAGCTGGCCAGCATACTCAATGAACGTCCCGGTTTTTTGCCCGTCAAGAGTGCCAACGACTTGGAATCGCCGCCACCCATAACACCGATCTTGTCGCCACCACCTGCGTTCCAGGACAACAGCAGTCGACCGCCACGTCATCCGGAGCGACGAAAGGTCACGCGACAATCCCATACAGCTGTGGTGCAACAACCACGAGCTCTTCAACCGCCACAGATCAACACACACCAGCATCCGCATCAGGTGAATCCCAAGGGCATGGTCTTCTCCCGCAGCTTTGAGTACGATACACGACGTCCGGCACCCAGCAATAGCTATGTGGAGACCTTCTCCCGCAGCTTCGATGGCAATCTGTCGGAGCGACCAACGCCAATGCCATCGCTGGCCGTGCAGCGTGAACGCTCCCTCAACTTTAGCACATTGACCGGCAACTCGCCCAACTACTTGACCAAAAGGGAAGGAAGCGGAGGCGGTGGAGGCGGATTACCTGTAACTGGAGCTGCTGCTGCTGGTGCTGGTGGTGGTGGCAGCAATCGATCGTTGCGCAGTCGCGACAATTCACCAAAGTATCTGCATCCGCAGACGACGGCGTATCTCAATGCATCGGTGAAGGAGGCGCCGCCCGCCTACAGCAACAATTTGGCCAGCAAATATTCGCCACGTTCCCGTCACCACGATCGCACCTTCGAGCGCTCCAAGAGTCACAATGTAATTGGACGGTCGCGGAAATCACAATTCAGCCGCATGGGCAACAGTGGACCAGCTGCCCCGCTGCCGCCCGTTGCCATCGGCATGTCGCGTTTCCGCAGCCTCGACACGACCATCAACAACCGGCTCAATTCGTGCGACAGCGGTGCTCGTTCAGGTGAGTTCCGATAGACACTACATAGCATTCATAGACTACAGCCGAGAGGCAGCCAGACTCTGAGAGACCCTGTACTCATTTTGATAAAAACACAAGTAGACCTAACTATTTACGTATATGATCCGTTACTGATTCAATTATAAGGCCAAATCGTGATAATGAACATTTTTAGTTATAAAAAATGCTAATAATGTAGTATAAATAAAATTTCGAGTTTTTTCCGAACTGTGAGAGACCCTGTACTTATTTTAATAAAACACAAATACACCAAGCCATTCATTCTTCCATAAATTCTGCGTACAATTTCCGATACTGATTAAATTAAATTAAAAATTATAAAAAATTCAATTAATGCAGTTCATTTTCAAAAAATATTTTAATTTTTAAGGTCTTTCAAGCCTTTCCACGTTGTAATTTTGATGAACTTAATAGACCCATTTTTGCTTTTTAAGTACAGGGTCTAAAAACAGCTCCACACCAGCTGCTGCTTCGTATCTTTCTGCTTGCCAAAACTCAAATGGAGGGGAAGTCGGAAAACATTTTGAAGTAATCGCTTCGTTTCACTTTTACAACGAATTGCGATGTCAAAATTCATTGAATCAGCGACTGAAGTTGAGTATTCAAGGGACACGCGCACACACACACACAGTTATTGATTCACATCCTTGCCAACCTGGCGCTTGTTTTAACGTCCTTGTCATTGTCATAGTTGACTGACTGTGCATGAAAGGAAATTTTGTAATTCAGTCTGACGGACTGCTCGATTTTTCCTGCATGCGAGTGTGTGATAACATTTGAAATTGATGCTAACACGTGATTACATCTCTCAATTTATAGCTTTCCAATTTTATTACTAGCAAATATTCGATTTGTAGGAACTAAGAACTTTAGTATCTAAGTCAATTAGTGTAAGGCGCAAAAATGGGCCAAAAAATTACTTGTACGAATCTAATTAAATTGAATGCAGAATGAATTTTGAGGTCAAACCATGATCAAAATGACATTCCTTTCGGAAATCGGATCAGTTTTGGCAAAGTTGGAAGATTTTGAAGTTGGCCTTATTGTTGGCCTAGCCACTTTACAAGTCAAAATTTTTGTACATTTTGACATGATTTTTTACAAAAAAATGAAACGTCTCAGAATCAAATTTTAAGTGTGGTTTTATACTAATTATGACATAAGGAGTTGATTAAAAGTGTAAACTCGAAATTTAAAATTTTGAAATTTCGAAAAACCAAAGGGGGGACCCTTATCCTCAAAATCGAAATTTTGAGGCAAAAAATTATTTTAAGGAAATTAATAAAATTTTAATGCAGAATGAATTTGGCGGTCAAACCATGATCAAAATGACATTCCGTTCGGAAATCGGATCAGTTTTAGCAAAGTTGTAGGAACTTGAAGTTGGGCTTAGTGTTGACCTAGCCACTTTACAAGCCAAAATTTTTGTACATTTTGACATGATTTTTTACAAAAAAACGAAGCGTCTCAGAATCAAATTTTAAGTGTTGTTTTATACTAATTATGACATAAGGAGTTGATAAAAAGTGTAAACTCGAAATTTAAAATTTTGAAATTTCGAAAAACCAAAGGGGGGACCCTTATCCACAAAATCGAAGTTTTGAGGCAAAAAATTATTTTAAGGAAATTAATACAATTTTAATGCAGAATGAATTTGAAGGTCAAACCATGAACAAAATGACATTCCGTTCGGAAATCGGATCAGTTTTAGCAAAGTTATAGAAGATTAAAATAATGAAAATGACATTCCGTTCGGAAATCGGATCAGTTTTAACAAAGTTATAGAAGATTAAAATAAAGTATAGCTCCACTTACCCCACAATATCAATCGTAATCCATTTCTTGCGTAGATCTCTCCAACGACGAACTGGACAACGAGGACGGCAGCTCCACGGAATTCCTGTCCGCGACCAACTATCAATTTCCGAATGTGTCCGCGGGCAGCGTTAGTATCTCACCGTTCAAGACCCAACGCCAGCGTTCCCTCACCCCCGATCGCAATGATTCGCACAGTTCGTCGAGCAGCTTGAGGAAGCAGCGCTCGTTGACGCCCGAATCGCGTTCCTTGACGCCGGAGGAGCGACGGAAGAAGGGTTCGCAGGTATCGCTTATGAGTTCGCGACAGAATTCGAGCTCGCGCAGCAATACGCTGGAGCGGCGACAGCGACACGAGGACAAGACGCCGCCAACCATATCGAGAAGTTCATCGAGTTCCAGCTACAGCGGTGGAGACTCACACGAGCCACCGAATGGCAGTCCGAGCACAGCGGGAACAGCAGCTGGCGGTGCTTCAATTGCGCCCACTTATCGCCGGGCGGTGGGACGCAGTGCAGCAGCCAAACAGCAGGCGGAGCAGGAGCATCTGATACGACGGTCCAGGTAAGTGACGGGCAAATCAAACTAGAGATTGGTCATTAAGCCACATTGTGTGCATCATAGCAGATCCCTTCAACTCAGCGAACGTTCGCCGAATCGCGGCCACAAATCTGTGGTCTGTGTGGGCGGAGGCGCCTCCCCCCAGCAGCAACAGCAACAGTCAACGGTACACTATCAACAGTCGAATGCCTCAATCTTTCCCAGCTCCATGCGTGCCCAGAAAATGCTGCCCAGCTCGAATGGCTCCACACGTCTGCGTCAAAGCGATGTGGACAAGGCGTGCTCCTTTGACTTTGACTACAACAACTACAATCGAGGCGGGGGCGGGGGCGGTGGCGTTGTCAACATTGCCAGCAGTGCACCTTCATCCCGCTCTGCTCACACCAGCGGCAGCGGCGGCGACAGCGGCAGCAATCAGAATCTGCGCTTGGACTTTGACAAGAGTCGTTCGTTTGATGAGGATTATCGTGAGGCATTGCTCAATAACAATGGCGGCAATGGCGGCAGCTCCGGCATACGCTTCCTGCAGCCGGGCAACGAGACGGGCGCTGTGGTGGCCACATCCTCCGGTCGAGGTTTGCGTCAATCAAACTCGCCGGTGGGTGCTGCGGGTCACCATGAAAGGCACACCACACGCTCACCGCAATCGTCGGGCTCATCGTCCAACAATCTGCACTTGCCGTCGCGTCGGACGAGCAGCCCCCAAAACTACGGCACACGACTCTGCGACCACGAGCTGACCTACGACATGTTGCGCAAATCGCCAATCATGAATTTTCGACGCGGCGACAGCGATTACGAGTTGCCCGTGCAGTTGCGAAATCGGGAGACCATTAATTCCGGTGGCAACAGTGAACTGAATTTTATGAGTAACGAAACGCGTATTTACGAGCATCCGACGACGGTAATGAAGCCACAACGCTCCAGTTCGCGGGAAGATCACTTGTACAGGCAAACTGCAGCGCCACCTCGCGGCAGCAGGTACTAAGCCACTTAACAGCGATAGGCCGATAACGAACGATAACGATCAACTGTTAACTCTGTACTAACTCTGTAAACATTTAATATTTTAAAGAAAATAACGCACCAAGGCCTCGACTGCAGGTCGCCTCTAACAAAGAACTCAAATTCTAAAGCTAAGCTAATATAAAATGCGACTAAACCTGATCAGAGCCAGCTCCCAGGGTGTTTTGTAAAAAGACTGCTTATGCACACTAAAACCAAAGTGGCAAATACTAACTCATAGATACTCATTAATATATTATTATACGTTCAAATACTAACAAGGATAATCCGTTAACTTAACATAAAAACCACACACAAAATGTAGTAAAAAAAACAAAACAACGCACAACGCAACTGGCCTTTTTGTGGGTAACTCTTCCCGTAGCTAGCCGGCGCACATTTCTCACAGTTGTCCCGTGTGTTCTACCAATTTGCAGTCAAGAGAGAACGACGAGCGCCAATAAGAAATGTCGAAAAAGTCTTAAATCGTGTGACTATTGGCCCCGTTGCGACGCTTGCAGCAACAACTTGCAACATTCAGCATCCTCACCGGCCGTGCAACAAAGTTTGTTTGCAATCAACAGACAAAATTCCATGCCGGAAGTTATTCAGGAGGCGCAACAACAACAACGGCAACAACAACAACAACAACACGTCTCCACAGTGGCCGTAAATGTGAATGTCATTAAATTGGACATGTGTGAGGAGGCAACTGCTCCTCGTCCTCCTCCTCCTCCTGCTGCTGCCACACCACAGTGGACATTATTGTGCAGCGGTGGCGTCGATGCACCAACTGATTGCAGCGTGCCACAAAAAACTCCTCAACCGGCCACAGCTGCCAAGGATCGTCGCCAGCCCACGGCGGTTATACGACCACGTGTCATTCCATTGGCTGCCAGTTCCCTGGTGCTCTTGGGAGATTGCGATCTGGTTGCCAAGACAGCGGCGGAAAGAACCGAGACTTCGACAAGGTAAGTGTTGACAGCCGATGATAGGCCACAATGTAGACGCTTCTACGGGTATTTGCTCCAAAATAATATTAGTAAAAACGGTTACAGTCGTCATAACCCGACTGTTAAATACCCTGCACTTATTTTTTAAAAATAACAATAATGTTAATTAAATAACGCATTTGTATAACTATCGATTTTATTGTCCGAACGTCACTAAATTTTCTGGACAGATTCAGAATACAGCTTATATTCTAAGTATATACCTAATTTTAAAGCTATAGAAGGGGCATTAAAAAATAAAAAAAAATTGTTCATCTGCTTAGGCTATTCCGTAATCCTAATACCAAGTTTGTTATCTCTAGGTCTTATAATCTCTGAGATCTTGAAGCTCATACTGCAGACAAAATGAATAGATTCGTTGTACCTTTTAAATACAGAGTCAAAAATGTATATACGATAGATATAAACATATTTATTTATGTGAAATTTTTGTTTCACGTCGATAGCAGCAAAAACCGTTCGAAGACAGCGAATGCCAGCGAGCCAAAAAATCAGCAGTGCCAACAGCCGGCGGCAAATGGCAATAAACGGGACCTAGCCGACATATTGACAGAGGCAAACAGCAATGGCGACAACCGGAAGCGGCAACGCAGCCATTCAATGCCCGAAAGAAGTCCGAGCAGAAGTGAGCAGCTGCTAACGACCCAAACAGATGTGGGGTAAGTGTATTTTTCCCTCACTACCCAAAAAACTTCAATATGTACCCAAAAAGTTGACTTTAAGCAGAGTTCTTAAAATTTTGGAGTATCTCAAACTTTACTTTTTCTCCAACTGACTTTAAAACATATGCAAAAGTTATGCAAGATAAGTTTTTTTTTAAGAAATGCAGTGCATTAAAATTTATGTAGACTATAAGAAAGTTGTTAAATGTTGACTTAAACCGTCGCAATGGAGGGTTATTAAAAAATGTATGAAACAATGCTCCTAAAAGACGGCAACATTTTTCCCCTAACACTTGAAACTTTCCTGTCTCGGCCTGGCCAATGCAATTTTACTTTGGTTGAGAGTTGCGAGCTGCGAGTCGAAGCCCGTCTAAAGGACTTAAAGGCTATACGTCAATATGTACGACGTGAACTTGGCCCCAACTGTTGGGGAAGGCAGCGGATGCCAGCACCCATGTCAAAAGGTATTGAAGCATTTAAAATGACTGTCAGTTAATCGTTAGTCGCCCGTGGAGTATTGTAATATTATGGAGAACCTGCCGATGGCCGGTGCTCAGCTGGCGGTCGACATTAGTGTCACCAGACTTTGACGTATAATCAATAATATCCATTGAATTATTTTATTTTTTGTCGTAACTGCGTACTTGACCCAACAGCATGGTCATTAAAAAAACCACAAAAAATAAGAAGATACACTCTTGAGTTGGTCAAGACGTTGATACTAAAGGTCAGAAGATGTTTATTCGTTCACACACATCTTCATCATCATCATAAATGTACCGGACTGTGTCTTAACCGAGTTCACTGACCCACTGTTCAACTGCACTTTAAAGACATTTTCCAAAAGGTACGAGTATATACCTAAGGCATTTCCCCATTGTATCTATTCATTCTCGCAGACACTGTGAAAGAGATAGTCATAAATATATTATGACCCTCTTTGTTCTTACGTCAGTAGTAAAAACGACCATATAAAGCGGAAACTGGGCAAACTTTTGATGGAGCCACCTTTTATCAGAGCAAATCATTTACTGGGTCACTTAAATATTTCTTTGTACGTGCTGCTGGCTTTTGTGGCAATTGAACAATTACCAATAACTTTATTTACACAAAAATTCCAAATCACTGTACAGAATTTTTAATATCTGCAGTTTCCATGAAAACCATAATATTGGGTGTGAGGAAGTCCGCAATTGAGGTCCTATTGACCCTTAACATCCACTCTGCCTCCACCTTATGCAAATAAAGTGAGTCAAGAAATTATATTGACAAAGAAAATAATATAAGCTATGGATATTTACTTTTTAAATTATATACCCAATGGAACTCACAATATTAATACAATAATAAACAAATTTTAAATACATGCATTTTTTTCATTGTCAAAACAATTACTTGACATACTGTAGCTATTGTTTTTGGTACTGCCCTTGCACAAGCATACATAAATTCGTAGCATACTTTTATGCTGCGCCCGAAATGCACCCGCCTGCGCATTTTTAGCACTGCGCATGACCATAATGCAATACGAGCTCTACTAAAGAGCAACAAAATATATACATAATTTATTTTAATATATATTTTCTTTATCTGCTTCAATCTAACAAATCTAAAATAAGATTTGAATTACCAACTGTCGTTTAATGTTAATGCTCTATAACATGACTCTGTTAAATATCCGATAGCATTGGTTTGCGCTAACAGCATGTTAACAGGACCATATTGAGTTTAGCATTGCCATTATGAGTATGATTGTTGCTACTTTAAAATATATCGCACTCCGATCAATCGTGATTAACATTTGTTGTTGTTTTGTCGACGGAGAACAAGCGACGCGTCGGTTTGCGCGTGAATTACAAAAAGTCAATTTAAAAAAATAAGGTGCCTGTATATAAAACAAACCACTGTGAGCATCGAAAACTAATACGAATGCATTTTATATAAACGTGTATAGATTTTACATACTTGCATACATATCCATATGTATATTTCTGAAGTACCTTTATTAAGGAAAACAAAGCAGCATCTTTGCAAAACGGAATCTGTGTCAATTAATCTTATTTAAACCAAGTGCAGTCTTGCCGGTCAACCCAAAAAAATTGTTGCCCTCTTTGTACACACCCGTGTGTGTGGGCGAATCTGCGTGTGTGTGAGTGCTTGTGTGCGTGTGGGTGTGTAGGTGTTTGTTCTTGTTTCGCGGCATTTTGCCAAAAAATGTACAGATGTGTGTTATAAACAAAGCGAGAAAAGCGCAATTAAATGAATTTCATAAGGCATTAAGTGAAAATCAATAACAAATAGAAAAACAACAATAAGTTTTATTTTTGCAACAATACTGAAAAATGTCTACAACAACAATAAGTGTGCCGCAGTCAACGGCAGCCGATGAATTCCACGTCGTGTGCATTTTGGGCGTGAAGGATAACGATAACACGAATACGAGTACAACGAATACGAATTCCAACGATGAGGGGACAGTTGTGGGCGGTGGCGCAGATAGTGGGCGTGCCTCGGCAAATGAATTTGATAGTGTAAGCAACGAGGATGCTGCCAGCGGCGCAGTCCAATTAAGGCAAGAGAATGCAGCGCCAGCAGAAGGACGAGAAGTGACACCAACTCGTCGCAGTGGAACCAAAGAGATTGTCTCACAGACCAAATGGTATTTGAATCCCAGCGACGAAAATGTAACAACAATAACCACCACAACCACAATGTGTCCGGACAACAATGTAACGGTGACAATGACTGCAGCAGCAGCAGCAGAAGCAACAACAACAACAACAGCAGCAGCGGCGGCGGCAATAACAACAACAGCGCCAACTGCAGCGCCATCTGCACAGCTGTAAGTTAACATATGTACATATATCGCATATGCTCAAAGCTTTGACGAAACTTTCCAAATGCTTAGATAACAGTTACATGTTATAAATATCTTAATCAATTTTATTGATTATACATTTTGCATAAATAATATACAGCTGCTCAAATAATATTTTGACAACAGTTTGTTAAAAAATTGAAATTGCTCTGGTTCCTAGAAAATATAAAAAATAATGAGTTCCATTGGGATAAACAATTTAAATGAAAACAAATGTATATACATATATTTTTCTCAACAATTGTTTTGCCAAAGAAATACAAAATTTTCATATTTTGTTAAAGAATTTTGTTCTTTAATATATATATATTTTTTTTAGAGTTCTTGGAACAAGTTAAATATTGAAAATAGTAAGCATATATATTAATTTCTTTCTTTGTCCAAGCAATTACTTGACATACTGTATCTATTTCTGTGAGTTTCCCATTCCAACATTTCGCACAGCTGCACCTGTTAGGGCATTAACATTTCGTATTCCCCTCATGTTTGGTCTATACTTGGCCGCAAATGTTACCAATTTTACACACCATTGATAATCTCCCCTCTGCTCTGTCTCTTTGGCGTTTGATCTGTTCTGTCGTTCCCTTTGTTCTTGCTTAAACTCCAGGCAATATACAAAACTTTTGGCATTCGATTTTTGGTTGTCTGTTGCCAACCTGCTGCCAAGTTGCTGCTGTTGTTGTCCTTTTGTTCGTTTATCGATTTAATCGACCGTAAATAATTGCGCGTTGACTTTGTGACCTCCTCAACAGGTTCTTTATTTTGATGTCCTGTCTCTGGGGCGGTTTAATGTGCCTTGACCGCGCTTATATATTTATATTGCGCCCACGTTTGCTCCCCTCCCTTCTGTTTCTGCTCTTCTGTCCTTCATTGTGGCTCTCATTTATTATTGTCGATATTTTTTGTTTGCCATTTTAGACGAGACATTGATTTGTTGCCCTTCAAAACAAATCAACAAAAACCAATGGCCTCCTCCTCCTTCGACTCCTCCCTGTCGGTTCCAGGCAATGTCGTAAATCAGCCCAAAACTCGTATGTGGGTTTTATTAAAATTCGCTCATTTATTTTATTTCCTCCGACTCAGATTCTATAGCTTTAGAAGCGAATTCTGCAGGGTTTCAAGTAATGTGTACAGTGTACATACTTGCCTCTATATATTTACTTATTTCTATATACATACATATATATATTTTTAGATATGCAGGCGACATTTCTCTCCCTGTTTTATTTTCGTCATTTCGAGCAACGACAACAGAAACGACGACGACGACATTTCAAATGTATCTTTTGAATGCTGTAGATTTATGTTTAGCTTCAGCTGCGAGTTGTCAAATAACTTTAAGGAATTCCAACGTAGTTTTCTTCTTCCACTCATTATTTTTAATTAAATTATGAAAAATTAGTTAAAAAAATCAGATTTTATAATAATGTTTAAAGATGCTTAGTTTATATGCTGTTTCTTTAAATTAATGATGTTAGCTGCATGTATCTGTTGATTGATTGATGCATCTATGGAATTTGTTGAGTAACTCTTAACAGTTAGGGGACCTTGGTATTTTAAAGATAACAAGAAAAAACTCTAACTGCTACAACCACCATTTCCATTTATGGCCAACGTCTGTCAACTGCAAATCAGTGGCAAGTCCAACGGTTGCAGCCACTTCACTGCATCATCTTGTCAACTCTTTTTTGTCTCTTTTTTGTGCCCGAAGCGTAATTAGTTGCAGGCGCTAGCAAAACTTTTACTTTCGAGCAAAACTTATGCAATAGCGTAGGACTTAAATGGCAATCTTAACGACATTCCTACATATACAAATAGCCCAAGTCTAAAAGATGACATAATGCGAAAATAGTTGGCAGTAACTGTAGTTGTCATTATGACAGTGCATAAAAAAAATTCTACAAAAATGTTCATGAATAAGTCAAATTAAATAAAAAATTGTATTTAAAAATGAAAAGATAAAATTAAGTTTAAGAAATAAAAATTGTACTACTTAATCATACATATGTACCTGGCTGGTAATCAGGCCAACTGAAGTATTTCTTCAATCTTATAGTATACAGAATGTTTCATTTGATGACCCGCTTTACTCATATTCCAGCGAAAACAACAACAACAACAACATGATGACAAAGACACCTTCGATGGCCCTTGCTGAACTTATCAGTTTTCGATTTAATATGAAATTTGTTGGTGTTTTTTTTTTGTTCGTCAGGCTACTACGTGACTTGGTAGTTTTTACAGTTTTGTGTATCTGTAAGATACTTTTTTTTGTGACAACAGACAACAAATATGATATTGTGCGTTGGTTACGAAATCAAATTCCAAAGCGTTATCTACACAGATACACAAGAATTTCTAATTGCTTTTTGTGCGTGATAAGGGCGCCGCCAGTGTAAAGGGTTTACCTAGGAGAGTGAGAGAGAGGGAGAGAGAGAGAGAGAGAGAAAAAGTGCGCTGAATGTGCCCCTTTTTTGTAGCACATTCGAATTGTCACTTTCTTTTTTGCAAATATTCAAATCAAACCCAGAAAAGTGCATAATTTCAAGTCACTCACTTCCTCTGTCTGAGTAACTCTCTCAACTTGTTACGTAGTATGTGGCAGCAATAATTGTCTGGCCCCTAATCAGTGTTTCCTGTTGTTGAAAATACCCTAGACTAACGTATGTATCTTTGTATCTCTCTGACCACATTGTATATACTTAATGCGTGTGTCATATATAATTTTCTTGTTACTTGCAATGATATTATGGCGTGCTGTTACCACATGTAATCGTGGAGAGAAACCTGCTGATGTCTAACAAGCCTCTTAGTCTCTCTCCCTCTCTCTCTCTCTCTCTCTCTCTCTACATTTCACTCTATGTTGGCCAAATCGTAGACTTTGTCAGACAGACTCTCTGTTTAACTCTTGTTAATTGCAGTTATTGCACTTATTGCTAAATTAGCTGATGGCTCAGGTATTTTTTTATAACACGACAAGAGCTCATGTGGGTCGTAAGGCGTTGCCTGCCTGTCAAGCCACAGATACCCTGTACTCAATTAATGCCTGTCTAACAAGTTTTTAAAAGGGCCAAGAAACAAAGATATACTATTTTTAACCAGGCAACCAACTAAGTCAATGCCGACAAAAATTATTGTGATGAATTAGTGTATGCCAAATATTTGTGTTTATTTTTTGTAGCAAGATACATTTTTATATTTTTTATATATTTTAAATATACTGTAATTTAATTTATTACATGATCTTAAATCCAGGTTTTTAATTTGGATTATGAAAAAATAGTTAATTATTATAATTAAAATCAGAATATTTTTTTAGCTTACATTTTGATAATCAAAGATATAAATTAAGATTTCTAATGAGAAATGTAAGTATTATTTCGTAATTTTATGCATAGATATTTAATTATTAATTCATTAAGAAACGTCAACAACTAATTTCTTAATTTAAACATTATAAACATTTCGTTGCCCGTTTCTCTAAATCTTCTTTAGGGTATCTGCTAGTCGTTCATACTTAGCTGCAGGCTCTTTTACCAGCTCGTCTAATGGCATTGTTGCAGGTGTTGCAACGTTATGCTTCAACGGACTGAGAATGTCTGCTTTTCTTACCAATCAAATTGATTTATATTTTTTTATTATTTGTAATTTTCCAATGTTATTTTTTTTTTGCGCATCGCTAACGCTTTCTTTGCTGTGAAAATCGATCAGTTATTATAATAATAACGTAGCTGGAAAAAGTTTTGAAAACTGTGTCATATGGAAAGGTTAAACAGTTGTGAGCTTTTATTAGGAAAGAAAGAAAAACCATTTGGATTTCCGTCCGAAACGGGGCACAAAAAACAGGGAAAGTTATAAAGCAATCGCCACATCTGTTGGCCATGCGTTTGCTCGAGTTATGTTTTCATTTCCATTTCCAAACAAATTACACAAAAAAAAACGAATAAAAAATAAAAATAAGCGAGTGCAGTTGCATTTCAGTAATGCTAAGTTGAAAGTTCAAAAGTTCGGTATGCCTAAAATAAGAAATGCAAACAGAAAGAGAAAGAGAAAGAGGAAGGAAGCGAATGCCAAAAGTTTATGACTCGCTTCGTTGGTTGCAACTCGGGGAAAACTTGTCACAATTGAGGAGCATTTTTTATGGATGCCAAGGAAAGTTCCGCTTCTCCTTCTCCTTCTCCATCTTCTACTTCTACTTCATCATCTTATTTTGGGCTAAAACTCTGAACGAGCTTTAAACTGACAGCTGTCAGGGTTGTCGAGTGTGCTGCATGTTGCATGTTGCATGCCGCTTGCTGCTGCTGTGTGGCATTCAACAAACAAAGTTCTAGTACTTTGACGTCTTGATGCATTCCTAATGAGTGTGAATGGGCATGGGCATAAGAATGGGATATACTCGAAATATTTGGGTTAATGGAGACAGAACACACACACAGAGAAAGAGACAGAGAGAGAGAAAGAGCAGTGTAGTTAATTACCTCTACCTGGCAGCCAAGTCTTTCCTTTCACTGTCATTAATCTCCGAACTCGACGTGATGACAATATTTGCTCATTATAACTTTATGTCAACTGATCAAAAATCATCAATTTCAGTCAACAAAACTTGGCGAATATCCGAGCAGCAGCAGCTGCACACAACCTAAAACTTTTCTATGTTTTTAGCCATAATTAGTTTTGTGTTGTTTGCCAAATTAAACGGAAATGAAAATTTCGCAACAAAATACAATTTCAACGCTCGCAATAGACACAAAAGTAGCAGTTAAACAAAAGACAACTAAACAATGACTAAATATATACTCATATCTCTCTCTCTTTCAACTAGTTTTCTTTTTTGGTTTGTTTGTCAAAAGAGATAAACATTTAATTGTGTAAATATTTCGAGAGTTGGTGAAATCCTTGGAAATAATTCTCACACAAAACTTAATGCCAGGCTTTAATGGCTTAATCAGCAGAATTTTTCATTGGAAATGTGGCATGCAACTGGTTTTTTTTTTATTTTGAGTTCAATTATTGTATGTGGCATCGCATTTCTTGTTTATTCCTCATCTTATATGTATGGTACTTTTTCTCAGCCTCTTTGCTGATTGTAATTCGACTCTTTTATCATCATCATCATCATCATCTTCGTCGTCAGTCTTTGATGGACTTGATCTTTCTTTTCCGTATTTTGCATTCACTTCAAAGTAATTTGCTTAAATATCTATTAAGACATGATTAACAACTTTTCAGATTCCGATTCTTGAATCTTTAAGTTGTCTGTTCTCTGTTTTGTATTCGTCATTTCATCTCGACATGTGGCTATTAAGTAATTAAGTCAGACGTGAGTTTGTCAGATTCCTGTTCCATAAATAATGATCGATTTGCCAAGTGTGTCTTTGCGTCTTTTATAATAAAAACCAGAAGTCTATAGCCACAACTATTTAGAGATCTTTTTCTTTAAAGTAATAACGACATTTTCTTTGAATCGCACCAATCAGCTTTTGTTTTTATAGCTAATTAACACAACCACAAACATGCCCCGGGCACTTTCGCTTTCAAGTCTCGCGACTGCATTTGCTTTTTTTTTCTCTTTTAAAATTTCCGTGGTTTTTTTTTTAGTCCGTTCAGCTGATGAGCTGGAGCCAAAAGCCGAAGACGATGCCAAAGCCAAAGACGTTGACCAGCATATGAGGAAATCGCTGAAATCAGCGGTTTTCAGTACATTTTTCGATATTTCAGTACTACAAATAAATGTGGGTGGAAGTTTAGATATGAATATTTATAAATCAACCAGAAAAGGTTCATTTTCATTAATAATTTTAATAATTATTTTAAAATTTAATACTTTTTGCTATAGTTTCGAAACATTTTCTTAAGTTTCAATTCGTCAATCATACATTTTTTTATTTTTGCTTTATTATCTAATAATTGTATTTGTTTAACTTACTAATATTCTATTATTTTGAATTTGTTAGTTTTTAGTTGATTTCTGTTTTGTCTTTAAGTTCCACACTAATTATTTTCTGGCAGCAACAATTTGCTTACTTTAGTTAGGCTCAAATCAATTAAGATCTCAGTTGAAAAAATGTTTGAATACGAAACCGGTTCGGATTCCTCATCAACCATATGCACATAAATCAGACTGCTTCTTTTGCTGGCAATGTCAGAGCGAAAACTCACACATCTTGCATCTTGGGCATCTCTGCTGTGATCTGTGATGAGGTAAACAAATGTGATTCATGTAAATGTCGCGTTACGTGGCTGCCAGATGCATCCCGATTGGAGAAAGGCAAGTTGTGTAGTTGTTTCCTGAGTGAGACGTCGTCTGTCTGCCTCAATAAACAAATCGGTTGCAAGTTCTAACTGCAAGTCAGCCCAAAACATGTTGCTCAACACACAACGAATACGAAAAAGAACAAAACAACAAAACAACAAAACAAAAACAACACGAGCCGAAACTGTTGCTGTCTGTAGAAGTTTATTTATCATACGGACTACGAAGTCAACTATTCCGGACTAGACACGCCTAACATTGCTTCTTGTCTGTCTCATTCTTCTTTGTGTTTGTCTTATCTACAAATTTGTATCTATGAACTTGGATAGAGACGGCGGATCCTGAGGGGGCACATTCATACGGGCGGACAGTTTCTTCATACGCATGCGTAATATATTACCTAAAAAAAAAAGAAAGAAAAACAAAAACTTGTCGGCTTTCTTGCCCCTCAGTTCATTACACTTGAATTTCGTAAGCCAACTTCATCTATTTTAAATTTGATGGCCCAAAAAAAAACTAAAGGAAAAACCTTTTTGTTTAAAGTATAAATGGTTTTTTGGACAGGTGAATGCACTTGATGTTGAGGTGGCAGCAACTAAACATAGAATATAGTGTACTACACCTAGAGAAAATTGCTTTAAATTTTTATTATTTACACTATGATTTAACTCTTATGAACTATGATTAAGAGCTGAAAATATAAATATATTCTCATAGTTATTTTAAACTAAATTAAAAATTTCAACATATTTAAATTCAGTAATACACTTTTTTAAAAAGGCTAGAAACGATTGAGAATTCTTAAATAAGTATAATTAATATTTGACTTGAAAGAATATTCCAAATTTTATTTTTACTGTGATTTTTTTCTCTATGTTTACCTTTAAATATATAATATTTCTATTCTCATATGTGTAGCAACAAAATTGCCTTATCTCAATGCGCTCATTACATAAACATTCAGCTCTTGACCTTAACATTCGCAATCAGCTTTGCTCTGAGCTAGTTGCTGCCTTTTCCCCGGGTAATTAAATGGAAATACATACATACATAGAAAAGTCAACTCACTATTCATGCAAACCACTGCTATGTTACTTATCTCTTAGTCTATGTCAATCAAAGGCTCCCAGCGAGACCAGAAAACCCAAAAAACTCGATTCTGTTTTAAGCTTTTTCTTGTTTCTTTTGGTTCGAAACTAGTTTCGGTTTAATTAAAAGTTTAATTCATTTAATGGTTGGTCAAACTTTTATTGCTCTCCACGCTCATATGTGGTACTAAACTTGTGCCTTTTATTGCCTTAACTTTTGCCTCAATTGCATAATTTATTAAGTGCAAACAAAGTGTAAAGAAAATGTATTAAATTGTTGGACAATTTCTATTCGCACCTTCGTACTTTGTGGGCTCGTAACCCAACGCCGCATTTCATTTTCATTCATTTTCATTAGGCAACGCATTAAAATGTGTTAATTATTATGTAATGCACACTTCCATGGGCTTGAATTACCTTAACAACAACAACAGCAACACCCATGAATATGTGAATATGAATGCAATTCAATATTGATCATATGGCGGAGGTATGTATGAAGCACTCACTCACCAAACACTCGCTCAACACTCACTTCCGTATTAGTCACAATTTAATAGGCCAGACCTCAGAGCAGACGGCAAAATGCGTTAATAATAAGCTTCAAAATACAATTGGCTAAAGTGAAATGCAATTAGCAAACCAATTTATGTCAACAGCTTTCCATAATAATAAAAATATGGTATGTAAACTGCATATATAAATATGCCTTCAAACAGTACAAAAAAGCTCCAGACAAATAAGCTCTGATTAAGCAGAAATCCAAACATTCAAAAATTTCCCAAAAAAAAAAAACGAAAGCGAAAACCGTAAATTGTCCAGAAATTATACTACAATCTCGACAAAAAAAAGCCTTGATTAAAATTTGTAGATTAATACAAAAAAAAAAGAACAAAAAGAAGCGAAATTGAAAACCGGAACATAAAAATGTGCAGAAGAGAAAAAGTTAACAACTTATAAAGGTATATTCCAGATTATGTTATACAAACATTTAGACAGGCAAAAACATTCCATAATGTGCTTAAAAATAATTCTTAATAAAAATAAAACATTAAAAAAAACATAAAGAATGCGAAAACCGGAACAGACCTGTGCCTTAGACCTTAGCATAGGTACGTGAACCAAATAAATTCCTATAAAAATGGTATAAAACTAAATTCCCAAAGCTTTTAAATGCTCTGGAATTTAGACATTAAACAATGTTCTACATCGAATTTATCGGACTACAAAAATCGCATTTTAATTCATAAAATTTTGTTCATAGATAAGAATTTAGTTGAAATTGAAATGTGTCAGAAAAGTAAATTGTAATTCGAAATTCGCACTACAATTCATGAAAAGTCGTTTCTAGATAAGAATTTAGTCGAAATTGAATGAGAATTTGGAGGGACTTTGAACTGTGTGTGTGTGTGCCACAAAAGTAGATTGTAATTTGTGACATCCATTAGTGTCAGCACTCCTTAACATGTTGTCCTTTGACCCTCCAAGTTATGTGTGTGTGTGTGTGTGTGTGTGTGTGTGTAATTCGAGTATCCTGCGGTGTTGTTGCTGCTGTGGGTTCAACACACTCATCAGGTTTTTTTTCATAATTTTTCTTGCCGTTTCGTTAAGATTTCCCGGAACACACACAGAGCGAGCGGTTTGCATTTAATTACAATTGAAGAGGAAAGAAAAGAAGAAACGGAATGAGAGAAAACTATGCCATGCCCCTGGGCTAAAGCAATTTCTTTGTCTTTTTGGCTTTTGTCGGTTTCATGTGCGGTGCGTGTCCCCAACAAACTTCAATTCAACTCAACTCAACTCGCCGCACTCCAAACTACTTGCCTCGGTCTTCGGATGAGGTTTTTATTCAGGTCTTGAATGTCTTCTTGCATGTCTTTTCACGAGCTGCACTCGCATTCAATTAATTACGAATTCGTGAAGTGCCTTTGACTGCCTACACTCTACCTCTCTCTCTCTCTCTCTCTCTTTTGTAACTCTCCCACAAGTTGAATGATTATGCATTCAAAATACGTTACCAAAACTCTCTGCTCATCATCGTCATTGTCATCGTCATTGTGTGGCATGTTCTAAACTTGCAACAGATACTCTTTGCTATCTGTCTACAAATATGTTTGTCTCATAGCCCTGATATACCATCCAAATGGCGCCTGTGGGCGTACTTGGCCTCTTTGGTGTTACCGACAAGCGACAAGTTACCAACAACGCCAACAACAACAACAGCAACAAGTAAGAACGCTGCTCACCAGTTGCTCGACTTTTAGATGCCCAGTATATGCCGTTCAATTCTAGCACTGATATACTGATTAAAGACTGACCTAAAGAAATAAAAATACATAATAAATTCGGTTTCAATGTTAACAGAAAAAGACAAAAAAAATTATTTAAAAGAAAACTCATTACAAATGTTAATAGAAATATTTATGACAATGTCTCTGCCTGAATTCGAACTCGGGTCGCCCGGATTGCGGGCAAAGAATCCATTCATATTTAAATCTTTATTTTAAAATGTTGCTTATATAGTTTTTTAAATCTTTGCTATTTAATTTAATGCTTAAAATCTATATTTTTTGCAAGATTTAAAGGTACAAATTAAAAAATAACATATAAAGATAAAAAAAACATTAAATAAAAATTAAATAATAATAAAAATAACAAACAAAAACAAAATGAATGAATGCTTTAAGCCATCACTTCTATGTTCATACGAACAGACAGGCATTGCCACAAACTGATAAGCCTTTGTGCGCTTTTGGATACTGGGCCAACAACTCCAGACATGGCAGCAAGAACAACAGCAACAACTCGTACAATAGCAGGCACAGTGGGTCTTTGATGTTATTTATAGTTGCAATCGCATCATTTTAGCTGCCTGCAATTGACATTGCAACTGCGGTGGCATCAGCAGCAGCAGCAGCTGCAGTTGCAGTTGCAGTTGCATTTTGCAGCTAACATGTGGGCGCAGACACAACCAGTCAAGCAACACAACAACAACAACAACAACAACGAGAACATAGAGAACTGCAACTTGAACAACATGGACAGATGCAGATACGTCAGCAATGTTCCAAACTGAGTGGCTGCTGTCGACTGACTCCTCCATTCAACAGACCACAAAAGCACATTCATTTCCCGCTCAATTCATTCATTAAATTCGCTTTATTTCAACATGTGCAAGTTGCATGCCACAGTCCCCTCCGCCCCCCCCCCCCTTTCTTCACGAAATCTCTTCCGTCTCCATGGCAACTCCTACATTGTGTGTCCTTCAGCCTTATGCATATTCACAACCTACTCATATCCAAGATATGAATACATACATTTGCATTCATAACTCATTTAGCATGATTCTACTGATAATAGGGGGGGAAGCCCCCTTCCCTCTCAGCCCCCTTTCTCTTCCGTCTCTCTGCATTTGGCCATTTTGCATAATTTCGCCTCGTCAAGAGTTGTTTTCAGCCTTCCACTTTTGTACCCCCCCCCCCCCTTGCATTCAATTAATCAATGCCAATTAGGCTTTACATGTGCTACGAGTACACACTCATCCAAGGTTCAGAGTTCATGCTGTTTCCCCTCTTTCCCTTTCCCTTTCCCTTTTTCTCTCTCTCTCTTCTTTCTTTTTTCATGCTAAATTGTCCTGGGCTGTTCGGGGACCTGACGAATGGAAAACGTCTGTCAAATGTCAATTTGCGTAGCTTAAATGGTTTTTAAATCCCCTACCACATTTCAGGGATAGCTACACACATGTGTGTTAAACAACAACAACTACAAAGTACTTTAAATATATATCGTACAAATTAAGCGGAGAAAAAACTCTACAAATTTACATACAATTCACATAAATCATGTACCGCAAATGCAGTCAAAAAGCCACTTAAAATTAAGTTATTATCTTTTTTTAAAATTCAAATCAAAAACAAAATACTTTCTATATATTGAATAAATTTATGAAAATATTTTAAAATTAGCATAGAAACACCATATATCATATATCAACTTCCTTTGGCATAGAAAAAACACATTTTAAACTTAGTTATTGTTTTTAAAATTTGTTTGATTCCAAGTTTTTTAGCTGTGCACCACAAAACAAATACATTAAACTTTGTTATTGTTTTTAAAAATTGTTTGCTTCTCAATATTTTTTTTTCTGTGTACCACGCAGTCAGACTGTCTATCAGATTTGTTTACAATATTTTTCGCTTTTTTATTTTTTTTTATTTATTAGTTTCTTTTGATTGTTTTGTTAAATCAAAGTTCTATTGCGCATTTAACTCGTTCTGTCATATTTGTGTGCACTTTGCACTGATAACTCAATTGACAACGTCAACTAATTTCACTACGTGCAGGTTTGGCAGCGTTTTTAAAACAAAGATTGAGCACTGTTTTAAATTGTCAATGAATTTACGTATAAATTGGATACCAGAATTTCGTAAAAATGACACACTTTTTGATGAGGCTATGACACATGTCACGCGTTTTGAATGAATGTGATATAATATCTGTTATAGATGCTTCCTTTCTTTAATTATGTATTACAGATAACTTCACAATTGATAATTTCTTTATGAAATTGTTTCAATTGATCGTAGATATTTTATAATCTTTCTTATTTCTAGTCTTATAAATTTATTAAATTTTTTCACATGTCAATTTATTTGTTTTTTTAGACTTCCATAATGATATGTGAAACTGTAAATTTATATTTGTCAAATCAGCTGGAAAAAATCTATAAGCACTCAACTGTATACAATTGTTTACTATATTATAATATTACAGAAAATGTTACATATGTTTTGATTTGATTGATTGAAGATTATTTTCATTGCTTCCTTAAACTTACTACAGATTTTTTCTACATTTCATAATATAAAAATTCAGTAGGAGAAAATCTTCTTATATTAAAATATTTTTTGATATTAAGTACTTTTCTAAATACCATAGATACGATTTCTGCAGGTAAAATTTGGCACAGATAATTATTTTAACTAAAACAAATGATGTGTGTTTATACAAAGATGTTTTCCTTACTAGATGATTCACTTTCTCAAATGAAATGATTTTTGTATTGTCTGCTTATTTTGATGACTGTACTGCATGACTTTTGATTTAGATAATTTGCTTAATTCGATCTAATTTCTGTTATAAAAGTGCTTTCTACTCATCTTGGTTGATTTTTCTGTTTACAAACGGCAAAAGTGATTCAAATTACAGATGATTCTTCTTCGGTTGGGCTAAAATGCTTTCTCTGCTAATTATGTTTGATTTTTGTTATACATAATCCTTCTAGATGATTTGTGATGTGTAACTTGGCTAGTTAGTGTCGTGTTACCAGCACAAAACTGGCACATTCAACTGGCTAGACGAGACGTTAGCTCCATTAAGTGCTATTGGCCAAGTGCTCACTGGCTTATAACAGGGTCATTCCGTATCAATGCGCCGATTTGCGTGTGAATCGCCATTTCTCCAACTGTTTTGGTCCAGCGAATGAAGCTGCTTTTTAACCGGTCTCAGCTCAGTGATGATTCTATTAGTCGAGTTTGGCTAATTTATTTATTAAGATCTTTTCTTGGTCATTTCTCAGTTTGCTAAACATTTAATTTAACACGGCCAACACACATTTTGTGTTAATCAGCCGATAAATTGTGTGTGTGTGAGTTTCAGGACATTCCCTGTTAATTTCTCACACTCTCTTTTCTTGTTGTAAATCTGTAGGATTAGTGCATTTTAGACACGCTCCATGTGGCTAACTAAAAAGTGGCAGAGTGGCCCACCCTGTGGCGCAGTTGGTACTCTAAGTTGGCCAAGACTGCGACAGGTAGGGCAGCAGTTAGTTGGTTACAACTTAAAGGCCAACTCGACTACCTGTCGGCGGCATTAAACAATTTTTCTGTACGCACTGCAAACCAGTTTGAATTCCAGAGATTGCATTTAGTTTTTTTCTTTTCTTTATTTCTTCAGACCTTGCAATTTCAAGGGCTTTAAAAAACTGCGAGTACTGCGAACTGATCTCAGTCGCTGCTCCCGCTGCTTATCAGTTGTTGCCTTGGCCAAGTTGTCGTTGTTGTTGTTGTTGCTGTTGTGGGCTCCAACCTTGAGCTAATTGCCAAGCCCGGTCTCTGGACGTGTTCGTTCCATTGTTTATGCTTCAATTTATGCAGATGTCGTCGCCTGTAAATAATCCCAGCAAATTCCAAGAGTATTTTCCATAAATAAATCTATGACTTAAGTGTTGCTCAACGTTGTCGTCGTCGTCGTTGTTGTTGTTGTTGTTTCCGTCTATTTATTTACTTTACTTTGAAAGGACCGACAAAAATAGAAGCACATCTTGGGTCAAATATGCCATGAACTGTCTTTCTGTCAGTGTATGTGTATGTGTGTGTGTGTGTGCGTGTTTGTGTGTGTGTGTGTGTGTGTGTCGGTTAAGTGCACATCCTTACTTCCGTTTATATTATAAGGGAATGTTGTCGTCTATTCCATTTGCAGGTGCTTATCAAATTTCAGCGTCAAATGCATTTCCTCATTTCCTTGAGTGTCTTACACGGCTAAAACCAAAAGGACAAAAACTCGTGAGCAGCTATTTCCTTTCAACCCCAGCTACATATTGCAAAAGTGGATGTAAACATCTTTCTTTTCTTATACTTGTATTTACACAACGCAAAAACAAATATCTCGGTTCTATTCCGAAATTTCGCGCACCTTTAAAAAGTGACTCAATTTTCGGCGCATTTTCATGTTTACAAGCGGAAATATTGCGTAGTAACTGCTGATAATAAGCAGACATGGAAACGTTGCGAAATGGAACAGTAAATATTGACATGAGGAACATGGGAATGAAACTTGACGTTTGTAGGCGTCTTAATACCATTCGAAATCGGAGAATACTTTTATGGGAATTTTTAGAAAATTGTTTTTAAAAAGCATATATGAAATAGAACTATAATATTTATGAAAAGTAACGAAAATTTGTTTAATTTAAAAGCACAAACTTAAATGCATAAGCAGAAATAAATAATTTTAATAATTATTTTTTTTAAATAATTTTTAT
This sequence comes from Drosophila rellima, assembly GCA_035043635.1. Taxonomy (NCBI): domain Eukaryota; kingdom Metazoa; phylum Arthropoda; class Insecta; order Diptera; family Drosophilidae; genus Drosophila; species Drosophila rellima. The sequence goes on along the minus strand of JAWNMV010000146.1, from coordinate 294,828 downwards.
TGAATTTCAACCTTTATGAGAGGATCAGCTTGTAAATATTTAATCTTGTGGAATTGAATCACTTTTTAAATAAATAATCCTGAGAAAGCGAAGAAATTAAGTTCAATTCAATTCTACTAATTATAATTCTAGACTTTAACATTATTTGTTGAAGAATATATAAAAAAGTAATGAAATATTCTTGAGAAATTAATGGGAATCAGCTGATTTAATAGCTCACAGGTGACACAACTCATCTTGATGGATCAGCTTGTAAAAATTGAATCTTGTGGAATTGGAACATTTTTTAAATAAATAATCAACTCTACTAGTTCGAAATCTCCACTTGGACATTATTTGTTGAAGAATATATAAAAAAGTAATGAAATATTCTTGAGAAATTAATGGAAAGCAGCTGATTTAATAGCTCACATCTTGATAGATCAGCTTGTAATTATTGAATCTTGTGGAATTGGAACACTTTTTAAATAAATAATAAAATAAATAAATAATCAACTCTACTAGTTCGAAATCTCCACTTGGACATTATTTGTTGAAGAATATTTAAAGAAGTAATGAAATATTCTTGAGAAATTAATGGAAAGCAGCTGATTTAATAGCTCACAGCTGACACAACTCATCTTGATGGATCAGCTCGTAATTATTGAATCTTGTGGAAATGGAACATTTTTGAAATAAATAATAAAATAAATAATCAACTCTACTAGTTCGAAATCTCCACTTGGACATTATTTGTTGAAGAATATTTAAAGAAGTAATGAAATATTCTTGAGAAATTAATGGAAAGCAGCTGATTTAATAGCTCACAGCTGACACAACTCATCTTGATGGATCAGCTCGTAATTATTGAATCTTGTGGAAATGGAACATTTTTTAAATAAATAATAAAATAAATAATCAACTCTACTAGTTCGAAATCTCCACTTGGACATTATTTGTTGAAGAATATTTAAAGAAGTAATGAAATATTCTTGAGAAATTAATGGAAAGCAGCTGATTTAATAGCTCACATCTTGATGGATCAGCTTGTAATTATTGAATCTTGTGGAATTGGAACATTTTTAAATAAATAATAAAATAAATAATCAACTCTACTAGTTCGAAATCTCCACTTGGACATTATTTGTTGAAGAATATTTAAAGAAGTAATGAAATATTCTTGAGAAATTAATGGGAAGCAGCTGATTTAATAGCTCACATCTTGATAGATCAGCTTGTAATTATTGAATCTTGTGGAATTGGAACACTTTTTAAATAAATAATAAAATAAATAATCAACTCTACTAGTTCGAAATCTCCACTTGGACATTATTTGTTGAAGAATATATAAAAAAGTAATGAAATATTCTTGAGAAATTAATGGAAAGCAGCTGATTTAATAGCTCACAGCTGACACAACTCATCTTGATGATATCGTGATGGTAACGCAATTCGGAACGGAACATTCCTTGTTGTGTGCACTGGAAGGACAATGACAAAGTAACCGTATTTCGTTTGGTTTCAAGCAAAACAGCACACGTGCTTTATGGCATTACGGAGCAAATGGTTTTGATTTAACGACTGAATAAAGTACGACAACGAGTTGTATGAGAGATATGCTTTATGAATATTGTTTGCCACACGCCACACAGCAACTCAGGGCAGAGAAGAGAAGTTAGAGAGAGGGAGAGAGTGAGAGAGAGAGAGAGAGGGAAAATATATACACAACTCAGAAACACCACCGTGAACCATGAACAAACTGGTTTTTGTGGCATGCCCCGAACGACGGCAGATGTTCCTGCCTGTTCCTTACAATTTGTGTGCAGTTTCTCTTCATTGTGTGTTATCCTTGTTGCAATTGAGCCAAGTAACAAAAACAGAAAATTTTGAGTCGTTCGAAAGCAGCTGCATTTCGGTTTTATACAGGATTCGAGAACCTGTCGCTCTTTAACAGCTGTCGCGAAACTTGTTGGCGTTCCTAGTAAAATGAAATGTTGACAAGTCGCCATTTCGACTGTCTGAATGATCAAGGACATGCAATCAGAACGTAGCCAGCTGTCGCAAAAATAGCTGTCAAATAAATAAGAAAAAAAAAGAAAACAACAACAACAATACATTCAAATCAAGAGTTCAAAGCAGATGTCACGTGTGTCTGTTGCCCCAGTCCTACGAAATTTGTAAATCTCGCCCCTAGTTTTTTATTTCTCTGAGCGAGTTTCTACCCTCTCGAAACTCAAACCCTAAAATCTTGGCTCAAAGACCGCACAACAATGCACTCAAAATGTTTGCGCTCTCATTTCCGCTGTCGCTAGCTCTATCTGTCTCTCTCGAATGCCCTGTGCCTTGACTCAAGTGAAAAATCCTATACGGGTTGGTCTTCTGCTCTCTCCCGGAAACTCGGCTCGATCTTCAGTCTGCCGCTGTACAACATCGTGAGCACTTCGTTGTCGTTGTTCTTAACCGGTCGGAACTCATGGAGTTTACGTGTAATCAACTAGTTGATGATGTTACGAGTATTCTGCCCCCTTTTTTTTACTACGTTTCCCTTTGAAATTTCGTCGAGTTTACGAGTTTGTAAAGTTTTTTAGTGTCTTGTAGCTGCTATAGTTAAATCAATTAACGATGAAAAGGCATCGCAACATTTATAGAACGGATGTTAAAGCGGAAAAGTGTAAATCAATAACCGTTTCGTTGCCAAACCGTTTGCTGATTGCTAACAAGTTAAATAGACGCTTTAATACCCGCACTTTACAACGGTAAGAGGGTCCAAAACGAATTTCAAATGATTGTGCATTTTTAACCAAAAAAAAAAAGTAGGGAAATGGCAGCTGGCAATGTGAATTTTCATTTGATGCCTCATTTGGCATTAGCAAGCAGATGTGAATCCCCCAAATCAAAATACCTTTCATGCTCGCTCTCTCTCTCTCTCTATCTGTCTCTATCTGTCTCTGTCTCAAGTCAAGAACAGAATCCATTTGGTAATTACGTGGCATCTGAATAGCAGCGGTAGATATCAATCACCTGTACCTGGAATTGCAACAGAAACAAGGACCATATGCTTTGCTCTTGCCACAAGCTGCATCCTGCGGAGACAGACAGACAGGAGAGAGAGAGAGAGACAGCAAGAGAGAGGGGGAGAGTGAGAGGGCAATACTGCATTCCTTCACGCATCCACAAATTTAATCCGTTTTTTGTTATGAGCACACACTTTGCTGTTCCTTAGTCCCGTTCCCGTTCCCGTTCCCAACTTATTCCTGGGCCACATCTTGAGCTGCTATGAATAGAAAATCTATGCAAAAGAAAAACCAAGGGAAAACTAAATAATATATGTATAAAAATGTACTGTCTGTGTGTGTCCTTTTGAATGCCTTACGGCTTGTTTGCCCTGCTCTTTGGTCCGGCCAGCAAATTCCCGGAATCTGCAGTGTTTGCTTACAATAAGCATCGGCAAATTTCTATCCCATATCTATTGGCATTTTTGGCCAACTCTGTCTGCATTTTTGATTGAAATTGAGCTCTTTATTTTTTCATTTCCGTTGAAAATTCAAAGCACTGTCTACCTGTCTTTCTCCCCTTCTACACACTTTTCCCTTTTTGCCGCATTTTCACACGCAAAAGCGTAGCGGGAAAAACTCTTTTTCCTCAATTTTACTGCACACGAATTGTGTTTTGTATTTGTTTTATTATTGTCCGACTCCTGCAATTTTCATGTCGCCTTTTGTTCCGGTTTATGGTCCGAGCATAAATGTTTATGACGGGTTTTTGGGTGCGAGGTCACCTTCTGGCTGGTCATAAATCACGCAATGTCTGGTAATCAAGCACGGGAAGAAAACGAAATGAAAGAAAGGAAAGAATGAAGTTTTCTTAAGCCGGCGCTAAAAGTTTAACCAATTGAAAAAGGGAAAATGGCAACTGACTACCGTCTGCTAATTGTTCGCAGAATATTTTCAATTCAATTAAAAGGGATTTGCAAATGCTCACAGTGTTTTTTTTTTACCTTCTCTTTTATTGCAGTTTGCCGACAATTGGCCAGGATGACGTCAACGTAATTGGCATCAGGTGCAATGGATACTCCGAGTGTCTGGTAAGTACTTTTAAAGATATTTTGATTTTAAGTTAGCGTCTTCAACTGATTCATAGTTGGACACTTAAGCCAAGTTCTGTGATTATTCAGTCGTAAGGAATTTGCTGCAATTGAACAGCTGTCAATTTGAACTTGGACCACTCTTAGGGATTGCAGCTGGCATTTCTCATACTAGTATCGCATTACTCAGAACCAGAACTGAAGCCATTTCCAAAGCCAAACGCGATTGAATGAATGCAACAGCTGCCACACGAAGGGCAACTGATTAGTTTTTGTCACACGATTTTCCATTCTCAAGTGGAGCTATTTTGGAAAACTAAATACTTGGTTGGAAAAGGAAATTCTAGATTTATATTTAAGCATGCTGCAAAAGGCCAAGGGCATTAAAAGAAAACAGACAATTTTAAGCTGCTTTGATCATGATAAACTACAACATTAATTTACCATAAAATTTCAAATAGAGAAGTTAACAGAGTTCGTTTACATTGCATGATACTGCAGTTGTTAACAGAGTTCGCTTACACCAAATGTTATGCTTTGTTTGATCATGATAAACTACAACATTAATTTACCATAAAATTCCAAATAGAGAAGTTAACAGAGTTCGTTAACATCGCATGTTATGCAGTTGTTAACAGAGTTCGTTTACACCGAATGTTATGCAGTTGTTTGACAGTTGACGGTGGTTAAATTGATATTTATATAACGAAAAATACGAGGAAGAAGAAGAAGAGTGCATGTATTCTATTACACATTATCAATGCCACCACAAAAATAGCTTCGTCTGGTTGTCGTTGACTTTCTTGAGACCCTCATAATGAATGAATTTGATTGCCCGGTCGTTCGATTCAGCATTATCCATGGCAACCACAGCAATTGAGAGTCACGCATGTGGTGTGAGTCTTTTTTGTTTTTCTTTTGCAGAGGAAGCCCTATTCCAACCCATCGTTATGCAGTGAATGAACCTGAAATGCGATCCATTCCATTCGCCAGTCGCCCAATCAAATAGATTTGCCACTTTTTCAATTTGCGGCTTCTGCATAATGACCAGTCGTCATGCTGATAACCCTAAGTGCTTGCCTTTTTCCACTACCAACAGTGAAAAGCTCGCCATTAGCTTGCAGTCATCTGAAATAAATACTTAGTAGGACATTTCAAATAGAAAATTTATAATTTTCTCTAGTTGTCTATCTTTTATTTACATATAGTCTATCTGCTGTTTTTTCTTCATAAAAAAATATAGAAATTTGTTTACAAATTAAAGAGTTATTTTAGCACTTATTTTATAATTATGCTAAAATGAATATTTTCAACGACCTTAAACTCTTTCTTCATTTTTTCCGATTTTCATGTAAGTTGTCAATTTGTTCATTATTTGACCCCTAAATTAATTCTGCATCTAAATTTTATGCAGTTTCAAAAGATAATTTTTTTTTAAAAATTCTCGATTTTTCCATACTTACCCCTTTACAAATAATTGAAAATTTTGATCTCTTATTACTCTGTCAAAACTTGACCAATTTTCATCCGGAATACCATTTTGATCATGATTTGGCCTCTAATTTCATTCTGTGTCTGAATTTTATGCATTTTCAAAAGTTAATTTTTTCCCAAAAATTATCGATTTTTCCATACTTACCCCTTTACAAATTATCGAAAATTTCGATCTCTTATTACTCTGTCAAAACTTGACCAATTTTCATACGGAATACCATTTTGATCATGATTTGGTCTCTAATTTTAATCTGTATCTGAATTTTAGTCATTTTGAAAAGATAATTTTTTTGAGAAAATTCTCGATTTTTCCATACTTACCCCTTTACAAATTATCGAAAATTTCGATCTCTTATTACTCTGTCAAAACTTGACCAATTTTCTTCCGGAATACCATTTTGATCATGATGTGGTCTCTAATATCATTCTGTATCTTAATTTTATGCATTTTCAAAAGTTAATTTTTTTTTGGAAAATTGCCTTCATAGCTCACAGCTGTTTTTAACATCTGACAGCTGAATCTTTAATTAGTTTCTCTTAGACACTTGAATCCAATTGAATATCTTCTTTTAGCTCCAAGTAGTTTTAGATCCTGTGGCGTAGATACAAGAGCTGTCAATTTCAAGGCTATATCTCTCAAGATTTTTTCCAAAAGTTTTGTTTACATTTTGACTTGGCCAAGTTCATTGTGCTCATAAACGTCACTTTACACATAGAAGAAGAAGCAGAAGAATAGGAGCGAATGTGTGTGTTTAATTGCTGTAGTATGTGTTTAGATTAAAAGTGATTAACGCTGGTTAACATGGGACTTGCCCCAGATCGATAAGGCAAAGAAGGTAACTGCGATAAGGCAGAAGGTAACTAAAGATTTCGTAGCACTTGAAAAGCCGCCGACTAATTGTAATTAAAAGCTGGCAATAAATGTAATTTCAACATTAAGAAATGTTATGAGAGGCACATAATTATTTATATATGTATGTATATATATATATACAAGATATGGTATATATACATATGTGGTTCGATAAGAACATGTTCAGACTGAAAATGCAAGTTGTGCGTGAAAATTAATGGATTTTGGGGCACTTTTTACAGCTTGAAAGCATTTCGAAATAGATTTTATGGCGCTGATCGCTATAAACATTAATCAAAAAGGCGCTGGGCAGAGAAAGAAGTCGACTTAAATGAATAGACTTTTTTTGTTGTTGTTGTTCAGATGCGATAACTGTAAGGCTGAGGTGAAAACTAATCAAGCAAAACAATGCAGCCAGTGCGAGGTCAACATCAATATTGGAATGTCAAGAGTCAAAGTCAAAACAAGGTGGCGGGGGGGGGGGAGGGGGAAGGGGGATAAGAGACTCTATGTGTTATTGTGTAGACGATTGTCAATGATTGCATTGTGAGTGTCGGCTCGTGCGCATCAATGCAATTCCTACTCCTGTCGCTAATCTAATCAAGAGACACTTGACTCTAGGCTGCAGTTGCTGTTGCTGCAGCCTCAAGCACCATAGACTCGAACCTAGCGCAGACAATAACCAATAGAGCAAACACAATGGCTTATCAAAGTATTAATACAACCCACCCCACCCACAAATAACGCGCACAACAAAAGGGCAAACATACAACAAGAACAACAAGAACAACAACAATACACGCATAAGCACTTGACGTCGCCGTCGACGTTGACATCGACATTGCGACGTCGTCGTCGTCGCCGTCGTCGTCGCCGTCGTCAGTCGCCCGTCGCATTTGCAAATTCTCAACTCGCCGTTCAGTTCAGTTATTATTTATCACGTCGACCGTTGACACCTGCTCCGGTTTTTTTCGTTGGCCATGAAGAAACTGATAATACCCAATCTGATGGATACCTATGGACTGATTAAGTTTTGGGACTTTGATGCCGGCGTACCCGATGGCTCCAACTCACATTCCCATTCGGGCCATAAAAGGCGGCCAGATTTTGATTATTTGGCCAGTGATCCGATGCCCAGCGAACGACGCTACAAGTGGCGAGCTCGTTTGTTGCAGGTAACAACTCCACAACCTCCTCCACCTTCATCTTCCTGAGTTTACCTCAGACATTGCTTAGCCTATGACTCAACGGAATTATCGGTCAAAAGTGTCGCGTTTTCTGTTTATTTTGAGATTTCTGCGCCTTTTTTCTAGTCACTCTGATAAGTGACAGTCGCAAAGCGGACAATAAAAATGTAAAAAATTATATGCGAGCTGCCAAAAATAGCAAATGTCGAATGCGTTGACAGACCTTTGTACACCCTGTAATTAAACAAAAGTGCGTAGGTTCAATTTCATAAAGGAGTCTAAAAGAAATTGCAAATTTTGAGTAAACATATTTTACACGTGCTGAAATTTATTATAAATACATTTTAAGCTCATTTTGACCTAATCTCTGTGGTTATAACAGCTAATATAATGAAATTTGGTATGTAGCTTCAGGTATACCTTGGAAATATAAATATTATTATTAAATTTTCATAACTAGGCTCACCTTCATCAGAAGAGTCAAAAAGAAATTGCAAATATTGAGTTAACATTTTTTATATGAGCTGAAAATTAAAATTAAATTAAAGCGCAATATCTTAAACTACTTGAGTTTAATCATCAGTGTATTTGATTTTCTTCAAAATGTTGTTTTTTTGATATTTTTACGCATCAATTTAATTGTCAAATGAAGGAAATAAAAAAACTCGATAAGAATTTGATAAAACACAAACACAGACAAACAAACGAACAACAATAAGAAGCAGGAAAAGGGGTAAAACAAAAAAAAAGTAATTAGACTAACTGCCAATGGTCGATGTAGGATTTTAGACAAATTTCAACGTAAAAGTCAACGTCATCGCATAGATAAATCATTCGAGAGAATATTACTCAATTACAACATTTAACAAAAAGTTGCCAATATTTTCGGGGCCCTTTAAAAAAAAATTCTTGTGAATAGAATAACGAGCAAACATACAGGGTATACAATAGAGTATTTTAGTTGTTGTCATTGTTGTTGTTGGTAAATCACACTTGACATGATAAGATATTTGTGGTTACGCGTGAGGAGGAATCAACTGAGGCAACTGGAGGCGGCGCACTACGTAAGCAAATGTAAACAATAAACAGCAGTAGCTGGGTTAACATGACTGATCTGGCAGCTGAGATCTGTCAAGTGAAATCGAATTCAGCGGTGGGCACGCAGTGGCTCTGAGAGCCGTGGCTGCTCTTTGCGTTATTTCTGGCGTGATTTTCAGTTTATGAACGTCATAAAAACTTGTGCTCCCGAATTGATATAATCCAATGCATCTTTACTCACTTGTTACACTTTTCTCACCCTCTTCCAGTCACAACAGATGCGTGCCATTTCAAGTCCCACGCTGAGTGATACAAGGCCACAGGAGAAGCCCCAGGATGAGCTGAAGCGAACAAATGATGCAGATGCGAGTGGTGCTACTGTTGCTGGCTCCACATGTGGCAGTCACAGTGGCAGCCAAAGTTTGGGTGTCTTGCAGAAATTCAAACGCACATTACACAATCTGAACAATCGCAATCAATTGCAAATTACGCCGCTGCCCGGAGCAGCCGCAGCCGCTGTCCATGTCGATGTCAAGACGTCGCCCACAGCGCCCACGGTGTCCATCACGTCGCCAGGAGCAACTACAGCTGCCAGCAATGAGACAGATAATGTTGGCGACTCGAGCTCCGCCAAGTATCGCTTTGGGCCACTCATTTGGCGCTCGTCGAAGGAGCGTCGCAAAACGAAATTCAATCGACGCGACAAATGCAATTCCGGCGATTCCGGCATACAAATCGAACTCGAACAGGATGAGCAATATGTGCGTGCTCTGTCGGGCGCTGCTGGTCAGCCAGGTCAGCTGGGTCAGCTGGGTCAGCGGTCAGGTCAGCAGCCCGTCCAGACCAGCACTCCGAATACCGCCGAGTCCAAAACTCGCTTCATTCGCCGCACGCACTCGGCCAAGGCGAGCAGCATTTTGGAGCAAGTGGCTGGAAAGCCGCCGATCCACAAGCAACTGGATTTGGGCAGCGTCGGCAGCATCGAGCGGGAGGCGCCCGAATCTCTGCCGACGCGTTCGCTCAGCCAGCCGAATGGCCTGGATACATATGGCATCAGGCGCAACGATGTCGAGGATAGCGACAGTGACAGCGTTGCCTCGCACGAGGAAGGTGAGTCTACACTCGAAAAAATACTTTCTACTCTTGGCGAACTCACGAAACTCAATTGCTTTAAAACTTGCAACGTTTTTTTTTTGGTAATTTAATTTAGGCTCAATTATTGAGAAATACGTATCTACACTGCGAGAAATAGCTTCTACTTCTATTAGGTTGCTCATATTAGCTATTTAGTCTAGTTAAATACGTTTCAAAGAAGTTTTTGTACATATAACTAAGTTCATTTATTTAATTCAGCTATTAATTTAAAGCTACACTGGAAAAAATGACTTGAAGCTTGCCAAAACTGATATAATTAGAAACCAGTTTTAAGTTTCTTGAGATAATATAGGTCGTAAAAATAAATTCAGCTTTTTATCTACACTCAAAAAAACTACATTAAATGGCCGTAAGATTGCTTTAATTCTTTAAAGAAAATATTTTGTTAATTTTAAAGATAGGTCCAATAATTTAATACCGTAAAATATTTTAGATTTTTCTATAATTTAGTTACTTTCGGGAATTTCAGTTAGTTACTGTCAGAATTTGTGAGAAACTTGTAGCATGTAAAATTGTTAGTAAACAAAACAATATAATGTAATTCAGATATATAGAAAAGAGAGATATTCGAGCAGTGAGTGGAAGATTTCGCCAAGTGTATGCACAATCGCTTCAATTGACTTCAATTGGCTGCCGAGACGAGTGTCACTAAATGGATCGCAACTTGTGTTTACCCCACAGCCAATAGCTACTATCCCATTTATGCGGAAGTGCTTTACAACTTCACCGCGGCTGGACCGCAGGAGCTTGGCCTGGAGCGTGGCACTCTGATCGAGATCTTGCGCAAGGAAGTGGGTCCCTGGTGGTTCGGACGCATCCGCAAGGAGGATCTGGCCGAGGATCTGTATCGTCCCGAGCTGGGCTGGTTCCCCAAGGACTTTGTGCGCATCATTCACAGTCCCGAAACCGATGCCTTTTACAATTTGCAAAAGTCAACGCTGCGTCAGGAGGAGGAGGACGAGGAGGAGGAGCCCATTAGCCAAACAGCCGTTGATGTCGATGTCAATGCTGTCGATGATAACCAAATGCCAGTGCCTGTTGTTGATTTGAACAGCAGCAGCGATCAGGAGGCCAACTCCACGATGACCATGCTGGATCAGAGCAACATAACAACCATTGTGATTGAATCACCGCCGCCCACAAATAACGCACGGATTTCTCTACCGCTCGACAATTGCGATATACTGCGCCGTAGCGCTGTACGGGAACTGCTCGAAACGGAGATCAACTATGTCAAACTCTTGGCGGCCATATGCGATGGGTAAGCAATGAGTACAACTCTATTAATTTGATTCAGAAATTCTAACAAGAGATTTCTCTTCCCACAGTTACTTGCCAGCGATGAGCAAACGCATCGATATCTTCTCGCCGAACAGCATTCGTTTGATCTTCTCCAATATTACGGCCATCTACAAGTTTCAGCGCAAGTTTCTGGAGGCCCTACGCATTGGCATTGAACAGAATCAATTGTCGAAGGTCTTTCTCAAGATGGTAGGTAGCTGCTTTTTATCTACTCTACAATCTTAGACTAGAGCACTGAAAAAATTTCAGAACTTTTATATTGTTACATCAAATAATTACTACAAAAGAACCTTATTACCATATAAGTATATTACCAAAGTATTTTATACCTATTAGAAGTAGACTCTCTCTTGTTAGAAAAACACTTTTTGTACAATATTCCCCATGACTTTAAGACAATGAGACGCGCACCCATTTTTAAAACCAAACTTTTTAGGCACCTAAAAAATCATAGACTATACAAAATTATATTTAAAAAATTGTACTTTAAAATTGTATTTATAAAAGTCTTCATCAAATTTTATAACGTTAAATATAGTTTATTTTAAATAATAGTAATGTCAATCATAGTTCATAAGTTCCTTACAACTCGTAGCACTAGGATGTTGAATTTAATAAATTTAATTAAATTAAATTTATGTTTATTTTAGCACAAGGGCTTTCTCTGCTATTCGACGTACTGCAATGCCTATCCACGTGCACTCATCGAACTCGAATCCTACGATCGCATCAAGGATGCACGCATCATTTTAGAGAAGTGAGTTGCTTTACATATTTGAAGACACAATTTTCTTAACTTCTTTATTTCTTCCACACAGCTGTCGGGAATCTGAGAATCTTGCGGAGCTGCCGCTTTCGGCTCATCTGTTGGCACCAGTGCAACGCATCTGTCGCTATCCTCTGCACCTTAACGAGATTATTAAGACTGCTCTGAGCAGTAATAGCACCGATCAAGTGGATGGCCAAACGTCGGAGGCAATGGACTATGAACAGCTGGATGTATTTCAGCTGGATGTGCCAGATACACAAGACATTGTCAATCTGGCGCTGGACAAGATGCGCGGCATCACAGAGGCTGTGAATGAGGGCAAACGACATAGTGAGACTATAGCCCGGCATCAGGCGAGTTTTCAGAACTTTAAGGGACCGCCATTGCATCTGCACAGCACGCGCTTCTTTCTCCAAGTGGACGCGACACGACAGAAGCAGAATCTGTGGAACACCAGTTGCACGCTGTTTCTATTTGATAATCAACTGATCTATTGCAAGCGGGACATCATCAAGCGCAGTCAGTTCATCTACAAGGGACGCATCTTTCTCGATCGCTGTCGTGTGGTCAATGTGCGCGATGGCAAAATGTTTGGCCACACCATCAAGAACTCACTGCGAATCTACTGTGAATCCCGCGACAAGTGGTACGACTTTAGTTTCCGTTCGGCAAATCGCAAGCATCGCTTTCTCAATACGCTCGCCTTGGAGCGACAGTTTGGCGGCAAGGCGTTGTATGTCTCCGAGATGGCCGGATTTGAGTATAACTATGACGAGCGGCCGGGTGACTATTCCGATCAGTCCGACTATGAGCTGCCGGACTGTGAGCATGCACTCGGCGGCACATCAGCGAGTGGAGATAGTTCAGTGCCGGATTCACCGGCCAAATCACCGTATCGCTCGTGCGATACATTACCCAAAAAATCCCAGTCACGCGATGGCATTGCGAGCAATGCCAGCAATGGATCCGGCCAGGCGCTGACGACAACGTCAACCGGTTCGCTGGGCCGTCGCCGGATTGGCAATTGGTTCCGCAAGCCAAAGAGCACCAACTGCACGCCGAGCCAGTCACCGACGCACAAGCCGGGCTTCGATGCGGATGTCACTCTGACGGCGGCACGTGTGGCAGCCATCGAATTGGTTGAGGCAGCTGCCGCACAGCAGGAGTTGGACTCATCATTTGCTTAGTCACATACACAACTACTATATTTATACATAATTATAATTTAAAACAACAAAAAAAAAAAAAAGAGTAAAAACCGAAATCATCGCAATCGCAATATCCATATACGAATATGAATACGAATACGAATACGATACGTAGTAAAAGTCGCATGGTCAAGAATTGCTAACAAGAAATACATACATATAGAATATTTGTTATAATTCGAATTATATAATATTTTAACGGCATTTACTAATTGCGACAGGTAAGCAACTGGTATTCATAACGTTTAATTATTTTTAGCTATTTTATTTAGTGGTCAATTTAAATGCGTTTTCAATTCATTTGTTACGGTGTTTCCAATCTTTTGTTTTATTTCCCCGCATCAATAACCAAAATCAATCGACAAGTCTGTTATCTGTATATAATTAATTTTGATTCTTGTCATAAGTTTAAAATAAATGTGTTTTGTTTCTAATCGTTTATAAAGTCTTTTTTTTTATTTATATCTTTTGCACCTGTTGGAGCTCCAAGCAATGGAATTAAACACCAGTTAAAGCTGTCCACACTGAGGATATAAGTCCAAATCTTAACTGGAAATTATAGAAATGAAATTAAGCATTTGTATAACATATACATATTCATAGGCATACTTATTATGCGTTATATAGCCATTATTTAAAATACGAGTAAAATGTTGTTTCAATGAGTTAAAAAGCAAACAAACAAAATGTAGAGAAAATATTAAGCAAGCATTATTCAATTAAATTGTTCCTTGTGAATTTGGTCATAGAAACGATGTAAAAAAAAAACAAAACAAAATATGGTATTACATATAATGTTAACATAAAACATAAACAATTTTCAAAACAATTGAGCGAATTTAATTTTTTTTAAGAAAAAAAAAACACTCGTATATGCCAAAATTAGTTAAAAATGCGTAAGAACAGCTTAAGTTAATATGAAAAGATAACAAAAATAATAATGAAAATATTCTGAAAGCAATTTACTATTTAATAGACTTTGTAAGAACCTTGAAATGATTCGAATTTTATTGATTTTTGCAAAATGTTATTTGTGTGCCGATCCCAACTTTTATATTTAGACGACACATTAAATCAGCAACATTTTGAACTCCAACATTTTCAAAATTACTTGTAATTGATGAACGGAATTCAAATGTTGTCTGAATCAAAAATTTGAACACACGTGAAACTATAAAATAGCGGGCGACATGTTCTAATGTTTTAAAATGAAAGAATATGATAATAAATAATTGCAAAAGTTAATACATAAATAATATACGTATATGTATACACATTATTGAATGCGTTAAATGTGGTTAGTACTTGGTTATGACTGATTGTGAGCAATTTATTCGATGTAGGAATGCCAGAAAAGTTTGAAAAACCAACCAAATAAATATTACACACATCCATGTTATGTACATTTACGAAAAGAAACAAGTAAATAGATATATACAATAATAAGTGTACTATTAATGCCAAATAAATAAATATATATATATATTTATCCAAAAATCGTTTCTGTGTTTTTTAGTTGGGGCAGAAATCCTTTTGAATTTTTAACGGCTCTCTTAACATAAAATAAAATGTTAACATTCTGTATTCATACATACCTATCATCCGACCGCCACAATTGTTAACCGTTCGATGAGACTTTTTCTGTAAGCCAAGGCTGCCACACGTTTCGAAACTGTGTTGTTGGATTAGTGTTGTTTTGCGCAAAGTTAATGTATCAACAAATGATCGCATTGTCCCACTCTCGCGCACACACAGATGTTGATCATTGTAAAGTTACAAATTTGTTGTGCTTTTATTTAACACAAATATTTACAAACAAAAGTTATGTTATTTGAGCGCATACGACTGCTGCTGAAAGAGTTTGCTTGCTAAAATGCACAGCGCCGCTGGAGCCACGGGGAACAGCAAAGTCGTTGCCACATTGAGAGCTGATGGCAGTGTGGCAATGGAGTCTCAGTCCCTCAACCAGCAATTGTCCAATTTGTTAAATTATGAGATTGTAAGTAGTGTCGAATATTGTTGTATCACATAACATCAACTTGCAATTGCAGCGCACCGAGAATGAGTTGCTGCTAAAAAAGGGCAACGCGCCCGGACCAACGACGGTCGTTGATTTGGGCAAACAGTTGCTGCAATGTGCGCGGGACAGCGATGTGTCCGGCGTTAAGACTGCGCTGGCCCACGGCGCACCCTTTGCCTCCGATTGGGTGAGTTGTATATATTTGTGTATAATCTAACATTGTCATAACTTAAACCCACCTGCACTTTTAGCTGGGCATGTCGGCGCTACATTTTGCCGCTATGAACAATCAACTGGAAATCTGTGAGATTCTGCTGCAAGGCGGCATCAATATGGATGCGAAAACCAAAGTGGATCGCACACCTTTGCATTTAGCCTGCTACTACGGACACGAACGAATCGTGAGCCTACTGCTCGCCCTCAAGTGTGCCGTGAATGCACGTGATATGGTGAGGCTACAGTTTGCAGCTTTTACCTGGTCTCATTTGATATGTTTAATTATCATTGTACAGCTTCGCATGACACCACTTCACTGGGCTGTGGAGAAGCGGCACAAGAGTATTGTACGAATGTTGCTTAAATGCCAGGCGGATGTAACATTGATATCCAAGTTTGGCAAGACACCAATCGCTTTGGCCGTATTAACAGAGCAGGCTGACATTTTGGCCGAGCTGGAGGCGGCGCGTCAATCGCAGGCCAGCCGCAAGTTTAACGAGGAAACGGAGGTGAGTGTCTGGGCAGTGCAACTAGCTAGGAATAAACTTAGCTTTAAGCTTATATAAATCATATTGTCGTCTCATTATTCCTAACATGCAAACCATAGCGCCAAAAGCACAACATTAAAGTATGTAAAGTCTTAGCCTTTAACTAACAATTCAAATTAAAATACATAAATTTTTAAATAAAACATAACGTTGTAACACATATTCTATAATTTGTAGAAAGAAACCAGTGATGCAGTTAACTCAATTATGGATGATCCTAAGTCAACGAGAAGTCTTGATGATGCAGACATGTCCGTCGAGGATAAGATGGACGTTCTGGAAAACTTGCGCGGCCGTAAGATCTTTTATTTCTTTCTATTATTTCCCAACTAAATTTCTTTTTTTTGCAGACACAAACATGCTGGGAAATTCAGCATTGAATATGCTAAAGACTCACGGCATTGCAGACATGATGCAGGACAATCAAATTGGTATGGATTATATATTAAATTGGAGCTATATACCATTATAACATAACATTTTTTTATAGACGATGAAGCATCGAAAAAGATGCTCAATACGGCACTACGAAATGGAAGACAGCTGGTGCTCTCAGAGGGTGGACGTATGCTCCTGCATGAAACGAATCGTGGATCAAATGTGAAACAAAGTACAAATGGAAATATCAATAATAATTTAAGAAAGAACACAATCGGCCTACAGCCCAGTACAAATCAAACTGCCCACAATTTATCACCGCAAAAGATCCGTATGAATGTCATCAAGCAAAAGGAATCAGCGTCACCGAGTCCTGCGGGTGGCGTTACAAAAAATAAGGTGTGAATTAACTATATAATATATTTCTCTGAATTGTCTGACTTATCTAATTATGTTTTTCTGCCTCTAACAGAATATAAGGATCATCTCGTTGACCGACTTTAAGAAACTTTGCGATCAGCCCAAATCCTTACAGAAAATACCTGCAACGCTGGCAAGGTGAGTTACTTGATCAGCCAATTTCTCTAGAAATCGTTTCTTTTATATGATGGATTCTTAATGACACCTGTTGTTTTATCTTTTATAGTTCTGGAGTGGTGCGCCAACTTGCCGATGGTACCAAACTGGTTAACATGCGACAGTTGCAGTCTCGCCAGGTTTGTCATCCTAGATTCCTTTTCATCAGAAAATGTATTTGAAAAGTTTGTTTTTCTTTTAGTTAAAGCTGCCCACAGTGGCCAGAACTGTGGAAAGCGTTTATCCCGAAGATCAACAGCAATTGCTGAGCGAAGCCATGAATACAACGCCAACACTCAATCCCGCAACGACAAGCACACTGCGTGGTCAAGTCGGAACTGTACAGACCATACAATTGCGGCCATCGCCAGCGGCGGGAGCTCCAGTGGGTGCAACCAACAATGGAACTGCCAATAAAACTCCAGGCATTGCCACGATGCGTACGAATTTACGTAGTGGCAGTGAAGTGAATCCAACAAAGGGTCCCAACGTGACGCCACTGTTGACATCCTATGAAGTTTGTCGACAGCTGCAGGAGCTGCGGCGGCACAATGATGAGCTGCGTCGACGGGTGGAGGTGGTGCAGAAGGAAAAGGAAGATATGCTGCAGCGAATCGAACGTTTGGAGCAACTGCTTCTGGTTCGTGAGTCCGACGCGGAAATGGACTATGTGGACATTTAGCGAAGGCTTAGTTTATTTCGTAATTTGTAAATATTCATAACATTATGATAGTGAACATACTTCAAGTAGTGGATTAACTATTTATACATTTAAGTTTCAGTTTAAGAGAAGAGAAAACATTAACATTTATTTTTTAGTTGCTGTACTGACTGCTTCCGCACGTGTTGGCCTACAATTTGCTAATAGCAACATCATTATGAATTAATTACAATACGTATAATATTAAGCTAGATATAATGAGGAAAATCATTAATATGTTCAAGTTTAAATGTTACATATATATAACAACAAATTTTGTATGAGATCCCTGGCATTTGTCAAATGCGTAAAGTACGAACGATTTTACAATATGTATATGTATATTTTTTACATTTAATAAAGTCTTGTAAACTGCAGTATTCGGCTTATTATCATATGACATCATGATTTCCGGTTTCCTGTTTGCTCTCGCAGACTGGACAGACCGTGTGACGTCATGACGCTGCTCTTTATGTTATCTTTTAACAGTGCGCCGGCTCTGTAAACTGCGATAGTTTATATCGAAACCTTACATGACTATCGATATATGATAGAAGTTTAAGTGAATACGGTAACACTTGCCGCGCTTGCACGTGTAAAATTTGTTACCAGTTGATTTTACTTAAATTCTGCAGAAATGGTGTGTAAATATTAATAATTTCGTTTGTTTATTGCTATTTAATTAAACACAACTTGCAGCGTAAGAAGCAGGGCGATGAAATACCCGGCTTCCCGTCGTTGGAGCAAAGCGGCGACAGTGGCAGAGGCGATGACATTCTCAAAAGTAAACCCAAATCGAAGAAAAGCGGCGGATTTCAATCCATGGGTCTGGGATTTGATCTCATCAAGGGCATCACCAAACGTGGCTACAAAGTGCCGACGCCAATTCAGCGAAAGACCATACCATTGATACTGGAGGGACGCGATGTGGTTGCCATGGCCAAAACGGGATCTGGTAAAACCGCCTGCTTTCTGATTCCTCTATTTGAGAAGCTGCAGCGACGCGAACCCACAAAGGGCGCCCGGGCCCTGATCCTGTCGCCAACGCGTGAGCTGGCTGTGCAGACATACAAGTTCATCAAGGACCTGGGACGCTTCATGGAGTTGAAGACGATTTTAGTGCTGGGCGGTGATTCCATGGACTCGCAGTTCTCGGCCATACACACATGTCCAGATGTTATTGTTGCGACGCCAGGTCGTTTCCTGCATTTGTGCGTGGAAATGGACTTGAAATTAAACTCGGTTGGTGAGTGACAATAATCAATATATATATATCATTTTTGGAGTTCAGCAATTGACATGCTTCAAATTTACAGAGTATGTGGTATTCGATGAGGCTGATCGTCTCTTTGAAATGGGCTTCGGCGAGCAATTGAATGAGACACTGCATCGCTTGCCATCATCCCGTCAAATGGTTATGTTCTCGGCCACATTGCCAAAGCAGCTGGTGGAATTTGCACGTGCTGGACTCAGTGATCCGGTGCTCATACGTCTGGATGTGGAATCTAAGCTGCCGGAGGCACTATCACTCAAGTTTCTATATTGTCGACCCGATGATCGCTACACAGCTTTGGTGGTGCTGCTCAAGTATGTGATACCCAAGGAAGCCCAAACAGTTGTCTTCGCCGGCACACAGCATCACGTGGAGCTCATTTCATTTGTGAGTGCATTGGCATAGAGATTTTAATGAAACACAACTCTAATCTCTATTCATTTATAGATACTTACGACAGCTGGCATATCAAACACTTCGGTGTACTCAAGTTTGGATGCATCGGCGCGTAAAATTAACACTGCAAAGTTTGCCAGCAAAAAGGTTTCCGTGTTAATTGTCACAGATGTGGCTGCTCGTGGTATTGACATACCCAGTTTGGATTATGTCGTTAATTTACACTTTCCTGGCATACCGAAGCTATTTGTGCATCGTGTGGGACGTTGTGCTCGTGCTGGACGCACTGGCACTGCCTATTCCATATTCTCCACAGACGACACAGCCCATTTGCTGGACTTGCACTTGTTCCTCAATCGTCCATTCAATATCAATGACAGCTCCACGATAGGCACAATACCACAAGATCTGTTGGAGGAGGAGCATCTGAGTGTAACGGAGATCAAGAAGAGTCATCATATTGTAAGTAATTGTTAAGTAATTGTTCCTTGACAACCAGATTCTTCAATTCATCTTACATTTACATTTTTTAATTTTATTTATTTTTAATAGGATTTTACTATTTATTAATTTATTCATATTTATTTGGTTTTCAGGCCGGTGTTTTGCGCACCAGCGAGAATGCGTATAAGAAATATTTGAGCTCCCGTCCCGTTGCTTCCACAGATGCCAATGCCCGTGTAAAGAAGATTAAATTCTTTGCCCTCAAGTCACTTGAGGATTTCTTTGATGCGGCACCCGTTTTGGAGCAAGCTGCCCAAATTAGTGGACAAGAACTCAATGCCGATTCAAAGGATATTGTCGCCGAATCTGAGCGCAAATTGGAAGAGGAGAAACATGATATATTGGTCAGGATGCGCAACTTCCGACCGGGTGGTGTAAGTTTTAACTCTAAAATTAATCACTTGATATCATTTTAAATCACTTTATTTCCATTTTAGACCATTTTTGAATTAAACACCACACAAAAGTCTGTGCCTTTTGTGGTCATGAAGGAGAAACGCTCTCAGCACGCTGAAGTTATTGAAAAGTTTCGTCTGCAAAGGGCAAAGGAGGATGTGGATGAGGCCCAAAAGGTGGAGGATGCCCAAAATGTTCCAACGAGTGCGACGGTCGATGACGAGACCATTAAAGATGCCTTCAAAAAGGTCGTTGCGCCCAAGAAGCGACAGAATATGGATGCGCTGTATAAAGATAAATCCAAGAAAAAGAAGCGCAAGGTGCAAGTAAAGGACGAGGAGAACTATATACCTTATCAGTCGGCGGATAAGCATACAGAAGACGGTCTGGCCATCAACTCCTTTGAGCGACAGGCACGTAACGCCGAGTTCTCTGTGGATGATCGCAGCCACACGCAGGAGAAGCAGCATAAGCCCGGTCTCAAGAAATGGGATCGTATAAAGAAGAAAATGGTATCGGTTCAGGATCCACGGTCAAACAAAATACGCACAGAATCTGGCGCTTGGATACCGGCTTCATTCAAGACAGGTCGCTACAACGAATGGAAGGAGAAGTCCAAGATCGAGGAGCAGCTACAACGTGAGAACGCTGACAGCGATGATGACAACTTCAAGCCATTGTCGCATAACCAACGCTATCCTGTTGGTCGTCACGCACGTTACAATGCCAAATTAGAGCTCAAGAAACGCATCAGCGGCACTGACAAGGAAATGCGTAAACCGGAACAAATTGTCAAGTCCCGCATGCGACTGGACTTCATTAAGAGGCGCAACGAGGATAATACCACGAAAAAATCAGAGAATCGCAAACGTAGCATGCGAAAGAATCAAAGGCCCAAAGCAGCGCCTCCAAAGAAGGCGGCCGGAGGTTTTAAGAAACGCAAATAAGCAAGAGAATAACTATAATATAAAAGAGTCTAGTTATTCATATATTAACAAGGGACTGTAATTGTTATAAGTTTTAAAAATAATAAAAAATTGTGACGCAACACAATTGTTTTCCACTTTTTAGTGATGTAAATTCAAACAGTGAATTGTGTTTAATATCAAAATTTAAAAACCGACATATAATGAATCGAGCTTTCAAGTTTTCAAAAAAGGAAAAGGATTGACTTCAAACAAAACGTGAATACCAAATAAGTTGGAAAGTAGTCCATGCTCAAATTTGTATAACTTTAACAAAACTAATCCAATTTATTTAAATTTAATTTATAAGTTCGCTGACTTTAACATTTTGTTTAATAGTTTAAATTTTTTTAATATTTTGAGGTCAATTGCTCCTCTCCTTGACCTTTCCTAAGTTCAATAAGTATGTGTATTTCTTAATTCAAAACTATGCTCAACATCCGGCCATGTGTGTTTGAGTTGAAAACTTCAAGTGCAGCGCTGTGATCCTCCGTCTGTCAGGCTAAACTATTAGCGGGATTCTGTGTGGAATTGATAGACAAACAGTGAATGTGTGAACAGCTTAGGATGTGGCTGTCCTAAGTAGATTGAAGGTGCTAGGAATGCATTTGGCAACTCAAGAGGCTGCACGTGCGCCGGCGCACGACTTGTTAAACAATTTACGAACTGTAAGTGCGGAAAATGGAAATGGCAGGAAATGAATGTGAGTGCTCAAGGCATTTTATGCCCAATCCCATTCCTCGTTCGTTCGTTATGCACATTCCCTTTTTTTTTTTTGGGAGCAGACTTTTGGTAATCTGCTTGACACGAATCAGCTCAAAGGTATGAACGTGGTAACGTGAGGTTAATATAAGTGACACGCCCCATTATGTGGCGTGGTGTTCTGTTGTCTTCCTGCCCCCGGAACATGACCTAAATAAGCACTCAGACAATGGGCCAGTGTGTGACACACGATTGACTGTTTTGGGGTGTGTGTGTATCAAGTACAAACACAAACCATTCCCTTCCCGGAAAACTCATAGCCAGGACTCAGTGCAAAACACACGACCACACCTAGGCTCAAAAAAAGTAAAACCCAAAACTCAGGTCACGCACATTGCGTACGTGGACTAGGACAAATTCAGACATTCAGACACCCCGTCGATATGACTCGGATGAAATTGTTGTAAGTAATTGCGTTATTTTCTTATTTATATATTTCTTTATTTAATGTCGACTAAATACAGTTGACCAAAATTAAACTAAAAATTAAATTTAAATTAAGCATATAAAAAACTTTTTTTGAAGTAAAATTTAGAAATAATATTTTAATTTTAAACTGAAAGGATGAACAATTTATTTATTTATTCATTTATTAAATTATTTATTTATGTATGTATTTATTTATTTATTTATTTATGTATTTATTTATTTATTTATTTATTTATGTATTTATTTAATGTCAACTAAATACAGTTGACCAAAGTTAAAGTAAAAATTAAATTTAAAATAAGCATATAAAAAACTTGTTTTAAAGTAAAATTTATAATTACTATTTTAATTTTAATTTTAAACTGAAAGGATATAAGATTTATTTATTTATGTATTTATTTATTTATTTATTTAGTAATTTATTTATTTATTTTATTTCAACTAACTACAGTCGAGCAAAATTAAAGTAAAAATAAGCATATAAAAAACTTTCTTTAAAGTAAAATTTCAGAAATATTATTTCAAAATATTTAAATTTTAATTTTAAACTGAAAAGACAAAAAAGTTAAATTCAAAATTAAGAATCAAGAGGTAGTCAAAAAATTATTAAAAATGTAATAAATGTGCATTATAATTTTTTTTATTAGAGAAAATGCAGCAAACCGCTGTCACTGAGATCTTTCAGTGCATCATTCATCATGTTGTCCCTTTAGAGATCATCTCAATGTTGGATGATTCAACCCGCATAATAATAAGCAGCAGATGTTTAAAAGGCGTTGGGTGTTAAAGTCACGCAGGGCCTAGGCCTATAATTAGACTTTAAAAATCCACAAAAAAAAAGTATCAATCAACTGACTGTTGCATTTAGCCACCCCAATGTAGATATATTCGAATGCAGGCAAGCATGACTGTACTCGGCGTACAGTGCGCCCCCCTTGGGAAGGGTGTTTCTTTTGCCAGGCGGCGGTCATGACAGATATTTGACAGACGACAGGGTCACGTGGCATTATGTACATTATGTGTACTCATATCAAAACCATATGCATCTAGCAACCCTCTGGCACAATTTCGAGTGTTCCGAGCTCGACGCTCTCTTCACATGCTCATATTTCATTCGTTGTTGATTCTATTGCAGTTCGCCGCAGGGCAGAAAGTTCCACTTCCAGTTGGAATGAAAACTCACTCACACACTGTTTGACATTCTGTTTACAGCTCAACCTAATGGAAATTTTATAATAATTGCCATAGAAATTTGTAGATGTTTTTATTAAATTCGATGGGGTTTTGAAAGATCCTATCGAGAGGGAAAAGTATAGATGTTGAAAAAAGTAGTGCTAAAAGTGTTAGAATTAGAAATAGTAGTAGTAAGCAAATAACTATTACTAAGTAATAATTGTAGTAAAAATAGTAGTAGTTAGTAAAGTTCAAAAATCATTGAAAATGAATTAGGAAAACTTGATATATCTTTAATATTTGTAATTATCTCGACAATTCGATTCATTTTTTTTTAAGATCACTAGAAGTAATAAAAGAGGTAGTAGTACTTCTAGAAAATAATAGATATAATCAGTAGGAGTAGTAGAAAAATTAGTAGTAGTAATATATAAAGAACTAATAGTAAAAGTATTAATTCTAACAACTGTAACTAAAAGTCGAAGTAGATTTATTTGAAGCCGAACAAATTTAGAAATATTAGTATAAATATAATAAATAATATAAGGAGTAAGAACTTTTTATTTTAGGGTTCCATTAATTTCTTCAATTTATAAACGAAATTAAAATACAAATTTTAGTTTAAGCTCAGTGCCAAAAAGAAAAGCCAAATAAAATATACTCTCAAGCAAATTTCTACAGAAAGAACACACAATTTTTTTAGATATTTCTACCAAATTTAGAGCACTTTTTGAACAATTTGGAAATACGCAAAATAGAAAATAGAATAGATTGTGAATATTTGATGGTAAACATGTGAACAAAGCAGACGAAGATCATTTGCAGTCAAGGAGCCAATGAATGACAGCTTGTAAGTAGTTCAGGCACAAAAACCAAATTGCAATAATTCTAGAAAAATGCGATTTACATCTGCAATATATCACAGCAAAAGAGAGAGAGAGAGAGAGAGAGAGAGAGAGAGAGGGAGAAAGATTCCATTGAAAATGGAATACAATAATTTTCATTGTTTGGCTAATTGGCTTTAGATCTGGCCGGTTGAATCTTATGGCTCACTTGGGCCAAATCTAAAATATTTGCCTAATTAATTAATGTCTGCTATAGCAAAGGGGGCGTGGCATGGCGCCAAGAGATTGTGGGGAAAGAAAAGGAAAGAGATGGGGCAACAGACAGTTGGCCATCTTCAGTTGAAGCCAATTGTCGATGGTAATCAATGTGTTGCTGTTGTGATTACGAAAGTCCCAAAGTTTTGTTTGTGTGCTGTTTATGGAGCTTGTGCAGCTGACAGGCATTAACGAGGGCAGTTTGAGGGGTTCCACTTTCATATACCAACGTCTGAGGTCAGCTGCCAATTAATTGTTGGACTTGTCACGAACAATAACAAAGCTCTTTCTAATTGAAACTGCCAGCTCTGTTGGAATAGCATTAAATTATATGCTCACATATAAATAGTCGCCCATTTGTGGTAGATCTCGACAGGCACACACATGTCTTATAGGATCGCATCTTTAGCTTTTGGGCTGTTATTTTTAGCAACCCCAACACAGAATTTTCTTCTTTTTTTTTTTTGGAGTTTCGCGAGCTACATTAAATGGGGAGCTGTGACAAATGCGAAGCAACAGCCCCCAATGAAGCGTCAAGGCGTTATTTTCGGGGGGTAAAAGTACAAAGACCTACAATACATAAAATAAGAACTGCTTTGCCTTTACCTCCTACTACTGCACTGAAAGAAAAGTAGGCGGTAATCGTGTACAAAAGTAAACCAACAAGATATCTGAAGTTTGGTACAAAGAAGTTCAAGTTAAAAAAGAATATTGATGAAGTTCCCCAACTTGACTTATTTTTATCCAAAAGAAAAAGTTCGAATTATGGAGACCTCGACTTGTGGAATTCTTTTTTACAAAGAAGTTCAAGTTAAAAAAGAATATTGATGAACTTCCCCAACTTGAATCATTGTTATCCAAAAGAAAAAGTTCGAATTATGGAGACTTCGACTTGTGGAATTCTGTATTACAAAGAAGTTCAAGTCAAAAAAGAATATTGATGAGCTTCCCCAGCTTGACGCATAACTATCCAAAGAAAAAGTTCGAGTTATGGAGACTTCAACTTGTGGAATTCATTTTTTTAGTTTATTAAGTCTATTCCCACTCGATTTAGTTCGAGTTAGAGAAAATTCTCTTAATAAAAGTTCGAGTTTAGGAAGTTCTACTGTGCCTTAATTCTTCTTAGCAATTATTTTGATTATACGAACTATATACGATTTTTTTCAGTGTAATCAAATGTTTTCAATTTATTTAAACTATTTTAATGCTAATTTTTTGTCATTTTATTCGCCTGTTAGATTAATTTAACAATAGTACACTGAATACTTAAATCAAGAATATGAAACTTGAATTTTAGTATGGACTTTTTTTCACAGTGCACTTGCCATTCTCCCGCCCTCGTGCTGCACTTGTGCACAGCAGGAATTTCATGCCTTATAAACGATGGTGTCCCCCAGTTCCCAGTTCCCAGTTCACAATTCACAGTTCCCATTTTCCACTTCCCAGTTCTCAGTTCTCAGTTGAATGTATTTTTAGGTGCCCAATCTAAACGTTGGGGCTTACAGATGCTTCTGAATTGAACTTATTATCAAGAGGGGACGACACTTTGCCTGAATCTTCTTTGTTCAATTTTTTTTTTTTTTTTTTTTTTTTGGGAACTTCTTTGTGCTCCACTTTAAATGTTGAAAATATGTTTATGGAATTTTTGTGGTGCTGCGATTTATTCTGCTTCTTGGCCAGAGACAGTAAACATTCCCGCAGCATGTATTTCACACATTTCGCCAGGTATTTATATATCAAAACACTTTACGAAATCATCATCATCAGCACACTAGGGAGCGCCCAGAGGCCCCACACACAATCCTAAACACAAAGAAACATTGGATGTTATATATGCCTTGTTGTTATTGAAGCAATATTTTGAATAGCTGGGGAATTAATCGATCTCATGGCTACTCAATGAACTAAATTTCCACTTTCCCCTCTAGAGCTCTAGTGGAATTGTAGCTTACCTGCTGAGATCTTGCGAAATTCCGAAATTCCGGAATTCCCAACTTTAAAAGCGTCTGGAAACTAATTTGAAACTAAAATTTTCTTTGGGAAACTTGGTATTTACTTGTCTTGTGCGTAAATCTGTAGTTTTACCAAGTTTCAGCTTTCCACTGCCATAGATGCCTTTAAGTTACTTAAAATTAAACAGATTTTTATGAAACTTGGTATAGATTTCACTTTAATATTAAGTCTTTACTATGCCTAATTTCAGTCTTTTATGTTGCTTCTAAGCTGAGAAAACCCAATTTAAAAAATACCAAACTATGCAAAATTAAATAATTTTATCGATTTCTTCGGACTTTTCTATTATTCCAATATTAAGAAAGTTTTTCTTTAACTTCTACATGTTATGGCATTGCTTTCTTATCGCTATCCATTCAAGACTTTCATGATATCTTACTTATACCATTTATTCTTGCTAATTTTCTGGAATTAGCTGTAATATTGAAATAATTACAAGAATCCCAAGTATTTACTGTAAGCAATCTTAATTACTTCAATAAATTGTTTGTGTTTTGGAGTCCACATTGTTTGTTTGTTTTTTATCTATACCCACTAATTAGACAGTAAATTGAATTAACTGTCATGCATATAGTTTCTTTTTCCCTACGACTTGGAATAGTTTTCTTTTCTTTCTTTCTTTTTGGGCATCATCCCTACTTTCTGGCCCGCAGGCCCGAATTGAAAGCTATAAAAAAACACAATAAAAAATTAATTTCCTTTTGTGTGCTGTAATTTTTTTTCGTTTCTGTTTCTTTTTTTTTTTTGGAGCTGCCCTTGCCTCGGGGTTATTTTAGTTTTGTATTGCTTTATTTTTCCCAGCAATCATTCAATGTTGTGTCATAATTGATTTCATTTCATTTTTTCAGACTGTCTCAAATATACAATTTCTGGCCGAGATTTTTTGGTATGGAACTGCAAATTAAATGAACTCTTAGTGAATTCAATTGTAGCACAATTTCGACTCTGATTATGGCATTCCATTTTTCTTGCTTCTCTGGGCACAGATCGATATGTTAAATGTTTTCAGCTGGCTAACTGAAATTGTGGCGAATATTATTCAAAAATCCGTAACGCAAACTCCACCAATTCCATGAAATTCCCTTTTTTTTTTCTGCCGCTTTCCCGCTCTGTTTTCTTTTCGACTTGCTGTGGGCAAATAATCTTGCTTTTGGTTTTTGGGGACTTGAAATTCCCCCCTCGAGTGCGTGCCAAATTTAATATACGACAAATGTTATGTCAGTGCCAGGGGATTGGGAAAACAACAACCCAGATGATGTCGACGCCAACGCAGCTTATTTTACCCATTAAGGGTATAACGTATTCGTTGGAATGTGTGTGACAGGAAGAAGAAGGAGACATTTTTAAACCTTTAAGTTATATACATACGATCTCCCTGTATATATTGTATCATTAATGATTCTAGGCCTTATAAGCATAAAGATCTCAGAGCTGGTAAGAGCTAGAAGCACCAAATTTGGCATGTACACTTTTTCTCTGTGCCTTCAAGTTTATTTTAAAATTGGTATGCCAAGAAATATGCTCACAAATTGAAAAAGAAATCTTATAACAAGAGCAGTTTTAGAGCTAGAGACTTGAAATTTAGCAGACATATTAAGTATTTTGAGGTCAATGTGTACACAAAATTTCAGTATAATGTCACGTTTCCTTCGCCAGAAAATCGAATGGCAAGCGCAAATTTCAAGCTAGAGACTTGAGATTTGGTACATATGATAAAAATCTAAGTATCTAAGTACTAAGTTATTGATCCAGGGTATCTCTTAGACTAAAAAAGACTCTTCTCTTAAATTGGGCTACAACAACGACTTAAACTAGTTGAAGAATGTCTCACAGTATCCAGGCAACGGATGCACATCTTTTTTTTTTCTTCTGCACATTTACAGATTGTTGAACTGTCGCAATGGAAACTCATATATAGAATATGGCAGCTGTATCACTTGATGGGTCTTTCTCTCTAATCTGCGCCTTCAGATCTTATCTTGAGCTGAGTGCGTGTGTGTGTCTGTGTGTGTGTGTGTGTGTATAAGTGATAGTGTGTGTAATGCTTCCGAAACACTTGGAGTTGATGTCTAATTTGTAGAGGCTCAGCTCGAAGTCGATTGTCTGTCTGTCCGTCCGTCTGCTTGTTTGTCCGTCCGTCCGTCCGTCCGCCGTCCGTCTGTCCCTCAATCCCGCATGGTTTGACGGGCACTTTAACAATTGCACAATTTACTGAAGAATGCGTCTAAGCGTCACTTAAAAACGCATTATTCAATTTATGGCATTCTGTTGAGATGCAAACTCTAAGAAAAGATAAATCGAGTGCAGCATCTCAAATATAACTACATATAAAAATAAAATATTTAACTGGAAAACAACTCATAAAACTGAAAACTGGCATGCGAAATACTCATTAAATAGCACAACTTATTTTTGGCCTTTTACAACATCCGCCGTCCAAGTGATAAAAATCAAAAAGGTCGTTCTGCCAATTGAACAGGCAATCAATCAGTCAATCCGTCAATCAGCTGAACAGGACTAGAAATACATACATTTGTTTTTTCGGGTTTCATTGACATTGTATGAGTCATTCAAATATTTTTGGGGTAACGTCTCTTGGTTGCATGTTATTTTTATCAATGAAATGGCAAGCGAAAATAAATGTGCCGCCAAATCGGTTTCACAATAAGCATAGTCAGCCCCTTAGAAGGGGGGTTTCACCACCCAACGTAGGGGGTGTTGTGTGTTTGCAGCACGTCTTAGTCACTGTTTTGGCACGTGCATATTCAGGGGTTGATTGCACCCCTAACCGTTTGCACACTACTATTCTGAGGAAGCGTTTAGAATTGATGACCACAATGTTTATCCAAGGATTCAATCACTTTCGACATCCTTGTAGCACTTAACGAGGCCTGTTCCCATTAATACGAAATTTGATATTTTCGTACCGGCAGTTGTTTAAACTTTTCA
Organism: Drosophila rellima; assembly: GCA_035043635.1. Taxonomy (NCBI): domain Eukaryota; kingdom Metazoa; phylum Arthropoda; class Insecta; order Diptera; family Drosophilidae; genus Drosophila; species Drosophila rellima. The sequence continues at coordinate 265,361 of JAWNMV010000146.1, read as the reverse complement.
TTGCTCACACACAGCATGTAAAGAGTATTTCCTTACTTAATTATGCAAAACTATAAATAAATCGAAATTCATTGGTTTTATGTTTACATTTTTAAGCTGTTAAAAATGTTTTCTATTCTTATTCAAATATATTTCTGATTCAAATTGCGCGCCTAGCTCCGTTCGATTGACGATAGTGCGATGACTGTCGTATATTTATCGATAGCTCGCACGATTGTGCCGCATTTCTAGTTGAAAATATCGTGCAGACCAGCGATAGTGCCCCTATCGTTCAGAAGAGTTGGGATTTTAGTTCAATTTGCTGAATGAGTTCAATCGCTCATCGTAATGACCGGTTCATTTGAACTTTTCAGAACGGAACGACCCAACTCTGTCGTTCAGTAGCAAAAAAATAATTGTACAATTCGGACGTGCGCGTCGGTTCGGTAGCTCGCTGTTTCTCTTAATTTGTTCGTAGAGTGTGTTTGTGGAAAAACAAAGCAACATAAATATACAGGTTTTTTATCGCACTGCTAAACAATATTATACGCAATGATAAATATAGCATATTGTTAATGTATGCAATATTAGTTGAAATTCTAAATAAGTTTGTGCGCGTCGTCTCCTTTTGATTTGATACGAGTATGTATGTGTATACATAAATACGTATGTATTTAGGTGTGCCTTTGCCTTGCCTTGCCTTGCCGTCTGCATGGAATAGAAAAATAATAAAAAAAGTGCGCGCCACCACTTTAAACAAAAATGTTAAAAGCAATCATAATAAAGCATTGATTAATAAATAAGCAAGATATTTCAAATATTGAATCAAGTGTTTTGTCTGCTGTCGTCAAATTGCCATTTTTGCAAGAAACAGGCATACACACACACAAATGCAAAAAGTACGCGAACAACTCACACACATGCACACGAATGCTCACGCATACATGCGCCCATGGTTGTGTGCAGATTTTAGCGCGCTGCCTACACACAACGAAAGCCGTAACAAGATTTTTATTTTGCAAAGCCGCAATTCGTGTCTTTGTGTGCGTAGCGTGTTTTATATATACGCTACACTGTTGTTGTAGTTGTTGTTTGTACTTGTTGTGCAACAACAAAAGCAACAGCAACAATAACAACAGGGAGCAATATTATATTGCACTACGCATTTGCCACTTTTAATAAACAAAATTTTTTTGTTGTATGACCGCATAATTTTCACCTGCAGTTTTGTTTTCGTTTCGGCTTTTGCATGTGTGTGGGTGAGAGTGTGTGTGTGAGTGTGTGTAGGAGAGCGAAACATAATAATTGAAATATTTTCGCCTCGTTTGTGATTTCTAATAGCAATATCCAACAACAACAACAACAGCAAGTGAAAGTGTAAAAGTAACAACATAAATAGTTGTATTAATAACAACAACAACGACGACTACAACTGTACACAACATTGCACAAACTGTGGATTACGCCGCAAAAGCTGGAATTAATACTCGTTATCGTTACTCTTGCAACTGTTGCAAATAAAAAGGTAAACACATAAACACACATACATAATTATGTACATACGTACATATTTAGGTTCTTCTTCTCTTTCACCTGCCATTCTTTTTGCCTGTCTGCCTACTTCGATTTCGCCTGAAAAGGGCAACGCAAGAAAAGAAGTAAAGAGGAAGGGGCGCGTTTTATGCTGCCCTTTTTTTTATATGTTTTGCTTTTGATGTTCGTTCTTGTTGATCGCGTTGTATGCTCGTTTACACAGTTATTCGTCTGCACGAGTATTGGTGTGCGTGGCTGTACGTTGTCCTTGTTTTTGTTTGTTGTTTGCGTTGAGCTGGTCACCTTAATTTTGGATACCAGATAACTTTATTTAAAAAGTATAGAAGATAACATAAAAATAAACTTAAAAAAAACTTGTAGTATTTGTATTGTGTCTAGATCCCGATAAGATATTCGTAGCATGCAACCAGTAATAAATCAAATTGATCACACCTTTAATTGACATGCCCTCTCACATTCCCCCATCTCGTCCCGTATTCCGCTCACACACAGTGCGGGTCCATTGACTTAGCCCTGAACAACGCTTTAGCTTTGGCCAAAGAATTTAATTAGCATTCCAAATTGACACCTTGACTGCGACTTGGACTTCGGCTGCAGAGTTTTATGCGTCCCACGCGAAGCGGAAAGTTCACTTAAGCACTTTGCATTTACTTACTTATTTATTGCCCTTTTCTTAGCTTTTGCTTTGCGCTTCATTTCCCATTTCCCCCCAATGGGAATAGAAAAGGGCAATTATTTGCTCTTGATTGCCCGCCAGCTAAACGAAAGCTACGAACTTGCTTTCTTGTTGATTGAAATGAAATACAAGCAGAAGGAACATCTTTGCCATGCCGAACATTTTAATACCCTGTATATTTTAATTTAATTATCAAAACAATTACATGACATACTGTATATAACGTATGGTCTTTCATGCCTTCTTTAATATGTTACACACTTCGGATCAAATTTAAAATACCCTCTGTTAGGGTATAATCAAAGACAGAGGCGCAACAATGTTCAAATCAAAGGGAGCATTTGTATTGCACATTCTCTATACCTATGGCACGTGCTACACACACAGACACACGCAGACAATGTGACATTTAATTTAGGTGTTGTTGTTTTTGTCGTGGAATGCGTGAACGAGTTGCACGTTTCCTGGTTTAATTGCTGGCCATTGGCCGCTTATCGATGTGTGTGTTGGTTTTGTCCCAATGGCAGCTGCATTTTACCCCTCTCACTCCTTCTTCGCTCTCCGGCTCTCCCTCTCCCTTGTGCGCGATAAGCGTACATTGACTTGCAATTGCATTCTTATTTGAATCTAATGCAAGCTCAGCTCTCTCTCTCTCTCTCTTCCTGTCATCCTCTTTGCCCTTTCTTTACTGCACTTTGCTAAAGTGAATCTTTGTTTTATTGTTGTCTTTGGTGCAAAGTCCGTTGACTTGTTACTAAAAAAAAATGCTTTGGCAAGTGCAAAAGTAATGCAAAATTTGCTGTGTCAAGTCAAAAACAACAACAGCAACAGAAACAGCAGCCTTAAAGCAGCCAAAAAGAGAGCGAAGATGTCGTTGAACTTTTTCAAGCACAACAATAACAGTAACAATAATAACAACAACAACTTTAACCATAACAAAGTGCGAGTACGAATAAACTAACAAGGTGCAAACGAAAAATGAAGAAGAGTACAGCAATGGTCACAAAAACAACATAAACCACAGACACACACACACACACACACACACACACACACATACAAATCGTTACCGTTGTCTCTCCGCTGAGCTTCGTTTCAAAAGCTGACTGCGCTGCGCCATTAACCAAAGCTTGACTTGTTCACTTTGTTATTGTTGTTATTGCAAAAGTTCCGCTTCTTTGGCTTTGCGTTCTGTCTCTGTTTCGACTTTTGTTGTTGTTTTGGTTCTTCTTGTGGTTGTTATTTCAGATGCGGTTGCTCTTTGAACGCGTAATTTCGTTTTCATTTCGATTTTGGCATTATTCGCTTGTTGTCTCCAGTGCTGCCATTTTAGATAACTTCAAGCTAAACTTAGCTACTTTTCCAGTAGCTAGAAAATGTTTAATTCTATTAGCTAAAAATCGGACTATTTGAAAAACTGATTTGACTACTTTTTTAGATTGCAAGATAAATTCATTATACTTCAGAGTATTAATAAATTCTTTATCGAAAATATTATAAAACACTATGATTCTAAAAATGATTAGTTTTTTATCACTTGAAATTCTGCCAACACTGCTCGAAAACTTTGCTTAATGATGTTATTTAGGAATTTAGCCACTTTGTATTCATGCTCTTGCTCTTCTCCTTCCTCTATTTCTATTTCTGCTTCTGCTTCTCCTCTTTCTTAAGCAATTCTCTGTTTTGTTTGCACTACAATTCTCAGGTGTTTGTTATGTTTTCCAATGTATTGAAGTTGGCAAAACATTAGCGGGAAATCAAGCATACAGTGCACGTTCGATATGGTGAATGATTGAAAATTGTCCATGTGACATAAGTTGCCACCTGTAGCGAAAAATAAAATTGTGCTACGCTTGCAAAACTTGAACAAATTGTTGTTCAACTGGTGCGACGCATCCAAAGCAGGAAAATTTCGCTAGTTGGCCAAAACGACGCACAAGTCTAAAAGTAGCCACAAAAGCGAACCAGTTTGGCATTTCAACTAATCATTTCCGACAGCATTAGAGAGACGTTGAATTGAGTTGAGTTGAAATAAGTTGAATGTTTGTAACCTGTCGCCTCTCCTCTTGGAATTCACCCGGTTTTGTCTATTGGCCACTTTTTTTACTGGCTCCATTTCAAAAGATGAAAAAACTGCCAGACAATTTTTTGGCATTCACTTTAGTTATTGTTTCTTAAGTGTAGCGGAAATTAAGATTGATAAATAATTCATTGACAAACTGAGCAGAGAAAAAATATAACGTCTTAACAAGTTGTTGCAGATAAAAGATACCGTCTGTCCCCCCCGCCATGATGCTGCAATAAAGCATTAAACAAAAACTGTTGAAAACAAGTTGCGAGCTTTTTTAATAGCGTTGCCAATTAGCAAACCTAACAGCAGCTGAATATGGTCACTCTAAACGTAAGCATATTTGTGTAATATTGTATGCCACTTTACCTATTCTAATGGCGCGCACTGTGTGACCTACTGGGACGCTTCATTTGCACTTCTGCTTCAACGCAACGAATCTCAATTCCCGCATTCTTGCTTGACTACGCATCCGCTGTATTCATATTATTATTATTAGTAGTGTTGTTGTTGTTGTTGTTGTTGCTGTTGCGTGCTCAAAAGCAGTCGATGAGGCAGAGCAAAAGATTGTTTATGAGGCGATAAAAATGCTCTGAGAGTGTTAAAAGGTTGGGGGTTCAAATTCCAATGTAAAGAACTTCTCTGGCACACATGTGCTGCTGCCCGCAGCCACAAAACAACAAGCGCTAGCCATTGTCTTGTCCAAAATATATGAAAAAAAAGCCTCACAAATCAATATACATATTCAGAAATATAGAGACTCGCTCTAGACATCTGGAAATCAACAACTCTAAACAAACTTTATATTTATAAAAATTAAAAATTTATTAAATTAAATGAAATGCATGTAAAGAAATCTGCTAAAAACAAATGAGTTTTGGCATCGTAATTTATTTGTTGAGTTGACAACACCCAACTCAGTTGACAGCCGACAAAACGGAAGTACTTTTTCATTCTCTCTTCCCTCTCACACACTCGTTTTCTCTCGTCTGCTTCCTTCTTTTTTACTGCAAATGGTCCACAACGCTACGCACAAAGCGTGCAAAAGTGAAAGTCTTTGCAAGGTGTTTGCATATCAACTTTTGGACATATTTTTATATATATATATTTACATCTACCTTTATGTACTGCGTCTTCTGTTCCGCTTACGCAGTTGTCAGTCAGGTGGAACCAATCCTCTTCTCATTTCTTATATAACAAACTGATCAGAACAGAGGAAAGGCAGAGAGAGAGAAAGAGAATTGGCCTCAGTCACACATTACATGCTATTATACCATGCTAATTACTTTTAATGCCTTTTTACTGGGTCATTTCAACTAACGGACTCACAACTTGAATATGAATAAACAACTGCAAAAGAACAACAAATAACTCGAATTGTCGTAGGGCTTCTTTCAACAGTTGTATCTTCTTCAGAGTTCTTTCAGTTCTTTTTTTTTTAAATTATTATTTATTTAAGCTCTTTTTTTTATACATTTTTAATACGCAATATTTTCTGGATATTTTCGCAATATTAAGTGGGCAAATTTATGTTCTGCTTGAAAATTTATATATACTTTGGTGAGGGTAAAATCAAAACAATTTTAAGAAAAAAAGCCAGAATTTCCGCTGGACGTTTTCGATTTTTGCCAGCTGTTGAATATAGCAGCTGCAATTTTAAAATCAATTTAAATACACCGACTAAATTTAAAATGAATTTAAACGGACAATCAAGAAATGTATCTACAAATTATGTCTATAATTTGCGTTTTCTTCTGCTCTTTCGCTGACCAACTGGACATCGTCTATTGTAAATGGGTTTTGTTACTCGTTTGGGGCCTCTCAATTTCTTAATCTTTCGTAAAAAGCGAAGTCGAATATATGGACAGCGAGCAGCTCTTGCCAAGATGCGCTAAGAACATAGATAAATGTTTGTTTCAGATTAACTTTTGCTTATTTTATAGACTTACTTTTCTCTGGAAGAGCTTCTTTTGACCGCTGGTCAGAGCATCCCAATAGGGAAGGGCCTCCTGCAGCAATCGCCATATTCCGTATCGCGGATGTTTTCGCTTGAAATAGCGCAGAAAGTTCAGATAGGGCAGAGGTGCCACCAAATGTGGCAAGTCGACAATTTCGGCGGCTCGAGGAGATGACATCGTTAGAGATACCACGAGATATGAACCAAATGTAACAGCAACTGGAAAAGTTGACCCTTGAAACGATTACAAAATATAAGAAAAACAATTTTCGTTAGTTGAATTTTCATGACGCAACACAGAAGGGGTAAATATAATATAATGTTTGAGGCTTGCTGAGAAAATGTTCTGTTGGAATTTGAATACTAGATTATATATGTATGTACGTAGTCGACTGCAACCCAAATACATAAGGTCGAAAATATTTATGTAAATAGAAGCAGCGTCGGTCGCACAAAACTATCTACATATTTGTAGACTTTGTCATCAAAATTCCTTTTCGTATCAACGCTAAATTCTTTTGCATACTCAACAAACAAAGGCAGTAGACAGAGAGACAGAGAGAGAGAGAGGGAGAGTCAGAGACGGAGATAGCATCATCATTATATTTTCAAGCTTTGCTTTTCATCTACGTATTTGCATATATACTTTTTTTTTTAAATGAATACATATAACGCCTACAAATTGATACGCCACATCTTGACTTATTTATAAATGAAAATAAAAACCCGAGTCAAGCGATTATTTATGCATATTTTGTATTTGTTGTTGTAGTATTTATTTTGCTATTCCGAGTGTCTGAGTCTGAGTCTGGGTCTGGGTCTGTCTCTGAGCTACTGATAAGGCAGCTTTATTTCATTTCATTTTTCATTTCCAACATTCTCAATTGTCGTGCCCAAGTGGGGAATCAACAAATATCTCTTCGAGTGTCTGTCTGTCGTTTTATTCATAATACAAGTTTATCTTGTGCATCCTCAGACTGAAATTTAATAAACAGTTAGTCAAGTAAATGTTTTGGGTAAGAAAACAAGAGACATATTATTATTATTTTTATTAATAGAAAATTTTAGTATATTTTTTTATTATTATGTAAAAAAACCTAAAAAAGAAGCAAATAAAATATTAATATTGTTTGCACTTTGTCAACACAATTACTTGACTAACTGTAATGTAGTGGAAGAGCAGTTGATAAATTCTCTTCATTCTTTCTTGTTCTTCTTCATTCTTTCTTCATCCGCATTGCATGTGGCAGCATCAGCAGCTGCCACATTATGGCGACAGCTCCATGAAACTGCAATTTCCGTCCGGCTTACAAAATACAAATAAAAAAAACACATACACATACACATGCATTTCGATATGGGGCGTACATTAATTCTCTGCTTTATATGGACATTATTTCATTATTATTATTATAACAATTCTTATTCTTGTTGTTGTTTTTGTGGATTGTGACGCCATCGCGTTCACTCATCGCATATATTTATTTATATTATATATACACACATTTATGTGTTTCATCGTTCAACTTGTATTAGAATTTTCATATTTAAAGTGACGGAAATCGTTAGATTCTTTTGTTAACTGCTTAACTCTGATTTTCATTGAATCAAAATGCCATTAATAACGCATAAATAGATAATTTTCGCCAGGCACAGACTTTGACCCGAGCTTAGCTAGGAATATTATTCACAATACCAGCAATTGATGGAAATTGATGAAGAATTAATGGGAAAATAAGATGGAGATACTTTTTGGAAAGTTAACATAGAGCTAACAGCTGAAGAACTGTTAGTGACAGCAGTGACCCTGATATAACAGAGCAGTCACATTTGTAAATTTAACACTGTTAAATATTGTGATTCTCCAAATATATTCACAATTTCCCATCCATCTCCATGGTTGATTTCACTATAAATTATGAAATATGAGTGAAAATTTAAAGCTGATCATTTCATTGATTGCAGTCGGTAGTTACGCATGAGCATTTATGTTTATACGCCTAATAAAGCTTGGAAATGTTGGTTATTGCGTAGTCACGCTTTTCCCACAATCAGTTGGTTTTACATGAGCATTTCATTAACCTCTCTGACGCTTTTCTTTCTTTCAACTTGAGGTTTTTTTCTGCGCCAATGCTTACAACTTTTTTACTGAGTGAACTATATGAGAAATAAAGTCCAACTTTCGTTTAGTGAATACGTTTTGTGGGCGATGAAAGGAAAGCACAGAGTTCTGTATTTACCTTGGCAATTCAACTTGTATTCGTATAATGAATGCATTTGAAATAAAAATTACGTGAAGCACAAAACACAAAATGTGCGCAATTAAAATAAATATTTGTGCAAGAGATTGAAGTTGTGCTCGCCCTCCTAAAATCACAAAGTTGTATAACTATACTTAACTTTCGCCCGAAACTTAGTAAAGGAAAACCAACAAAAAAACAGACATGAAAGAAGTCAGCGCAAAGAGCTTATGTACTAAGTATCTGGTAGCTGTATCTGGTATCTGTATCTCTAACTGAGTGTATCTGTATCTGGCCTGGTGTTTGTCAGTCATCTGTCACTAATTGAGGGTTTCACAATTTATGTTATTGTTTGTCAACAACAGTTGCATTTTGTAATGGATTTTGGGCTTTGTCTATCTGCACTTTAAAGAAGGCGTGGGAAAACGTTAATAGAGTTGCTTATGTCAGTCATTAGTTTAAGGTTAAGGGTCCCCTATTTTTGTTTTGTTTCGGTCACAAATCGTATAAATTCAACCACAACACACCCACAAACAAAGCCATTGACCTTTTAGTTTGCATCTTCCCTTCACACAAAATGAGCAGTTCGTTTAAATTTTTTAAATTGTTTCATTTGTCCTCGCTTTGTGCACCATTGCATATCTACAGTGGCATCCTCGCCCACAGATACAGATACAGATACAGATACATTTGCAGTCACATGTGGCACCCAACAATTGTCTGCCCCGAAGCCAACCGACAACTGACAACTATCAAGACGGGGGGACAGTGGGGGGATTGCGTGCACAATACAATCAGCAAAGCCAAGCCCAAAGTGCAAGTTGGATACGAGTTGTATCTGAGTATCTGAAGTAGCTGGCATTCATCCAGCATACTAAAGGAAACTGTCTGAGGCTCTACTTAAACTTTAAGCATCAGGTCCAAGTGAAGTGAACTGTGTAATTGAATGTCGACAAGCATAACATGTATCTTTTTATGGTAAAATGCTTGAAAACAATTTTGTATATCGTTACTATCTTTGAGAACTGTATGATACGCGATCTCGTCGTGTCTTAACCAAGTTTCTGTAGCATAAATAGTCTCAAGAGTGAGAGAAACTCTTTAAAATACCAATAGATTGATAAAAAGATACTTAAGACTCAGCCATGAATTTTGAGTGTGATTTAGTAACTAATATGGTCTTGTTTAGAGATTTTTATAAACTCAAGTGCATAATTGTATGTCGACAGCCATTGGATGTATCTTTTTCATTAATTATCTTGCAGAGTGTTTTGAGATGCGACCTAGCTGTATCTATAACCAGTTTCTGCAGCATAAATAGCCTCAAGAGCGCGAAAAATACTTTTTAAAATCAGTTGAGTGATGAACAGATACTTGATATCCACTTAACGTTCATTTTGGCAAAGTATCTTCGGATTTGATCAGTTGCTTTAAATCGTAAGATGTATCTTTTTCGTTATTACCTTTTGATGTATCTATACCATGTATCAGCAGTTTAAACAGCCACAAGAGCAAGAGTGAAACACTCAATAAAATCAATAGATGAATGGAAAAATACTAAATGTTCGTTTTGGCAATGTATCTTAAGCTTAGATGGAGTGATTTAATTGCATTTATATATAGACCTGTATCGAGACTTTTTTGTGACTTGGAGTGTAAATCTTGATCTATGAGCTGGTCAAAAGTGATCCCATTTTGGCTGAAGTAATTGTAGCTCACCTTGCAGCCAATTGGAACTGTGAACTGGTCAGATTTGAAGCATTGCTCTTGCAGCTGTATCTGTATCTGAGATTGTTGAAAGTATCTGTTGCTGAAAATGCAAAATAGTTGGCCATAATCTAAGTTAATATATAACGAATATAATAGTATAATGATAAGATAGCCAGGTGCATCCATCATTGGCCAGTGCAAACATGACTCGCCACTTGCCGTAATTGCGATATCAGTTATTTGCTAAGCACCGTTTACAGATACAGATACGTGAGAGAATAGCAGCAACAATCTAAGCACTTTAGTACAATTATGCTAGAAGATACACAGTCTGATAACGGTAATGGTAATGAAGAGATTAATTTAAAGCATGACAATTAACACACAATGCACATTGCGAATTCCCAAGTGTTTCATTCCTCCGATCACTTGGCTTCCCATTTCCACTTCCATTTCCCCAATCATCATTCAAGCGAAAACGGCCCTTGTTCGTGTTTTGCTATTGAAAAGTTATTCAGCTTGATTTTTTTCATATATTTTTTTTCTACTCGAGTACCAGTTCTCCAATTCCTCTCCATCTCCGTTCCGCCTTCGTCTCCAGTTTGTTTCTCTAGTTGACCTTCATATTATACAACGAGACTACGTGTTACGTAGAATTTCGCATCGCGTCGCGTCTATCTTTGAGTTTCGCTAATGTATCTCTAACTGCGTATCTTATGTATCTTTTGCGCCCGATAACTTTTTTTTCAGTTTGTTTTGTTTGTTTTTTGCGGTCTATCAACCGCAACCGTAAAAAGATACAAAAGTTACGACGAAATTTGCTACGAATTAATCAAATGTCTCTTGAGATTGCCTTTATATGGTAATCAGATATATGGATTTACTCGCAGATACAGCTGCAGTTACAGTTAAAGATTTAGATACAGATACACACACACATTTATTGGCTAACAATTCTATAAAAAAAAAAAAAGAAAAACTTTTAGTTATAAACTGCGCAGTCTAAAGTTTTTTCTTGCCAATTTGCTGGCAATTTTCACCTGCTTTATTGTTTTGTGTTGCAGGTGATAAAAGTTTTAAATTGCAATCGTATGTCGAAAGCAGATTTGTTGCTTGTTGCCAGCTTGCCTTGCAACTTGCAACTTGCTGCTTGCCACGAGTCAAATGTTTTCGCATAGTTTTTCCATTTTCGTCGTTTTCGTCGCTGGCGAAAGCCAATTGAAAGAGAATTGCGGATGCTGCTGCATCTCTCTCTCTCACTCTCTCTCTCTGATTGGAGCTTGGCTTGCAACTTGGGAAAACTAAAGCTGGTTGCAAGTTGCGACTTGGTGACTTCATATCCGCTGCTCAGTGAATGCGCTTGGAAATTGTTGTGTAAATTTCTGCTGCTTTGGCATTCATTCGCTCATTCATTTATTCACTCATTCATTCGTTCACTCACCAAATTTGCATATTCGAAACTGTATCAGCTTTGTTTTTTGTTGTTTTTTTACCCTCTTTTTTTTTGTGACCTAACACACGAGCAGCGTGAAAGTGTTGAAAAATATTTGTGCCGCTGGGTCGAATATTTTACATTGTTGTGTGTGTGTGTTAGTGTCCGTATTATACAGTTCCATATTAAACACAAATTCGCTGTTGTTTTTAGCCAACATATAAATGCTGATAGATGCTAATTAGCCCTATTACCAACTTGGCACACACCCCAAAAATTCAAAGCATCAACTTTTTAATCCCCATGGTTCCTTTAGCTTTGTACAGTAAAAGCCAGCTATAAAGAAAAGCGAGAGAGAGAGAGAAAGAGAAGAAAGGAATTTTTGCAATTTGCTTTTGTCTTTTTGCATTTTTTATGGCACACTTTATATATCAACTTTACACTCCCCATTTATTTAAGCTGCTTTCCAGAATTGTTTCACATTTTCTGCCATTTATATTTGTCGGTGTCTCGGTGTGTGTGCGGTTGTGTGTGTGTGTGTGTGTGTCGGCCACGCCCAGCTCTGCGCGCACTGGGCAAAATGGGGCGCTGCGCAGCGCATCCTCCAGCAACATCAACAACAGCTCTGGCCAAAAGATACGCCTTTTAACGAATGCGAATTTATTAATTTAGATGAAGTTTATTTGTGTGCCTCTCTCGGTTATCCCCCCTTCATCTACTACATGTACAGATACATATGTATCTGCATCTGTAGATGTCGCTGTATCTGTATCTGCAGTACGAACGTGTGGCTGCGTGTTGTTTTCAATTATTTAAATTAATCGCATGCATATGACGTTTTTTGTTTGCCCCGGGTAACTGCAATTGTTCTGTTCTGTTCTGTTTTATTTTTTATTATATTCTTTTTTCATGGTATGCAGCAACTTTTGTTGTCTGTCCCTTCTGTCCACTGTTGCCTAGACCATCACTCTGCTCGACGGACAATTTCAAATTGTAAAACATCTACACATTTATGTGGTTTGTATACAGACGCAAATTAAATATTTAGCAGCCAGTTTGCAGTTGTCAGCATGCAAACGCGTCTCAAATAGAATATTAAGCGCTGTTAACATAACACTATGTAAACGTCAGTTTAACACGTTTGCATGTGTAATTTACTGAAAACATTTATAAATGTGAAACCATGGAATTAATTATTAATATGAAGTGTAGAAATTTATGCTATCATTTTGGTTTTAGTTGTTAAAAGTATATTTAAACACGGTTGTGGTTCTCTTAAGCGACACTAATATATATGTATGTTAAATAGTTAACAGTGCTATTTTAACAGCACATTAACATATTTTGTAGTGCACTGAAGTTGGTCGCTTTTACGAATTCAAGCCCTGTTTGGTAAACGTTGTTTGCATTGAAAAGGCCAAGTAAACACATTCCATTGGAGGCAGACATATTTCGTATACTCGACTAAAGTATTTAAGAACAATCAAAAGCAATTTAGCATTCAACTGTTGGCTGCCACTTGCGGCCATAAAAGGCGCAACAGCAGCAACTGATGATGATGATGATGATGATGCGATTACTACAGTGATGCTGATGATGATGATGACAAACCAAAAGTGCAACCCACGCTGTGTGGGATTTGAAATGGCAGCAACAAAACCAAAAAACAGAAAAATGCTAGTCAGTAAAGTGAACGAATGTGAGTGACCAATTAGAGTCACAGGCAAGAAATGAGTTAAGATGAGACCAGAAGAGAAGAGAACTCTAGAGAACACTATGGCATGTCCCAGTTAATGGCATAAATTTCATAAAGTGGGCGCACTGTGGGCAAATGAAAATAAGTGAACAAAAAATAAGAAGAAAAGTCTGAAACCCTAGAAGAACTTGTGCCAGATAAATATGAGAGCATGCATATGCATATAGTTATGATGATAATGATAATGCTGATGATGATGATGATGATGACGATGACGATGTCGGAGCACTAACATATGCATGTGGGATTATGGAACAAGTTGCGGGGCGCAATTGTAACTTATTATGAGTGAGTGAGTGCAACAGCATCGTGGACAGATCCGCGCCAGCTGCCAGCAAGAACTACGAGTCTGTGTTTTTTGTTTTTCAAGTCGAACTTATGTAGAACATGAAAACATAATCATTTCAACTGCATGTGTGTAAGTGTTTGCAAATGCTGCAGAGCATAAAATTATTGTGCTGCCTACTAATCATCATCATCATCGGCCACATCATCATCCTAATTATCATTATTATTCTGATGAGTATCATCATCATCATCATCATCAGCGGACTCGAAGAATTTTCTAATTTATTGCAGTGTGGAGTTTGTTCTGCAACAACTTTTTTTTATTGTTGGTGTTGCCGTATTTGTTGTTGTTGTTGGCATGGCAAAAGAAAATTTCAAAAAATTAGTGCAGCATCTGCAACTCGCACTGCAACGCTCGCTTCCCTTCACCCCCTCTCTATTTTAGCAGTTTCTCTACTTTTTATACCCTGTAAATATTGCGTGCAGCATTTGCAAAGTTATTTATTTAATTTGTAGCAGAAATAGTTATTTTTAAAAGATTTATTAAAAAGAAAATTAAATAAATTAGTTGGAAGTATACAATTAGTTTTCACTTTTGTTAAAAAAATTTCAAAAAATAGTTAAATTTCCATTTTTATTTAATATGTAAAACTTATTTTTAATTTTGCTAAGAAAATTGCATAAAGTGTTCCTTTTTAATTTTAGTTATATGTAGATACATTAACTAGAGATATAGATACATGCTATTGTTAGCAAAACTCAGCTACTTACTTAATGTTATTGAAGTAAACAATTAATAAATAACTCACACTTTAACTAGAAGAGCTTACTGGGTATTCTGTGGACTATCATTAATATTTAAGCCAATATTTTCATGTTATTTTTTTATGCTGCGACCACCAGAAGAAGTATGCTGAGAATGCGGCCATTCTGGCCTTGTCCCAATCGTTGCGGCGTCTTGTCGGGTATTCGTTTCTCCACAACGGGTACTCGTTGCTCGGCACTCGGCACTCATAATGCGCTCAGTGATTAGTGATTATGCAGCTGCAGCTGCAATTCAAAATTTACAGTTCATTAGTTGCATACAAATTAATTTTCGTACTCGAAGTCGAAGTCGCAGCTCAAGCAAAAATTGAGTTTAGTTTTTTTTTGCCTTTTTTTGTTGTTGAGTTCGTTGCCACTTGGCAAACGCAAAAGCAGCAGCTTGTGGGTGCATGCTTTTGTCAGGCACTGTGCCCGTGTTTGCACTGTGCTGATAACATGACCTGCTGCTGATTGCGTTGAGTTGAGCACATTTCGGCTTGCGAGAGCGTTGGGAGGTGGCATTATATATATACCCTGTAAAGAAACAAAAGACAGAAAAGGGCATGATAGTACAATCTGTTTTTAAACATTATTTAACTCAGCTTAGCCTATTATATTCATACAGAGTATGTAATGTTCGTTAACAGAGTATTTTATATTCAGTAACAGAGTATGTTATATTCGTTAACAGAGTATAGTATATTCGTTAACAGAGTATGTTATATTATTTACAGTGTATGTTATGTTATTTACAGTGTATGATACTTACAGTGTATGATACTTACAGTGTATGTTATGGTATTTACAGTAATGTAGGATTTAAAAAAGGGCCTTGTGGCAAAGTTAAGCAATCAATTTTCATTAAGTAAAGACAGTTTAATGCTCCAAACTGTACAGGGTAACTACAGATAGTCTACAATTTAGTATACATTTTATTTGGTCATAGAGATTCTGCACAAAGCTTAAGCATGACAAACAGCGCAGATAACGAGCACTTCTCAACCCCAAAAGAAATAAATAAAAAGGAGAAAAAAATATCTCACAGTTTCATACACAGCTGTGTTGGCACCGAAAGTTGCGCAAAATCGCAGCTGTAGCCAAAAGTGCTGGGAACAAAAAAAAATAAAATAAAATAAAAATAAAAAGAGAGCTAGAGCTGGTGCATGCAGCAGTTGCAGATAATAAAGGTGTGGCACACCTGGGCAACACGAAGCCAAAAACAACAAGACTGCAAATAATTTAATTGAGGCTACCAGATAAGACAAGAAGACAGACAAACCGAGTTCAGTTCGACATGATGGAGTGCACTTTTCTAAAATTTGCAATGTTTTTTTTACTTCCATTCATTCAAAATGCTTTCCAAATTAATAGATTGTTCAGTGGGCTTTCTCCCAGCAGTGGCAGTGTAATAAATTATAATTACATTTTTATAGTATTGTTGTCTGCCAAACTCATTTTAATGTCGCCTGCCACAAGCGAAAATCTTTTTCACATTTTATTATATGTAGTAAGCAACTTCCTGTTGCAGCTGCATTCAGTTGAGTTTTTTGGCCATTTATTATTATGTGAATCTCGCCCTCCCTTCGCTTGGCAGGCTGCCCAGAATTTTGCCGTGTTGTGGCACGTCCAGACATAAAATTACAGGCATCGGTGCGCTCTGCTGATTTCGTTCCCTACCAAGGCAACAGTCAAAGCATGAGGAGGAGGAGGTGGCAAAAAATGGGGTTTATCTTTGTGTTGCCAGACAGGGACAAGCTGTTATTGTTTGGCTTTTTATGCAAACCTCATGGAATTGTGACTCTTCTCATGCTTATCTTAAACTCTCAAGTAAATATTTTCTATATATATTTTTATTTTTTTTTTTTTGTATACCAATTTACAGGCTTCTTTTGTAGGAAGTTTTCGAGGTACTTCCTCTTCCACCTCCCACACAAAAAGCTACAGGAAGTTCCCATCTTTGTCTATGTCTCACATACATGTTCCGGCGCTTTCATTTGCATAAGAGAATATACATTCTAACTTTGGATGAAATATTTATTTAATAAATGTTGATTTTCTTGCTGTTGTTGCTTTTGCTCGAAGTGCATAGCGCGCATACAAAATTTACATTGAAATTCCCTAGGGGTTGCTCTTTTTCTTGCTCGTCAGCTGTATGAGCTTTTCCGGGGATTTCTCTTTTTTTGTTGGCCCAAAAGTTGTAAGCCAAACTTTTGAGTTGTCTTTGCTTGGAACCTTTTCTTTAACCCAAAGTTTTCTCATACATGGGCAATTGAGTTAAATATAGAATTTTATAGAACACTCGACAATATACAAAGTATAGATGGAACTAACGGAAATTGAAAGAGATAGAAGATAGGGAGAGAGAGAGAGAGGGATATAAAAGATGCCGCTAGGCATTCGGAACTAAACTGAAAGTCCAATCAACAGTTGTATTTCAGTCTCGGAAACCTGTCAAATCATTGAGGTAACTAAACTGAAACTTGCCTTGAACAGAGAAAAAAAAGCGTAAAAAAGTAAAAATAAATAACAATGGCAAAGCATGACTTGAATAACTAAACAGAAGGAAGCTCTCGGACAGGTCGCGTCAGTCCATCAACTGATGCTATCAACGTAGGAACGGGAAGCTATATATACATATATATATACGGTACAGATAATACAACAAAATCATGACGAGAACAGTGGCAACAATAAGTAGACAGACGCTTGCCGCAACAGGAAGTCCATACAACATAATCATGTTGTAATCATACTCATTTGCTTCAGTTCAGTTGAGTTTAGTTTAGTTCAGATTCATCTGTTGTTGGGTTAGTTGGAAGGAGTTTTGGGGTGGCATCCTCAACTACTAGTTGATCAAGTTGTGTGTGACGACAACTTCCGTTCAACCAAAATATAAAGGAGAAAAAAGCAATTGCAAAACAAATTAATTCTTACAGTTTTCTCATATAAATTTTACAGGGATTCGCTTGGTTTCTCCCCTTACTTCCTCTCTCTCTCTCTCTCTCTGTCTGTCTCTTCCTCTCTCTCAGATTTCAGTCTGTTCTTTTATTTAAATGTGTGTGGTGTGCCACGCAACGATGCATGCAACCACGCTGCATGTTGTAAGGTCAACTACAACAACAAAAACAACAACACTCAACCACTGAGGCCTGTTTCCCTCTCCCTACCTCCCGCCCTCCCTCTGTCTGTCTCTTGGCCAAGTCCATCTGGCTGCTGGCCCAAACGAATTGTTTTTGTTGGCAGCCACAGCACAACAATAAAAATGAAAGAAAAGAAACTTGTTTGGTTTTTTGTCGACTTTTGGTGGCTTTTGATTGATTGCTGGCTTCGCCTGACAAGCTACATGTTTAGATTTCCATTTGGGAATGTCCCAGGCTGTCTTTTTTGCTTTTTTGTTTGTCGTGAGTCAACTTTTATTTTACCCCTGGACAAGTCAACTGAATTTTCTTTTTTGGACAAAGTTCGCTGACTCTAGACTTGAAATACTTGAACATAAATTTGGCAATAAATTTGTGCAGCAGATCTAGATTTGATCTCTACAGAATCTTATTCGATTTTAATTGAAATTTCGAAACGTAGCAACTAAACTATTTAGTTGCATTTGTTATTGAACTTTGCTGACATTAAATTGGCTCAAGTTCAACGGCAATCATTTAAAAGAGAAATCTATATATATATATATATATATATATATTTAAATTACTTTATAGCATCGCGTATCTGTGAATGTTGTTGTCGCACTTGTTGCTCAATTGTCGGACGAGCGACCAACGAAATTAAACAACAACTTACAGTTTAAAAATGGCCTTGGTTTTGGGTTAGTCAACAGCTCGACACTCGACCACGACGACTTAATGAACATGTTGTAATTACTAGACAATACGAGGGAACCAGACAGACAGAGAGACAGACAGTCAGAGAGACAGAGAGCAAAGAAGAAGCAAGCAAATCTGGAAATTGTATCTTTTGGTAAGACACTTGTAAGTCAAGAACAATTTAAAAGTATCTCTGATTAAAAGAAGCTTTTCAATTTGACGTTCCAATCTATAATTGAGGCAGAGATTGTGCAATTGTCTGTTTAAAATGTAAAAGATACAGAAAAACACTTGAAATTCTCAACTGATTCATGTAGAAGAAAAGATAAGTCGAAAGAAGTTTAAATTATCCGAAAATTACAACATTGATTGACTATTCAAAAGTATCTCTGATTAAAGAAAGCTTTAAATTCAACGTTTCGATATATAATTGAAACACAGTTTGTATAATTGTCTGTTTAAAATGTAAAAGATACAGAAAAACACTTGAAATTCTCAACTGATTCATATAGAAGAAAAGATAAGTCGAAAGAAGTTTAAATTATCCGAAAATTACAACATTGATTGACTATTCAAAAGTATCTCTGATTAAAGAAAGCTACAAATGAAACATTCTCATCTATAATTGAAACAGAGATTGTTGTAATTGTCTGTTTAAAATGTAAAAGATACAGAAAAACACTTGAAATTCTCAACTGATTCATGTAGGAGAAAAAAAAGACGAACGAAGTTTGATTTCTCAAGGCACTTTTAGTGTAGATCAAGTGTTTGTTGCCCTATGCTAAGTAGTAAGTTGACCCTGGAAGGACACGCTTATCAAGTGAAATACGAGACGAAACGAAGAATGAAGGGAGAAGACGGCAAAAGGAAAAGGGGAAAGATACGAGCACAAGAGTCGAGTTGATATGCGTGCATACGTATATCACATGCAATTATTGTTTGTGCCCCCGATCGGATTACACTCGAATTGCCGAAGAGTCATAAAAACCATATATATGTAAATATATGTGAGGAACCTTCCCACGCCCAAGCCCATGGGACGACGAAGTCTCAAGTGCAAACTCTGCTGCTTAGTCAGAAAATGATGTGAAATCCATTAACAGATTTCGATAAGACTCGCCACCGAAAGCGATTAGAAATGAATGCTTATCATTGAATTCTATTGTAATATTAAAAAATAAGTATAATAAAATCAAAGGAAAAAGAAAATTGAACAAGAAAAGTCCAGAAAGAAAGGCCATAAAATTAATCATAATTTTCTAGGCGCGTTCGCGCTGATTGTGAATGAATTATGAATGTTGTGTGAAAATCAAAAAGGAACGTGAAATGTTACATAAATTTTAATTGTTATCGCATAAAGCAACAGAAGTCGATTGTTATCGTTCAACGGCCCAAAAAAGAAGAATTTTATATATATTTTATTGCTTGTTTGCCGGCATTTCACAGTTTACAAAGAAAACGGAATGTTGTTGGCATGCCAAAAAGTCAAGGAGCGGCCCTGCGAACAGATACAGATACAGATACGGATGTATCTCAACTTTCGCACGTGGTGGCGATTAAAATGCCCAGTTGGACAGACGACTATGACGCACACTCTTGAATCGAATCGACGCTCCAGACAATTTCCAACATAGGGGTCAACATTTTTTTGTTTTTGTAGTTGTAGTTGTTGCAACTAAACTATTTTTCAAGGCCCAAAACGTAACGCACGCCATGTGCTTGTTATGTTTTATTTTGGGAAATGAAAAAAATTTTGCACTTCAATTAATTGAAGGCAGCTGCTTTTGACCCCTCTGGAATGTTATTGTTATTGTTTTTGTTGTCATCGTTTGAGTCGACAACAACAACAACTGAACGCCTCCCGGTCTCAATGTTAATTTCATTTTGATGTGCTATTTTTAACAAGAGGAGCCTTTTTCTCTTTTTTTATTTTGTGTGTGTGTGTGTTTTTTATGATAATAGCGTCGCTGAGTTTATCTATGGGGTTGGCAACACAAACAACAACAGCAACAACAACAACTTTGTGCCTTTCTTTGATTAGGTCATTGAGGTCGGCACATTGTACGTACACTATAATGTTTCTAGTTAGGGATTATTTAATTAGCCCTGTCATGTGTGCAGTACGTTTAATTTACTAATCTGATTAGTTAACAACAGTTGTAGCTGCTTTGCTTTTTAAGTAAAATAAAAGAAGTGCACATGCGACACTTGCCGTGACCTCATCCGGTAAAATAAAACAAGTCCTCCAAATATTTGGTAGTGCGAAAATTTGAAATTGCTCTTAAAGATTTCTTTCATTTGCATATTTAAAAAAGGCATCAATTTTTTATACTATATTCTTAATAAGTGTCTGATGTGTGGATAATCCAATCAACATCAATATGTCAAAATTAATCTCCTTTTCAAAATTGAATGTGACTGCTTGCCGCTGATGAAATCATTATTTTATTTATATCAAATTAAAGACAAAGTTCTTTTTCATTTAAAGTGTTTCTTCCCTGGAAGATGAAGATAAGTCTTCAATTAATGTTATGAATAGTATCTAAATCAACTTAGAATTCTATTTCTAGCTAAATTATAGAGCAGAGGAATTTTTCACTTGATTTTTATAAAATCATTATTTTATTTATATCAAATTAAAGACAAACTTCTCTTTCATTTAAAGCGATCTTTTTTTTGTTCGGAAGTTGAAGATAAGTCTTCAATTAATGTTATGTATAGTATCTAAATCAACTTAGAATTCTATTTCTAGCTAAATTATAGAGCAAAGGAATTTTTCACTTGATTTTTATGAAATAAACAAAAACTGCTTTCAATTTTAATCAAAACAGAGTAGAGACATTTATTTATTTTCGTAAAAAACATGCGACTTCATCTCTGAAGTTTGTGTAGACTTTGAACCGGTTTACAGCCTTTCACTTTGCTAACTTGACCTTCAAAGTTAAAGCCAAGTTGATTGACTTGGCAGCCGATAAATGCTTTATTTTTTTTTTGGCAAACTTTCTGCTACGAGTAAAATATGTCATAGTTAAATTTGGCATTATCTAGATCTGTTCTATAATGTGAGAGAATCATTGTGAATCATCTGCATCTATTTCTATTTAATTGTCTTTTAACTTGAACTATTTTTGAAAATGTCGAATTGAGTTCGCCTTTCGGGTTTTATAGAGTATGCCAAAAACAATGTCGCTTGTTGGATCAACAAGAACAACAATAAAAAAAATCAGAGCAATACGCCCACTTTTTACAACCCAAAGGGGGAGACTCGATGCAATGCAGATTGTGCTTAGATTGAGGCTGTGAGATTGCACTGAATGAATGTCAGGGGGTAAGGGGAGGGGGCTGTAAAAAGGGGGATGCATAATTGGGGTCAGCCCAGCAGCTCGTAAATACCGAGAGAAAAACGGGGACAAGGTGCGACTCGTGTTGACTCACACAGAGAGAGAGAGAGAGAGAGGGGAGGAATGGGAGGTGAAGAGTGTGCTAAACAACTGAGGATGTTTTTGGACATTTAGGAGACAAATTTTACGACTCTTGAGCTCTCTAACCTATTAGCAAGTTGTCGGCTTTCTCACGTTTCTATTAAATTGTTTATTTATTTTTCTTTTTGGTTTGTTCGTTGACACAAATCGATAGTTAAAAGTGGAAACTAAGTCAAAGCACTATAAGGGAATTGGGTCAAGGCTGTGTTGGGTTCATTCCCATGCCAGGTATTCATAATCTCCATCATAGTGCATTGGCCCTGTGCCTTGAAAATATATTTGTATTTGATCATTGAGCGTGTTGACACTTTGATTTGCCGAACGAGAAAATTCTGCTGAAAACAATGACGAATTTTGCATTGAGAGTGGGTCGTTAGCCAAGTCAATATGCATACCAAATACAGTAAACATGCTGTATGGTGAACACAATTTTATTATTTGAAAAAAAAAAACCTATTAATTTAGTGAGATTTGTTAAATTGGTTTCAATCTCTCTTTTAGTTGAGCACTTCTATGGATTGTATTTAAATTATGTTTAAAACTACAAATATCGTTAGATTTCATATTCTGTTTAAACTTAGTAAATCAATATAATCGATTATTACAGGCTGCCTAGCAGTTGTGTTATCGGTACTATCGATTATTTGTTTCAAACGCATTTAATTTGTCGAAATCATCATTATATTTTTAGCTTCTATTAAATTTAGTTTCTTTTTCGATTAAATTTGTTTTCAACCGATTTTTCATTAGCATTGTTATCGATAGTACTTTTTTTTTTTGATACAGCTCTAGTTGACTATCGTTCGCTTAACAGCTTTAATTGGCTTTAGCAAAAGTTGAAAGATTGTTCTATTGGCAGTTTGTTATATGCCAAGCAAACTGTATTTGTAGGCAGTATATAAATTGATCTATATATAAGTGTGTGTATATATTAATATATTTCACACATTCGCCATACATAGTAGACAGTGGACTACGTCTTAATATGTTCTCAGGGTCACTTGACCGTCTAAATTTCATACGAACAAGATTTATTTATATATAAATTTGCCGTCATTGATTTGCATTTGGTCATGTGCCAGAGATTTTTTTTGTTGCTCATAAAAACAATATAAATAAATAAATAGGAAAGCAAGGAAAATATGGGAGAAAGAAAGACTAGCTAAGAATTTAGCAAAGTCTTTTCCCTTGTTAATGTGAGGGGAGAGGGAGAGAAAGGGGAAGGGGAGGAGGGTCTCTAGCTGGTTGAGCCTAAATAAAGCCATGTACGCAGTTTGTTTATTTTCAAGGACACTTCAGCTGTCAGCCAGTTTTTATGAGCCAAAGGCGCCAGTCCTAATGAGGGGAAAAAGAAGACAAACAAGTCGATGACTCAGAAGAAAAGTAGTCAAAATACAGCTAAATTTCAAGTCAATTTGTTACCTCTAATTTTAAGGCCACAATTGATTATAAATTACTAATTGACACCAATTTTTGTCTATTTGCAGTGAACCTGAACATGCCACGTCGAGTACTCGAGCGAATGACTCAAATGTAGAGCAAGAGCATTCATATTCATAATCATAAAGCAAAATGAGTCAACAACAACAACAACAGCAACATCAAAAGCAACACCAACAGCAGCAGCAGCTGGAAAAAGGAACTGCACTTGAATCAAAGGTCTAAAAGAAAATTAAAGACTATCTCTATCCATAGAAGACTCTTCTCCATTCTTCACTACTAAGCTAAACAAAATGAACTCCGTCATCTCAGCATTTAAAACTAAAAAGAGCAACAACTCAGGCGGCTCGTTAACTGTAACAACAACAGCAGCAACTGTTGCTGCTGCAGCCGCAACAACAACAGCAACAACGACAACAACAACACTAGGAGCAGCTTGCAATGAGATGAAACAGAATGGTGGCCTAAACATTGCCAGTCGGCCAGTTGGCGGCGTTACGCGCAAAAAGCCCGTGGCCCAGGATAATGGCTATCAATATCTGAGGCAAATCCGTGAAATTGAGACGGCCAACAAGTTGATGTCACCTGTCGTTGTGGCCGTAACCGCCGATGATCTGCATGTGCTAAGCAAATCCTCCGATGGATTCCGTCCAGTTCCCGTTGGTGTCGATGCCAATGCCAGCACAGATGTTGGCTCCGATGTTGTGGATCATTGTGCGCCTGCCATGGTGCGTCTGTCCTCCGATTCCGATTACAACATGAACGGCAAGCTGAGCAGCAATTTGAATGGCAATGGAAAGCTGTCGCTTGTTGAGAATGGCAATGGTAATATGGATTTCTGTGCATTGGCCTGTGGCAGACACAGTCCACTGGCGCCGGATGATGATGACAACTCGGAGCATTCGACGGCCGCGGGCAACAGCACGAGCAGCTCCAGCGAGCACAGCAACAGCACCGTGGTGCACAGTCCCACAGTGATTGCCGCCCCAACGTCACAGACCACTTCCAGTTCCAGTTTCAGTTGCATTCCCAAACCCAATTCCAGTTCCAGTTCAGGCAGCTCGGAACTTGTCGTCTGCACGACGCTGAACGGTGACAGTGGCCACCATCAAACGCCGCTGGCATCGCCCGTGATGTTGTCCCAGGGACATGAGGATTATGTGCCAGCTTTTCTCAAGGCCCCGCCCGTCACATTGCCACTGAGCACGACTTCCACGCCCGCCATCAGCTCGGCGGCCAGCACGCCCAAGCACACGCGCTACTCGAAGCCGCGTCTCAGTCTGAGCCGTGGCTTCAATCACTCCATGCCTTCGGTCCATGGTCGACCCGCGCTCAGTGTGGCGCCCACAACAGGGGCGGGTCAAACGGGCGGTCAGACAAATGGTCAGCCGCCCAAACGCATTTCCACGCACCAAAGGAACTTGAGTTTAGATTTCAGGTGAGTTCACAAACATTCCCAATGATATTCAATATTTAAGAGAGTCCTTGGAATATCCATTAGAAAAGTTTAACAGGAAATTTGCACAATAACATTGCATTAAAATGTTCATATATCTGCACTGTTAAGCATAACATGGAACGATTTGTAGCCCAACTGTTAATACTAACAGAACTAACATTATAAGAAAATGTTTATGAGCTGTCTAAGTGTTTAACAGCTGTTAGGCGAATAGATCGATTTAGTTAACAGCTTATTAAGTATTTTAAAGTTACTTAACATGTTATTAAACTACTTGATTAACAGACGAAATTTAATTACACATACAAGGGACTGCTGTTAACAGCTTTGCATATGTTAACTGCCTAACATTACTCGTAAATGTTATGAATTAAGCTACTAACTTGTTGTTGACTTGAAAGCGTGGGAAACCTCACACAAACCTCACACTTATAGCCAAGCAATTACACTGCTGTTTTTATTGTTATTAACTCTATCGACCATACCGGGAAATCTTTCATGACCACATGCAACCTGTCAGAGTTCGGCAGAACAAGGCTAAAAGGGCGTTGAAGCATTTTGGGCGGTCGGTCGTCTGCTGGCCAAGTTCGTAGTAATGTTCAGCCTTGGCATACGGAATGCACATTTTTGGTTTATAAACGGAACCAATTATTTTAACTCGAACTTTGGAAAACGACAAGAAATTCTTAGCTGCAGTAAGTTTTTGGGGGTCAGGTCAGCTTTGCCTAATGACCTTTTTGCTGCTTGTAATTTTTAAGCATTCCCTTTGCCTATGAAGCATTTAACACCTGGCTCAAGTTTTCCCTTTCCCAGCATGAGTCAGAGTCATGAAATTCTAGAGTATTGTACAGGGTAATTAATGGGCGGGGTTAAAGGGGGCGGCCAGACATTGGACACGGGCCTTAAAAAGAGGCTTTTAGTGCTATTGAATAATTGACAGCGTCAATCAGCGGCTGCCATTTCCCTACTCCGAGTTCGAACTCGAGTCCGTTTGGGAGTAGGTGCGCCAATGCGATGAGACTTAATGGCAATCATAAATACAAAGCAACAACAACAAGTCTCATTAGTCTCCTTGCCACGTTTGGTTGCTTTTGGCACCTTCTATACGACTCCATCAGAGTTTAGTAACATGCGAGTATCTCTCTTCGTTTTTGACCATTTCCATTTGGCGAGCGAAACCGGAAAACTGACGCCGCTCAGCCGCGCACGCAAGGCAATTGTCCCCCTACCCCCCCCCCCTCTGACCCCACCCTGTGCCTGGCTTAAATTGCAGCCTGGCGTCAAAAAACCCCAAGTCTCGTCCCTGTCCCCGTCTATGCAAAGTTTCCCCCACTTCAATTTTGTTGTCGCTTTTCCCTGCAGAAATTACCACAATGGCGTCAAAAAGTTTCTGCCTGTCGCGCCACACGTCACGTCATTTTGCTAGGCACGACATGGCCCATTGACTGCATGCAAACCACACTATATATATAAACTATATATATATATATACATATAGACTTGCCACACACTCCTCCTGTTATTGCACCAACCAATTGAATGCGACACGCAGGCGCGACAGGGCAAAAATGCCTCAAATTGTTTATTGAAAACGATTTTTGCATTTTTTGCCCCGTTTGTCGTTTCTACTTTTTCTTGTGGCAATGGCCCTCAATTTCAATTCAGTTTGGCCAACACATGTAAGCCATTAGAGTGGTGGCAAATACGGTATGATGATGGTAGTCATTGAATCCAACTAGACATTTCATTTGTGTTCTTAGCCCTTACTCAGTCCCCAACTGCAGTCTAGTAAAGTCCTTAAAAGAAGTCTTAACAAATTTTCTGAGCTGTCAGTTTGATTTTTTATTCAATAAAATTTCTTTGCAAAAATTCATTAAAAAAAATAGATTTTATTTAAATTCAAATTCCTTCGAAGCTAAATATATATCTTTATCCATCATTTTTTTAGAGAATCCTTAAAAATTCTCAATATTTTTTCTACAATTCTTAAGTATCTAAAAGTTAAAAAAAAATTTTAATTGTTTCTGTTTCTAAAATTTCAACTTGCCGAAAATCAAAAGCAAATTTCATACGTACAAAATAAATAATTACATTATAAGTTAAGTTCATATTTTCTACTATTTCAACGCTTCTAAAAGATTTTCAAAACTTAGATTCGTTTCTGTTTCTAAAATTTCAACTTGCCGAAAATCAAAAGCAAATTTCATGCGCTCAAAATTAATAATTGCACTTCAAGTTCAGATCACATTTTCACACATTTTGCGTTGCATTCCACAATTAGGCGCAATTTGCTTTGAGAGTTTATTTTGATTAAAATTAATGAACATGGTGTATAAATATTTCAAGATATAGAATTTTGCAAGTGCCAGCAAAATGTGCAGTCGATTCCAAGTTATTTCTATATACAAAGCTGGGGGAATTTAGGAAACGGGGAGGATGCCGGGCATTTAATGGACTATTGCTAGCATATGTTTTGGGAATTCTTTTGAGAAAAAAGAAAAATATATATGGACGGAAGCGGACTGGCAATCAGTTTTCAGTTGCAAGTTACAGCTGTGGCAAGTTGGGAGAATTGCCTGAAATAACGACAAAGACTGACAACTGGACACAACGGGCAATTCGATGGAAATGCGTCTGAAGCACCGTGTATTTATGGGTTTCCATTACAGTTGATTGCCCGGAAAATGTAACGCAACTGTGCCTAAGTATGTAGTATACTCATACGGTGCTGGACAAAATAATAGAAACGACCATTTTCATAATTTTTACTTTACACCTATTTAGCTATGTTTGAAAATTGAACAAAACAACTGGTTTCTATATTCAGCTTTTTATCATATTATTAAAAATTAGTTTGAAATGTCAAAATGAATCTGGTTACTATTATTTTGTCCATCACTGTATTTAATTATATATGCGGTCCAACTTTCCTAGCTCGAATCAGCATTAACCAAAGAAAATGTTCGAATTATGGGAACATCGAATATTTAGATCCTTTTTTTATTTTTAGAGAAAATTCGAGTTATAGAAACTTGACTGTATTTATATAGTAAAATATCATAGACCACAAACTAAGCGATTTACAAGGGTCTTAGAAGTAAGCAGTGCGAATTCCTCAAAAGTGGAATTTCAAACGGCAAATGTATGCGTATATGTGCATACATATGTATATGTATGTGTGCGTGTGTATCTGTATCTGTATCTGTATCCTGGTGTATCCACAGTGCCACACCCTGCGCAGCGTTAGTTGCGTGCGCCGCGCACCAATGCAAAAAGTGGGGGCAACTTTGGCGGCTTTGTGGCTGCCACATGTCGTCACACCTTGACATAGGTACAACACCAAAAATACGTAGAAAACGAAGAAGAAGAAGAAGAAGGTGCATAAACCCGGACTTTTGCTGTCAGCCAACAGGATTTATGCCATTAAAAGCTGTCAACAATTATTATTTGGGAAAAATCCAAACGAATCAACATCATTAAAAATAAGAAAATTTCTCGCTTTAACGAAGTACAATTTAAGTAATTGAGAATCTCTCTTGGTTTTTTGCTAACACCGGGTATAATTCCCAAAACGATTTGAAAATATATTCACAACTTTGAATGGTTTTTTTTTTTGTATTATTCGCCCACAAGAGGCAGCAATTCACGGGTCTCTGCGCACTCACAAAGTTCAATGGCATTTAACACAACAGGGAAATGCAAATGTGTGGTTGAGAAATAGATAGAGAGATACAGATACAGATACAGATACATATATACATATATATATATAGAAACGAAGAAGGGGCTAAAGTTGTGGGCGACAGCGAGAGAGTTGAAATTTAATTTCGCTCTTGGCATTTTCATTGTCATTGCCATTGTTGAAGTTGCAGTTGCAAATTGTGGTGTTAACAGAGAATTTCATGTCTATATCTGCACACCACCAAATGCTGTTGAGATTCATTTCTCCATAGACCACACAACTTTCCTGCAAGTCCAACTATGTTAACTCCCTTGAGCGTTTAGTTTTTCCAGCCAACAGATATGACTATTCGAATGCGAGTTGATGAATGGACAGATTAGCAGTTGGCTCATTCACAGTTTCACATACGGAAGTTGGCCAACAAACTTTGTGAAGTATTCATGTAATACTCACAACCAAAAGATGCAACGTCATGTGTCGCTGAACTCGCCACATTTGTTTATTTGTTGTTGTTGCACATGAAAACACTACATGAAAATGCCAGTGAAAGCGCATAGATAAATATGTATACAAAAAAAAAATGGTCACAAAAGTGGTTTTAATAGCATGATCAAACAGATCGAGCACAAAAAATAATGAAATCAAACAAATTATGATTGATTAGGCCGCAGAAGAAAGAAAGCCTCTGAACGCTAATGAGTTTTGGCGCCCAACGATGTGAAAAAAGCTAAACACAAAGCTAAACAAAATAAAGTTATTGTAACTGTGTTTGAGGCAGAAACAACTGCTGAGAAATATTTGTTAGCTACATAGAGAGAGATTGAGAGAGAGAGAGAGAGAGAGAGAGAGCACCCTGCTGGGTCTAAGCCAACTGAGATAAGCTGCTGTGGCGCCCAACGACTGTGAATGAATACACCTGTTATGGAGACTGTTAAATCAGTGTCTTCTTCTTTCATTGCGGGGCAGCGACCTTCAACTCGGTGGGTAGACCCGAAAATTGCCCAACTTGACGGCTTTTATTTTTTTTTGGGCTACAATTACGTAAAACATGACGACGTGACTCGTATTCCGGTCGGGTGCAGTCGCCGCTGCAAATGAATGCAAATGTGTAAATAATTTAACAACAAATGTGGCGTTTTATTGGCATGTCTGGAATGTGTACTCGCCTCGTATGGCAAACAGCGACAGATACAGATACAAATTATTAGACGACAAATGTGCGCAACGCATGCCAAATGAGATGTCATCAATATTGGATGAAGACTGTAGAGCTGCCAATAATCAGTATATAGAGTCCGATGGTTGGTTATTAGGCACAGCCTTAGATTTTATTAGTTGATTTTGCCTTTTCGTTACATAGATTCAAGATAATTGAAATCCAAACAGAGTTTGAATTCACGTTAACAATGACTCCAATAAACCAGGTTCACATTCCGTTCAAGCCCTTTTTGGTCACACTTTGTGCCACTGTCAAGGAGGGGAAAGGAAAGAAGGCGGATTCCGGCTTAACGCTGCTTCCTCCCGTCTCATTTACACTTGCACTTTTCCTTGTTTTCTTTTCCTTTTTGGTTTTTCCTTTTTTTTCTTGTTGCCACATTGTTCACGGCCAATCAACTCGTGCACAAAAGAGCACGTAAAGGCTTCCACAAGGAAGAGAGTGAAAGAGTGAGAGCAAAGAAGCCGAATCGGCGGAAGGAAACAAAGAAAATGAGTAGCAACACATGGATATACAAATACATATATACAAATATAGTATATATGCATACGTATACGTGTTTATGTGAACGTGTTTGGTTAAACGCTTGACTGGCAAATTGCCAGCAGACAACAAGGCCGAGATCTTGGCCGGAACTGCCAAAAGGGATGAGTCGGTGTTCCTTTGTTAGTTTCCAACTAGAATTTATCCTTACTTAAGTGCACTTTCAAAACCCAAAACTCATCCGCCAGCTTATCGAATGCAGTTGAACCGGAAGGCGGACAGAGAAAGATACAAAGATACATCTTTCTGTTAAGAAACAACTATATAAAAATAATTTGTATTTAAAAAATCATATCTTTTCACTCGAAAAGCAGATAGCTCGAGTACTATCTATTGCTTTAAATACATTAAGAATATACTGGCATTCCGTCCAATGCGGCGTATACGTATTATTTAATTATCTTTTAAAAGCTACCTCAAATCGTATGCAAATCCTATAAATTACTCAATATTACCACCTGTGGCGCCCTTTGTTTGGTGAAAGGCATATTTGATCTACTCCACCCAAGGTCGCTTGAACTGGCGTAACCGCTAAAAGTTATCTATATACATATATTGACTGATAAGTAGCTCGTGAATCGATTACCGAACTCACTTATCATGCAAAATTGTCATAAATAGCCATAGATAACATGATAGCATGATAGATTCACAGCTTGAATGAGTGTATTCAGTCTGTTTGGGGTTTTGTGCTTTTCTTGGTTTGCTTTGTCTTCGTATGACACATTCTAAACTGTATTTTATTGTTATTTATTTGGTTTGGCTTAAACAAATTATCAAAACTAGTGAGCGGAAAAGAGAGAGGCTGAGGAACAGACGTCATGTCCGCTGGGCAAAGCTTTTAAAAGCTGCAGTATTAAAGTGCCATTTTGAGTATCAGCATTAAGCGATAACATGACTGTTAGATTAACATGCGATGACTTGATGTTAACAGCGGCTAAACAGTCTGTCTCAGCTCGGACAGCGAGCGCAACTGTTGTTGCTCTCGTCGCTCTCTTGATTTGTGCACACACACACACGTGTGCGTGTGTGTTTCTTCGTTTTTGCTTCACACGATTGGGGCATTGTTTTTTTGTGCTTTTGTTGCGATAGTTCCTTCAGCTGTTTACCTTCTAGTAAATGTTGCTAATTTAATTTAAAATCCATTGTCTGTGTGTGTGTGACGAATATTGAGCTCGAACGGATGCAATAGATCGACGACAGAGTGAAAAAGTAATTAAGTTAAAAATGCTTAACTAGGTTGTTAGTGAGAGTGTTGTTCAATATGTTTGCTCGCTTTTGTTTGTGTTTGTATTTGCAGTTGTCTCTTTGTTGTTCGTTGGCAAACAACGTATTGTGTTTATAATTTAGAGTTTAATACTTGCAAATTTGATGACGACATTTCATTGATTTTTTCTTAATTTACTATCATTAGTATTAATCATCGATTCCTTTTGGATTATTGCAGATCCATGGGCATATTGCTGCCGCCTGTTTCGCAGGTGACAAACACACGCATCAATCACACGCAACATCATCGCAATCGGAGTCTCGACAGTGCCCTGCAACGTATACCCGAGGTGAGTAATGTTAAATACCGTATGTTTTCTTTTCTTTTCTTTTCTTTTGCCAATTGTCATTCCATTCCACCCCCAACCACCCACGTTGCCCACTTTTGTAAGTGCTGGGCACACCTGAACTTGCAAAGTTTCATTTGCTTTACAATTGTATTTACATATGTATGTGTGCGCGTGTTTGTGTATGTGTGTGTACTCAATATAATCTGTTCAATTATAATTTTATCGCAGCTCGTATTGTTATTCACATTTTTCGTTTCGCACTTTTTGCTATTTGTGTACATTTCTGGTTATCAAGAGCGACAACAACAAACACGAGCAGAATAACAAAAGAACAAACCAGTTATCCCGCTCGCACCCACACATTCAGGTGTACCAAAAACAAAACTGGAGAGCTGAGAGAAGAGAGAAGAGAGTGCTTTGCATTCCATAACAGTTGAGCTTCAGTTGTTGCAGCAAAGCTTTTCACATGATTGCAAACTATCGTGAGAGCGAGAGAGAGTGTGTGTGCTCGTTTATTGTTTTCTTCTTTTTGTCTTTTTTCTTTGCACTTGACTTTTTTACTGTAATTAAACGGCTGGCTGACAAGTTAAAATGTATAATAATTAATATTTGATTTGTGATTTTTGTTTTGGTAGGTGGAAATCTCGTCGCCCAATGCAGAAAACGAGACAACATTTTGCTCACCATCATCGATACTCAGCACGAATATGTGCTCGAAGATTGTAACTACAGCGGCCAGTGTAACTGCTGCCCTCTCCACATCCCCCCCGCCAATGCCAGCCGTCACATCTGTGGCAGGCAACAACAAGCACACAGCGACGCCACCAACAGTTGCCACCATTGTCAAGCCAGCAACGGAGACGCCAGCAATCAATGTGCACATACACGAGCAATCGAGGAATCTGCTGCACACAGTCAATGGATCTGTGGGTGAGTAATGACTTATAGATACCCTGTAATCTTTGGAATTTAATGATTAATAATTAATTGCAGTCGATTCCTGTCCCACGTTACGCATGCGTCCCAAGTCGAGTGAATCGATGTCGACGCGGGCACAGGACATTGTCGGTGTCATCGGCAGCAATGGCGGCTGCAGCAGCAGCAGCAACAGTTGCAGCAGCGCCGGCAGCAGCAAGAAACGCGAGGATTTGACTAGTCTGGGATCTGATGACTCCGGTAGGCTAAAGTTCGAGAGAGTGTTTTTTTTTATATTACTTTGCAACTTGTGTCAATTTGAGGTTGTTGCTCGTTTTGTTGTTTTTATTGTTATGTGAGCATATCATTTATTTATACACTCCCATCAACCTTTGTCTCTCTCGCTCTCTCTCTGGTTTTGGCAGGCATCATCTGTGGATCGGAGTCGGATCAAATCTCATTGAATCGCATATGCCACTCACATGAATCGCTCGATTCGGGTGAAATGGATGCCGATGCCGATGCTGATGCCGATGCGGATGCCGAGGAGGAATGCATCGATATGATGGAGACAACGTCCATGGATGAAGACTACAATCTAATGCAATCGGATTTGTGCTTCTTTTCGCCACACGCTGCCAACGATTTCGATTGTCGCACATTGCGTCCATCTCGCAAACAGAAGCAACAGAAACGGGAGCAGGCCAAGATGCAGCAACAACAACTGCAACAACTGCAACAACTACAACAACAGCAGCAGCAGCAGCAACAACAACATGAGGATGAGGAGGATCAACTGGATGTGGATGATCGTGTGCGTTATCGTGTGATGAACATGTCACAGGCAGCCATCAATTTGGAGTTGGGCACAGCGCCCAATGAGATTGAACCCGTGCTGGACGAGGAGGAGGAGGAGGAGCAGGAGCAGGAACTGGAGCAGCAGGATTTGGAGCAGAAAGAGGATCAGCCATTGCCAACATTGTCACAGAGCACGTCCAATAACAATAGCATCTCAGCAACGCCCACAACAACAACAACAACAGCAACAACGACACCAGTTGCCACGCCCACGCCCATTGCCACGCCCACGGAGAGCACAAAGAACGATCAGGTGCTGTTCAAGAATTTCTTTGGTGCCACCAAAATGGCAATCTTTCGCACCGCCCAAAGCATCATCGAGAATCACGAGAAGAAGAACGCGGCCAAGCAGAAGACAGAAGACAATGCAGCAACAACGACAACAACAACATCAACAGCAACAGCTGCCACCTTGGGGCATGCCACAACCAATGCCAATGCAGCCAATAATGCGCCACAGGATCAGGTCAAGTCACCCACGGATATATCCAAAAAGAAGGAATTCTTTAGTCTGCTCACCTCGAATTCAAGTAAAAAAGCCGCCGCCGCTGCAGCGGCAGCAGCTGCCACAACCACGACCACGCCCACCACAGTGGAGGCG
Organism: Drosophila rellima; assembly: GCA_035043635.1. Lineage (NCBI taxonomy): Eukaryota > Metazoa > Arthropoda > Insecta > Diptera > Drosophilidae > Drosophila > Drosophila rellima. The sequence continues at coordinate 231,327 of JAWNMV010000146.1, read as the reverse complement.
TCGTCCACAGAGGCAGCAACTAGTGACTCCAATTCCACCACCACCACCACCACCACCACCACCGTCACGGAACATCTAAAGCTCAAGGAGCGCACTTTAAATCTGCGTTTGCCAGGCGCAGGAGAAAGTGAAACAATTGCGGATGTGACGCTGCCCAAGAGCTCATCCATCAGTTCCCTGCACAAGCTGAAGCTGCCGGTGCCCGGAGTGGTCAAGTACTTTATCAGTGAACGTGCACCCACAACATCATCAGGCTCCCAGCAGAGTGCGGAACGTGGTCCCAGCGGCCTCTTGAGGTTCTTTGAATCGCCCGTCTTCAACATTCACTTTGCTGTCCACTATTTGTTCTACTCCAAGGAGCCGGGCGTGCTCAGCTTTATTGGCAACAAGATCTTTAGCTTTCCGGATCATGAGGTTGATCTGTATATACCACAGTTGATTGTCATGTATATACAAATGGATGAACTGGCCGAGGTGTTGGATCCCTATTTGACCATTCGATGTCGCAAGTCTGTCGACTTCTCGCTCAAGTGTCTGTGGCAGCTGGAGGCGTACAACTATCAGATGGATTCGCTGGGCAACAGCAGCAGCAGCAGTCGCAAATCCAAGCTGGCTCTGATGAAGGAGATCTTCTCGAAGAAGGAGCACAAACAGCAAACAGCGAAATCCGATTCATCTGTCGCTCTGATGAAGAAGACACATCATCGCTCCCAATCGGATGCGACTGTTCTGCTCACCGATTCCCGCAGTCCGCACATGTTGAGCATCAGCCATCGGATGTATCAACAGCCGCCGTATACGACACAAACATTGCCCTCGACGCCCGCCAAGCTCTGTCTCGGAGATCTCACCTCCGGTCGGGCCTTCGACAACGGTTGCACCTGCTTCGAGACGGTGCGTGGACAGGTGAATGGTCTGCTCGGTCAGCGGACGCTGTGCAATTGCGGGGCACCCAAGACGGCACCGCAGAAGGAGTTCATGAAGGCTCTGATCAATGTGGGCAAGAACTTGACCACGTTGTCCTCGAAGGCCGAGAAGACATCGGCGCTGAGGATGTTCCTCAATCTGATCAATAAGAATTTGCCCGCTCGCGTCTGGTTGCCACTTTACTCGGACATTCCGCATCATGTGGTGCGCATCACCGAGGAGAAAACGGCCGTGCTCAACTCCAAGGATAAGACACCGTACATCATCTATGTGGAGGTTGTTGAGGTCTCCGATATTTACACCTCTCCGCTGATTCCCAAGATGATGCCCTCGCTGCGGCATACGAAGAGCGAGGAGCACCTGGAGGGATCCTGTCTAAACACGCATCCCAGTTGCAGTCGCACCTCCAGCTGCAGCAGTAGTCACCATGGCTCCAGCTGTCGCCGCAAGAAGAGTCCAACGGAAACGCTGGCGGAGATTGGATGTGGCGAGCCGGCGACCCACAATAACAACATCTGCGGCAATCTACTCTCGCTGGGCGGTCTCCAGCTGCAGGAGGACGATGTGTGGTCCCAGGAGGATGATGAGATCACAGCGCAGTACTTGAACATGCGCAAGAACAGCGAACGGGATGCCATTTCACAGATGTCCCTGGACTCGTGCGACTCCAGAGATCAAGGTGAGTTGGGAAAAGTAGGCCACATCCTTATTCCCTATAATCAGAGTATCAGAAATGTTCACTTTTTGAACTGCCAACAAGCACAACTTAATCAAAACTCAACCGATTCCCATGAGGAATGTCTTATTTTTCATAATATTAACCCTACTTTAACTTTGCATTCAAATTTTTTGATTCTGAGACAAATCATTTTTTTCGAAAATTTCTCGAATTTTGCATAGTTACCCCTTTACAATTTTTGAAAATTTTCAAAAAATTTAAAATCTTTCTTTTAGTCTTTTAATCGATTGCAGGTGATAAAATTAGGGTAAAAAAGTACTTTTGAACTAAAATTCGATTTGTTTCTTTAAGATTTAAGCCAAAATCTCCAAGATTTCCGTGAATTATAGTACATGGTATTTTTTAATTTGAATATATTGGTCAAATCTTGATCGATTTTCAAAAGGGATGATTTTTTGACCTTTTTATTATACAAATATTGATTTAGCATCAAAATTGGATGATTTTGAAAAATTACTTTTTTTCGGAAATTTTACATATTTTTTACCCCTTTACATTTTTCGAAAATTTTCAAAAAATTTAAATCTTTAAATTATTCTCTAAATCGACTCCAGGTGATAATATTAGGGTAAAAAAGTATTTTTGAACTTATTTGCACTTTTTTCTTTAAAATCTTAACGGGTTTTTCGATTGGAATAATTTTGGTTTCTGGGTTTCGGTTTAATAAAGAATTTTTGTTTCGGTTACGATTTCAGTTACCAATTTCAATTGGTTATGGTAACGGTTTTAAGTCCCTGCTTAAAATAATACTAAAATAATCCTTACACTGCTTTCAGCTGCACCAATTGTCTTCAACATTGGCGATGTGCGAACGCGACATTGCAACAACTTGAACTGCGAGAACACAAAGTCGTTTAGCAATGATCCCGAGGATCCATCGGCAGCCGCTCTAAAGGTAGCTACAAATTGAATTGATGAGCTCAAGAATTAGCTTATATACTTTTCACATCTTCGTTTAGGAACCCTGGGATGAGAAGGAGAAACTGATACGTGAGTCCTCGCCATATGGTCATCTCTCCAGTTGGCGTCTTCTCTCCGCTATTGTCAAATGCGGCGATGATTTGCGCCAGGAACTGATGGCCACTCAACTCCTGCAGGTAAAACCAAATCAATCAATTTAATTTGCAGCAAATCCTTTAACTTTTTTTTCTTATACTCAACAGATGTTCAAGATTATTTGGCTGGAGGAGCATGTGGATCTTTGGGTGCGGCCGTATAAGATCATTTGTCTATCGAATGACAGCGGATTGATTGAGCCCATTTTGAACACCGTCTCGTTGCATCAAATCAAAAAGAACTCCAACAAATCCTTGCGAGATTACTTTATAGATGAATATGGAACGCCAGAGGGCGAGAGTTTTCGTCGTGCCCAAAAGAATTTTGTGCAAAGTTGTGCGGCATATTGCCTGATATCATATCTGCTGCAGGTTAAGGATAGGTGAGTCCAAGATTCACTAGGATAAACGAACGCAAAACTAACCTAAGTACTCTGTGTAATCCTCAGGCATAATGGAAATATACTCTTCCATTCGGATGGTCACATAATCCACATCGACTTTGGCTTCATTCTGAGCATATCTCCAAAGAACTTGGGTAAGTTTTGAGATAGTTTTTTCAAATAATAATACTAAGATGACTTAAGGGCAAACTAAACTAAATAAAATATAGGAATTTAAAGTTAGAAACATATTTAAAACTAAGGATACTGATATTATGCAATCTCCATCTTTATTTTAGTTTCTTACAATTTTATTCAGAATTTTGTATTTGTCTTAGCTTGAAATATTTGTAAAATTCGCCTGAGTTACCAAAATATTTATACTAATTTATTGCTTATCAAATCTTTTATAGGTTTTGAGCAATCACCATTTAAGCTCACACACGAATTTGTCGATGTCATGGGCGGCACCAGCTCCGAGCATTGGCGGGAGTTCAATCGCCTGCTCCTGGTCGGAATGATGTCGGCACGCAAGCATATGGATCGCATTATCAACTTTGTCGAAATAATGCGCAGCAGTAAGTGAACAACTTTAACTATAACTATATTCAAAATTATAATAATTTATTCTTTTGTTTTAGATGCTCATTTGCCGTGCTTTAAGAACGGCTGTTCCGGCACCGTACAGAATCTCCGTAAACGTTTTCATATGAATTTAACTGAGCAGGAAATGGAACGCAAAGTTGAACAGCTTGTCCAGGACTCGCTGAAGAGTCTGTCAACCAAACTGTACGATGGTTATCAATATTATACGAATGGCATATTGTGAGAACGGTTTTTCATGAAAATCTAAATGAACGGCTAAACGGGGAAATTGATTGATAAAACCATCTCCTCATCAACAACGGTCATAAACATAAATCATCGAGCCGATCTGATAAAAAAAAAAAAACCAAAACTATGGACTGACTTTTTGTTTAAAAGAAAATTTATTATATATACAACACACATACAGATATATATGATATATGTACATATATATATGTAAACTATATTGTGAAATGTAGTACTTTAACAGAAAGAGAAAGGAAATGTAGAGAAGGATGGCAAGAGAAGGTGAAAAGAAAGATTGTGTGTGTACCAAACAACAACTTACTGTTATTGTAGCCAAAATCGTTGATTGTGCGAATTGGCATTGTTATTATTATATATTATATTTAGGCTAAAGTGTATGTTGTCTAACTTTTAAGTATACAAAACAAAACAAAACAAAAACAAACAAGATTGTAAATGTAATTATTTTGACTGTATTTCGTCTGTCTGTCAGTCTGTTCCGTATCCGTGTCCTTAAATCGGTCTTTGCATTGCATTTAGCAATAATCATATTTAATAATCAGCGACTTGTATATATTTAAGATCACAACAATACATTTAACGATCCCTCGATCCTTATTCATATAAACATATAAATATTTGTAATTTAAATAATTATTTCAAATATCTTGGCACCTTTTTTTAAGCTCTAATCAATCGAACTGCACCCAGCTTTCCATTTTATATATTAATTCGTGCAACTAATTTGTAAATACAAATGAAAATTTATAAAGTTCCAAACATTTATCGGGTTTTATCGAAACTAAATCAACTTAAATACGATAACGAGTTCTATCCAACAATATAGAAATTATTTATAAATTATAAATAACATAATTACAATATCATATTGATCAAATGTGCCGCAATTCAAGAAAATTACATTGTAAAATCTGTTCTCGCATTCGCCCTTTAAATTTTTCACATATATGTATATATTAACTATGCCTATAGCTATACCTTTACCTTTATCCATTGCTATATCTTTATCTCTATATCTACAACTATTTCTAAATATAAACGGAACATTTTTTCTAACTTTATATAGTCTTAACTAAGCTATCATAATAAAGGGATAAATCAAATTATACGCAAATGTACTAAAATTAATAGTTAGGCACTAAAAGTGTAAATTTCAAGCTTGTTTATGTGAAAAACAATATTATAATAACGTACACACACGTACTACGTACCATATGTAATAAACATTAAATATTAATTACATAATACAAACAATAAAAACAAACAAACAAACAAAACACATGCAAAATTTAGCTACAAGTATTTGAAAAATGTAGGTTGCATTTTTCTACAATTTATTTAATAAACTCGATTCAAACAACAACAACAACAACAACAAATACAATTAATGCAAATACAACAACCAATTTGAAATTCCGATATTACATACATACATAATAATAATAAAGATGAAAATACCCAACAATACATACAGTGTTTCCCTTACCATTATCCTTAAAAATACGTTTCTATTATAGGTGGGCTATATCCCTGTCGGGTTAACTTCTCCAGGACCTATCCTTTAGATTCTCATTAAAAAAAAATTTCGACTTCCCGAACAAAATTTTTCTTCCACGGAGCCGCGGAAAATCAGGCCAAAAACACAAAATCCTTTGTAACTCAAAAACTACAAGGACGATTTGGATGTCCTTTGGTCAGCTGATAGTCCTTTTAAAAAGCCATCGTTTGAGACTACTTTCATTAAGATCCTTCAAAGGACCTTCGAGTTATAGCCACTTTTTGATTTACAGAAAAGTCCTTATAACTTTGCTGTTTCAAGGATATTCAAGGATTTTTTCACAAAATCGGAATCCTTTTGATATTGTTCACCTATATGCCAAAGGACATCATCGTAGTCCTTGAAATGGCCAAGTTACAGGGGTTTTTCCGTTTTTAGCACAATTTTTGCGACTATCCCCCTTAGAAAATTTTCAAGTAAAATTTTCGAAAAATTTTGAAAATCCTTGAATGCCAATCGATAGTATTGGTTCTCAGGAGCTCAAAAAGTAATGTCCTTTTGAATTTTGAAAGGACATCAAGGAGTTAGAGCAATAAAAGGATGTCCTTTGGAGTATAAAATGCTCTAGTTTCGCTATATTCTGACAGATTTTCAAAGGACATGTTTTGCTGGACTCGCAAGGACATGCTCCACTGATCTGCATTCAAGCATTTAGGGGATATCTAAGGATCAGCAAAAAATATTACTCGAACAAATCTTGGCTAAGAAAATAAAAATCCTTTTTAACTCCGAAACTAAAAGGACTTTTCCAATGCCCTTTCGCCAGTTGATAGTCCTGTCTATAAACTAAAGGACATTCGACTTAAACAAATTAGGTGCACAATTTTTGGAGATGTCCTTCATATCCTTGAATGCCAATAGATAGTGCAGAACCCCAAGTAACTAATAAATAATGTTGCTATGGAAAAGTAACCCCTAAAAACAAATACACAAATTATTGTAATAGGAGAAGGAAAACTTGAAAAACGTAGAAATGGATCCAGCGAAATTAATTGGAAAAGTGTAAGTTAGAGATTTATTTATTTAAAGATGGATAATACATTGTTTATAGCAAGGAGGTAGTGCGGATGGAGCACAAATCCCGTAGCAACTATCCTCACGTTTGGACAAAAATTGGCGAAGCAGAGACGAATAAGTTTTATCATCAGGATGAGATTGACAAGCAACTGAAGGAGAAACTGACGCTACAGGGTTTGTTAACATTTGTAATACCTTTAAGAGTTTAATAAATCTGTGTATTTTAGATGTCTGTCCTTATGAGCACGATGGTAAGGGCGACTCCCACTTCATTTCACCGGAAATGCATAAGAATCTGTTGGAGATTTGCCGCTGTGGTCGACCCCGACGTGGCATCCATATGGGCAAGTGTCTGCAGCGTGCAATCAATCCAGATGTGCAGGAAAAACCCGGAGAAACCATAAATCCCATTAGTGTGCCACGCACCTCGAATTGTGAGTTGAAGTTTCCACCAGTTTAGTGTGAGATTAAACTAAGTATGTTTTTATTCCTCCAGCTAATTTTGGTTTCCGTAGCGCTGCCTATAAGAAACTGGAACAGTCCATGCAGTACGTTTCTCCCACACACTCTATGCCCGGTCCACGAGTCACTGCCGCGCCCTACAACACCATTATAATAGGCTAAAAAAGAAATAGAGTATAAAAATTAAATCTTTTAATCAAATCTTAAATGAATTTTAAAAGCATTATTATAAATTAATAATAGTCTCAAATGTTAACTGCAATTTAAGATTATTAATCAACATTAAAAAAAAAAAAAAAAAATTAGTCTACAATTCTATCTATAATTAAATCAAATCTTAAATAAATTTTAAAAGGATTATTATAGACTAATGAAAGTCTTAAGTTTTAACTGGATTTTAAGATTATTATACAACATTTTTAAAAAATTGCGTTAAATTCTATCTATAATTAAAATCCAAACTGGAGATTTTCCAGCGCTCAAGTTTGAATTCTTTTTTAAACTGTTGTTGTTTTTGGGGGTGTCCCCACTTATAGTTAGGTTATCGCAATCGATTGTAAACAAGTCGAATCGCAACTGGATTTACCAGAAACACATCGCTGAAAACCTGTCCCATGAAATCATTTGCACACCTTTATATATATATATAAGTATATGTTTTTGTATATATTAAATTGTTATTTAGACCTATTAACTATGCACTAACTTGGCCAACTTGGGCTCAGTGCGAGCAGAAACTCAGAGCTAAACAGTTGAACTCTTTAAAGTATTCTTATAGTATAATGCATAACTATCTGCAATCTTTGGTGTTAACAACTTGTGTTCTTATCACGAGTGCACAAATACCTGGTCAAGATTTCCTGATCTTCGCCACCACAACGAGTTCAACGCCAACGATGGAAACAAGGCCAACAACGCGTCCAACTGGCGATTTTGTGCTGATCAACAATCGACCGGTGTTAGCCACAATGGCACCGTTCATGGCAGCCGCATCGGCGCCGACGCCTCAATTCCTCGACTGCTATGGACGCTGTCCGACAACGGCGGAATATAATCCCATCTGTGGCAGTGATCGTCAATTGTATCGCAACGAACAGAAATTCAACTGTGCGCGATTCTGTGGTGCAAGTGAGTTGTCAACACCTGTGTTACACCTGTGATACACCTGATACTCTCCACTCATGACTCAATATTTACTTTTCAGATGTGCAAATTGTGCGACGAGGCAGCTGCCAAGGTCTGTTTCCCATGCAACGCGGCTGAAACTACACTGAAAGAAATAACTCGTATGATTTAAGCTTTGTGAAATTACATAATTCATATTTAAAGATAGTAAAACCAAAATGAAAAAAAAAACACCAAGGCTGCAAACCAACAAAATTTTGTAATACGTTCGGTTCGCTGGTTCAAACCATTTAGCAAGATTAAGGTTGGGTTTGCGAAACGGTTCAAACCTTGGTTAAAAAAATTATGTTTGCAATAATATAATTAAAAAATAATAATAATAACTTAAAAGGCATTACTTTCTCAATATTTCATTCACATATTTATTTCGATAGGCACCTCTTAGATTAAATCATCGTGCATAACACATACATATGTATGTATGTATGTATCACAAGTCCCTTAAATCCATATGCATGTACATTCGTACATAACTGTGTATGCATGCATATGTATTTATGTACATGTGTAAATTCGTATGGTTTGCTCAATGAAATCTCTTTTTTTCACAGCGTTTATTGCTACATTCGACCAAACTAGAGCTTGTGCACTTAAATGAAATGAACTAACTGTATATATTAAACTCCGGTCACGGCATCTTGTTTAAAAAATGTATGACATTTATTGCGCGCACGTCTACACTATTCAAAAGCTTTACTCCAACTAAAGTTGCGCTCTCTTTCGATCGCGAGCGGCGGAGTCAGAAAGTGGGACGAAACGGAATGTGTGTGAAACAAAGTAGGATCTTTCGAGTAAGTAAGTTTCGACTGTCTGCTGTCTCACTTGCACTTGCATCGATACGTCATCAAAGCAAAACAAAATTTATGAGAAAGACAAGAAATGAATTTAATAACTCTTTGCATGCGTATGTATGTATGTAAGTACGTGGTGATGAAATGAGCACGCTTACAGTTATAGTAGCGAATTTTGCTCATTTGGCTTTCAGAACATTTGCCGCGACGCGTCATTCATACATACACAAATATGTTTAGATGTGTGAGTGCATATATATGTACATAAGACAATAAAATGCTGCTTTTAAGTTATTCAAAAAACGTTTTATATCAATTTTGATTTGTTATTGACTTGTTACCATATTTTTCCTCAGTGTAGATGAATCATACATGTATAGATAATCATACCTTCGTCTTGTTGTATATTTATTATCAGGTGTAAAAATAAACTGTAAAACACAAGTACATCTGTTTTTTTTTTTATTGTGCTTCGTCAGGCTTTAAGAAAACAAACAATTTCCTTAAATAAGACCACTTTCTACAGTTCTCTATAAACTACGTATGAAAACAATTAGAAAACTTGGTTGTCTCATGGACTGATAAGCGCAGTTGCCGTTACTTTTCGTGGTCCATATTTCAGTTGCCTTCAGTTCCATTTCGTAGTTCAGAGCGTTCGCACCACACAACGGGAATTTTCGCTATCAAGATGTTTAAGTCTTATCAGTTGGCGGTAGCCATAGGTTAGAGCTTACTTTTATCAATATTTGCTGTACTTCCCGCTTGACATTTCACATCTCATTTACTGCAGCTCTTTTGTGTGTTTGCTTCAATCCTGAGGTGACTTCCTTTGCCCGCAACTTTAATCACAACCGTCCAAATGTAACGTATGGTGTGCCGGCCCAGAACTATCAGCCGGGTTATAACCATAGCCGACCAGCAGTACAACCCAATATAGGTTTCCATAATACCTACGCTGTTCCCAATCAACCACAGCAGAATGTAGGATATGGCTTCAATTCCAAGCCAGTGTATGGAAACAACGGATATCGCCCGGCAAATCTTACAGCTGTACAAGGTGGTTATCGTCCACACAACAGCACCAACATATTTGGCAGACTCTTCAAGTTGTGGTAGAAACTAAAACCCCAAAGTGTCATCAAACAAACTATTGTCAATAAATCATATTTTATATAAACGTATATTCCCCCAAATTAAGAAGTCGAAGTTGTTTTCATTTTTTCAAAAAATCATTTATTCAGCAGATAATCGGCAATTGCTCAACAGATTATCTGGATCATCGTGTTAAATTGCTTGCTTTCCGGTATTCCAGGAACCATTTATATAGCATAATTATATATATATAGAGAGTAAATGCAGAGATGATGATCGGCTCCAGTTATGGGATTGTTAAGTCAAGGGTGCGGTGGATAGTCATGTTAATTAAAGATATACTGGGAGACGACGATTGCGAATCTACATAGATGCCAGCATTACACGGCTATTTAGAGAATGTAGGATGGTATATCAGCTTTGAACATATGAATATTAGCTCTAAGTAGCCTGCCGTGTTGTCTTGCACGAGAATACCGACGATGATCATACAAATTAACCAAAACCGATGAGGATCCCGCGCCGCCGTCAGGAAGATCCCACGCCGCAGTCAGGAAATCCCACGCCGCCGTCAAGGAATCCCACGCCGCTGTCAAGGAAATCCCACGCCGCCGTCAGGAAGATTCCCACGCTGCCGTCGATTGTATTCCCACGCCGCTGTCAGCAAAACTCCCTCGCCGCCGTCAATCAAAGACTCCCACGCCGCAGTCACCGCTGGCATCCCTCGTCGTTGTTCCGGTCCGATTTGGATTCTATCCCGCGCCGCTGTCGAATTAGATCCCACGTCGCCCAATCGAAGCTGTTGCCTATCAAAGTAGAAGCGTTGTCCCTAGCGCCCTCGCCTAACCGAAGCCCTAACAAATCCCGCGTTGTAAAAACAAACGAATCCCTCGATGATGTCCCAAGACATGGTATCCCACGCTGCCGTCAATTTGTGGTGTCCCACGCTGCCGTCAATTTGTGGTGTCCCTCGCTGCCGTCAATTTGTGGTGTCCCTCGCTGCCGTCAATTCGTGGTATCCCTCGCTGCATTCAGTGCTTGGTATCCCACGCTGCCGTCGAAGCATTCAAATGTTACCCCAAATTTGGTACGAAATTCAAGTGTTACGAAAAACAATTTGCGATCCTTCAAGAAAACTCTCTAAGCGCCACTCAGAAAACGGTAGAAATCGAACGCCCATATTTTGTAGTGGAAACACGATCTGATTCGAGGAGATTATCCTATCCTATACTCTCGTATATCCTAGCTGCCACCGGGACCACCAACTGCAGGGAAATGAGTGTGTTGCCAAATGCGAAGATTAAGCGGTGATTGTCGGGCTGCAGTTGTCCTCAGCGTCAGAGAATCCAGAGTAATCACAAAACAGAGAACGAAAAACTATCCCACGTATACGTATGTTATGTCCTGTGCCCACCATACGAAGAGCGGAACAAGTTTTGGTTGTGGTTGTGGTGGTGCTGTGCGTGCGTGTCGATGAAAATATGATGGTCTTATTTGTTTTCTTGAATATGGTTAGTAGTGGAGTTGTAGACTAGGAGGAAGTTGTGCCCTGGATCGGTTGATCCGCTCTCCCCAGATTTGCCTCGGACGAAAAGTTACTCAACCATGTGATAGATGAAGACGTATACGTTTCAAGGATGTGTCGATACTAAAGCAAGCGAAGTTCTTCCAGTCCGGTAACAGCTTCATTAGATAAGGAAGCGACGAAACCGTTAAGGGATGTGATTGTGATGATGATCTTAGACTGCAGACTTCACACCGTCAAAAATGGGCCATTGAATATCAAGAGAATTTCAAGTGCTGCGACATCAGTTGAAGTCGAAGAACACTCAAAGTAGAGCTCGAGATTCATGGGGGATGCCAAGATCCCCATTCCCATTTCCATCCATATATGGTATGGCTGGCGAATTTGAAGAAGGCGTTCACAGTTTAGCTCAGAGATGAAGCTACATCTGATCGGCCAATTTAGAAACGGATGCTCGTCTTTACTGCTGCCTGTAGACCACGAGATACAAGAGTCGAAAACGCCCCAGGATGTTCAGATCAGATTAGACACAAAGTTATGGATGGCCCGCCTTTCACAAGTATTTGGAGAAGAAGTAGTAGTAGTAGTAGTAGTAGTCTCAGGCAATTCCCTCGCCTTCGCTCTCATTCTGCCTGCCTTCAAATGGGATGAACATCATCCAAAAGGGGAAGAGTTGCCAGCTGTCGGGTTTTGGTTTCTTAGCCATACGAATAAGTACATGTCACAGTTTTAACAATAACTAAATATACAATCGAATGTTTTACAATAGTACTTAGATAGGGGAATGCTTTGGGAACACTGACTCGGGATTTTACAATCATGTTATTGGAAGGAACAACATCGTGTTGCCCGTACATACAATACAAAAAGTGTTGGTACAATATACATATGGGCATTTCAGCCAGAAGTCTACGTTTCTCGAGTCAGATTACATACATACTTAGTGGGTATGTTTGCTGAAAAATACATAGTTTAAAGCTTACAAAAAAAAATTAGATGGAACAAAAAAATATAAAGAAAGAAAAACATAGAGTATGAAGATATGTAGAATGTAGCGCGTGTCTCATGGATTCCCTTTGAGAACAACTTGGGCGTCGTGTGCTGGGGAGCGGGACAGACCGACCGACAACTGTCGTATAAGTAGAGCCTCTGCTTAGCTGCTTTTCTAATGCTGCAAGGGAATTTGGTTGTTTTTTTCTTTTACCTGAAAAAAGCGTACATACACCAACAACAACAACATGGATAACGACGACGACGACGACGACAACGACGTAGACGTCGGAGAGCAACTTGTCATGGCTTGGTTTCCCTGCCTGCCGCCTGCCTGCTGCAACTGCATCTGCATCTGCATCTGCTGCTGCTTCTGCTGTATATCGTATTGGGTTCCCTTTACGATTTGATATGATTATGGATTTGGGCATGGGGTTATATTGCGCTCGGATGCAGCTGCAAACATGCCAGGAGCAAATTTAAATGGATGATCGCTCAACTGGCTGTCTCCCATTCTCTCTCACTGTCTTTCTCGCTTTTGGTGTATGTGTGTGCGCTGCTGCAGTACCACCTCGCAATTGTTTCCCTATTGCGGAATGCTGAACGTTGCACCAGGAGTTAAGCGCTCAACTGGCAATTGGGAAGCGTAGCGTAGCGCAGCACGTTCGTCTGACTAGCTAGCCTCATATTTCGGTCATCGAACACTAATCGCATTTGATTCCCATTGCGATGGATTGATTAACTGTTAACCGGTTACTCTCTCTCTCTCTCTCGCTCGCTCGTTCGCTCGCTCGCTCTCCCTCTCTATCTATCTGTATCTGTATAGATAGATATATGTATCTGTGCTAGGCTAAGAAGTGAAAGGTGAATGTATATAATTTACATATAGGAAATTACAACCCGTTGCATATAACACCATCTCATCTCTTCTCACTGTTACTCTGCGCTAACCTCTTGCACATTTTGGCTTTCAGTTTTCAGCTCCTGTTGCTGTTGGATCATCATCTTCTTGGTTTGGTTTGCTTGTGCTGTCTTCTTCTTGATGCTTGAACACTAATCGCATTTGGTTCCCTTTTGCGATAAACGACGGAGGCACGAGCTGTTTAGGGTCATAGCCGGGCGTGCTAACGTCATATACTACTTTGGACTAAGTATATAAAACAAGCAAGGCTCATCAGATACACATACATACTAAATACATACATACATGCATGCACACACACGTCAACACACAGACAGACAACGTTGACACTCTGCAGTTGTTGCTTTCGCTCTTGCTGTTACTGTTGTCTCCTGTTGATAGCGACGACGCTTGGATGCCCGTAGCGTACTTGCAGGCAGCTGCCCGGTACCAAGGACAACACATCAGCTCGCTCGCATCTTTAAAACGTTAACGAGTGCTGGTGATTGTGTGGTGTGGCGGGTCTCGGTCCAAACGCATTTGTTTCCCTTTAGCGCGGACCGAGCGCATATTTCTATGCGGTGCAATGCATTACGTGCTGTCGGCGGCTTTGGCTTGACTTGGCTTAGCTTAGCTTGGATTGGAGTAGCTGCTTGCCTTTATGTCTGTGGCCAGTGTGTCTGTGTGTCCTGGCTATGGAAAGCCCTTCGGATACATGTTATGTCGAGAGAGTGCAGTCAGTGTCGTCTGCTGTGCTTCGAGTTGTGCCTCGACTGGGAGCCAGCAGCCGTATTAACTTGCAGCTAACGTTTTCTGTAATATAAAAACGTTAAGTGTTTGATACACTATTACGAGTAGATCTACTTGGGATCTGCAACGGATATGGCGTTGTTTCAACTTGAGTGCATCAGCTGTGTGACAGGTTGTTACGCTTGTTAATTGATGTTGTTGTTGTGGTTATTTGGATGCTGCAACTGATGCAGGAGCATTTGCCTAAACTGGATGGACTTGATGTATCGTTATTGATTCCCTTTAACGATTTTTGTTGTTGTTGTTGTTGTTGAGTGAGAAAGCTAGTTTGGATGTATGATTGCAAGTGCTTGCCAGGAGGAGGGCCTCCACCTCCAGGATGTGGATGGATCGATCGATGCCACAACATCGCTGCAAAAAGGTGCAAGTGCATAGCAAATTATAAGGCTAACAAATGTCTCACGCTGCCGTGTTTAATCCAGAGGCTTGTCTCCTCGTGCTAAACCTTCGCGAGCTGAGAGAGATTGCTACCGCCTTTAGTGGATCCATTACTTAATGGACTATCACCATGATCGTCATCATATGATTCTCTGCAAAACAGGTTTAAGCAGTTCAAATGGAATTCATTGCCTGACCTTAACAAGTTTCGACAAGTGTTCAGTTGAACGGTTGGATTTCGGTTGATAACGAGTGTTGTTGTGGTGTTTATATTGCTTTCAAGTTGGCATTTGATTCCCATTGCCTCAAGAAATTTTGCTACATGTTCACGGGGTTTATGTGTGTGGCGAACATCCTCAAACTGCAATAAATTTATGGATATATCCTGGGGAAAGTAAGCTGGGTAGGGTTAGCAGAAAAATACAGAAGGGAGAAGATAAACTTGAGTATAGCAAATCCATTTGCATTTCCCGCATCCGAGTTTTGATCTCTTCTCTCTCACTCTGAGACGCTTTTCTTTGCCATTCTAGGAAAACTCTACTTGCAGATATGCGCAGGCACATTCAACTGCGGTCACATTAGCTACAAGATACGAAGAAAGAAAGAAACACACAAAACGATTCTTTGCTCCAGAGTATTTGCAATAAATAATTTACATGAAAATCGGGCGCTTCCTTTGCTGCCTACTCATTTCGGGGATTTACATTATTCCCAATATTCGCAGGTACCGTTCAACTGCGTCATATTGCTATAAAATACGAAGAGAAAAAAAAAACAAATTTGTTTTTTGACAAAGCGGATAATTTACGCTGATTTTTGTATTGGCGTTCTCCTCATAATATGGGATCATCCTCAGAAAATGTTGCCCATTAATAACTGTAGTTGCACCTCGCTGGTTGGAAATCTTCGATAGATGTCTAGTTAAGTATCTGTACTTTGTATCTACAAGAATAAAATATCCAAATTGAGGGGTAGAAGTGTATAAAAATTTACGTTCTCCAGTTCGCTCGTTTTTCTGAATAGTTCATACAAGTGTTATTCGGCTATCCGCTTTCGGTATTCGTTTATCGTATATCGTAGGTAGCTCTAGCAATGTGCTAAAAGAGAATATAGAAACAAAAACGACATTTTGTTCGAGTTAAGAGTATGAGAAAACGATTTACGCTTTGCCAGTACAGGAGTGAGTAGTGAATCTTGTCTGTCTCGTTCCCCTTGCGTTCTGACATGGGTAGAGCTCTATAATTGCGAAAAGATTGGAAAGAAATATTTTCTGGCGCTTCGTCTCCTCTCATCATACACTCTATCTTGCAGATACACGCAGGCACCGTTCAACTGCGTCGTATCGCTAAAAAAAATATAAACGAAAAATTGTCTTTGTCCTAAACTACAGGTAGGAGTTTACGTGTGATCAGGTTATTGGTTATTGTTAGATAGTAGAACCTCTATGGTTGATCCTCTTCCAATCGAATGTTCTTGCGGATTATTGCGAATGTATAGATAGTTGCTGTCTGCCTTCCATTTGATTCAACCAAGACGCATAATGCTCACAGGCACTGTTCAACTGTGATGCATCGCTATAAAAAGATTGAAGCCCTCATATTTAGGCTGTACTTAAGGAGTAGGGATAAACAATATTTCAAACTTGTTCCTTGCTCAAACTGTGAATGAGCGTTGCGAGTAGATTACGCATTATCAATTCCAAGTATTTGCCTAAGGCCTCTCAATTATCCAAACTGATACGGCAGTCAATTTCTTAGTTATAGATACGTGCAGGAACCGTTCAACTGCATCGTATCGCTAAAAGACAGGTTGATTTGATAGAGAATAAAAAAATTGAAGCAGTGTCGAGAAAGTCCATTCGCAACTTCGCACTGCTTGATAAATGTGTCTGCAATTCAAGAGTTAATAAACGAGCAAATTCCCATACGGCTTACGTGCCACCATTGGTCAAAGTGAGGTGAAGTAGAGCGAAGTGAAGACAAAGAGGGGCGACCGACAAAGTGATGATGACGACGACAACGACGAAACACGATAAAGATGGCTGCGAGAGAAAATTATTTCGTTGCATCACAGGCACATTCAACTGTGACGAGATGACGTTGGTTGTTGTTGCTGCATTCATTTCTGCATCTCCTTATGTGCTGTAAATCTGTTTTAAAAAGCAATTTGTTGTTGCGTTCGCAGCTGATATACGAATACCGTGTGTATGCAGAGATAACTGTGTGGATGGGTGGGTGGCGTCAGCAACTGCTAAGCGCGCTGTATGTAGAGTAGGTGGTGATATTGTGGTGGTGGTGGTTGGTAGAGTAGGCAAATAAAGCACACACACACACACACACACGCACGCACACACGTTTGCTGTTGAGCTGAAGCTGCTGCTGCTGCTGCCGCGCGCAATTCCGCCTTGTCCCCAATTTTTTTTTTGTCAGCTGCTTCTGGCATATTTGCATTTCTGCATTGATTTTTTTTTTCTTTTTTTTTTTGGTTTGGGCAAAGGAGACTCGGTGGTGTTTGCTGCTGCTGCTGCCGCTGCTAAGCTGCTGCTTCGGCGAACTGTGTAGGATCGGCTGGCGCACAACAACCCGATGCCATTGGTGGTGGTTGCGGTTGTTGTAGAAGACGGACAGACGTGAAGACTCACTCAGTGTTAATTAAAACAAAAATCTTGAAGCCAATCGATTATCAATCGACGATGCGATGATGATTTGATATCATAGCGTTTCAATTTGATTCTGTTTCGACCTCGATGTTGATGATTGGTTGCTCTTGTGGTAGTTTGTCAAGTGTTCCGTTCCTCCTCATCGTTGCCATTAACGTTTCGAGGAGCAGGAAAACTGTAAAACAAAATCAGTTATAGACGAATATGTATACGACAAAGCAAGAGAGAAGTGGGAGTAGTATTGAGTTTTTTTCATGTGATTTGTTAAGAGTAAATAATAAAGGCAACAGTGATTGATTTCAAAATTACATACAATTTACATTTTATTTATATTACATACAATTATCAGTTCCGTTAGATTTTTCTATAATTACACAATCATTTCTTTTATTCGCGATTCTACAAGCTATTATAGTATGGAAGCTATGACTTATTATTCTTCCTGCTTGTCTAGATTGTCATTCGATTCAATATGAATCATCAAAAATTTTGTTTTTTCGTTTTTGTTTTTCACTAGCTAAATATCTCATACAAGCGGACGCACACCGACGAAAATAGAAATAGCGGACTAGTTTATCCAAGGTTTGCTTCACTTCATGCACACGAAAATAAAGAAAACACAAAGGCACGTATATATGTTTGCATATACATGTGCATGCTTGTGTGAGTGCGTCTGTTGCGAAGAGCAACAACATTTGTGAGTATACACAAAAACACAGCACATGCATATACATACATAACAAGATGGCGTCGTTGATGTACGTGCCTTTGTGTACTACGCTACCTACCCTCGTTCGTATACATGCTATTGTGAAATTTTCTTTTCTTTGTATGAAATAGTTGACTACTTCCAAAAAAAACAAACTATAGAGTTACAACTAATTAATAAGATAAAATTACAAACCGAGTGTGAATCCCGGACCAAAGGCTTCATTCTGATGAGCGTTGAATATAGAACCAGCAGTCGCCAATGACTCATACTGCTCTCGTTCACGAAGGCCATTTGCTCGTCCTCATCATCTTCTCACACTCTTCACAGCCTTCACATTTTTCATTACAATCTAGGTATAACAGGTTTGCACACGTTTTGCAACTGCAAATGAGAAATTTTTTTTCGTAATAAAACTAATTTAACAAATGAAAGAAAAATAGGAAACACAAATTAGATAGCTTGGCAGTTGAAGCTTGAACACGTTCTTCTCATCTCGTTTTTTCTCGAATATTTAAAAATCTTTCAAACGTAGAGTTGTCTCTGTCTAGCTAACTATGCACAGCGATGGCGCAGTTGCGTTGGTTGTTGTAATTGTTGTTGCCATTGTTGGCTTTATTTGTATTGTTGCTGCTGTTGTTGTTATTGCTGCTGCTTAGACTGCTCAGAAAACTGTCGAGGCCACTGAGCTCGCTGCTCCATAGATTATTTTCAATATTGCGTCGTTCAAATTCGGCCGTCTCAGACTCCACAGTGGCATCGCAATTTTGCTGGTATTTTTCATTGGCATCACTAGCACAATGCGTTTTTCCATGTGGAACAAATTTTGTTTGGATGTCGAGCCAACGACTGAAGCGTTCTTGTTGTTTCCTGCGCAGTTCATGCTCAGCGTGGAGCAATGCCGTTGACAAAATGGCGTTGACCCGAAGGCTGCCCGAGCCTCGCATTTTACGACGCATTTGGACGCGTTTCATGCGAAAATTTCGCACCCAATATGTTAACGTTTTGGGCTGCTCAACACCATCAAACTCATCATAATAAGCAACCATTTTTAAACGTTGCTTTGTAAATATAACTTTCTTTTCAGTATAGATATATACACACACACACACACACCTCTGCTGCTGCTGCTTGAGTGTTGACCAGCGTGCTGCTACTTGTACTTTTTCACTATCTGGTTATATAACTTTCCAGAAACTAAGAACTTCTGACTACTAACACGTCTAAACAGCACGACTTTTCAAAGAAAAATGATGGAACAAGCGAGAATGGCACTGCTTTTATAGCTGCGTGCGCAGCAGCGAAACGTATTGCTACGCGACGCTGGCAAATGTAGTTCCTGCATTTGTCTCGATTTGTGACAGCTGCAGCCGCCAAGGGTTGCAAATACCAGTTTGGAAGATTCCAGAATTTAGGTCAGAGGCCTTCTTTCTAAGGGCTTACCGATTGTTACCTGTTTAAGACGGGAATAATCATGAGAAAATTGCACCCCATAAAGTTGTTCAGCAAAGCAGAATGGCTGCCATTTTTGTATTCCTGCCAACTTGTTTTTAAAAGGCCTCGAAACAAATGAAATGAAACAGGGAAAGTGGCGGCTCACCGATAAGACGATACGCTTCGATAGCGATTAAATGTATGACAAATGTGTTATTTAAAAAATAAAGTCAAATAAAATTAGTTAATTGTTGTAAGTTATTTATTCGATTGTACAAAATTCAAATTAAAATATATCATAAATATTGAGTCGATAATCGCAAATAGTCATGACTGAATGGTGATTATTTCAGTATGTGGCAACGCCATGCATTTACAGTTATTTTGCATTGAATAAAATTGATTAGCACTATTAATATGGGTAAATATTCAACTGGGTTTGCCGTGAAGGACATTAACAAATGTGAAAATGTGAAAACTTTTCGACAAAAGACTAACACGGCTCTCTGGACTATTGATAGTGACGATAGTGAGGAAGATGAGTCTTCACTGAAAATAAGCACAAATCCCTTTCGAAATGTGCTGAAAGACGATCAAGAAGAGGAAGAGCTAGAATTGGAAAATGAACTGAGTGCTGAATGTCGCATGAGCAACTTTATACAACGCATTCAATCCCGTGAAGCAGTGCCGGAATATGCACTTGTATGTTAACATGACTCAATCATTAATTATCTCCAACAATTTCAAATTCCCTTTCAAAGTCAGATGCAGTGTTCAATGTGGATAAACCCAGAGATGCTGTGGCTCTGGGGTTTGAGTTGCCTGTCGTGCCGTTATCGGATGAATACGTAGTTGGAAATCTTTTGATACTGGAAATAACCGCGGTGTGCATCGTTTATCTTCTTGTTTTCTGTCCCAACTCACCCACTGATTGCATTCAATCCACAGGTGTATAGTCCATTCCAGTTTTGGTTCCATGAATACAAGGACTCACAATTGCTGATCCAGATGAACAAACAAATTGAGTAAACTATGAACTGGAACTAGAACTGTCAGATGAAGCTTTTATTGTCGCCTCTATATTCCATTGCAGCGAGATTATAAATGCTTCGAAACGCGCTTCCTATTGGCAGATGCCACCTTACTTTATGAAGCCCGGGTATATGTGCGCTGTCCGTCATGAGTTTATCTGGCGACGTGCTCGCATTATACACGGACCGGAGACGTACAA
Source organism: Drosophila rellima (assembly GCA_035043635.1). NCBI lineage: Eukaryota > Metazoa > Arthropoda > Insecta > Diptera > Drosophilidae > Drosophila > Drosophila rellima. Next base: position 210,626 of record JAWNMV010000146.1, on the reverse strand, counting down.
CAAGAAGGTTTCGCTCTATTTTGTTGACTATGGCAATGCTGCTGAGGTGTCGCCCGAGGATCTCTATTTTCTACATAAATCCTTTATGGAACTGCCGGCATTGGCCATGCGGGGCACACTGACCGATGTGGCTCCCTTGGGCTACCACTGGCCATCCGATGTGACGGAGATTTTTAGACACCTGGTCAGCGATCGCCAGTTGCATGCTTGCATCAAGGACGTGGATTTGGATGAACGCATTCTATTTGTCAATCTGTGGGACCCGAATGATCATCAGGTGACACTCGGCTCAAAGATGATCAGTGCGAAACTTGCTGGTTCCAGCCGCAACTACTGTGATGAGGTGCGCGCTCTTTACAGTGGGCGTCGTGTGCGATATGTGCGTGAGCGTCTGCCCAGGTGAGTTCCACAGCGATGATCCCTAACCAGCCGAGCCTGCCATTAATCTGTATACTATATTCCCTTGCAGCTTTAATATGCTGGAGTCGCAGTTGTTTGACACAGAGAGCGAAGAATTCGAGGACATGTTCGATGATATCATCTACAAGACAGAATTCTTGCGTGATTTTGAACAACCTGTAGTGCCAAATCCGTTTCGGAGTGGCCTACAGGAGGCTCTGGTCGCATGGTTGGAGAAATTTAAGCCCGTGGAGTTAGCCTGGCGCAAGCTCGAAAAGGAGACCAAGAAAAACTAACAACAAATCTTTAACAATATACAATTTTTGTATAACAACTTGTTATAACTATACAATTACATACTGGGTATGTATAACAATTAAATTTGAATACTGACATTTTTTCAAATAAAAGTTTATAAATATTTCGGATTTAAATGACAACAAATCATCTTTAGCTTATTAAATTGCGCGCCATATACTTTTCAGCTCCTACAAATTGTGGCGGTCGGTCGATAGCTAATATAAACGATAATAGCTTGTCTGAAGACGGCCGATAAGACTCACACTGACTTGAATGTTATCGATAGAAATGATTTGAAATGGCTAATTAAATAAAATGTTGGAGTTAAAAATGAGAAAGTAGTGAATTATGGACTTGAATATCATCCGCATTAAACTAATTGCTGAGCATTTTGTTTTCAAAGCTATAAACAATCATCCCATTGTTTCTTAACAAAGAGCCCAACCGCAAAATAATTTCCAATACAAAGTGGACAGAAAGTTGTTTATTTTTATCGACATCATCGAATCCTTATAAAATAATCTTGAATAAGAAAGGAAGCCAGTTAAGACTTTGAAATTAGAAACAACAAATCGAGTACTTATAAATACATTTACGAGTCGGAATGAATAATCATTTGGTATTTTAAAACAAACTTGCAAAATAATATTCTCAGCTGGATTTAATTATCATTGCAATGTTGCAGAAAATTCAAATAGAATGGTCACCAGATCATTTGTATATACATACATATGTACATATATGAATATTTTTGGAGCAACATTTTGAACTTACAGTTCGACAGTTCCCCGCCAACATTTCAGTACATTTTAGCACCTCGACGGGCGCGCATCGCAAATCGCGAATAACGGTAAAAGTGTTGTTGTGGCAAAAGTGATGTGTCGGCACCGCAGGGGGAGGGGGAGGTGTTAAAATTTGCACGTACAACGCGGCGAGTCGGTTTGAAAAACAATTCAATATTTTGAAGATTTTCAAATAAACAAAAGAGGCACACAGCCGTTTGCAGTGCTACGAAAGAAAAAAAAACAAAAACAATATTGTGGCAACAAACTCGATTGAAAGGGCAGAGCAAGAGGGGAGACCGATTTGATCAATTGAGGAGGCAGAACATCTGCACAGATCAAAAGATTGATTGCAGGCCATTAGAAGAAACACTAAAGTGGATGGAGATGAGCTGAATAAAAAAGAAAAGAACGCATGCTAAATTTTCACTTTCCATCAAATGATTTGGCGGGACACGACAAACAGATTGCTTAATGGTCAATTGTGCGGCGAATTTTGTGGGCCAACAAAATTGTAAGCAAATTAACAAAAGCAATAACGAAGAATAACAACAAGAACAACAAGAGCTACGAGACGAAGAGCAAGAAGAGACAGAAGTGGAAAGAGGCAAAATGGAGAATGTGCGCTTTTCCATCATCGTAAGTGATGAGATCCAAGCGAACCTCTCTATCTCCCTCCCACTCCCTACCTCTCCCTACCTTCCTTTCCAAATTGGAGATCCAAGCGAACCCCTCTATCTCGCTCGCTCCCTCAACCTCCGTTTCGCACCCATTCTCCCATTCTCCCTGCTTTGTTTGTTTGCCTTTCGATAATTGGTTTATTTGTTTTGGCAGGAAAACGATCTGAAATGGCAGTCGGAGAGTGAGGCCGCCGATATGGACCTGCTGTTTGATAAGCGCAGCATCTCCAGCGAGTCCAACAGCGATGCCGTTTTCAGCAACGAAGCGCACGAGATTTTTGCGAGACAACAACAGAACCAGGTGCTCTGGCAGCCGCAAGAGATTGACGAGACGCTCGCCACGCTGCCCAATGCCATGCACATTTTGGAAATGGTCAAATCCGCCTGCTTCCTGGGTGAGTCCACACAGAACTCTTACCAACTGACATCACAATTCTTTTCTTGCTGTTTTGCAGAGCTCTTGATCGAACCAAACGATTGCAATCTGGCTTTAATTTGTTGCGCCATCTATGGTTCCGTGGAGAATGTCATCTATCTGTTAACCCACTACAATGCGGATCCAAATTTCTCAGATAGTCGCGGTCGCACTTCGCTTCACTTTGCCTGCTGTCGCGCCAATGCGCCCATTGCCAAGGTGCTCCTGGATCGAGGATCGGATCCCAATCGCTGGGATGCCAAGAAGGAAGTGACGCCGCTGCATTGCGCTGCCAGGTGAAAACCTAGAATTAATGATCGGACTCAGAAGAAAGAAGAAAGGAGCTCATAAGAATTATTACTTCAGACTTCTGTAACTTTGCCAAAACTGATCCGATTTCCAAGCGGAATGTCATTTTGTTCATGGTTTGACTTCTAAATTCAGTCTGCATTCAAGTTTAGTTAATTTTCCTAAAATGTTTTTTTGCCTCAAAATTTCGATTTTGATGATAAGGGTCCCCCCTTTACTTTTTCGAAATTTCAAAATTTTATATATCGAGTTTTTATTTTTAATCAACTCCTGGTAACCAAATTAGTATAAAACAATAGTTTAAATTTGATTCTGAGACGTTTAATTTTTTTGTAAAAAATCATGCCAAAATGAACAAAAATTTTGGCTTGTAAAGTTGCTGGGTCAACAATATGACCAACTTAAAATTAATGTATCTTTGCCAAAACTGAACCGATTTTGAAACGGAATGTCATTTTGTTCATTATTTGAACTCTAAATTCACTGCGCATTCAAATTTAATTTATTTTGTGTAAATAATTTTTAGACTCGAATTAATTGTGGCTGAGTATCTCACTGTCGAGCACACTTGATTGTAGTATTCAATCTGGTTTGTTTATAAATCTCATTGAGGTTCTCTCTCTTCATTTTCAGTTCAAAGAGCGTGGAGTGCATTTTGCTGTTGTTGCGTCGCAAGGCGAACATCAACATTGGCATTGAGAGGCGATCTGCGTTGCATTATGCGATCGACGGCGATGCTGTGGACTGTGTGGAGACTCTACTCAAGTACGGCGCCGATCCGAATACGCCGCAGGTGTACACGGAGACACCATTGCATACCGCGTCCGCTTCTGGATTTGCCAAATGCGTCGAGCTGCTGCTGAATCACAATGCCGATGTGCGCTCTCAGTTCGGGGAAGGCAAAGTGACGGCACTACATTTGGGTGGGCGAGAGAGAGAGTGGGTGGGAGGAGGAGCAACTGACGCATGCTAACATTCATCTCTTCTTATTTATACACCTGTCCAGCTGCGGAAAATGATTATGCCGAGTGTGTGAAACTATTGCTGGATCATCGTGCCGATATCAACTGCCGGAATGCCAGCCAACAGACGCCGCTGCATCTCGCCTGTCTCTCCCAATCCATTGGCACCGTCGAGATTCTTCTCAAATACGGCGCCAATGTGAATGCCGTGTATCGTGATGGACGCACCGCGTTGCATGCCGCCATCGTGAAGCAATCCCGTTGCCTCGACTGCTGCAATGCTCTCCTTAAAGCTGGCGCCGATGTCAACAAGGCGGATGATTACGGGTACACGCCCCTGCACATTGCCGCCCTCAATGAATTCAGCAGCTGTGTGTACACCTTTATCGGCAAGTCATTTTGACTTTAAGATATTCCTACAAAGACTCTGTCGAGTATTCCACTCAGAGTCTAGTTATTCAACTTTTTCAGAATTTTATCTAAGGCAAAAACAACACTTATCTAGTCTATTTTGGATTTAAATGATTTTCCAAATCATTTGATGTTGATATTTATGTTTTAAAATATTTTATTAATTAATTAATTTATAAAAAGAATATCAAGCTTTTAAATGTTACTAATTTGTATATCTAAACTTTTATCTTTTTAAACTATTCATTTAAAATGATATTTGATATATATATATATATTTTTTTTTAAATTTAGATTTGTGCTTTTTCTTTTTCAAACTTGTATATACTTTTTAAATGTTAAATTCATAATGTCCGCATCTGTCATTCTTTATATATAGAATGTTTGATGTTGATATTTATGTTTTAAAATATTTTATTAATTAATTAATTTATAAAAAGAATATCAAGCTTTTAAATGTTACTAATTTGTATATCTAAACTTTTATCTTTTTAAACTATTCATTTAAAATGATATTTGATATATATATATATATTTTTTTTTAAATTTAGATTTGTGCCTTTTCTTTTTCAAACTTGTATATACTTTTTAAATGTTAAATTCATAATGTCCGCATCTGTCATTCTTTATATATAGAATGTTTGATGTTGATATTTATGTTTTAAAATATTTTATTAATTAATTAATTTATAAAAAGAATATCAAGCTTTTAAAAGTTACTAATTTGTATATCTAAACTTTTCTTTTTTTAAACTATTAATTTAAAATGATATTTGATATATATATATATTTTTTTTTTAAATTTAGATTTGTGCTTTTTCTTTTTCAAACTTGTATATACTTTTTAAATGTTAAATTCATAATGTCCGCATCTGTCATTCTTTATATATAGAATGTTTGATGTTGATATTCATGTTTTTAAATATTTTATTAATTAATTAATTTATAAAAAGAATATCAAGCTTTTAAATGTTACTAATTTGTATATCTAAACTTATTTTTTTAAACTATTAATTTAAAATGATATTTGATCAATTTTATCACTGAAATTGTATTTTTTAAACTTCAATTCTTTTATATATATTTTTTTTTAAATTTAGATTTATGCTTTTTATTTCAAATTTGTGTAAACTTTTTAAATGTTAAATTCATAATGTCCGCATCTGTCATTCTTTATATATAGAACACGGCGCAGATATTACCGCTCGGACGGACGGACACACATCAGCACTCACGTTTATAGTGCGTCGTTGTCCGGAGGTTATACCGAAGCTAATGCAGAAACTGGATGACTCCATTAAGGCGAATGATCACGAGATTGGCGACGTCGATTGTCAGATCAAGTTGGACTTTCGTCTGCTGGTGCCCAGCTCCTCAATGGAAAAGGGGGAGACGGAGCTGATGCTGACTCTCATTGAGGTCGGACAGAAGCGTATTCTGATGCATCCGTTGTGCGAGACATTTCTGTTCCTCAAGTGGCGACGCATACGGAAATTCTTTCTGCTCAGCCTGGGCTATCACACCTGCTTCGTGCTGCTCTTCACGCTCTACGTGATTGGCGTCTATGCGCGCTGTTGCAAGGATGGAGAGATATGTCAGGCACCTGGCTACGTTTCAACTGTTGGCTACTTTGTGATTGTCCTTAATTTGTTGTTGCTGGGCAAGGAACTCTTTCAAATGGCGCACGGATTGCATGGATATGCCAAGTACTGGGAGAACTGGCTACAGTGGACCATTGTCTTTGGCGTTATGTTGTGTGTGGTAACTAAGTGGGATGCTTAAAACATATTTATATTTATTTATCTTCTGCTTCAGTTAAGAAATATTTTATTTATTTCATATTTCATTAATTCATTTTTTATACCCTGCGCCCATGGAAAATGGTCAAAGGGTATAATGGTTTTGTGAAATGTATGTAACAGGCAGAAGGAAGCATCTCCGACCCTATAAAGTATATATATTCTTGATCAGTATCGATAGTCGAGTCGATTGAGCCTGTTTGAGTCAAAGGATCTCAGAGACTATAAGAGCTAGAGACTTCAAACTTGGTATGTAGGTTCCTGGATAGCAGGCGCAGATCAAGTTTGTTTTAAAATTTGGACCGGACCACTATATCATATAGCTGCCATAGGAAGGATCAGTTCAAAATCAAGTTTTAGTAAGAAAAACTTTTTTGTTGTTTGAGATATCTCAACCAAACTGACAGAATATGTATCTGGATTGGTATAATACATCCTGACCAAACTTGATTAAAATCGGTCTACTATATCATATAGCTGCCATAGGAACGATCAGTCGAAAATCAAGTTTTAGCATGAAAAGTGAAGATTTGTTAATCTCCTTATCTTTTTACAGACACCGGATATACTTTGGACTGGCGATCTGTTGACGGTGCCCATGTGGCAACATCATGTGGCTGCTGTGGTTATACTCCTGGTCTGGCTGGAGCTAATGATGCTGGTGGGACGCTTTCCCATTTTCGGCGTTTATGTGCAAATGTTTACAAAGGGTAAATTATTTATTTAATTTATTTAATATTTTTTTTAACTCTTCCTGAAACTTCTTCTTTTAGTTGCTGTTAACTTTGCCAAATTCCTCTTGGCCTACATCTGTCTGCTGATTGCCTTTGGCCTGAGCTTCGCAGTGCTTTTCAACGATTATCCGGCTTTTGAGAACATTACGTGGTCGTTTCTGAAATCGTTTACCATGATGTCGGGCGAACTGGAATTTGAGGATATCTTTTATGGCGATTATGCGGTGAAGTTTCCCGTGACCGCTCACATAATATTCCTCTCGTTTGTGCTGCTGGTGACGGTGATCTTGACCAATCTGATGTTGGGTCTGGCTGTCAGCGATATACAGGGACTGCAGGTGTCGGCCTCGCTGGATCGTCTGGTGCGGCAGGCGGAGCTGGTGTCGCGTCTGGAGAGTTTCTTCTTCTCCCGCCTGCTGAGGAATGCTCCGCTCGTCCATTACTGCAAACGCAAAGCTTTGCTGCGCACCTCACGCGACCAATTGCAGTTCACGGTGCGACCCAATGATCCAAGGGATCGCTCCCAGCTGCCGGAGGACATCAAGTTGAATATATACAAACTGGTCGCCGAGAGAAGGGATCGCAATATGAGCATTCGAAGGCGTCAGTTCGAGACCAATTATCACATGTTCAGTCGCAGTCTGCAGCGTCAAAAGGATCCGAAGGACATGAAAACCTCATCACAGCAACCACAACAAGTAAAGCAATCGCAACCGGAAACAACATATGCCACACAGACACAAGTTTTCCAGATGAATGAGCTACTGCGTCCACGTTCAGCGACCAATGTGCCCCAGCAATTGCGGCAGGAGCACGAGACAATTGTCAAGCTGAAGAACCAGGCGAATGATTGGCGTGCCGAGGTCCAAGTCCTCAAGGAGCAACTGACTCAACTCACGACCAAATTCGACAGATTCGCGGAGAATGCGTTGCGCAAGTTGAATTATACGGCTGATGAATTGTGCCGCATGAAGCAACAACAAACTTCGAGCACAACGACAGCGGAGACACTGCGTCATCAGCGGCATCATCATCGCTAAGATTTCGATATACTATATCAGAAAAGAATATAATAGGTTGGGCTGATAAGTCATTGAACTACTTATGTGTGTAGAACAACAATTTTTGAATGCAAATTAATTTAATTGTCAAAATAATCATTTTTATTAATCAAAGAAATGTTTTTGAATGCTTCCCAAATAATAATATATGTTAAAGCACTCAAAAAATATTTTTAAAGATAACCTATTCATTTAAATTCAATTTTTTTTTAAGTTTAAAAATTGATAATAGTTTGATTCATAAAATTTGAAAAATGCACCTATTACAAATAGAAAGAAAATGGAAATTAATTTACTTGTCAAAAGAATAATTTTAAAAATTTGCAGAGAGGTAATCAAAAAATGTTTTTTAATGCTTTCCAAAAATTGCGATATGTTAAAGTTCTCAAAATTTAAATATTTTCAAAGATAACCTCTTCATTTTAATGAAATTCTTTTTTAAGTTTGAAAATTGATAATAGTTTGATTCATACAATTTGAAAAATTCACAAAACTTAAAGACCTATTAGATATTGAATGAAAATTATAATTTGAATATGTCAAAGCTCTCAAAATATACATTTTTTCAAAAATAACCTCTTAGTTAAATTAAATTCTTTTTTTAAGTTGAAAAATAGTTAATAGTTTGATTCATAAAAATTGAAAAATTCACAAAATTAAAGACCCATCAGATAAAGAATGAAAATTATAATTTGACTACCAAAAATGTTGTTTTTTAACAATCCAACCTCTTAGAAATGAATAACATACCTAATATATATTATTGTAATTACAATTAAAGAACCTTATTGAGTTTTTAAGAACCCGGCACATTGGTTAACCACTTGTCGTTGTTCTGATTCCAGACCAAAGTATCCTGATCTTGTGGCGGATCATGCGCCGATATCTGTGTCCAGGTCTGTGTTTTTGGATTGTAGGCAAAGTTCTTCGAGTTGCCCGGCGGTGGTGGCGGCGTTAGGTCAATCAATGGTGGTCTGGTTATGGGCACAACTCGAGGCTTCTCTCCCGGCTGCATGCTAATGTACTCCACCTGCGACTTGGGATTGGAGTAATCAGCGGGCAGAGCCAGCGAACCCAGCGAAAACAGCAATACAACTAGACATTATATATACTATATAGTGTGATCTAATCATGGCTACAATTTCAAAACTTACGACACATGCGAATCGGAGTCAACATTTTTTTCTTTTTCGATTTTATATCAGACTAAACTGAACAACGTTTCATTTGAGACTGACAACATGAGATTAGACAGAGCTGTGAGAGACTGGAATTCTCGGCTTAATAATCTGTTTGTTTGTTTATTTCCATTAAGATTTGTTGAGGTCATTCGAGTGAACATTGAACATTAAACTGGTGATTAGTCTATAAAAATTAAAATTAATAATATAAATACCACTACAAATTCTAAGTTGTGCTGCAGATGCCCAAGTGTAGACGACGCACATCTAAGGATTAAATAATTAATTCAATTATAATTATTATTATAAAATTAAATTTCAAAAAAATTAACTTAATTTCCCGAAAATATATAACTCACTTTGGCCACAGCCCACGGCACAATTGAAGCGACCTTCATTGTAATAATTGACATTATCACTGCCACAAATGGGATTATATTCGCTCGTTGCTGGACAGGATTGGAGGCAGGCCAGAACCCGCGGAGAAGCTGTCGTCGGTGCCGCCGTTGTCGTCGAGGCGCGATTCTCGATGGGACGACCACGGACAAATGTTTTTGTTAAATCCTCATCCCTAGGTCGAAATTGTGGAGCAGCATTGGCTCCCAAGATCAGCAACATGAACAGCAAGGCTTTAAAAGAAATTTGAATTATTCATTTGATTATGAGTTGAATTATTTTAAGGTCCCACCGAATTTGTGGAAGCTTTCCATATTTTTGTGTGTGTGCTATGCGAAGCTGTTGAACTTGTCCGATCGACTGTGAAACTGAAACGCGTCTGAGTCTGTCAAAAGTCCCGTCACGCGTTTATAAACGAAGGTCAAAAATTGAAAAAAAAAAAAAAACAAAAAAAAAAGACCAAATCTTTTAGGTATTGATTGCTTATTCTGCGTTTTAAGTACATACCCCACAACGTCAGAAGACTCTCTCATTCTTTTCCCCTCTCTCTATCTCTTTCTCGCTCTTAGATCTCGGGGAATGCCCGCAAATTCTCGTGAACGGTTTAACAAGTTGAACTACATGAATAAAACCATTGTGAGTCACTTCCATCTAAAGTTATTAAGGCTAAAATATGGGAAATGCAGAACTAAAGTTAAATGCTACCCTGCACACATTGAAAAGGGGTATTATGAACTGAAAGTTACTAGAAAGGAGTAACAAAAATTATATAAAAATATTAATAAATATACATCAGCTATTATTATAGTATTATAATATTAATTATAAGATCATCTACTTCAAAATGTCAAAGCTAAAAGTCGAAGATCATGTAAAATGCATCTGGGAGTTATTTCTAAGGTGAAAATGCTCTTATTATTTATAGGAATTTATAAAAGCAGCTCTGAATATTTAAATGAAAATTACAGGTGTTTCTCACAGCAGTGTACAGGGTATTTCATATTCGGGCACACTCAATTATCAATCAAGCATTTATAGGTAATTCTCTCAGTTGTATACAATGCTATAAATTTAAAAACTCTAAGCTTAGCTGTTTCTCACAGCAGTGTACAGGGTTTTACATATTCGAGCACACTTCAATTATTAATCTAGAATTTAAAGATATCTCTAGCAGTAGTGGTACAGTAGTATCTCTATCAGTATAAATGTAAAAACTCTTAACTTAGCTGTTTCTCACAGCAGTGTACAGGGCATTACTTAGTCGAGCACACTTGAAATATTAATAAAAATCTAGACTGCAAACAGGTTGCGTACAGTTTAAAACAAAAACAAAACACATATATTTATCGCCTTAAAACTGAACGGTTCCATTTTATTATCTTTATGATTATTTCTTTTCAAGTTGCAATTTCATTAAGTTAATTTTTTTCCACTTAACTTTACGTGTGTGCGTTACACAATTTAGTTAAAGAATATAAAGCAATGCAATTTAAGGAATACAGAGAATAACTTAAGTATATAAGTATATGTACAAATAAATGTTGTGTTAATTGATGATGAACAAACGATTCGGCGCTAATTTGAACCCCCGGTTAGAATCACAGGAAACATACATGATATTTATATATATATATATATATATATATTGCTTATAATTGATAGAAATTTAATTATCATCCTTGATGCAATGCATTTTGCGATATGTACGAGCTGAAGTACTATATATATATATATACACAATTATATATATAGTTATATAGCATGGATGTGGTTGCCTATATGCTGTATGTACTGTACTTAGTACAGTGAGCTCACGTACACGTAAATATATTGTCATAAAATTAATCATTTGACGATTACAATTTGTTGTCATTATTCTTTTTTTTTCTTATTTTTCGTGAGAGGGAGAGGCATCACAGAATTTAAATTTTTTGGGCCTAAAATTCATCATATATCGGCATTGAATATCGATGCGCGAAATTCAATAGTATTAATTAATTTGGACAAAAAAAAAAACATACGAAATTTGGGTTGAAACGTCCGCTTCAGCATCTTGCAAAATTGTCAATGAAAATGTTTGGCGAAATCATTTTAAATCTTTATCTATTTTTTTGATGTCTAGTTTGCTGCTTTTTTTTGTTGTTGTTGTTTGTTTGTTAATGGAGAGCTTAAGAACTGTTTTTGCGCAGAGAAAAGACGCGTTGTTGTTGTGGGTGATGTTGTTGTTGTTGTTGTTGTTGTCGACGCTGTTGCTCCTGCTGCTGCTGTCCATATTTCATGTGTACATTTTTGGCAGTTTTATTGTTTATTGTTCCTCCAGTCTGTTGCTGCTGCTGCAGTTGCTTTCTATTATTGTTATCCTTACGCGGATGCTCCATGCTAGGTCCCTTTTGACGCTGATCAGCGGTTAGCAGAAATCCCGTCAATTTGCCATCCCATATAATCAATCGAATTGGCACCACCGACAGCAATTGCAGTTTGTACGGCGGCTGTTTCAAGTTGCGCTCCGCAACCAGAATAAAATTGGGCGCATTGTGCGTATCGATGAGTACTCGCTGCATTTTATAATTAATGCTAATCACATGACCAGATTCCAGTGTCACCACGTTCATCATATGCTGATAGATCTCCAGAACCACAGCACGCATATAAACCGCCTGTCGATTGCTCACGTAGCGCTTGAAGAACAAATTACTCGAATCGTCACCAGCCTGTTTGGCATTCAACTTTCGCTCATTTGCGATTTTTGTCAGCTTATGCAGCTCCTCGGCACTACGTCCGGGTGCAGGACAATATTTAAGAGCAGCCGCCAACAGACTACAAAAAAATAAGTTGAATAATTAATGGAAATATATATAATTTATAGACTGCCTTTGCTTACCGATGCACCATCACATCCGGATAGCGTCGAATGGGACTGGTGAAGTGCGTATATATGGGTATGGACAGCGCATAATGCCATAGATCTCCTGGTTCCGTTTTGCCCTCGCTGCAGAAATAGCTACAGAAAGAAAAAGACAAATTGTTGTATTATTAACTTCAAGTAGGAAACTTTAAAGTCAAGAGACGATTTTTTGAGAGATCCTGAATTTAAGGTATTTTTGAAAATGAATAAGTTTTAAATACAGAATAAAATTAGAGGCCAAACCATGATCAAAATGGTATTCCGCTTAAAAATTGGTCAAGTTTTGACAGAGTAACAAGAGATCAAAGTTTTCGATAATTTGTAAAGGGGTAAGTATGGAAAAATCGAGAATTTTCGGGAAAAAATTTAATTTTTAAAATGAATAAAATTTAGATACAGAATGAATTTAGGGGAGAAACCTTGATCAAAATGGTATTCCGCATAAAAATTGGTCAAGTTTTGACAGAGTAACAAGAGATCAAAGTTTTCGATAATTTGTAAAGGGGTACCTATGGAAAAATCGATAATTTTCGGGAAAAAATTTAATTTTTAAAATGAATAAAATTTAGATACAGAATGAATTTAGGGGAGAAACCTTGATCAAAATGGTATTCCGCATGAAAATTGGTCAAGTTTTGACAAAGTAGTAAGAGTTCAAAGTTTTCGATAATTTGTAAAGGGGTAAGTATGGAAAAATCGAGAATTTAAAAAAAAATTAGCTTTCGAAAATAAATAAAATATTGATACAGAATGAAAAAAGAGGCCAAATCATGATCAAAATGACATTCCGCTTGAATATCGGTTCAGTTGTGAATCAAAAATGCCGATATGGAAGAACCTGCATACAAAGTTTGGTGTCTCTAGCTCTTAAAGTATCTGAGATTCACGTCTTTACATAGACGATCAGACAGACAGATAAATATTATTATATACATTTATGCATATTATCTTTCGACAAACTTAATAGGCCCTTTGAAATTTCTAAATACAGGGTCTAAAGACATATAAGAGGTCTATTGAACTCACTTGGCTCTAGCCATGGGCTTCATGAGCAACTGACTGAGACAGGCGCACATGGCAATGGGATCGGCGGCTTCCTTGCACAAACGCTGCATGCTCTCCTGCAGCGCCTTCGACGAGCTGTGGTCCAGTTCCAGGCCCTGCGTGGATAGCTTCTCTCGCAACGCTTTCAGGGATTTGGTCAATGGTGGCGGATGATTGCGCAGCACGGCAATATTGGGATATGCATCGTGAATGAAACGAGCAACCGCCTGATTCGCCATCAGCATGTACTCCTCAATCATATGATTCGCTTCGCGTTGTTTCTCCACCTCAAAGCCCATCGGTTCACCGCTCAAGGGATCCAATGTGAATCGCACCTTGGCGTTATTGATGGTCAAGGCGCCGTTGTCAAAACGCTTCGATCGCATGTTGCTCGCAATGCCATTGAGCCAAGTGACACGCTTAACGATATCGTTCACAGTGAATCCATTGAGTATCGTGGGGAAATCATCTTCGGTGAAGCACTCGCCGGGATTATCAATGATCTTCTGGGCATGCTCGTAGGCAAACTGCGAGCAAGAGTTGATGACAGAGCGTGTAAAATATGGCTTCGATAGTTGAGTTCCATTGCCATCTAGACGCCAAAAAACAGAGAAGGAGAATTTATCCTCTCCGGGCAGCAGGGAGCAACGGAAGCACAGAGTTTGTGGCAACATGTGTATGACTTCGTTGGCCAAATAAATCGATGTGGAACGCCCTTTGACAATGTTATCCAACTCGCTGTTCTCCAGCAGATAATGGGCCACGTCGGAGATATGGACGCCCACCTCGTACTCATTGTCCGCCAACTGCTCAATGGACAGAGCATCATCCAAATCCCGTGCAGTCAATGGATCTATTGTAAAGACACAACTCTTGCGCATATCACGACGTTGAATAAGATCTTCAGGGACTATCTCTGGCGCTGGCTGTGCGTACAACTCATTGAAGCGCTCCTCGAAGGGCACAATATCGCGCAGACTGTTGTGGAAGAGTATGGCCTTCAGTTCGTCATCCAGATTGCCAACACGTCCGACTGGCTGCACCAGCTCCGCAATGCAGTGGCCATTGCAATCGGTTTCGAGTACGTGTGCCAAGTAGAGCAGACCACAGACCTCGTCCGGCTGCTTGGTGCCAATGTGAACGGCACAACTGGCCTGTGGAATGTACACCATTGGCATGCGCAAATCGAAGGGACGAAATTTGTAAAAGAGCTGCTCATCGCAGAGCTTGGTGGGATTCGTGAACGAGATGTTGCCCACAATCTGGCGCAGCTCCGTTTGTCTAACTATCGCAATGACAAACGCCTTGGGGCAGTTGTCCGACGATATGACGGCGCAATTCTCATCATCCGTGTCCTGTGATTCCGTCTCCTCCGACAGCTCCTCATCTTCAGCTGAAAAAGGGACCATAACAATGATAGATTTCAAACAAATAATAGAGATATGATACCTAGCGAGAGGGATGCCTTGCCGCCAGTGATGGTAATGGTTGTCATCTCACTTGGCTTGCCCACAGATGCTCCGGCATTCATCACAAAGGCGCGCACGGTGTCGCCCTCGAAGGCATAACGCCGGGCAACCGGCAACAGCACAATGCCATCCCGATCGAGAGTCTCGCGATCCGTGGACAGTGTTATAAATGCCTGGCGATTGTTCTTGCGATTCACGCGTATCTCCTCCTCCACAATGCGTCCATAGCCGGCGGCAACCAGGCGACGTGCATGGGCCTCCAAGTCACCGAATTCACCCTTGAAGATTAGCTCCTGGGGCAGCAGCTGCCCGGTGCCAGCGTATTGTTGAACAATCCTATTGATATACGAACGCATCGCCTCCAGCTCGGTCTTCAGGGAACGTGGCGCGTTCTTATCGTTGCGATTCTTCTTGCGATTGCGATTCCGTTTGCGCGGAGATTGGGCCGATGAAGTGCCGTCGGATTGCTGCATAGCAGGCGTGGCACTGCTGCTGCTCGAACTGGATAGCTCCGACTCATGCCGGAAGCGTGAGAGCTGCTGTTGCTGTTGTTGTTGTTGTGGCTGTGCCTGGATTTGTCTAGCAGCAGGAAATGCGCCCGAAGGCGGCTGACGACCCGTTAAATCCATGCCACCATCAATGCGACGACCTTGGACAACGGGCAGAGGAACAGGGACACTGACCGGAGCGGATGATGGGTTATAAAAGCCAGATCTACGCGGATCAGGCACACTCTGCTGCCATTCTAGCTGGGAGAGCACCTCGTTCTGATTGATCAACTGCTTTGCATATGCATTCACCTCGGGATTAAGGTGGCTTAGCTTCAGCACCAGCTCCTTTAAGGCAACAATTTCACCGCTGAGCACCTGGCGAGATTTGCGTTTCTTGCGCAGCTGCTCCTGCTGCTGCAAGGTGGCAGTACCATTTGAATTTGGTCCATTTAATTGCATGGCATATCGAAGGGCAGGCGATATATATCGAGCTGGCATCGTCACTTGCATGGGAATTGCTGCTTGCAGCTGTCGCTGTTGTTGTTGTTGTTGCTGCTGATGTGGAGCAGCAGCTGGAGGAGCAGCAGCAGCAACTATCGAACGCTGCTGCTGCTGCTGCTGCGACGGTGGCGGCAACTGCGACTGTGAAACAAAGTTGCGCATAAATTGATTCGCCTTTTGTTCGATTAGCGGATAATCCGTTGTGGTTGCCAGCTGACCAGACATCTCCTTCTGCGTCTGCTGCAATCGCGTTGCCAATCGTTGCGTGCGTTGGCGAAATAACTCAATGGACGCCATTGGATTGGCATGAAAATCGCTTTCATTTCCTTGTTGTTGTTGCTGTTGTTGCATTTTTCGAATCGTTGGTTTCATCAGCGCACCCGTTACAGCACTTTCTAAGCTCCCTATGCTCGACGACGTTTCTGACATGTTTTAAACAGTTATTATTGCTTTTATATAAAACGGCTTTGTAACAAAAAATAAAATAACGTTCGTTTATCTTGCAGCGTATTTCACATACTGTGACAACAAAAACTCGCAATTGATTCAAGTAGCGCGCAACGTATTTTCGCTCTCTGTGCGCATTACGTCAGAGCTTTTACAAACTTTATGTTAATATACTTGTTTTTTTGTAAACAGTTGTCCCACAAAAAAAGTTTTATATAACTGACAGTTAATTTGATTTTATTTTTTAATTTTTTTTTATTTATGCACATTTAGTACAGTAGAACTTTTTATATACCCCTTTTTTTTTAAAAGAAATTGTTGATTTTTTATATTCACTTGTGACGTCATGGCTCTCTCAAGGTGGCCCTCTATATTTTTCTCTCTCTGCTTCACACTGATTGACGATCAGTTACCACCATGTGGCAAAAAATTTACTTTTTACGGTATAAAACAAGGTGGCAACCTTGTCAACGGTGGCATCCACTAACCATATTTAACATCTTTTAAAAAAATAGTTAAATATGGTTTGTGCTTAATTTTAAAGCTAGCATTTTGAAACTTTGTCAGGAATTTTTGTAATATATTATATAAATATACCAATTTGGCCACTCGAAGGGTGACGTGCAAACTTCGCGCCGCGAGACCAAAATTAATCGAGTACGTTACTCATATCAATATATCGATAGAATATACTCGAGCTGTCGTGCTAGTAGTGTTGCAAAACATTCGCGCCATTTTTCTCGTATCTTTACCACCCATTGCATTTCTTAATTAATTTCTCAAATTTTCACGAAATGTTTTAAATGCTTTCCAATCGGCACAATTGAAATGCATAAAAGTGCAAGCTAAGAGTCGCCGTTGAAGTCAAATCGTTTTGCAATGCTTGTGTGAGCGCGTGCTTGTTTTGTGTACATATGTATGTGTGTGCGTGTGCAAGTTTATCAAGAAAACGCTACCAAGGTACACAATTTATTGTTTATTTATTGTATGTAGCTAGCTTGTTGCCAGTTGTTTGTTGCAATTTTATAAGTTTGGCTTTGTATTTAACTGCTTGCAAACTGAACACACACATACACGCACACACAACCCACCAAATACAGACGCACAACACTCACACACTGACACACACGCACACAGACACAAAAACTATGTACGAAGAATGTAAACGAGAAGCGCTAGAAAAATGACTGATGTAAATTGTTTTACAAGTGAGCATACAACAACAACAACAACTACATCAGCAGAAGCAGCAGCAGCAGAAAATACAACAACACCAACAAAAAATGTGTTGCATCCATTAGCATCACCCACATCGCCGTTTATATTGAGAGCACCGCCAAGCGCCAAATCGAAATTGATATTGCAAAACATGGAGGAAGTGCTCAATTCGGTGAAGCAAAAGCATCGTGAGAAGCACAAGAGAAAGCGTGAAGAGAAACGACGCGCAGCATTGGAAGCGGAACAGGCGCAACAAATGACAACAACAACCACAACAAGCAATGGGGGCAACCACGTGACTGAGGAAAAACCAAAGCCGCTGCGTGAGAAAACAGCAAGAGAGAATGGCATAAAGCGTAAATCGAGTGCAAGTCCCTTAAAGTCGAGCACACCGCACACAACGACGGACAAGCAAACGTCGATAATGAAACATTTTGCTAAAACTGAGACCAAAACTGCCGCCACAAATGTCTTTGAGCTGATGATGAGCGCCCGCAATCGTTCGCTGGGCACCAATGCCAATGGCCAGCAGACGAGTCCAACGGAGCCGGCGGCTGAAGGAGTTGCCGCCACGACGCCGCTGTCGAAGCGCAAACAATTGCTGCAGGATTGGAATGAACGCAAAGGCGGCGCCAAGCGACGAATGGCGGATGAGGCACGCGCCGATTACATTGACAAACAAATGGAGCAGCGCGCCAAACGGTAAACGACATGAAGACAACAATTAAACTATTATTTATATTAATTAACTTCAATTTTTAGACTGAAGAAAATGCTGACACAGCCGGAGCTGTTGGGCAGTAAAACGATCGAAAAGCCGGAAACTTTGAATTCCTCGGCGCCAGTGAAACGTGCACGGGGACGTCCGCGCACGCGTCGTCTCAGCGCGGACGTGGATGTGGTTACTCCAGATGCCAATGTAGATGTGGAAACTGTTGAATTTCTGTCCAAATTGTCATCGCCGACAAAGAAACAAGACAGTTTATTGGGCTACTTTCCAAAGGTGGAGTCGCCCAAGGATTTGCCTGATACAGAAAAGGTTGAAGCTCTTACGATAGATACGCCCAAGCGTCGTCCACGTGGCAGCAAAGTCTTGATCAATACACCAGTGAATGTGGAAGAAAGCACAACGACGACGACGACTCCATCGGGACGACCACGTCGCTCGTGTGCCGCGAAAGCGCGTTACGACTACGATTTGGAGCTGAGTCCGAGCAAGTTGAAGCAGGCGGTAGAACCGAAAGCAACTGCAGCGGATAACTCCATAGAGATTATAGACTTGGACAATAGCAATTCGGCGGTGACACCCAAGAAACTGGCACCATTATTTGTACGGCAATTGCCAAAACCGAGTCCAGATCCCACAGCGTTGCGTGCACGTCGCGAATTCTTGCACTCGGGTGTGCCCGAGAAGATCAAGCAGGAGCAGAGTCGCCAGCGTAGCTACGAGCAATATTACGAGGAGAGTTACGAGCTCTTTCCACGCATCGCACACGTGGCCAGCGCGGAGCAACTGATGCCGGATGGAGGAGATGCCATCAAGCTGCCCTATGCACTGAGAGCGGAATCCGACGAAGTCGTTGTAAGAAAACCCAAACTGGGCAGCATTACCAGCTGCCTGACATCGGATTTTGTGGCTAGAAAGAAGCCTAGTCTTAATTGGACTCCATTGCCGCAGCTGGACAACAAGCGTGCATTGGTGAAGCAATGGAAGAGCGTCTTTGATCGTTTTCCCACCTTCAAGTGCTACAATCAAATGCGTGAAAAGTATCGACACTTTAGTGCAATCGATGCGGCGCAGGACACACAGCCCATGGGGGAATCCTTTGTGGTCACACGACGCACACGTCGCTCCATGGAGGCACAGCAGCAGCAGCACCAGGAGGAGGACGACAAGCCGCCAGCGACGGCGCCCAACGGCGAACTCCTCTTCACGGAGAAGTACAAACCGCTGCTGTTCGAACAGGTCCTGGTGAATCTGACGCCGGTGCAGGAACTGCGCGAGTTTCTGTCCAATTGGAACGGTGCTGGCAATCGCAATTCCCAGACTCTCGACGATTCAATGGACTTTGGCAACGACTCCAGCTCAATGGGTGCCACCTGCAATACGATGGTCCTGTTGGGTCCCTGTTCCAGTGGCAAAACGAATGCCGTTTTTGCCCTGGCCAATGACATGAACTTTAATGTGCTGGAGGTCAATGCGGGCATGCGACGCACGGGCAAGAAACTGATACAGGAGCTGCAGGAGGCGACGCAATCGCATCAGATACGCAAGGAGGCCAAAGCTGGTGCGGCACCAGCTAAGCAGCTGCTCCAGAAGCTACAACAAAACGGATTGAAGGCGAAACGACAGCTGGGCATGGAGGAGGAGGTACGCAAATCTCTGATACTCATCGAGGATGCGGACATATTGTTTGAGAACCAGGATGCGGGCTTCACGGATGCCATCTATACGCTGGCCGCCAGTTCCAAGCGACCCGTCATCATTGTGGCCACCGATCCCAACTGTCCGCATCTGCAGCGTCTCATGCAACAGAATACGATCAATTTTCTGGCGCCAAATGCATTGAATATCTCACGATTTCTGGCCGTGCTCGCTCTGATGGAGAACTGTCCCATTGAGCTGGACGAACTGATATCCCTGTATCTGTATAATAATCAAAATCTGCGCAAGACTCTCATGGAGCTGCAGTTCTTTATACAGAGCGGCGGCGATGGACCCAGCACAAGATTTCAACCACAATCGCCGAGTCGATCACCCAGGAAATCCGCCCGGTTGGCCACGCTGGATGGCGTCCATATACATCAGCGTCTCTTTGAGTATTACACGTTTGCCCAGAATGTTCAACATTATATTCCATTTCCGGTTAACTTTCGCCTATTGCGTTTAAATTTGAATGAGCTGATGCGAAACTCAACGCTGCTCCAGGAGCAGAGCACAGGGACAGCGGGTCGTGGCACTGGATCTGGATCTGGATCTGTCTCTGGCACTGCCAAACGCAAGAGTCGTTCACCAAAGAAGGCGTGGCTAAGTAACGCCACCAATCACAAAGCATCGCTGGACACCTTGGCCAATTTTTATGACCACCTGTCGACGGCCACGTTGCTGGAACAGGAGCATGAACACAACGATGGCTTGCAGCCACATCTGGCCGAGGAGCTGGCGCACACATTGGTGGAACGAGCGGTCACCACTTGTCTGGCAGCCAAGGAGTATGCCTACAATCTATTTGACAAAACCGAGGAGCGGTAGGTCAACCCAATCATTGTTTATTAGACAACCAATTTATAAAATTACCCTTGCTTGTTATAGCTTCAATCTGACGGATCAGCTGGGCAGCTTTTGTGTGCGCACCTGCTCCGCCCGCGCCTTGGACTATGAGCCAACGTTGCGCTCCATTTGCCGGAGTGAAAAGCAACGTGCTGGACTCGAGCGTCGTTCAAGTCGTTTCTATCATTATCTACGCAATTGTATGGTCCACAATGTGTCCAGCTTCTCCACGGCATTGTATGATGTGGCATGCAACGTATTGCAGGAGGATCAAGAGGAGGCCACGGAATCAAGCAACTCCTGAGACCAACTAAATGAGTAGTCGAATAATAGTGCAAACATAGAAGAGGAATCTTGTTGTGGGAACGTTTTATTCACATTGCGATACGCAAAGTTGAGCTTAATTCTATTCGTATTAGTTAAATGACTATGATGTGAGTGCGTTAGTTAACTACTATAATTAATTAATTACTAAAACGACCTGAACTATATATGTTAATAATAAACACATTCATTATTTCAGTTGTCAATTAAGAATAAGCTGCTTTTCTCCCTTCGCTCAGCAGCAGCACAGAAAACTGGAGGATGCTGATGATGGCTTCATTGGTTCCTTGGGCGGCAGCTTATCCTCTGTCTTGGCGGGAATCTGTGGCTTTATCGTTGGCTGTGCATTTATAGCTATCTCGCCAATTTTGTACTTTTTCAACTCGCTGACCGCATCCGACGAGTGGCCGGCGCTGTTGAACGCTTTGGTGGCATCCTTGCCAGCTACCTCGAGTATCAGTTCAGCGCCACCCGGATGATCCTTGAGAAAGTCCGTCACATCGTAGACGTTTCCCTTGTAGATTAACCAAGCGGGCTTACCATTTTTGCCATTCTTTTCGGCCACTTCTGTTAAGTGATAGATCTGTGACATGACGAACTAATTATAAATATCTTGCTATCTGCTGACAAGCGATAAGAATTCGCATTTATGACGTTCACTGTAATTGTTTAATGGCTTTTATGTGTAAAACAATAATGGCAACAACTTTGGCCAAGCTGTTCTTCAATGAACCGCCAATTGAGCACTAGTCGAACGCATTTGTTTGGTCAAAATAATATAACCAACTTTATACGATTATAGACGTTTAGTCGACATTTGTTTCGGCGTGATCGCGATAACGGTAACACGTTCGTTACGGCTTTTGTTCCCTCGATAACACGTACGTGAGAGCGTCGTCGTCGTCGTCGTCGACCAAACAATAATTCCGGAGGCATGCGTAATACTACAAGGATTTTTCATTATATCGATTTTAATTGATCGCTCGTTGTGTTTAGTGTGCGAATTCCCAGAACAGACAGTGAAATAGTTGTGCTGCAATTCTTATCAGTTGGAGATTACAGAATTTCATGTTGACTACAATGAGTGGACAAATTTCAAATTAAACCGCCAACCATTGAACTGCTTGCACTGCTTAAGTGTTCAGGTCTTACTGCTTGCATACGTTCTCGCTTAACTGCTTGCGCCAATAAACTGCTTGGCTTCGCCAGTGTGCTGCCTGAACTGCTTATGCTTTGGCTCTAAAAAGCTAAATACTTTATAATTGTTATAAATACGTTTTGCCCCACTGTGCTGCGATTACCAAAAGTTGAGATACGACAAACGGAGTTATTTGTTTGATTTCAAATGTTATATTCATGAGACAACAACAATAATGAGTAATAATTTTAATATAGTTATGTATTTCGCTTCCTTCCTTATTTTTTTTTTTAATATATACTATGTATGTATTTTTGCTTTATCTCTGCTTTCGTTTGCTTTATGTGCTGCTTGTTTTGTTTTTAAAATTTCGCTAGTATTTAGTTCAACTCTAACGGATTTTGGGCTAACCGTTATTTGGTTGATCACATGATTCAAATTTTGAACTGATTCAATTTTGGTATAACCTCAACTGTGAACCGGTTCTTTTGTGTTGTGTTGTTATTGTTTTTCTTTAAGAGACTTATGGATCTTCCCTTTAAGTATTATTTTTTTTGTTTTTTTTTTTTTGGGGTATATGTACATTATAAATATCAGTCAATATCGAGTACATGCTACTAAAATGGCTCGTAGGACTTGCTTAGTTAGTAATTATGCATTGTATTTATTATCATTATCATTATCATCATTATCATTATCATATTAACTAGTTAATGTTGTTTCGTCTCTATATAATGGATCGTAAGTATTGAAACCATTCAATTAATAATACGACGAATCCCCGTTGCTTATCGATGGAAGTTGACAATTACAAACTATGCTATATAGATATATGTAAGTAAGTATATATACTATATATAGGTATGTATGTATATAGCACTATATTGCATTTGTATATGTTTAGATAGATAGTGCCACTATAGTTCGAGTGCTTTGATTGGAATTGGTTTTGGTATTGCATCTAGATTCGATTAAATTTGATTCATATATGATAATGATTATACTATATATATATATATATATTTATAGATCTATACATACCCACATATTGTTCGTCTAGGACCAAAGGCAAATATAATACATACATACTTGTATATCTATGCACTCAAATGGGAATTATTCCATCTGGAATTCCACTCAGCACATATATATAAATATATTTTTTTTTTAATACATTTAGTATTATTTAAATGAATTATTGAGATATATGTTTGTTTTTTTTGTTTGTTTGTTACTTTCACACATAACGACGTCAAATATCTTCTGGTTTTTGTTTTTGCTAGAAATCTATATAATTTTATAATAATAAATAAATAAAATTGTAATTTTTTGTTGTTTGTTTCTTTTTTTTTTTTTTTTTTGCTTTTTAAACGGTCTTTTATATTTCTGCAATCGATTGCAATTTTGAGATTTGTGCTTAAAATTTACATTGCTGTGTACAATCCATATAATATATACATACATCAATATATGCTATATATAGATATAGATATTTATATATCATTATTATTACAATATATGCTTTAATTAACTTATGTATGCTTTTTTTATATGTACATACGATAGCGTTAATTTTATTATCAATTTATTTGCGCTATTTCGGCTAAACTAAATAATAAAATTTACACCTGCACACCCCCTTCCCATACATGTACAGGTGTGTGTGTGTGTGTGTATGTGTGTGTTGGGGTTATCAAGGGTTAAGGGCTAGGGGGTGGGGCAAAGGGAGGCATTGTAAAATGCTTGAACACATAATACGGGAATCAAATCAAAATCAAATTCTAATTCACAAAATTTTGCTAACATTTCTTGCGTTATTACATTCATTCATTTACTGCATTTCATTAATAATATTTACAACGTTTACAATTATAATAATTCCCTTTATAAAATACAAGTATTTAATTATAATAATATATAGAATTCAATTTAATTGAACTAAAAGAATTTCTGTGTTCCAGCCATCATACAAAAATCAAAATGATAATTATAATAATAATAATAAGTTTCGCTTTCAATGCAATTTAAAAGATTTTGGTTGATTGATTGTTTGGAGGTGGTGGGGATAGATTATAGATATATATATATATAGATTTTAGTTAAAACTATAGTTATATAATCAAACTATAAGATACATAATGTACTGTACTCTATGTACTGTGTCTCTATGTATAAATATAATTCATTTTTGTTATAATTCTTTTCTTTTTTTTGCATGAGACAATGGAAATGATCTCCTTTGTGGGCTAGTAAAAAACTAAATTGTCTGTGTGTGTGTGTGTGTGTGTTTCTCTCTCTGTGTGTGTGTGTGTGTGTGTGTGAGTTATAGTAGCGGCATTACAGCTGAATTTTGTGTGTGTGTTGTCTCCTCTCATCTCTCATATTGTTTACATATTAAATTCTGACTAATAAACAGTCTTTTCGTGCCAGCGCGAAGTTGTTGCCCAGATTCGCAGGGAATCGGTTAACGCTCATGGAATTATTGCGTCTCATCCTGTTGTTCCTGATCCAGAGGAGTCCCGGACGTTCCTGCTGCCGCCGTCGTTGTGGTGCTGCCAAAGCTGCAGGCGGTGCTTTTAAGTGTCGCCGCATTGCAGATGGGCAATGCCGTTAGTGGCGCCGCTGCCAGCGACGAGGCGGATGAGGAAGCGGACACGCAGGCGGGAATGCCCGCAGATGAGGCCAACGAGGATGCCGACGAGGACATTGAGGCAGATGAGGCAAGTGATGAGCCGCCAGTTGCCAGGGCAACAACAGATCCCGCTCCTGTTCCAGTCGCTGCTCCCGTTGGCGACTTGGGCGAACTGATGCGTGAGAAGAACTTTGTTATGGCATTCGGTTTTGATTTGCTTGCTGACGTTATGGCCAGTGCATATGTCGAGGAGGAGGAAGCGGCCAAAGTGGAGCAACTATTCGCCGCTGTCAGGC
The DNA here is from genome assembly GCA_035043635.1 of Drosophila rellima. Lineage (NCBI taxonomy): Eukaryota > Metazoa > Arthropoda > Insecta > Diptera > Drosophilidae > Drosophila > Drosophila rellima. The sequence continues at coordinate 185,461 of JAWNMV010000146.1, read as the reverse complement.
GATAATTACAATTGGCGGCGGCAATTTGTTCGGGCACATCACGTACGGTTTTATTGGGCGGCGGCTTTGTATAGGAGCGTGTGATTTCCGATTGCTGCGGGAGGAGGAAACCACATTAGTTGTGTTTGCTTAGAGAGTGATTGGGTATATATTAGAACATTACCTGATAGCTGCTGCGTATTTGCAGATGACGATCCTGTCCGTACTCGCTGTCCGGCAGTGGTACATGATGTGGGCAACGTGGCGTCAGCTGTTGCTGCAGCTGATATTGGTAATGTTGATGATGATCATTGCTGTGGCTGTTCAATGAGCTACACGACATTGACGAGACTGTTGATGATGTGCAGGAGGAGTTGCTCAGATCGCCGCCTTTGTAGCTCCCGCTGCCCGTGTTGCCGTACTTTAAGGTGGTCGCCTCGATGCCGCCACGTGCCACATTGCTGCCATTAAATTGGTTAATACTATGCGTGTTGTTGCTGTTGTTGTTAATGTTGTTATTGTGATTGCTTGCGCTGCCTATGGGCAGGCTTGTCTGATGCGTAGGCGGAGTTGTCATGCGTGGTTGTTGTTGTTGTTGCTGCTGTTGGTACAGAAAATGTTGCTGCTGCTGGTGGGAATGTTGTTGCTTATTGTTGTGATGTTGTTGCTGCTGCTGATTGTTGCTGCTGCTGCTGCTGCTGTTGTTGCGAATCACAGTTTCACTACGTACGGCCAAAAGTTCACGTGCTTGGAGCGCATCAACGCGCAATCTACATCTAAATTGATCCCTGCGAAGCAAAGATTGAGAAGTTTAGCAAGGATTCAAATGGATTTCTTTGACTAATCCTCTCACCTATCATCGGGTGGTGTGCTTAATGATGTGCGGGTCGGAACGCCAAGCCGCTCCATTCCCGCGCAGCCGGCCGTCTGTACCGATAGCATCTGCAATAAAAATTAATTACAATTATAATTAATTCAATTATATTAAATACAAATATATAACTAAGTTATGCTCACTTCATACGAATTACTAATATGTTTCTTAACAATTACAACTATTATTATTATATATAAACTATAGTTTTGTAACCTAGTCATCCATCCGATACTGCCTATCCTGACTGTCAGCGACTTCTTGCACTGTCTGGAAGCGCGGCATCAGGAGCCAACTCTTGAGCACACGCGGATTAAAGTTGCCATCGACGGTTGCCTCGAACAACTCGATCTCCAGCTTCATTTCATTCAGATTGAGTTGTGTCAGCTGCTCCGCCCTTTGCCTTGGCCTAAACACCAGTTGACCTGTATATTCGTGCTTGGGTCGCATGATAAATGGCTGCTCCACAAAGAGCACCGTTTGTAGCCACAGGGACTTGAGTTGGCTGTTCAGCCAGGGATTACAGCTGAGCTTCAGCGGCAGATGGCCGCGACTGAAGGTCACATCAAAGTAGAGCACAAAGCACTCGATGTAGCCTTCGTGCAGTGCCTGCAATCGTATTGCACAATCAATCTGCAGATCCTTCGCCGTCGCTGTTCTCAGATCCAGACTCATCACCTTGCGGGCCAGTGTCAGCAGCTGATTGCCCTTGATCCGGGCATAACGTGGCTCGGCCAGCGCGTAACGTCGCATCGCCTTCATCTTGCAGCCATAGACATCCAGCCACCAATTGCAGCGTTCGTTCTTCAGCAACTGATTCGAGCCGCCCATCAAATAGAGCGCTCCCAGATCGGGCAATATGAAACCATCGGGCTTAAGCCAAAGCTCACGCGCCTGGAGCAACTGCACCAGCTCCGATTCGTAGAGCAGACAGTGTCCCATCCAGTTGCAGATGATGCCATCCACGAGCAGTTGCTTCGTTCGATTCACGTCCGCCACACGTCCATGCAACACGGTTATAACCTGCTCGTAGCGATTCTCTTTAACCACAAGCTGTGCATAATCCGTCACATTGGAATGATCCATGGCATAGACACGTGCCGCGCCAGCCCGAGCTGCCATCAGTGCCAGAGTTCCGGTGCCGCAGCTCAGGACCAGAATGGTGCGTCCCACAAACAGATGCCGGTTATCCTCAATGATGGACTGAAAGAAGTGCATGTGCCTTTGATCCTTTTGCCGGATGCGCATGCTCTCCAAGTGTGCCCCGTGGTCATGGCGAAAATCGGCGGACGTCATGCTGTCCACCGACTGCAGCTCGCGCGGCACATGACGCGGTGGTGTCGGTATACGTGGACACGATCGGACACGACCGCCATCGCCACCGCCACGTCCTCGTCCAGGTCTGCTGAGCCGTAGTTTATTCCAATTCAAGGAACTGGGAGATGCGGCACGTGGTGGGTTAGCACTTTGAGATTTGTCAGCATTGGTCGGCTGAACTCCATTGCTTTTCTGAGTTTTAAGCGACTCCTTCGATTCGGAGGGAGCTTCAACAACTGAGTGCGTCTGAGATTCATTGCAACCTGAAGATTCTGACTTGGCAGCCACTCCAACATTGAAGCTCTCCAAATTTGCTTTTGGCGTCTTTACGCCATTGCAGCCCTGGGTTTCTGGCAGCTGCTTCGCAGCTCTTTTGGTTGTTGCTCTTATGGAACCAACCACTGGAGTCGCGTTCTCTGCTCGATTTTTGGCTTTCGCTGTCCAGAAACTTTCATTCGATTTCTGTTCAGCTTTCCCGCCAAATTGATTGTGGAAATCGCTTAGGGAAAATGTTTTGTGTGTCTTGCGGCGATGTTGGTTGTCGTTGCCGACATGTGTTGTGGCTTTGCTGAATGTGCCGGGCATTATTTATATACAAATAATGTTATAAACAAATCAAAAACGATGTTAAAACATGAGATGTTAAAATGAGACTCCAAGCTTGTAATTATAGCGACAAAATACTAATGCAGCCCTGGCTCATAGACAAAGTTACCGAAAGAATAAGTGGCAACGCCTAATATCTAATTGGCTCCACAATTGGAACTAGTTGCCGAACTATCAAAACTATCATCAAACGACAATTTGAAAAATTCATTTCTTTATGAATCAAACTTAATGGTTTAAAAACAAAAACTGTATAGATAAAAAAGCCCTCAATATCACGAAAATATTCTAGACTGCAAGTCGAACGTGTTGTATCGTGTTCATAGCTGATGACACGATTCTGCATGTCCCACATTATTTCGTGCAGCCGCTCAACCCGCGTTCACCTGGCGATTGATGTGTTCAAGTGAGCGTGACAAATGACAAATCTAGCAAATAATTTGCTTTTTTCTCAGACGTTGTTTCTTTACACTCCCCCCCACCCCACTCCATTTAAATTATACAAAATATGCAAGCGAATATCGTATTTTGTATGTGTGAGTGTGTGTGTGTGTGTAAATGCAGAGACATGCTAACAGAAGCCTTACATTATGTTAAAGATTGAGAATTGTAATTGACAATCGGCTCCCCGCACCATCACTAATTCTGTACGCACTTAAATCCAACGGTAAACGGAAAATTTGCAAGTCAAAATGTGTGCTGCTTAAATTTTGTTTTCACATAAAAATGAAAATATGAAATAATAATATTTATACTCGCGTGTGTGTGTGAGTGAGTGTAGAAGTGTATAAAGCTAATTATTTTATTCGCCTATGCGTCTGTGCTTGTGTCTGGTCTGTGCGTGCAAAACATAACGGTAATAATAAAATCTCCTGACTGTCGTCGTGGCGTCTGTCTGGGTGCCAACAAGTGTGAAAGAAAGAGAGAGAAATATGGAGACGCACACATTTAATAATCAAATTGAATTATTCATTGGCTAACGGCGGCAAATAAAATTCGATTAAAACACAACGGCAACAGCGAGCAGCGACGTCGACGTCGTCGTCGTCGTCGTCGTCTATGAAAGTCTGTGGCAAACGCCTTGGGTTATTAGCGGCAATTGTGTTTCTTATTGCGTTGGCTGCTGCTGCTGCCGGCTGCCAGTTACGACACCCACGCACCTCATACGTCTCTGTTCGAAATGCTATATCACGCATGCATGCATGAATGTGTGTGTGTGTGCGTGTGTTTGTCTATGACAGAGTGAGCGAGAGAAGAGTACGCTGAGCAGTAAAAACAACAGAAAATCATATTAAAGCATATTCCATGTGTGCGCGCGTGTGTGTGTGTGTGTGTGTGTGTTTGTATATCAACGTTATTTCTCATACTTAGTATGTATGTAGGTTTACAATGAATAATGAACAATAATGTTTGCGTTGTCAGCGCAGCGAGCAACAATTTGTCAAAGTTCTTCATCTCCATCTCCATCTTCGTCTCTGTGTGTTTGTCTCTGTCTTTGTGTCTGTTCGCCATCTCCATCTTTGGCATTCGCTGCGGCTTTGGCTTTGGCGGCATTGCTTTAATCTTGTGCGCGAATTTGTTGCAACTAAAGATGCAATGCAGGCGTAACCATACTAACTTGGCTAACAAACGAAACCAAACCAAATCGAAAACGTTTACCAGCTTGAAAGGTGTGCACAGGTGCAGCTGACAGGGCTTCTCATATTGACGAGTGATTTAAGCCAAATTCAATTTACTGTCAAGACAATAAAGACATAACATAGAAGAGCGTTAGATTCGAGATGCTCGACTGTTAAATGCCCAGTCTCTGTACATCTAAAAAAATACTGCTAAATTCGGCCAGTAATCAAAATTGAAACGCAAGAGACAAACACACACACTAACACACACCGACTCTCATAACACACAGACAGATACATTTACACGAGACAAAACCAGAGACAGAGACTCCTCAAGTCTTGTACTCAGACGTGCTATGCATCCGGCAGATACTTTGCACAATGGGCAGACGAGGCACGTCCCACGTTGTCTCGACATTGCATAACATGATAAAAAGGAACGTGGAACAGCAGCAAAAGGCATGACAACAACAACAAAAAAAGAAATAAAATAAAATAGGAAAACAGGAGCAGGGCACAAAAATTCCCAACAGTTTGGTTATATAAGCATAAAATCGAGGATGTCTGCGAGTTTTGTGAGCTTGTTGCTTCAAGGACTTTTGCCACCCACAACCCACAGCTGATGACTTACTGTCTGTCTCACTGTCTACCGGTCTCTCTGTCTGTCCTGCGGGCTTGGCCCAAAACGCAAGGCAAACACGAGAATACAGAGAGAGAGAGAGCGAGAGAGTGAGAGAGAAAGGGGACATGCAAAGCTGGAGCAAAACTTTTGACACGTGTCGTCGTTGTTGCCTTCTTCGTTTGCTTTTGCTTTTCCTTTTGCTCTTCCATTTTCATTTCCATTCCCCATTTGGCATTTCAATTGCACACACACACACACACACACATACATGATTAAGGAGGTGGGGCTACTTACGGGTACAGAATGTTCCGGCTCGATTGACAAAAGTGTTGTGTTTGTTGTTGCTGTCGCTGGCGCTGTTGCTGCTCCTGCTGCTGGTGTTGTTGCTGTTTGATCCGCTTGTGTTGTTGTTGTGTTTGTTGTCGTCAGCGTTAGTGGTAGGGCCAGAGCAACGGCAGTGCTACTCCCACTCCCACTCCCACTCCAACCACTTCCACTAGCGCTATTGTTGTTGCTGTTGCTGTTGCTGTTCTTGCTGCCGCTGCTGCGTCGTCGCTGCGACGAGCTTTGTTGTTGTTGTTGTTGCTTGTGGCGTATGCTGCGCGTTGTTGTTGCAGCTGCTGCTGCTGCTGCTGCCGTTGCCGTTGAGCGTCGCAGTGTAATGACAGTCACCAGCACGCTGCCACAAACCAGACACACGGCGACACCAATGGCGATCAACAAAACGTGGCCTAAAATACAACAAAACCAAAAACGAAATTGGTAAGTAAATGCTGTAGTTAAATATTTAATAATTACAATTATATATTTAGTCTAAGCCAGGGCTACTCAATTTAAATTCAATAATTATTTCATATTTTCTTATTTAAAACAAATCATATATTTTTTTAATACAAATTCATCAACAAATAATTTTTTTTATTTTATAATTCGTTAAGTTGTCCCTGGCTAAAAAAACTAATCATAATTTCACAGATGAACAGCTTAGGTACAATTCCGTAATTGTTCACTAAGGGAATAAGCAATAAAATAATAATAAAAAATAAAAAACTATTATAATAAAAAGAACATTTAATAGCTCTAATGTCTAGACTGTTTTTTTTTTTGTTTAAAGAGGTAATTAAACTACAAAGTACATGGCGTATGAGTAATAAATTATTTTTTCAATTTTCAAACAATTATAATTTGTAATTGGCTTTGCTTTCTACTATAGTTATGTATGTCGCGCAAAAGATCTTGTCTTGACCAAAGCCTTGAAATGGCCAAAATGCCAAAATATTTCTCTCTCTTTCTGTCATTGTTAAAGCACCGTTAGGATATTTGAAATATTAACAAGCTTGGAATGTTACAAATGGCACAAAAACAATTGAAAAAAAAAACGCCCACATGAACTCGTGGGAAAAGAAGAAAAATATAAACAAACAGACCGTTACGAAATGTTTTGAAACTAAAGGTCTGCAAATATACTACAAGCAAAAAAACGAAAAAAAAAGGCAAAATAAATGCTAAAAATACAGTTGAAAATATTCGCAACAGTGCCACACATAATGAAACAATGAAAGAGCTCAACATCCACGACCAGACGCAATGCGTTCCGTTATATCAAACTATAGATACATATGTATCTATGTAAGTGTGTGTATGTATATCTGTCAGACTATTGGGCACATGGATACATATAGAAATGCGTATGCGTCTAGACTAGATAGCAGACGACTTAAGCGATATAGTAGCAAGCACACATGCGCAATCGTCTGGCATTCGTGGATACTCCTCATACGAGTACCCATACTTACACTCACATTCATACCTTGTGTGTGTGTGGGCGGAGACCGCTGATAAACAAACCAACGGGCCCACAATCAGACAGACATGTTATACTTATGCTGGCCAAGCTATTTAGCCATGATGTGTGTTTACGTTTATATATATGTACATATGTACATATCGAGATAGATAAACCCCATATCCATACCAGCCATATCTATGTATAGGTGTATATTTATGCCAACCAAGATATTACAGCTCAAGTCTAGTTTGCAGTTCCACACACTACATTTTAATAGTATTCCATATTTTAGAAAGTATTTTAATTAGTGCATCACGAAAAAAAGTTATTTCTATTTTTAAATATTACTATACAAATTAATCCATAATCGAACTATATAGTATTTTGTCTGATCCGTATTTACACACCTTATTTTAATCTTGTTAATTGCTTACCATATAGACTGGCTGCTAAACGATAGATCAATATTTTTTTTTATACAATATGTAAAATGCTTTAAAAATAGCACTATACACAATATTTATTCATCTATTTACAAGCAAATTTCAATGTTTAGACTTTTCAATATTATTTCAAGAATTTTTAAAAGGCTTGTCATCTAGTTTTGTGTTTAAGAGGGAAGGGAAAATCGACGTTCTTGTATACTTTTTTTAATATATTTGATTAGATTTTTAAGTGAATTTCAGTAAAATGGAAATTAATATAAAAATTACTACGATTCGTATTATTTAATAATAATAATAATATTTTCTCAATTCCATCTCGTTTTTTGCTTAGTGTTTAGTGATTTGTTTTGATCAGCATACTAGCCTTTATAGCCAAGCAAATCATTATATGTTCTGTTTCTCGCTCTCTTTCGCTCCGTCTTTATCTCACTGTTTGCAGTACAGTTACAATGAAAATGACAGCAGACAGAGGCTAAACAAAATGAATAAGTAAATGGCGTGCACATGACGCAGACAATGTCTGGCCAAGTTATGTTATGATAAGAAAGGGGGGAACGAGGGAGGGGAAGCGTCACGGGATCAGACAGACAGTTAGTTAGTCAGTCAGGTGGTTAGACTGAGAGATCGCGTGAATGAAAAGTGCGCAACTATAGAAAAAACAGTGAAATGTTTACGAAACAAACAATTTACAAATTGCAAATGCCAAAATGTCAGCTAAAAAATTTCTCAAATAAACAACAACAAGAATAAGATAAAATAAATAACAACAGGAAAAATGAAGTTAATCAACTAAAATTAAAATGTACACCGAATATGTCAACAATGTGTGTGTGAGTGTGTGTGTTGAGTGTGTGTGTGTTTATGCTTGCTGTCTGGCTTCAACTTTACAGCGCAACAACAACAACAACAACAACAGCAACAACAACGACAACAACAAGTGGCACTTTAGACTTTTGCGCATTCCCAGCCGCTGTTGCTGACAACGTCGCAGCAACAACAACCAACAACGACAACAACAACAACAACAACAACAACAACAACAACAGACAGGTGACTCAACCGGCTCGTCGCCTTTGTTGTTGTTGTTGCTTTTATTGCTGTCGCTCGGTTGCCTTTGTTTTTTTACTTTTCATTGTTTTTTCTTTCATTTCTTTTTTATATATTTTTTTTTAAACAATTTTTTGTTTTAATTGTGCGCCACATTGTTGCTGTAATTGTTATTGCAGGTGACTGATTGAGCGCGTCTGCGCCACAGTCATATCTATACACACACGTGCAGTGCTATACCCTGCACAGTCGTCAACCGGGTCAATCACTTTGCGCAAGTTGTTTGCCCCTCATAGAAATTACACTTCAATTCAAATTGAATTAGACGAGTTTTCAAGAGGCTTTTGAAAGCTCTTGTCAACGCTTTAGCTAGTTTAAGGTGTTGGAAAACGTTTAAATAAAGTGTTGAGTAAATTAAAAATAATATAATTAAATTAAAAATTAATATACATATGTTCGGCTTTCAAGTTTTTTAAAAACTGCCTAAACATATTAAAGTTGTCTTTAGTGTTGGAAAAATTTAGAAAATAGTGTTGCTTAATTTTTAAAAACAGTATGCAATTTACTTTGTTTAATTATGAGTAAACATTTGCATAACTAAAAAAGCGTACATTATTTAACAGAAACATTATCAGCTCCTAAAAAGATTAGAGTTGCTTTTAGTGTCAAAAATAAAGTGAAAATAGTGTTGTATAAATTACAAGTAAGCTATATAATTACCATTATTTACTTTAGCTTTCAGCGGCTTTAAAAGTTGCTTAAAAATCTGGCATTACTTTGTATTATTTATCTCACAGGAAAAATACGAATGGTGCAAAGTTGCGGCTGGTTTTCACATTTCAAAATAATGAATAATTGTGACACTTTAAGCTAATGTCATTATGGCATTAGAATTAGTATTTATTCAATAACTAGACAGCTGTTTAATTTTCTTTTTGTTCGATTTGAAGCCACGGCAGGCAGACAGTTTGTGGTCTGCCTTCGATTAATGCGACTTAAATGGATTTTTGTGGCTATTTTTAGTTAGTGGCTCGCTGTTGATCGCCGAGTGGGCAATAATCGCCAGTTGGCGGCGGCAGGGAATGTGGGCAGCTTGTGTGGAAACTTGTTTTTCCACCAATGCACAATCTTTAGCCCAATCCGACCGAATGCCTCAATGCTTGGCAGGTTCCTTGACCGAAGCAAAGTGAGTCGAGTCGAGCAGATAAAAAAAAAAAATAAAAAATACACAATGAACTGGGTACTCGAAATGCTCAAAATGATAATCGGGCAATTTCGAGGCTGACAATTCAATTGATTCAAGTGAAAGGAGAGGCGCCTGAGAGGAGTGTGTTTTTTATCTGCTCATATATGTATCTATATCTGGCTGATTTTGTATCTTTTTTGAATGCGCAGCACAACAAATTCTTCAAGTTATTAATTTAATGATTATGATGGCACCGCTAATGACCGTCAAGTGCATTTGTTGTTGTTCTCCTTTCTGATTTCCCCACTACACTTGATATTTGGACACTTGATTTTTTTTTTTTGGCCGGATCATTGACACGTTAATTGATGTCAAGGTTAGAGAGTGTCGGTAACTAAGGCAAATGTCGCGCCTGAAACTGAACCGAAAATCAACTCAAATCGACGCATTAGTATGATAATACACACACATATATTTATAAATATATAAAAGCAATCTGTGGATGACATTGAACTTGAAAGAATTTCTGTGCTCTATCAGATTGTATAGAAGGAATTTTGAATAGATGTTCAGTTCGATGTCTAGCTCTGAATGTAATGCTATTTAAATACATTTAAATACATAGTAACCATTTGTAATTTGTAGCTAAACATCTTTTGGACAGAGAATCAAAGGAGAGGGGAATATTAATGTCTAATAGCAGCTGTACAGCGTCACGTACGACGTACACACGTATCTATCTCACTGTCTCTGTACAATTGGCATGGGAGAGACGTGGTGTCTGATAAACAAACACAAAATCTACTGAAAAATTCAGCAACTGACGTCAGTCAAGTGCCAGACAGCAAACGGCAATGCAAAAACCGTCCAAATGTCTGTATATGAATGCGAATAAACAGTGCAAACATTCAAAAAGATCTTCATTTTCCCCATAGACGTCAACCACTCACAAAGCAATTGCATTTAACCACCCAGCTGGACTATTGAGTGTGAGAAAAGCATAGAAAAGCTGCTGCTGTCGTGCATATAAGAAATCGATAAATTCATCAAGTAGTGAAAAAACAGCTATTCTAGTTGCTACTTGTTCCTTTTTACATAAAAGAGAAGGAGTGATTTCATGACATGCCAGTATTCATTACCAACTGGTGATAAATCAGCTGACAGTTATTATTTTTAAAGAAGGCACATGGAATGTGACTTTCTAACTTACTAACTCATAAAAAGCATCTATAAATTTAAATCAACTCTTCTCCTTTCATTGAGTCATGCAAAGTGCCAGAAGGTATTCAGGACATGCCATTTCTCCTTACCGCTTGCTGCAAAAAACAGCAAATACAGACTTAAAACAATTATTAAAGGATTTGCTCTGGGTATTTGTTGACTACTTATGGCTATGTATGTAGCTGTGCGCCAGCTGCCTCAGGCTCGGGAATTTGGCAAACACAAATTTTGGCAATACAACATTCAAAACAAGCAAAATTTTCAATATCAACATGCACAAAAATAAGTGCAAAAATTGAATAAAATGCAAGCAACAAAGTTTGTGTCTCGCTGCTGCTTCCGTTTCCGCCAATGCGCGCAGAGAGGGAGACGGCAAGACTGAGATAGAAAGAGAGAGAGAGAGAGAGAAAGAGAGAGGGTGAGATAGAGAGTCAACCCTTTTGATGCAATCGCAGACAGAGCAAAACGTTCGCTGGCAAACATGCAAATGAATGGCAAATGTAAAATTTGCAAAAAAAAGAAAAGAAAAAGTAAAGCAAAGCAAAAGCTAAACCGCAGACGACGACGTTGACACAGCTAGCAAGTGAGAGATAGAGAGAGAGAGAGAGAGAGAGAGAGAGGGAGATAGAGTGAAAGAGGGGGGCAGATACAGTGGCGACCTCGCCCAGTCTCAGTCTCAGCGTGTCTGGTATGATGAGCTCGTGTTTTTTGCCGCCTGCCGTTACGACCTTTAGCGAGTGCATGTGTGCATTCAAGCAACGACAACGACAACAACAACAACAACGATAACAAACAACAAAAAACACTTCAAAAAAATGCTGAGATTTTTTCATATATGTATATGAATATATATATATTTTTTTTTGCTAATCGCCTGCAACGTCATCAAGCACGCTGAATTGATTAATGGAAATGTTGCCGCACGCGGCGTATGCGCAATGCGCGCCACTGAGGACATTGCGTATACGCCATGTATTCAGTGCTTTTAATTTTATTTTTTTTAATATCATTTTTTAAAGCAGCGAAGGGAGAGAGAGAGAGAAGACAAGTGCTGGCTTTTGTTGTCATAATTAAGTTCACAGGGTCTGCAAGTCTAGACACGAATTTGCTTAAACTTCTCAACCCCCCGTTGTTGTTGTTGTTGTTGCTGTTGCTGCTGATGATGATGGAAACCCATCAACGTTAAGTCGTGGCTCTGTAGCAAAGCTTCGCATCCGCATTCGCATTTGCTTGGCTCTCGTTACTGCTACTCTTTGTCCTCTCACTGCCCCCCTCTTTATTCGGCGCCCCTGCTTGCTTCAGCCCCTTCGCTTGCTGTGCAACATTGTGTCATACTTTGTTGATTTTAGCGCTGCTGTTTGTTTGGCGCTTCTGTTCTACTCTTGGTCTGGCCAGCTGGAGAGCGAGAGAGAGGGAGAGGGAGTAAGCGGTCTATTCGTGGGTCTCTTTTGTTTGTTTTCAGCTTTTGCCTCGTCGTAGCTGCATGCAAATATTGACAGAGGCTTCGAAATATTACGAAAAATTGCCTCAGCTATTTGCCATTTTTTTTTTTTTTAATATATTTGTATGCATGTATAAATGTATATGCAAGTGTAAGTGTATCTATGAATGTCGTGAAAGGGCTTTTTTTTTGTCTGCCCGCAGCAAACGCTTTCGGCCAATGACTCATTGACCTCATTGCTGCCCCCGCATCGTATGCTTCGAGTGGCGCCACAGTCGCAATTTTCGTCGCCTCGTCTTATATACAAACATATGTGGGTCAGTGGGCGTTAAAGCAGCAGAGGGGCGTGGCACTCTAAACTAGTTTAACAGAGCATGGCAAATCCAAATCCTAGATGCAAACAATGCGAATTCTCTTCTCCTTTATTTTCCTTTCCCCCCAACACCTTTTGGTTAAGAGCCTCAAAAATCATGTCAGCTGCATGTGTTGGCCTGATTTTGATTTAAGCGCGTGCTCAGCGCCTGACTGCCACGCAAGTCATCGTTGCGTATACGTAATATGTATATAAATATTACTCATGCGCCGCGTAACCATTGAAAACAATACGAATTGCGTTTTAGTTTGAATTTTCAATTGCACTTCTACCGTTCAACCGTCAGCTTCAGTTTTCAGTTTCAGTTATCAATGAATTTGCGCGCTATTTTCGTATCATTTGGTCAAAAGAATGTGATAAGCGCCAACCGAGACGAGACAACAAACTGATGAATTTATTGCAAACAAAAGCCAAAACCTGAAATATAATATAATAAATGTTTAATACATATATATATATATTTATTATATTTCCAAATTCGCACTTTCTTTGCACTTTTATCTGGCTATCTAACTGCGTATATTTTCTACCTGTAAGTGGTTACGGAGTGGGTATAAAAAACCACAGAATGTTATCATTTTTGGGCCAAACAAAATGATTAGTAAAAAGCTATTAATGGCTAAAAAAATACATGTTAATTGATGATGTTTGAATACGTTCACGATTATTTCTAAAGACAACCGTTGGTCATATTAAAGAGACCAAAAAGTGTTCAAGCTAGCCAAATAAATGGCAACCAAAGCAAAGGGTTTCACCTCTATTGCAAATCACTACAAATCGAATTGTCTGACTCATCGAAATGGCAATCGATCAATCAGATAGATTATAGCTGAAGAGCATTTACGTAGTTACTGTGATATCTCTGAGTGACAAATACTAAATAAAATGTATTTATTAAAAACACAACTAGTACAATTTTCGATTACGCTTTCGATAAATATCGATAACTTTAACTATTTAAAAGTCAGATATTTCTTAAAGTATTAGTGTTTGAAAATTCGTTTTGAGTTTATCATTAGTTTACTTTGACAAAAGCCGATTTTTATTCAGAGTATAAACCATTTTCTACACTTATCGATATTTATCGATAACACAAATGTGTCAAATATGCAACTTTTGACTTCATTTCGTTCACTTTGTAAAGTCTCCACTGTAAGTGCATAGCTGACGAGTGAAAAGTGCCGAGGATCGGCGTCATTCGACTGAAATTGATGTGTCCGAGCGACAGGGTGCACGGCCGTGCCATATAAATACGAGAATTGTTTCTTTTTTCTTTTTTTTATTTGTGTCTAAGGTACAAGCAGACAGTTTAGACATTTCATTTGATTTTTGCCAGACATTCATCGGGGGAAGACAATAAATTTTGATTGCAATTTGCAACACTGTTGTTTCCCCTCACATTCTCTCTCTCGCTCTCGCAGTGAGAGATGGCGTTTAAATTTAAAATAAAATGCCGAATAAAGCGCAGACAAAGTAAACGAAGACAAAAGCCAAAAAAGTTTACCAGACGCCGACGTTGCAGTTTTTTTAGCGGGCTGTTTGTTGTTGTTGTTACACTGCACAAAACACAACAAAAATTGCAACAACAACATCTGTCTAATTTGTTGTTGTTTTTTGTGTCTATTATTTTTGTTGTTGTTGTTGTTTTGCTTTGCGTGTTTCTCGCTGCTTTTTGCATGACGCGACAATTTGTCTATCTATTTTTAATTATCGCTATCCCGTTCCCGCTGCCTCAACCTGTCTCATTCCATTCCATTCCCTTTCGATCCGTTTCGTTCCCATGCCATGCCATATTGTCCCGTCATGCAAAGTGGAAACATAAAAATGTATTTTTTGAGGCCTATGCGAGACTCTCTCTATCTCTGTCTCTCTCTCTCTCTCTCTTTACACTTCATCTCTGCTCGCGCTTGCTCTTTCACTATTTTGTTTTTTTTTGCAGACATTCAGTGGCCAGGAATTTTATTTTGATAGCTACAATTGTATGTGTGTGCGTGTGTGTGTGTGTGTAGTTTTCTGTTAGTTTAATTCGCAGACAATTTGAATTTCAAATTTGTTCTATTTATTTTATGGCCAATGACCGTCAAATAAAAATGGTAAATTAATGTGAACTTCTTTAGATGATAAAAAGATTTAGATAGAAGAGATTTAATCGACTCTCCCCCTTTTCCACAATCAAAACTATTCACAATTCTACAAATCCCATTAACTTTTAAATACAAATTAGAAGCACGAATTATTTTCTAAGCAATATAATGAAAAATAGAAAATAATAATTGTGTTGTAATTTTTTCTAAAATAAGAACAGGGTCTCTGATAGTCGTGTTTACTTGCGTGTAATATTTTCTACTAAAAAATAGAAAATAATAAATTGGCTGTAATTTTTAAAAAAAATTAATACAGGGTCTCTGACAGTCGTGCTTACTCGCCTGTAATCTTTCCCACTAGCTGACTGTTGTCAAGAAGCTTCGGCATTTAATCAGCAAACACGACAATCGACGGCGATTTCGAGACAAAGTTTCTTTTGCCCGCCTCCGTCGTCGTCGTCGTCGCCGTCAGACACGCGTTTTGTAGGTGAAAACGACATGACTTAAATGGAATGAAATCAAAATGGACTGGAGGACTGTGGACAGACTTTAATGCCAAACACTCATTGCCCGATATCGTAACGAGGCAAAGAGTCACAGTCACAGTCACAGTTCGTTGCGACTTTTGGCCTCGATTTTGACTCGATTCGATGCGAGTCAACTTAACTCGACTCGACTCGACACGTTTGTGGAATTTCCATAGCATGTTGTCTGGGAAAACTTAATGATATCTCATGTCAGCGTTTTTCTGATGTAATCGAAACTGTCTGCGACTAACGACAGACGAACTCACACGACTGACTGACTTCATGATTGATGGCCAAGTTGTTCAATCAAACAAATTGTAGAGCGCAGCCAAAATTTGAAGTTGAGAAAAAAAAGTGGCCCAAAAAGAAATACCAGAATATGAAGAATATAAATTACGCAATCAAGAAATTCTATTGACCTACATTTCGTTTTTTTTTTTCGGCAATCAAGGATGTCTGCTCAAACACACACACACACACTCACACACATATATATACACACATCAGATACATATATACATACACACATATACGAAGCACAGTAGACAGCGAAAGGCCAAAAGCCAAAGCAGTCAAAGCCATAAAAGCAGGAAGTTGCGCATTTTGTGTGCCAAGCCCAAAGCGCCAAAAGGACGCAAGCACACACACACACACACACACACAGACACAAACATGCATATATTATACACACACACACTTGCATATATAATATGTATTTTGTGTGCGCAACACGCGAAATGCGAATAAATCATTGATGGGGCTGCCCCGACGTTTGGGTTTGAGAGATTGAAAGAATCATCCATTATAACCAGCGAGGAGCAACTTGCTGTGTGTGTGTGTGTAAGTGTTTGTGTGTATTAGTGTGTGTGTGTGTGTGTGTGTATGAGTGCTGCTAAATGTAGGCCACAGGCGCGTCGACTGTTGGCGGCTTTTGCCTTGTTGCCAAACGCGAACGAGACAAATTTCCGAGAAGAAACCCGACGAAGAATCAAGAACAAAGCATTCTCTGCTCAACTGCAGCAGCAGCGGCTACACTGCAACAATTACTATATACTATAGAATAATAAATGTATAAAATAAACTAAAGAAATTCCTAGGAAACTCCGTCGAACTTCTATAACTCAAATTAAATTGAGTCACAATTTTGATTTTAATTTGAACTTTTTCTTTGGATGACGTTGATTCGAGTTAGGAAAGTTCGACTGTAAATATGAATCTGATTTCAAAAAGAAAAAAAATATATAAAATAAATGAAATAATGATTCAAACTTGCCAGTTTATTTTATTTGTTATGGTAGCAAATTTCAAAATGCTTAAAATTAATTGAAAAATTTTAAAGAAATATTATGAAGTTTATTTAAGCTGACTGTTATTCTTTGAAGTATTTTTATATTTATACTATTTTATTTGAAGTCTTAATTCGTTCCAAACATTTTAGCTGATTTTTTCAAAGTGTTAGTGTACAGATAAGTTGGGTTTTTTTTTGATGAGTGTAGCGACTTTCAGTGTGAATTATGCATTGCCATATAAGAGTCGGTCTGATCTGGTCCCATGGTCCCTGGTCCATTATCAAGCGATAACTCGTTTCCGTTTGCGTTTCTCTCTCTCTCTCTCTCTCTCTCTCTCTGTCTCTACTCTCTCTTTCTTTTAGTGCCTTATCAGTTAGCGACACAGCTGCTAACACAGACAGAATTCAAAGCTCCGTCGTCGTCTTCGTCTGTCTGGGGCCACACACGATGCCCAATGACGTAGCCAGACAGACAGAGAGACAAACAGTTGGACGACTGAACAGACCTTAAATAAAACAATAAAAAAAACCCCAAATGATCTGCTCTTCAGACGGATGTCTCTTGACAAACTGTCGACTGACAACAACAGAAAATATCTTCGGTTGTCCATTAATTGAAAAGTTTGAGCTGAGCACAGCTGAGCCGCGTCTAAGCTCCTATGACCAGTGACAAAGGAGAAAAGTACCTAATATACTTAACGGTATATAGCTGGCATAAGTATATAAGAAAAAAGTCTTTATCAATTTGTCTGGCGTGGGGTAAAATAAAGTCCGATTTTGTCTCTGGCAGATTTGCTAATCATCATGACGCCCACACACAGATCGATACACATACATATATATATATATATATAGATTCATAGATACATATACATACATATATCTGTATATATATGTAGAATTTTGATTTACATAGTTGCGTTGACAGAGCGGCCTTACTTTTTATTACATAATCAATAGCAGACTTTATTTTCTTTTACGTTTTTTTTTTATTGTTGTTATTGGCGTCTAGCATTCGAATTTTTCTATAATTTTATTTTATCAATGAACATTCGCTTCTTCTCTCTCTTTCACACACATCCATCAACATTGCCGTCTGTCTGGCTTTGATGTGTTTTTAGCCATTTTTCGAATTTGTTTTGTGCGTTTTTCTTTTTCCGTTTAAATCACATTTCACTTTGGTCTTAGGTCATACCGGCTGACTAATGCGTTTGTCTGGCGAGTGTTTACTGTGCCTGGGAACGTCACACAATGCAAAATCACACAAAGGCCACATGCCAAGTCAATCAGTTGGCAATTAAAGTCGACGTCTAGTCTATGATTATGGATTGTGCATTTTGTCTAGCTAGAAACTTAATTAGAAATTAAATTATAAAAAAAAAAACAATTTTCTTTATATAATTGAAGTATTTATATAGAATACTCGAATACTAGTAATAAATGCTGAACCAGTTTATTACACTTTGAATAATTCAGAGTATCCAAACTTTTATTATGTTTTTCTTTAATTTTTTTGAAGTATTGATGTTCACTTAACATAAATAATCATCAAATAAATATATAACATAGCTACATAAATCGTTTTTACAGAGTTTTGTCTAATGTCATGCCAAAGGAACGTTCTCTGCATGGCATCTTTCATGCTACCCTTTTCACAATCGTTCCTGCTAATGACAACACAAAGGCAACTCTATCGAAATCTAGACGAAATCTAATCACAGACTTCACAACTTCGAACTTTAGCATTACAATAAATTAGCGTCATTTAGTGGGGGGATTTGTTTAAGTTTTGATAATGCGTATACGCAATATTTGCAACAAAAAAAAAACAGCTGGTTTAAACAAGATCATCTGAGCCACAAGCAGAGACAAGTCAACACAGACACAGACAATGGCCAATGCCAGTTGGTTAAAGAAAAAAAAAATAATAATAATAAAAGCGGCAACAAAAGCGAAATGGAATGAAATACAAAAAAAAAAAATAAAATAATATTCAGACTTTGACCCAGACATCAGGCCGAGATTATCGTGCGATGTGTTGAGAGAGTGGGTGTGCGAGTGTATGAGTGTGTGTGAGAGTGTTGAGTGTGTGTATGTGTGTGTGTGTGTGTATAAGTGTGATATTCATTGTGACTTTGTCTTGCGCTTTGGCATTTCTATTGCGTTTCTATTTGCTCTGTTTTCTGTCTGCTTTCGGGATCGCTTGGCAACGAGTTCAAAAGCACATACATTTTTTCAGTCATGTTGGCAACCCTGACAGAGTTGATCAGCATATCCAAATAAAATTTGCATTGTTTTTTTTTCTTTTTCCAACTCTTTTTTTTTAATTTCGCTGTCATGTGGACGTCAAACTCGCCACGCCTCGCCCCGCATCTCTGAAATCTTCAAGTAACTCTATATATATTTTTATATGTATCTGTGTGTATATTGTACAACTCAATTCCACATTACGCTCCATTGATAAGCCCGGTCAGAAGCAGCCAGAAGCGGCCAGACCCTTGATAAGCCACTAAATAAAAGAGAACGAACCATGGGACCTTGACTATTTTTGTTGTATTTCGTATTGTATTTTTTTTACTTTATTTATTGCCTTTGTGTCTCCTTTAACATGTCGCGTCAGCTGCTTAATTAGCTTTCGATTAATTTATTATTGCAATTGCTTTTTATTATTTCTTTTTTTCTTTTTAAATTGTTATGACTGCCCTCATTTATTTGAGCGAATGCATTTTGTATTTCCCCTTTTACTTTAATTTTAATGCCAGAAGCATTAAAACTGGAATGTGCTTCAGTTTGTTTATCCTTTTCGGCATTCCTTAAATGGTGCTCTCAAATAATATGCTTAATAAACTTGAGTTTATGTGAAAAAGTTAAACTGGGATAAACATTGCTAATTAGTTTTTTTAGGATTGTAGAACCTAGAAAATATTGTATCTTAATTCTTTTCAATTCTTTGGCCTGTTAAATTCTTCATTTAAATTTGAAAATCCTTTAGAAAGCTAAATAAGAGCCTGTTTAAAGCTAAAAGCTTACTTAAGACTTAATAATAATAGTTACCAAAAAATCAATCAAGTTGTCGGTTTAACTGAAAATGATTCCTATCATATATCGATTTTTAAAAAATAAAATATTAAATAAAAAAATCACGTGTACTTTACAACAACTTTAAACTTTGATCTGCTTTTATGTTTTTTAATTTGATTAAAATAATTTGTTAACTCAATTCACCGATTTTAAAGCAAGGCAATCTTAAGTTTTATCACTACTTTATTTTAAAAACTATTTGTGAGCTAACTTCATAGTTTGTAAAATGTAAATAAGCTATATAAAAGTAAGAACATTTAATTATCCAGATAACTTTAGTTATATGGTCTATATAATAAAGAAAAAAGCTGCTTTAAGTAATTCATATAAAAAATGTAAACAAAAGAAAAAATAGCTCTAATGACGTCAAATAAACAGGAAATTGCAATTGTTTTCACAATATTTCGTCATAATAAAGACATTTCTCGACAGATTTGGAATGTTTTTTTGTTTTTATGAATATAATTATGTTAAACAGAACTAAAGTTCAGCTGAAGAAGAAGAAGAGGAAGAGGAGTACGATAGATGGTAGCTGGTTTACACGGGTTGAACCGATTGCGACACACTCCACACCACGCACAACAAACACCTGGAACAACAACACCTCCAGCAACATTGAGGGCTCCACTGTCTAGCTGGGATGTGCACGTGTGTGTACAAAAAAAAAAAAAAAGAAGAGTGTAAATGTGTGTATGTGTGAGTGTGCACATGTGAAAGGCAGTCAAGACGTTGTAGCATAAAATGCTCATAGCCATAGGCAAAAGCTAGAACCAGAGACAGAGACAGGGACAGAGAAAGAGAGACAAAAAAAGAGACAGCAGGCGAAACAGAACCACGGGCAACACAGCTGGCTTACGCATGGGTTCATTGAACGGAAGTGATTTGCCTACTGCTGCTTCTTCTACTTCTACTTCTTCTACTACTTCTTCAGCTTAAGAGAGTGAGCGAGTGTGTGTGCTGTGTGTCTGTGTGTGAGCGTATGTGTGTGTGACAGCCATAGAGACTAGAGTGGGAGCTGTGACTTGGACTCTCGTTTAGGTCGAACTCTAACTCTGCCTCTCATTCTCTCTTCCTTTTCACTCCCTCCTCCTTTTTTTCTATGTATTCTTTTGCTTTTGATTTATGCTCGCGGAAATACAAAATGCGGCATTGTTTTTGTTAGCCTAATAGAATCAGAAATGTCAGCCACACAAGGCTGGGTTGACAACCCTAGTAGGGTTGTCTAAGCAGTGCGAAAAAGAGTTCTTATTAGACTGGTATGCTGCGTACAAAAGAAAATTTACTTAATATTTTTCATTAATTACTGCTTCAAAAGTAAAGTAAACTTAATGCTAATAACTACAACAACAAGTGTCTATTAGACACCTACATACCATACTTATAGGCTGGTATGCTGTTTGCATTTATTCCAATTTCTATATTTCATTGTTGTCATAATTTGTGTGAACACGAAACGCCCCCGCAACGTGGCACGCCCAAATTAGCCAAGTATGTAGATGAAAAAAAAAATAAATAAATAAATAAATACGAAAACTACAACAACAACAGCGTCAAGGCATCATTTGTTGTTATTGTTGCTATTTTTGCTTCGAATTTTCGATTCCGAATATTTCGGTTTTTTGTTATTTATTGCTACATTTTTTATGACAGCCACAAAAAAACATATCTGAAGGGTTTTAAAAGAGCTTGAAACAAATGTATAAACACAGATATCTTTTCTATATGAAATCTATCTACATATACACACATTTGAAATATTATAGAAATATTTTGTATTTTAGTACATAACATATTTATCTATGGTTTCTCGAAAATGTGGCGTTGATTTCAAAATTTATTGCATTTATGTGGCCATTGGACATTCATTTTTTTTTTCAACTGGATGATTTTTGTACGTATGTTTGTGTTGACAGGAAGTCGCCGGAATGCGTTTTGAATAGTATAGTCAAATACTCATATCATATACATAGTATAATTAGGTATTTGCCTTCTTTTTTGCCCATTAAATGCCAATTTTCTACACTGCTGGCAAAAATAATGTGCATGGTCACAAAACACAAAACAAAAAAATAATAATAAAAACGATTGCTCACCTTTTTTTAGTTTGTTAAATATTTTTCAATTTATTTATATTAAGCTGCTGCATTTGTTGATTTTCTTTGTTTTTAATTGAAATATTTCTTTTTATTATTATTAGTTAGAATTTGTTTAGGAATTGCGTTAGTTATTTATTTATTATGATATAATATGCTAGAATATATTTGACACATTTACACACAAAACAATTGAATTACATTTAATTGGTATTTTTGATATTATGCGAATTTAACTAACCACACTTTACATATGTTATTTACTATGCATGTATGTTTGTATGTATGTACATTAACAGGGCTGTTATTGTTGCTGTTGCTGCTTCTGCTGCGCTGACGTTGTTGAGGCTCTTCTACTTGCAATGCTGCTGCTACTGTTGTTGTCGTTGTTGTTGCTGTTGTTATGTTTTGTTTTTGTTTCGTTTTTGTAGGAATGATTTGAGTACAGGAACGCTAGCTACAAATACATTTATGTATTTATGTACGCATGTTTGATTGTGTTTATTCAGTTTATGTTTATATGTTTAAGTTATTTACTTTAATTCGACTTTTATTTTGTTTTGCTGCTGTTGCTGTAGTTGTTGTTGTTGCGATTGCTATTTGTTATTTTGCGGCGTCTACGTTTGTTTTGCCTTTGTTAATATTGTTTAAAGGTTTAAACAATATGAAACTTAGACGGAGAATAATATTATTACTACAGATGTAAGTAGTAGATTGTGTGTTATATGTGTGTGTGTTGTTGTTGTTGCTGCTGCTTTATTGTAATGCGACGAATTGCGCGCGGACAACGGCGACAACGAAACGAACTGAAACGCACGCAAAGTTACACTGCGGCGACTTGAACGTTTCATATGAAAGGTATGGCAATGCTCGAACAATCGGCGCTGTTACTGCATTGGTATTAGTATACGTGTGAGTCTCTCTCTCAGAGGCGCACGCTTACGCTCTCTCGCTCTGTCTGTCGCCCTCTCCCGCTCCATCTCTGTCTGTCTGTGCGCGCGCTGTAAATCAGACAACAATTGTTTTGCGCTTTTCGCCACAACAACAACGATGCGATGGCGACAGCGGCAGCAACAAAAACAACAACCACGATAATTATTAAAATAAAACGAAATTGTCGGTCGTGCTGTCCGTCGGTTTTGGTAGACGAGAGACAGACAAAACAACAGCGCAGCCGTCGTCGCTAACTGAAAGCTTTACCATTGCCGCCGTTCCACTGCCAAAGTGTTCCCACTCTCTCTCTTTTGCTTGCTCTCTCGCAATGCCAGAAGAGGACACACACAGATACAGCATGCTGTGAACAGTTCAAGTATGCGCCCATGCCACGGCAGCAGCAATAACAACAACAACAGCAACAACAAGAAGGACAACGAACAACAACAATAGCAACAACCAGCAGCCGGTTTTTGATTGTGGCTTCAAAATGCAAAGTGGTTTTGTAAGGGCAACGCGTGAACTTACATTCAACTATGCAGTCTCTTTTATTTAATTTTTAATATTTGATATCGTGTAGCAACAGCTCGGGCTACATTCATTTTTTAAATTATTAGCTAACAATTGAATTTTATTTAGTTTTTCATCTAAGCCCGAGCGCCGTTCTCTAAACCCTGTCACGACTAAGTTTAAGCATTAACTAAATCGCTCTCAAATGTCTCTGTTTCTTGTTTTTTATTTGAACTCTCTTTTCGAGCGCCTCTCAAACGTTTGGCGGAAATAAAGCGAGACAGAGCACTCTTCTTGTCTCAGCTAGAAACGGCACAGAGCAAAAATGCACAACTACGCTCTCCCTCTCTCTCAATTGCTTTTGCTTAAGCTCTCTTTTGGCGAGAGCAATTTGCTGTTAACAGTACAGCGCTGTTAGCTTTTAACAGCGGCAAGTGGCTATGGATTTATCAGTGGTTTGCGTTCCATTCCAATACCGCCTACTTTATTGTGACTTTTATTCTATAAAGTTTAGACAACAGACAGACAAATTAACATTCATATTTACATACTTATTAATTCTTCTGCTTACAATTGGCTGCATGTGTGTGTGAGTGTGTTTGATTATTTGTTTCACCCAGATGCCTGTTTAAATACAATTATTAATGCATGCAGGTGTCGTTGTTGCTATTGCTGCTGCTAGCCAAATGAGTTTCACTGTCACTCGTTTCTGTTGCTGGGGCTATCGACTTCGCTGTTGACGTCGCCGTCGCCGTCGCCGCTGTTGTCTTGAGCCGCCGTGCAAAGTCCAAGAAATTAAAGTGTCAGACGGCTGA
This sequence comes from Drosophila rellima, assembly GCA_035043635.1. Lineage (NCBI taxonomy): Eukaryota > Metazoa > Arthropoda > Insecta > Diptera > Drosophilidae > Drosophila > Drosophila rellima. The sequence continues at coordinate 161,610 of JAWNMV010000146.1, read as the reverse complement.
AGGGCGTTTAAGGGGGTGGCAACCGCACGTTAATTAAGTTTATTTATGCAGTTGTATTTTTTGTTGTTGCTTGGCGCTTTTTTTGTGTGGTTTATTTATATTTTTTTAATGCCATGAATCACACGTGACAATTCAGTTTTTGTTGTTGTTTTTATTTATATTATTATGGCAAAGTCGACCGTTCGATCAGTGGGTCGAACTGTCTGACGCTTTTGGGGTCCGTCTGGTAGGTCCAAATTTGTTTTTTTTTTTTTGGTGCCTTTTGTTTATTTATAAATTACCGAAACTGGCTGCTAAAATGTGAATTAGCAAGTCTAAATATTGTCTGCATACCCTGTAAGCCGCAAGCGCTTAGCAAGGGGTATATTAATTAGAGTGTTTTAATATTTTGTTATCACTATTTTAAAAGCTCTAGCTTAATTTGTCATTTAAACTTGACAATATTTTTTATTTTTATTTTTTCAACTTATGGTATGTGTTAGTCAATCATTTTAGTTGACTACTTACTTTTGTTTTATCGTAATTTATGTGATATCGCTAATTTCTGAGAAACCCCTTTCCACCTGCGACCCTTTCGACCACAAATTGTCACAGTTTTAGTGATTTGTTCGTTACTTTGTTGTTGTCACTGGTCAACAACAAAAACAACAACAACGACAATTGAGACAACTTATCATGAAGTGCTAATTAACATTGTCTGGCCGAGTCTCACCATATACAGCACCTGTCTGGCGTCTTACCTGCGGCTACTAAGCTCAACCTATTGGCACCACCAACACCCCCACCTCCACCACCTCAATCAGCTCCACCCCCAAACCACACAGACGAGACGCTGTCGTCAGTCGACAGTCGAAAAAGCCGCAACTCACCCAAAACTGGCACTTGGTAGCGACGTCGTCTGTGTTTGCTTTGGCGCACAATGCGAGTGAGCCAAAAACCACAACAAAAAAACAGAAAAAATAAACATATATGCCAAAAAAAAAACAAAACAAAAACAGTAGACAAGTACATACACTGAGCAAAATATGCCTGTGCTTTTGACATTTAAAATCCATCTTAATCGTAGATTAATTATTGTTATATTCTTAGAAGCTGCAAACAGTTTTATTTGCTTTTTCATAAATGATTCTTTAAATTTTCTTAATAATTTATTGATTTTCTTTTATTTTAGTTTGGCCAAATTGAAAGCTTTAAATAAAATTTAAAGTTGTGTTAACAAAAGAACTTGAGGAAAATAATTCAATTTACAATTCAAATAACTGAGCTTTACATGGAAATTGACTTCAACTGAAAGCTTTAATGTGCTTTTGACTGCCAAAAACTTGGGAGATGAATGCAAAATGAATATATGTAAGTAACTTTCTATTTAACTTAATTTCAACTGCAAGCTTTCATGCGCTTTAAATCCATCAATCAATAAAGTTTGAATAAAAAAGAAATCTCATTTAATATAATTAATTTGAGGAAAAGAATTCAATTTAGTTACAATTACTGAGCTTTACACTGCAATTAACTTAAACTGAAAGCTTTAAGCTTTACATTGCAATTAACTTACGCTGAAAGCTTTAATGTGCTTTTTACAGCTATAAATTTGGAGATAAATGAAAAATATAAATAACCAGCTTTCCATTTAATTTAATTCTATCTGCAAGCTTTCAGGAACTTTTAAATTCATTTCAATAAAGGTTAGTTAAGTCGTAAGCTTTAAAGTGCTGCTAAAGCTGTTTATGCAGAAGATTTATAAAAAAAGATACATTCAACTTATAAAAATTATTATTTAGCTTAACTTGAAATTAAGTGAAAGGTGTGTTTTTAAAATAGAGGATAGACGGAAAACGTGTGATAAATCTGTTTAAGTATTTAATTGATTAAAATGAAAAGCTTTAATAAGCTTTTAAAGCTTTCAGCCCACAATTTACACAAGTTGTTAACGCTTAAGCTAAACTTGTATTCGTTTAACCGATTGTTGTTAGTTTTTTATTAACTGAATTTTCGCTCAGTGTATTGGGTATTTTGAAATGCGGCCACATGCGGCGAGACATTTGTTTATGTTGATAATTTAATAAGAGCAAACGGCTGGAGGCATACGAAAAATAAAAAAGCGGGAGAGACGGACAGGTGTGATATGACTTGATGTTATAGTGCATGTACATTGCACACATGTATGTACATATGTAAATACAGATGTATGTATCTTGTAATGCACCGCATCGTATCGTGTTGTGGCATGGCGTGGCACACGTGACGTATGCGCAACGTTTGCTTGCAACAATTCAGCACGTTAATTTGTGAACGCATAGAACATGCCAAGGTCGATTTTATGACGTTGTTGTTGTTGTTGTTGTAGTTGTTTCGGCTGTTGTTGCTGTTGCTGTTGCTTGGCTTGTCTGTCTGCTTTATAAATAAATTCGCTGTGGCTAAATAAATAATTAAATAGATATGCATTGCATACATTGTCGAGCGATCGCTGGTAATTAAAGGCGCGCATGTCGTATACGTAATTGCCGGGCACAACCCCTTATAAACTTTATACCCCGCGCTCTGCTACACCCCCTCTCTCTGTCTCGCTCTCTCTCTGTCTCTTTTTTTTTGTTGCTCAACAAGCAGCAAGAGACAAGACGGCAACAAGAGGCAATGATCCTCGGTTAAAGCACTCCTACAAAAAAGTCAAATAAAATCAAATAAAATCAAATCAAATAAAACAACGCAGTCAACGTTGTTGACACTTTGTTGTTAGTCATTATTTATTGTTGTTGTTGCTGTTGTTGTTGTTGTGTGATAAGCAGACTGTGTCGAGACAACAAAAGACGCAGACGATTGCCACTTATGTATAAAGTGTGTGTGTGTGTGTGTGTGACCATACGTATGTCTCTCTCTCTCTCTCTCTCTGTCTGTCTTTTATTGTTGCTTTCATACATATTGCTTGTATATATTTTTAGCCTACCCTGTCACAGCTTCTTCTTGAGGCAGCTGCAGCAGCCGTTGACGTTGTCGTTGCACTGACACCAAAATAATAACAACAACAATAACAGCAACAACAACAACAACAACAACAGCAACCACAACAAATGCAAATGCCACAACAATCGCTACGAAATCGCAATCACAATCGGATGTTGCCGTTGTGTTCAGTTTGCAGGCCAGACAATGAGTCTAGTCAGTCAGTCAGTCAGTCAGTCAGTCAGTCAATCGCTGTACTCACTTTTATTCAAATTGCAATCTTCTCCCTGCATCTCTCTCTCTCTCTCTGTCACTTCCTATCTTGCTGCCTCCCTCGCCTCGTATGAATCACATGATGAATGACTCTGATTCTGAACCATTCAAAATGCATTGATTAGCGCTACATTTGTTGGTTGTTGCCTCCAAAAATCACTCGACACACAATAGAAAGTGCGACAGAGAGAGAGAGAAAGAGAGAGAGCGAGATGGAGTATGTGTAAGAGAGAGCGAGAAAGCAAGCAACTTGAGCAATCAATCATTAAACGTGGCTCGGCCTTTTGTTCTGCCAACACGTTCAACTGCAACAGGTTTTGGCCATAAGTACTATGGCTAATTTGTTCTCTGTTGATGTTTCAAATTAAGAAGAATTTAAAAAAGAGTCTGATATAATATTAGATTAATTTTCAGTTAAATTTACTTGAGATTTTTTAACATCTTAAGCTAGTTAGGTAAAATGCTCTGAAAAATTAAAGAAAGACTTCTTTCAGATATTGTTTTCCTTAAATATATTCCTTAAAGGAATTTCCTTAGATATAACAGTTTTCACTCTTGAGATTATTTACCCTTGGATTTCTATCTTGAATAATCTTAAACTTCTTACTTCTAAATATGATTAAGCCCTTTAAGATATCATAACATAAGAATATGCAGAATATTTTATATTTAAAAAAAACACTTTCATGTTATTTCCAATTTCGCCCAATTTCTCATAAAATATCCTACTTTAGAATGCGAATTCTCCCCTCGTCATAAGCTTCTAAATTAACCCAATCCATTTTATATTTTATCTATAAGCCCCAATTGAGATTTTTGTTTGCCTGCAACATTTTGAATTAATTGCCTTACTTGAAGTTCACTTTCTTTTTAACATAATCAACCCCAAGTTTGCTGCGAATTTCTTTGATCTTTATTTTGATCAAATATTTGTTGGATAAAAAAGACGAGTTTGTGAATTATACTATATATCCGTGGTGCAATGGAACAATGGGGTTAGTGCTCGCTAATGAATTTCCAATGTGAACTCAATGGAGCTCATTAAAGCGATGAAAGGAGATTTTGTTGTTGTTGTCCTTTAACAATGGGTACAGTCATTGGCGTCTCTTCTGGCCAACTTGCAGTCTGAATCATAACTCATTGAACTTTTGCCGGCGGCGGGCAACAATTGCAGCTAACAACAATCAGGCAGGCAACTCGGCAACTCAACAACTCGGCAACCACAACATAAAAAATGTCAATCAGCGGCAACTAAACTGATTCCTCCACCCTCTTCCCGGTCTCTTTGGCCAAGAGGGGGGCTAAGTGCGACGACGCCTTGAGCACATTAGAAGCGACGCCAAGTGCTGTCTGTCAGCAGACGGCCGAGTCGTAAATGTGGTAATAATAATAGTCGCTCTGGGCCCCATTCAGCGGCGGGTGTCGAAAGGCAAGACATTAATGTCGAAACATATGCTTAAGAGATGTGCGAGAGTTGGCTCTGTCCAGCAGACAGGTCTATTACCAACTGCCGTCCATATGACTATAAGACACCAATCACTTTTGCCACCTCCTCTGCCTCCTCCTCTGCCGCCTCCTACTCACAATTCATGTGTGTGTGGTCCATGTGCTGTGGGTGGCAAGTGACAACGCCGCTTGCATTTTACCATTTAAAAATTGTAAATCAATTCAGGCGACATTTGTTAGCAGTTTCAGTTTTTAGTGGTTGAAAAGCAATCAATTTTGACAGGAAAACGTTATGGGGTATGACAGACTGTATGAGTCAATAAGCGCTGGGATTTTGGAAATAAATTGTAGTTTTTAATAGTTTTCCATTATTTTTTACGCAAAAATTAAATTTTTAAAATAAATAAAATTTAGCTACAGAATGAATTTAGGAGGCAAACCATAATCAGAATGGTATTCCAAGCAAAAATTGGTCAAGTTTTGACAGAGAAATAAGAGATCAAAGTTTTCGATAATTTGTAAAGGGGTACCTATGGAAAAATTGAGAATTTTCAAAAAAAAATTAACTTTCGAAAATGAAAATAATTTAGATACAGAATGAATTTAGAAGGCAAACCATGATCAGAATGGTATTTCGCATGAAAATTGGACAAGTTTTGACAGAGTAATAAGAGATCAAAATTTTCGATAATTTGTAAAAATCGATAATTTTCGAGAAAAAAATTAACTTTTGAAAATGAACTAAGTTTAAATGCAGAATGAATTTAGAACGCAAACCATGATCAAAATGACATTCCAAGTGAAAATTGGTCAAGATTTGACAAAGTTGTAAGAGATCAAAAATGTCGATAATTTGTAAAGGGGTAAGTATGCAAAAATCGATAATTTTCGAGAAAAAAATTAACTTTCGAAAATGAAAATAATTTAGATACAGAATGAATTTAGAAGGCAAACCATGATCAGAATGGTATTTCGCATGAAAATTGGACAAGTTTTGACAGAGTAATAAGAGATCAAAATTTTGTTCTGCCAACACGTTCAACTGCAACAGGTTTTGGCCATAAGTACTATGGCTAATTTGTTCTCTGTTGATGTTTCAAATTAAGAAGAATTTAAAAAAGAGTCTGATATAATATTAGATTAATTTTCAGTTAAATTTACTTGAGATTTTTTAACATCTTAAGCTAGTTAGGTAAAATGCTCTGAAAAATTAAAGAATTCTTTCTTTCGGATAGTTTGTAAAGGGGTACCTATGGAAAAATCGATAGTTTTCGGGAAAAAATTAACTTTCGAAAATGAAAATAATTTAGATACAGAATGAATTTAGAAGGCAAACCATGATCAGAATGGTATTTCGCATGAAAATTGGACAAGTTTTGACAGAGTAGTAAGAGATCAAAATTTTCGATAATTTGTAAAGGGGTACCTATGGAAAAATCGATAATTTTCGGGAAAAAATTAAATTTTTAAAATGAATAAAATTTAGATACAGAATAAATTTAGGGGGGAAACCATGATCAGAATGGTATTACAAACGAAAATTGGTCAAGTTTTGACAGAGTAGTAAGAGATCAAAATTTTCGATAATTTGTAAAGGGGTACCTATGGAAAAATCGATAATTTTCGGGAAAAAATTAAATTTTTAAAATGAATAAAATTTAGATACAGAATAAATTAAGGGGGGAAACCTTGATCAAAATGGTATTCCGCATAAAAATTGGTCAAGTTTTGACAAAGTTACGAAAATTTTAAGTTTCGAACAAATTAAAAAATTAAATAAAAATCGTTTACCCTTCTTTAAAGTACTATTAAAGCTGCTGTTTGCTTATTTATTAGAAAGTTGCAAGGTCACTTTGAGCAAAGAACAAGCTCTATTCATTAAATGATGACAAATGAATAAGAAGTCAAGACAGGCAGCAGTTGCCAAGAAGCCAAAGACAAGGTAAAGGGTTACCAAGATGCGATGCAGACAAATAAAGAAAAGATAGAGATAAAGTGTGAGAGAGAGAGAGAGAGAGATGCACACAATAAGGTGCTGAAAGTCAAAGGCTTGTGCTAAACCATAAAAGACATCGTGCTCATTATACAAATTGCACTGAGCCAGTTTCCAGACGTAGACCAACAGCAAGTTGTGGTAGACGAAGATGCTGAAGAAATCCATTCGTCCCCTTCCCAGGCCAAAAGGTCTGAAAGCGAAGGCATCGATGTTGACTCAGTGAATGGAAGCGTTGACGGAATGACTGAATACTAAAGTGAACCACTGACAAACCTACGTCCAACCTTATGAATTCAAATTCAAATTCAAATGAAGCTGAAGCTCAAGCAAAAGAATCTATTAAGATATTATCAGAGACAGGACGAGACGAGGGACGAGTTGCTAAGAAATGTGAGATGCAGTCGCCAGTGTTGCCATTCTAGCTAATTTATAGCTAGAATTGGCAATTGTGTGATGGCTATTAGCTGTAGCTAGAAAATGTGAAATATGTATGCTAAAAATAGCTATCTAGCTATTTTGAAAACTGATTTTAGAAAATTTTCAGATTTCCAGGTAACTTTAATATACTTAAGAAACTTCAAATATTCTTTATTGAATCAAGTTTACAAAAAGACTTTTTTATATCCGTTTTTCTGTTGGAAAATTTTTATAAGCACAGTAAAATATTTAAAATTGTGAAATTTCTGAATCTTCCTACATAAAAAACGATTAAAAATTTTTTATATAGCATTTTTGATTTTAAAATATTTTGATTTTAATTTTTATTAAATAAGCTATTTAAGCTACTGAATTTCTGCCAACACTATTGTAGTGGCAAGTGTTGCCAACCAGTCAAGAGGGTAGGGAATGTGTAAGTTAGGGGTTAGGGTTGTCAAGGAATCAGTGCAATTGTTGCAGACGTCGATATGGGTCGGGGAAATACACACACACACACACATACACACGCTGCTAGCCACAATTGCGGCCATTAGTAAGTAGAGGAGGCTGCACACGGAGGGGAGAGACGTTGAGGGGATTTAGGGGTGGCGAATCAACCCTTTTTTTTTCGTAGACATTTTTCGTATGACAACGACAAATATTTGCCGGATAATATGAATAACAAAGCAGACGTAGACATAGACGCGAATAGCAAATGGGTTAACGGGGAAAAGGGGCAAGCAAAGGGAGAGAGGCAGAGGGAGAAAGAGAGAGAGAAGGTGGCGGAGACTGCCTGCTGTTGAGTTCCTGACTAGGCAGTCAGCCAACCTACTTAAGCCATGAACAGAACCAGGCAACAGCAACAGCAGCAGGCCCAGAGAATCTGGCCCAAACCAGGCACAGACCTGGCCCAGACCAGACCAGACCAGACGTTGACTACAACTTAAACTAAAAGGCCGCATGGGCAACGTTTCGGATGTTGTTGTTGTTGTGGGCCCCCGTGTCTGAGACTCAGACAACTTCAAAATGGAGCTGCAAACGCTTATTGATGGGGCGAGAGAGATAGAAAGAGAGTGAGAGAGGAGGTAGCGGAAGGGGGGAGGGGAAAACGCAGACGTAGACGAATTGCTGACTGACACAAAAGTGCTTTTGTTGCAAGGTTTAATGAAGAAGGAAGCAGGCAGCAGAGGGAGAAAACAAACGAGGAAGACAGAGAGAGAGAGAGAGAGAGAGAGAGAGAGAGAGAAGAGGACAATAAGGGCAGCAGCATGAAATAGAAAAGAGAGAAAGAGAGAAAATCCAAGATGGAGAGTGAAAGGGAGAAAAAGGGAAAGAGAAAAAAGAGGGAAACAGAGAGGTAGATACAATTAGAGAGAAAAGGGAAAGAGAGAAAGGAAAAAGAATCCCAGATAAAAAGAGAGAAAAGAAGTGTGAGAAAGAGAGAGAGAGAGACTAACTAAAAGAAAGAGACAGAGAGGCACACCAAAACAAAGAGACGAAAAAGAAGACAGAGAGGAAAAGTGAAAGACAGAAAGAGAGAAACAAACGAAAGACAGACCGAGTGAAAGAGACAGAAAATGATAGAGTGAAAAGAAGAAAGAAAGAGATAAAAAGAGAGCGGCTGACCAAGAGAAACAGACGGAGAGAGACAGAGAAAAACATAAAAAGAGTAAAGCACAGACCGAGAGACAGAGACGGAAATAGAGAGAAATTTAAAAAGGGAAGGAAAGAGAGAGACAGAAATTTTCCATTCTTTCTTTATATATTGCTAATCGTCCTTCGTGATGCTTTCGTCACTAGTGTGAACTGCCGTCCGTCAGTGATGCAACATAAAGCTATCTGCTATGCCACTCCAAATGGATATTAAAATGAAAATTCTTAGTTCTTTGGTCAGCCAATCAACTTCTGCTGCTGCAGGGCATGTCAGAGTCTGTAACACCCAAAAAAAAAAAATGCATAAAAAAAACGAAGCAACTGCAGTGCAAGACACACCAAAAAAACTGCATGCTGAGTCTCGTCTGTCGCTCGTTCTCGTTCCCGTTCCCGTTCCCGTTCCCTTTACTTCCCTGTCCTGTCCCATTTGCCATTCTCCTGCATGTTTTCCAGTTTTTGCCCTGCTGCTGCTGCTGCACTTCAGACGCTGCTTTGTTGCAGCCAAGAGCAGCGACGCCAACAATTGACGCACACAGACGGACAGACAGACGGACGGACGGACAGACAGACGGATAACGTGCAACGGGTGCGGCAATGGGCTGCAAGCAGCAACAATGGTGGGGAGGGGTGCAGAGGGGAGGGATCAACGGTAGGGGTTGGCGGTAGGGGGGTGTTACCGACCCACACCAGACCAGACCAGACCGTGGCAGACAAAACAATATGTTTGTTTGGATTATAGCATACATACGAGGTCTGTTTCAAAAGTAAGCGGTATTCTCAAATATCGACCATTAATAGATATATGCATTCTATATATTTAAACATATGTATATCTCCAATGAATTTCTTAATTTTAATTTTATCGCGATTCCATTAATGGATATTTGCATTCTTATATATTTATACATAAGTTGTTTTTTAAAACCATTTCGCTTGAAGACTCTATAGAAATACTAAAAGTGACATATTATACATAAGTTTTATACCAATAAGTGGTGTTTAAATAGGGAGAGCTTCAGTAAAGAAATATAAAACTGTGCGAATTTTGTTCGTATCCAAATTTCGGACAATAATGAAATGTTGCAATGAAAAAATGAAACGTAGACTTTGTGATTTGAGGTATATGCTTTCAAAAGGAGTGTACAAATTTGGGGGGTGTTCAAAAAATTATTAAATGATCCAACATTTGTGGCATGCATTGGGGAAATTCAAGAAAAACCCAATCAGATCAAATTTTATTAGTATAGCAGTGATTTTAGTGGTAATACAAGTTTTTATAATAGTAAGTTCAGGGATTTCTCGATAGGAAAGGGGAGGATTTCAAGGAGGGCAGAGAGAGAGTTGTGCAGAGAAAAAGTTATTATAATTTGTGGAAAAGCTGTTGGTTCCTGGGATTCCTATAGTTCCTACAGGTGACAGAAAAATCAATCTTGCCAATAATCAATTTATTAAACACACCTCGTAGAATTGAACTTTGCGATGCGATGCAACGCGACGCGACGCTTCTTTGTGTGCGCAAACAATTGGAGCAGGCGGAAGTTGAACTGGCGATGGCGGGATGGTTGTCCCGGGTAACCAGATAGTGCGAGTGAGAGAGAGAGAGAGAGAGAGAAGTGGCATGCACACAACTTACACATAGTGCCGCAGACTCAGTCTCCGTCTCCGTCTCCGTCTCAGACTCAGATTGAGGACTCAGTCTCAGTCTCAGTCACGATTGCGTCTACACCCCAAAGGAAGAAGCACCTTGAAAGATTTTCGCCGTTGCGCCTTGATTAACTGTCAGTGGCTGAAAAGTGATTTAATCAAGGAATTGCAACATGTGCAGCATATGGCCAACTGTGAAGACCGCATCAATCAACTTGAGACTGTGCAAAGCCAAAGGCATCCTTTCAAGACGCGCCTCAGACCCACAACATGCAGCTGAAGTGGAGTGACAATGGGCGGGGTGAAGGCGGGGTGAATGAAGTGCTCTCTGGTTGCCTCGGACTGCAGCTGGCCACCTTACCAACTTACCAACTTACCTCAACATGTTGCGCGCGCTTTTTGGCATCTGATCTCCCCTTTTTACTCCCCACCGTTCGCTTCTTCTTCTACTTCTTCTTCTCTTTCATTCAACATCTGCACACAGCCTATCAACTTTTGACAAGACAATCTCAGCTTGCAGTCGTAGAGGGGAGACCAAACCAAAATGCAGTTCACAATTGGCCAGAAATCTGGCTGGACGATCTGTGTGACCACAGTCTAGAGTTTGGGGTAGAGCACAAAATTTCGAGCTCTTACTATATTTGTAGACTTGGAATACCCTTTAGAATATTGTTACAGGTACATCAATTTTGACATAGTAATTGTGTGTCCAAAACTTATTATAGAGAATCTTGTCGATTATGCTGATATACTATAAGTATATCTCTTTTGTATTTAGAGTATATTCTTTCGAAACTTGGTATAAGTAAAAGTATTTACGATTACTTTTTGAAACCCCTATGAATTCTCTCTCTTAAAAACATAAAAGTTAAGAGAAAATCTCTAATTTCTAGCTAGGATTCAGACCCTTAAATCGATATTTAAAATTTCTAAAACATTTTAAGGTCTTTTCTGTTGAAGGTTGGCATACTTAAAGTATGACAAACTATGTGTAAATACTAAAAGTTTCATCCCGTAAAAGACACAGAAGTTATAAGGAAATCTCTATTCCATACCTAATTGAAAAATCCCAATTTCTAAACCATTTTCAGAGATATCTGGCTAAAATTTCGAATACAAATTTAACTATAATGCCAGAACTTCTACAAAGTGATAAGTTGTGGAAAAAACCAGAAAAGTACTCTGTCGACATCAAGGACTTCGTTTGGCTTTGTCAACTGAGCTTTTAGTAGGAACCTAGCATAAGCCTATTTACTTATTATCCTATTAAATAAGCTGCCGAAAAAGAGACGACAATGACAGAGACAAGGAGAAGGACAAGTGAAAGGACAGAGTCGATGCTGAAGCTTATGGCAAGGACTCTTATACCTGGCCTAAAGGATACACAAGTGTCTCATTAAAAGAAATAAAGACAAGTCCTTAAAGTCAGCCGACCGGGTCCCGAGCAACAACAATGCAAGAAAAATGAGGGAGACGAGAGAGAAGAGAAAAGTTAAACATGAGCAACTTCAAGGACAACTACAAAAAAGCGACAACAACGACAACGTCAACAGCCAAAGAGTGCCAAAAAATCAACAAAAATGCGCTATTAAGGCAATTTGATGAGATCCCCAGACTCCCCCACACTCCGCTGACTAACTGTTACCCCCTCCACTCCCTTAACTACCCTGCCTCATTACAGCGTCTCCGGATCAGACAGCGTCAGGCAAAGTGGCTCAATGTCAGACACAGACACACACACAGACACTGACGCGTCAAAATGATTCAAATGCTTACACATTCACACGCACACACACGCAATCTCTCTCTCTCGCCCGCTCTCTTATCGATGCAGCTCAAATGCAGGCAAATAAAAAGCTCTCTGCCTTAGCGCTGCCGCAAAAAGGGATAGCGACAGTCGTTAACTCTGAGCTCTCGCTCTCGCTCACTTCTTGGCTGCGTGTGCATGTGTGTGTGTGTGCAGCAGACGCAATGAAACAAAATACCGAAATTCTATGCGTGACCTTGAAAAGTATTCCTTGGTTGCTGTTGTTGTTGCCGGTCTGCGTCGGTGGTTGTTTGTGTAGCTGTTGCGGCTCTGCTTCTGCTTCTGTCTCTGCCTTCGTCTCCGTCTCTGTCATCGTTTCTGGCTGCTGTCTGGTGTTTGTCGACGTCGCCGTTGATTTTGTTGTTGCTGTCTGCATTTTCCTTGTTGTCTGCGTACAATTTGAGTTGCTGCTGTTGTTGTTTTTGTTGTTGCTGTGTTTTAACGTTTTTTTTTGCGTATGTTTGAAGTTGGCTTTTTTTTATTGAACGCGCCACAAAAATTGTAAAGGCAAATGCGACTTTGACGTCGACTGCGCGCCATCCGCCGCCTCTTACGACTCGACTCTGTGTATTTATATAAATGTGTGTGTGTGTGTGTGTTTGTGTATGTTGGCTGCATTTTGACGTCAGACGCCTAGGGACCAATGGCAGAGGCAGCAACAGCAACAGCAACAGCGACAGCGACTGCGGCAGCACAGCCAGACATGCAAAACAAAACAGATGAAAATGAAGAAAGGGATGTGAACAACGTTTCGTTTTATTTAGTTTTTTTTCTTCACCTTTTGCATTTTGCTTTTTGTGGGTTCCTCCGCTTCAAGGTGCATTAAAGCAAAAAAAAAAGTATTTCAGTATTTAGTCAAAAATCCAATTGTAAAATGAAGTGCCAAAGAGGCAGTGAAAAATTGAGAGAACAGAAGAGAAGAGAAGAGAGAGAGCTTGGCAAGATGGTGGCATGCTGTGTTCATCTTCAAGCAAGTGCAAGCGAGATAGCACATGTTATGCACTTGGTACTTCAAGTGCAATTTGTCGATAACATGCGTTTAATCGATAGACAGGAAATTATCACTTAAATACTTTTCGTTACTTCAAGTGCAATTTGTCTGCACTTATCGATAGCATGCATTTAATTGATAGATTGCATGCAATTTTTGTATGACCGATAACAAGCATTTAATCGATATACAATAAATAGCCGTTTGCAACAGTCTGTCGATAACTGATTGTATCGATCAGTCAAGTAGGAATTTGCTTGTAATTGCCTTCAATTGCAATTGCTCTTTAATCATATTTTGTGATATGCAATCATGATGTTTAATAAATGCCAAAAGGTAGTTATTAGTTATGGCCAAACCAAGCGATCGTCTAGAGCACTGCACTTATTCTAATTGGCGATCATTAAGTGAAACAGCGAAGGAGCTGCATGCAGTCAAGTTCGGTTGGGGAGGCGGGGGGAATTATGAAATACTACTCGAAACTGGCAACACATGGCGGCATAACCAGTTTTCTACTCTTGGCCACGAACTGAAGTCCTTGTAATGACTGCTCATCTAAATATGGATGTGGCAACAGAGTCTGAACTGCCCGGCGCGCATGCCCAGTAGCCGGGTAAAGGAAGGGGTAAGGGGAGAGGTGGGGTGGTTGTTACCAACTGGGATCGATACAGCGATCGGTTTGTTGGCTACTGCGCTGCATGTTTATAATTAGCATTTTGCGATTGCCAGTCGCTTGATAAGCCATTGTGTGAGACAAAATGCAAGATTTATAGCGGACAGGATATTGAGAGATTCTCTTGCTGCTGCTTGGCCAAGTTATATAGGGCTTTTCCCCTCTCTCTCTGAGACAACATCTTTGGTTTCCATTTGGGCCGAGACAGATGCAACATCCTGTCCATAACTTTAGTTGGCTGTCGCTGAAATTGCATTGGCATTGGCAACATGTCGGACGGGGGCAACTGTTGTTGTTGGGGCATCACGGTTGCTCCACATGTTGCACGTCCGTGTCTGAAAGTTGCTCCAATCCCCTTTGCCCCCTTTTGCAGATGCAGCTCCGATTTACAAATGCACATAAATTTTAATGTAATCACATTCGCAGTCCACAGACACAGCTTGACCAAATGCGTCTCTCTCTTTCTCTTTCTCTCCCCTCTCTCTCTCTCTGTCTCTCTGTGACTTCAATTGCGACTGTGAATCGGACTCCGAACTGTGACTGCATCGCATTCAGGGATTTTGCAACATTTCATTCAATTTAATTCGAGTTGAATGCCGTCGACGTCGTCGTTCGATTGTTGGCCGCCGTTTTGATTTGGCTGCCTGTCTGCAATGTTGCAAGTCTCGTGGCTTCGTCTGACGGGTTGAGGGTTGCAGGTAAAGTCTGCAGTCTCCAGACTCAGTCACAGACCCAGACTCGGATTCAGATTCAGTGCCAGAGATCTGGGCCCTGTCAGTTGCTCTGTCTGGGCTCGGCCTCTTTATCCATGCTCGTGTTATACCCTTTAATTGAATGAGTCCTATGCTTTTTTTAGTCATTTGGAACAGCTCCAAATTTGGTTTTATTTATATTAATATCAATTACATTTATCTCTTACTAAGGTTTACTAATATTTAAGGCACTAGACACATTCCCTTTTTGATATGAAAAGTACACTGTCAAAAATGCATTAGTGAGTCAAAGATTTGTAGATTTGTGAGAAAAATCTTAATTTTGAGAAAGTTTGTCTAAAAAATTAATAGAAAAGAAAAGAGAACTTAAGAGAACCAAGAGTTGAAAAGAAAAATGCTAATTTAAAGACCAGCTAGTTTCTTTTAATATTTCTAATTTGTCTCTCAAAATTATCTTGTTCTGCCCAGTGTACATTACACTTTGCTGAGCAATCAAAAAATTGAAATTTTACCTGTGTTGTTATTTATGCTGTCTAGATGTTATTTTTAAACGGCTTACAATATTTTTTAGGGCATTCATTAGTCGTCTTCATGTTGAATTTAACCATTTACTTGTTTTTATTTTCGCATTTGCAATGACAGGCAAAGCGAATACTTCCTCTGCTCTCCCCTCGTCCTGTTGGTTCAACTGCAGTCAATTCTTCCTCTACTTCCCTCCCTAATCCCTCTCCGCCTCAAGTCACATAATTAAGTATCTTTGCTGGTTGCTGCCAGGGCGTTGCAAGCTTAAAGGCCAGCTCAATACCATTATTTTCTTACTTTTTCTTTTTTTTTCTTGGTAGCACAATGTCCAAAAGTTGTTGCCAAAGTTGACGTGTGGAAAGGCGAGGCAAACTTTTGCGCCAACTCATGGCCAGAAGTTGCCAGACAAGTGGCCAAAAGTAGCGACACTTCTAGGACATTTGGTCGGGAGCTAAAGGAGTTTCAGTTAGTTTCAGCGAGGCGCCAAAAAGTAGGCAGCTTTAAGTGACATGCACACCCTACTCCCACTCGAGTCACCCTACTGCTAGTTGCTGGCACTTCTGAGTGCCTTTATTTATTCATTTTGCCAGTTGCTGAGCATTATCCTGACCACATCCAGGCGCAAAAGGCACACGAATTTCATTGGCAAACTTTTTGGTCAACAGCTACAACAAGTGAGAAGTCAAAAGTAAAAGAATAATGTACTTTCAGTTACCCTGTAAAGTTAATTAATAATATTTAATAAAATCAGGTTTAATGATATTGATAATAGGGATAAGTTTTTCGAATTTTAAGGTAGCAGAGCATATAGAGATAAAACATATAGAGATTTTTTTTTAATAATTTTAGCTTTCATAGTTATTGTGTAAATATATATTATCATTGCTACAAACTACATACCAAATTTCATAGCTCTAGCTCTTCATCTAGCTGAGTTCATCTAGACAATCAAACCAAAATTTAAAAATGAATGGAATAATGGTTTCATATTTCTTGAATTTGAATGAAAACTGAGTTTAATTTTTATCATGTTAATTAGACCCCAGATTCAATAGCTCTAGCTCTTATGTTTTCTAAGTTTAAATAGATTACTCAACAAAATGCCTAAATGTGATATCTCTTAATTTCTGTTTCCAATCCCAGGGTATAAAAGTTAGTACTAGACAACGCATTCCATATTATCTGTCTGTTTCACTTTCCAGGCATTTCCAACTCTCAGATCTTCAATTTTTGGCCATTTTGACTTTGAAAATTTGATTTGAAAAATGCGTGTGGGTGTCTGTTCATCCATCTTTCTATCTGTCTGTCAGTCGTCTGGGTTTTTCTACCCATCCAAAAATGTCTGCGGCAACAAATTAATCAAGATATTAACAACCCTCCAAAGTGACCAGTGAATTGGGCAGCTGAACGAAGGTTGCTATTTAAAAAAAAAAAGGAAAAAAAGTAAAGGGTTTTCTGGCCAAGGTCAGCCAAATTGAGTTATGAATTATTGAATAAGTTTGACGCATGGAATTTGAATATGAATTTGCCAATAAACGAAGAGGGAGCGACAAATAATGGGAAAGGGCTAGACAACCTGTTGAGAACATGAAGGGCACTTCGAGATGAGGTTCATTAAAGGGGCTTTTACTGATTGGTTGCCAGTTAACACACACACACACACACACACACACACACTTAGACTCTTTTTGCACACAATCAATGCTGTGTTGATTATGCAATAATACAAAGAAGCAAAATGCAGACAGACAGAGACCTGAACAGCCAGACACAACTTCAAAACTCTTGCGTTGTTGTTGTTGTTGGCTACCCCTAGTTAAAACCTACCCTCTCCCTTTCTGACCCCTTTTGCCTTCACCAGCCGAAATGCAGGCGAAACTGTTTGTGATTGTGTCTCGACAAAACGCATGAAACATTCGCCCACTCGAGGGTCGCAGACACGTGAAAAGGGCGCAGCGAATGGAAAGGGAATCGCATGTGCATCAGACAAAAGAGTGTGAGAAGTCTCAATCTCTCTCGCTCTCTCTCTCTCTCTCTCATCTGTTTCCCTCTATGTTGCTCTCTATTCAGCATGCTCCTTTGTGCAGGCAACAGAAAATAAAGTTTATGACTTTGACTGCCGACGGCGACGTCGCCGCCGTTGTCGCCGCCGTTGTCGCCTCCCCCGCCCCCCTTTGCTGCCACTGTCCCCGCTGCCTACGAGCGCCATCAAATGTCTGCACCGGCGACGACGTTGGCGGCGTCTATTATTGTCGATTTTGCATTGTTACTGGTTACTTGAAGCTGGGCACAGTGGGACAAATTCCGTCTAGCACAGATCTAGAGTTAGTCACACTGTTTTTATTTTAGAAAAAAAAAACTAGTTCCACTTGAGAACTATTTAAAAATTTTTTTTTTATAGTTTTTATTGGTATGATGGTATTGGTAGAATATCAACCAAAAACAACCAGTCTTCTGATGCTGCAACCTATGTTGGTTCATTTGAACTAGTTCCTGGCCTTAGCTTAGGCAGTCAGTTCATGTGCATGCATTTCTTCTCAATCCAACAAGTTCTGAAAGCTAATCTAGTCAATAAACTAATGCAATTATTTGCGGTTTACATGAACTAGTTAGTTTAACCTTCCATAGATTCAAAAATTCTCTTAAAATCAGTTCTTTGAGCTTTTACAAACGGCCAAAGCTCTTTTGCACTAGTTCTGAGCTTCAGTTTAACCACTTAGAGAACTGTTAACTAGTTCTTATGCATAATTTTGTCCAACAACTACTAAAACTTGCCTGCAGTTCAATAGAACTAGTTCCGATCATTATTTCGCCCATTTCAATAAACGATTTTGCTTGCCTAACTAAATTTGAAAAATTTCTACTGTCTAATTTCGCTGTTAAATTGCATGAAGTTAAAATGAACTAGTTCCAGACTATTTTTCAAAAAAGTTTTGAACTGTTCTTTAACCTAAGTCTTTAGCCTAATCTTGTCTTTGTACGTAGACTAACAGTAAACTAACAAACTCACACACTAGCGCACTCTAGCGGCGACATGGGCAAACACACGTCGAACCGCCCGAAGGGCACTCGAAATACACACGACACGAGACGACAAACAAAGCCAAAAGGCGTTGCGAAACTTTAGCGCGTCATTCATCCTCAACCAGTCCAAATATTGCACCCTCGAGCAAATGCACACAGAGAGACAGACAGGCAGACAGACGGGGGAGAGAGAGAGAGAGATAGAGTGGGAGAGTGGGAGAGCAAGGCACATTTATAGCACGAAAATTAAGTGAAGCGTAAGCTGAAATGCACTCCCACTCGTCAGCCACCGAACCCAGACCCGAATACGAATCCGAATCCGAACCCGAGCACTATGAACAGTCGGTCGCTTGGTCGTTCGGTCGGTCCAACAAATGTCTTCGTCTGCCCGCCGAGCGCCCGACGCACTCCGTCTGGCTCATCGTCTGGCACTTGGCATTTGTGTTTCTCTCCCTCTATGTAATAGCACTGTGTGTGTGTGTTTGTGTGTTTGTGTGTGTGTGCGTCGCTGCGCTGCTTAACCTTGAAAAACGAACAAGTCCAGTCGCTGTCGCAGTCGCCGTCAGCGTCAGCGTCGCTGTCACAGTTGCCGCCCCCTTTCACCCAGCGACTGACAGTTGACTGGCGGCAGCGACGGCGACAGCGAAGCCGGCAATGATTTTCGTCCTCGTCGTAAAATGAAATTTACGAAATATTCGCCGACTTTTTTTTGTTATTATTATTATTGTTGTTGTTGCAGCTTTTAGATTCGCTGCATTAGTTGTTGTTGTTTTTTAGACCCTGTACCGGCGTTAATATAAACTTTTTGATTAAGTATGTAGCAAAAAGTATCCGTCGTGAACATAAAACCATTGTAATGTATAAAAAATAAATTAATCTCAGAGCTAGAAATTCGAAATGTCTCATGAAGATTTCTTCAATTTTATTTAAAGAAATTTAATTTTTATTAATGTGAAAAAATCCTAAAAGTTGTATAAAGATTGGTCGAGAAATATTTTTTTTTTAGTTAAATAGCTTAAAAGTTAGCAGGATACTTATCATTTGTAAAAATTTCTTTATATTTAAAAAAAAAGTAATGCCAGAAAAATCTTTAAAATGAAGAATATTATAAAATATATATTTTTTTAAATAATATAGCCTTAGGACAAATACCAAAAATGCTAAAAAAAAAAATCTTAGAACAATTTTAAATGGTTTTTTTTTTTAAGTTATGGAAGCATTTTTTAGACGAAGATCTTAATTATTTGCGTTATGAGTTTATGGTTAATTAATGTTTGTAAATCACATTTTTATATACTAGTACAGGGTATCATGCTGTCTAGTGCGCTCGACATTCGAATTTTCTACTAGTTGTAGGCTGAAATTTGTAAAGAAGAAGCAGCCGCAAATGGAGAGAAAAGGCGCTTGAATTGAATAACTTTTGTTTGGGGGACCGGGCAGACACTTGTCAGTGGTCTGACTTTTGCATAAGGAGAGAGAGATGAGAGAGAGAGAGAGAGAGAGAGAGTAGTCTGCCAGACAGAAGTAGAAAGGGTTGCCCACATTATTATTACGGCAAATACAAGAGAGACCAAAAGAGCCAAAGGTTCTGTCACAAGTCTAGCGAGCTAAAATGAATTACAAACACTTTTTGTTGTCCTTGGGACTCGTTTTCGGATGCCATCATAATGCCACAGGTAGGAAAGAGAGGGAGCAGAAGGAGAGATATGGAGGTTCTCAAGAAATTGTTGTGCGGAAATGTGAAAGGTTGACTGAAGGCCCAAGAAGTTGTAAAAGGTGCACGCGGTTTATTTATGAGTTTGCCTTGCCACTGACAGCGCAGCTGCCCCAAAAGACACCACAACTTGTTCACAGACATTTTCGCAAGTCTCAATGAGTTTTCAGTACCCAGTCCACAATCCAATTCATGTCCATGTCCAGTGCCCACGTCAAAGTTGTCTGGCTGTCGTTCGTGCTCGGCGAATGCATCAATAATGCTCCAGAGCGCATCAACTTTTGCCTTCATCCGATTTTCATTCTTTTTTGCCTCATCTTTAAGTTGAACTTCATCAGTTTCTCCGGCTGCTTCTTCTTGTTGCTGTTGCCGTTGCCGTTGCAATTGTCTGGCTGCGTCCATCTGTGCCGCTTCATTTGGCCGTCCTCCATCGTCATTGTCGTTGTCGTTGCCGCCGCTCAAATTAATGAAAACTAATGCGACACTGAGAAATTGATGATTGCCGCCGCCGCCAAAGTCTGTGCATCTGCCGGCCAGTGATGCCAATCATATTCCGGAAAAAAAAGACCAAACGACCAAGGAAAACAGGGAAAAAAGTCTGAAAAAAGACAAAACAACCAAAGAAAACAGGGGAAAAAAGGTTGAAAAACAAAAAAAAACAGACAGAAAAAAAATATATTTTTTATATATATTACTATATATATTTTTTTATGTAGTATTTTTATATTTTTTATATTATATTTTTTACTTTTTTTTTTAAATGAAATTTAAAAGTTTTTTCCTCGGCCTTTTCTTTTCCTTCGTGTCGTCGCAATCCGAATCTTCAGAATACAAAAAATTAATATGCATATAATTGAAAAATTGTATAATATATACATTTACC
Organism: Drosophila rellima; assembly: GCA_035043635.1. Classification (NCBI taxonomy): domain Eukaryota; kingdom Metazoa; phylum Arthropoda; class Insecta; order Diptera; family Drosophilidae; genus Drosophila; species Drosophila rellima. The sequence goes on along the minus strand of JAWNMV010000146.1, from coordinate 140,914 downwards.
TAATAGTCAAAATGGCATTTAACGTCTCTATTTCTAGACGGTTCCGCAATTTAGTTTTTATCAAACTAACTTGGCTTAAAACCGTTTCTACTTCTGCGTTTGACCAAAACTTTGACGTATTTTCAACATTATATCATTTTAAGTAATGAATTTTGGCGTACTGTGTAGCTATTTTCGTCTTTTTATCGTTAGAAATTTCAAAAAGTTTCAAAGTTTCAGAAAAAAAGCCAGATTTCCGGATAGGAGATGTTTCAGATTTTATCCGGCTGAAGCAGTTAAAAGCCGTAGAAATTCAGAAAAAGGCTAAATTGGCATCACTGCTGCTGACTCCCTCCCTTTACCCCGTCTTCTTCTTCCCCGCAGCCACCCTCTCGACTGATGGGCGGCTACGGACATTAAAAATGACTGCGTCTGCTCGCCATGCACTTTGGGGTCGTTTCGGGCTGCAATCAACGACAACAACAACGAGAAGAACAACAACGATGACGACAACGTCCCAGACTGATTGATGCCGCCAATAAAAATTAGCTGAGGATGCTTTATTCTCCCCTTTTTCGATTTCATGCCATTTCGTCTCGTCATTTGAATGCCAAAAAAAAAAGAAAAGAAACTTTGAAGAATTCTTTTATCATATGTCACTCACTTGGAATAGTAGAACTTCTTTTGATGACTTAACAAACAAACAAGCAAAAAGAAAACATCTGGTGTCAGTTGCTTCATCAACAAATCATTTAATTTCCTCTTGACGTCACTAGCGTAGTTTGAGGTTATAGTTTGCTAAAAATACTTCATCTATTCTTATCTATTTCAATTCGAGTACTTTACTTTTGTCACTACCAAGGGTCTACACTCATTCTAAATATAAAAATGGCTTTTGTCACTTGCGTGGGCTTAAGTGCAAGACTACTTTCGTC